>OX375872.1:134926720-135667875 GCA_947359465.1 Metellina segmentata | reverse complement strand
ATATATATATATGTAGGGGTTTTTGCCCCCAGGCGCGTTTCAACAGATGGCAGCACTGGAGACCGCAAGATGACGTCACATTACTAAGGGAGTTCTTCCCACCTATTTTGTCATTACCCCCTCTCCAATGTTTGAAAACGGACGTGTTGCTCTAGCGCTATTCGGAGCTTTTGTTTTCGTTTATGTCCATCCAACATCAACCCCTGTCCTTAGATATTTACCTAAAATCTCTATTTGTTAAAATCCCCTAGACCCCTTGCTACTGTAATTTTCAACAATAAATAATTGTTAAAGGTATCAATGCTTCCGTCACTTTTTTCATCACTTGTGGAATTGAGTCTGATGATCTTTCCTACAAAATGGGCGCTCTAGCCCGGGATTTGAATCTGCAATCCTGTGACTGATAGATGATAGAAGAAATACACCATCGTAGATCTACTACGTCGTAAAGACCCGAAGACGGAGAAACCCAAACCAAAAGTACACCATCGTAGATCTACTACGCATTAAAGACCCGAAGACAAAGAAACACAACCAGGAAGTGTCTCTCTTGTCGTCAATCTCAGATAAGCTAAACTTATATTAACTGTTTTATTTCTGCTTAAGTGTTTATTAGAAAAATGTGCTCATCCTTCTAATTTTATTATATTACTTTGTTTTTTTTATATTTTTAATCATTTTGCATGTCAAAACTAAAAGCGTTCTTGTTCCCATGCAACTGTATATTTCCTTAAAAGTGTTTTTAACAAACTAATTTCAATGTTCTCTATTTGGCGACTGATTCGCAGAGAGTTTTGAAGGCGAAACGAAAGTATTCTCACATAGAATTTTTTCTTCGAATTGTTTAGGAATTTCGTATTTGCTTCTCCAAATACTAAAAACTAATCGTGTTCTCTAATTAATAAGTCGGATCTCTTTGTTTAGTCTGGCGCTCTTGTTGTGAAAATGCCGTCTGAATTCGACTAGTTATTTATTTTTTATTCTTCGTGTGTTTTCTGTTGTGGTGGATGTTGGATGATAGCGTGTAGTATATTTTTGCCACGTCATACTTTTTATTGTATTATTTTAATTTTTAATGTGTTATATGCTCATATGAACTTGGAGAGGTGTGTGGTAGTCATTGTGCTTTCCACTCGTTATTTGAATTTAATAATTTTGTTTTTACCGACTCGACAAATTGAGTCGTGGGTGGAAAGGTGATTGACTCGAAAATTGAGTCGTGGGTGAAAACTGTTTCCCCGTTTAGAATTAAATGATTCTGTTTTGTTGACTCAAAAAATTGAGTCGTGAGTGAAAACTTTCCCCGTTGAGGATAAAAAATATTCTTTTTTTGTGACTCGAAAAATTGAGTCGTGAGTGAAAACTGTTTCCCCGTTTAGAATTAAATGATTCTGTTTTGTTGACTCGAAAATTGAGTCGTGGGTGAAAACTGTTTCCCCGTTTAGAATTAAATGATTCTGTTTTGTTGACTCGAAAATTGAGTCGTGGGTGAAAAGAGTTTCCCCGTTGAGAATAAAAATATTCTGTTTTTGCGACTCGAAAATTGAGTCGTGTGTGAAAAGTGTTTCCCCTTTGAGGATTAAATTATTCTGTTTAAATTGACTTGAGAAAATAAGAGTCTTGGGTGAGAAGTGTTTCTCGTTGGTAGACCGTGCATGTCTCCCGGTATTTTTTCCTGAGACTAGTTCTAACTACTAGTTCCATTGAGGATAGTAAATCCTCCTAGTAACTGTTTTCTTTATAGGTAGGTTATATACGCCTGTCATTATTATTTTATTTGGTACTTTTTTGCCGACACAATCGTCATGGCTTACTTGACCAAAGGTCGCAAAGCAGATTTGTTAGAAGTTGTTGATGAATTAGGCTTGACGCCGCAGGAAGGTAGCAAGATCGTCGACCTTAAAAAACTAATTTTAGAAAGTGACGGCTACGACGAAGAAATTGTTTCTGGCATTCTGAGCCGAATCATTGAAGATCGAAAGGAGGCAGAAAGAAGAGATGATGAAACAAATCGAAGGGCTCAGGAAGAAAGAAGAGAAGAAAGGGCAGCTCAGTTGGAGTTACAACGCCTTCAACTTGAAGTAGCTCGAGCTGGTCAACCTGCTGCACCTCCTGGGCGTACAGAAGAAACTCAGCCTAGAATACCCCTCGCTCAATTAATACCGAAGTTTGATGAGAAAAATGACGAAATGGGACTTTTTCTCATAAACTTTGAGAGACGTGCGGAGATGGCGAAGGTGCCTAAGCGAGACTGGGTAGCATATTTGTTGCACGTAATGCCGTCGGACATCTCAAACATGCTTGCTAGAGAATCCGTGGAAAATGCTAACAACTTCGATTACGTCAAGAACATCATTCTTAAGAAGTACAAAGTGACATCAGAAAAACTGAAAAACTTGTTTTATCGTCACACCAAAACCACTGATAAAACATGGAGGAACTATGCCCATGAACTGAGCTGCTACTTCCGAGAGTGGATAGCAGACTTGCAGGTCAACACTTTCGACGACCTGGTAGAATTATTAATAACCGAACAGCTCAAATTCCGAGCTCCGGAAGAAATCAAGGAAAATTTCTTTAAGGAATGGATGCAATTCAAAAAGCCAGATCAACTTGCAGAAAAGTTTGATGAATATGAAAGTTTGAGAGAGAGCCTCTCGAGGAGTAATTTCCAAAGAAGAGACTATAGGGGACACACCGTAAGTTATAGCAATCATAAAAATAAAGAAAATCCTGGTGGTAGAGGGGCAAAAAACATCAAGCCTGAGCCTGTATGGAACAGACCAACAACTGGCCAAAACAGAAATCCTGGACAGAGGAAACCCAGATGTTACGACTGTGGTTCCCCAGATCATCTTCGTCCTGCTTGTCCCAGAAAGAACCAGCAAAGGTTCCCAGAAAAAGAAAATAAGATCCCCAAACCTGAGAAAGCCCTTGATAGTCACATGATCCATGTGACTGCAGTTGGAGCTGAAATGCCAGAGGTTTACCTGGACGTGGAACTAAACAAGTTCCTGAAAGAAGTGAAGCTAGGCGAGTTGTCGGTTGTCGCACTCCTTGACTCGGGTAGTAAACGCAACATTTTAAGAGAGGACGTCTTCAAGAAAATGAAAAATCCACCCACACTAACAAGTAACACCTCTGTATTGTCTGGAATCGGCAACGGCCTGGCCAAAACGAAAGGATCTTTTCGGCATGTTGTTGACATAAACGGGCATGTTTGTCAACTTGACTTCCAGGTTGTCTCTGCCAAAGACATATGTTATGAAGCTATCATTGGATCAGCATTTTTGAGTCGAGTATCGTTCCCTTTTCTCGATGAAACTGAGGCTCCAAGGAAGGAATCTGTTGACTGGATGCTACAAATCGCTGAATGCAGTGAACAAGGAAATGAATTGGATCTTCGTCACATCCAGAACGGCTGTCTTCGGAAAAGCGTAGAAGACCTGATATCTAATTATGAGCCGAGAAAGACGAAGTCTACTGACATTTCGATGAAAATAATTTTGGAAGATGAAATTCCAGTGTATCAAAGAGCCCGTCGGTTATCACCTTTCGAAAGGCAAGAGGTTAACAAACAGATAGACGAGTGGTTAAGGGATGGAATCGTTCGCCCCAGTTCTTCAGACTATGCCAGTCCAATTGTCCTGGTCAAGAAGAGAGACCTTTCAACGCGAATTTGTGTTGACTACCGTAAATTGAATCGTAAACTTGTCAAAGATAGGTTTCCATTACCTCTCATTGAAGATGTCTTGGACCGATTGCAAGAAGCCAAAGTCTTCACTACATTAGATCTCAAAAATGGTTTCTTTCATGTCCCTGTAGAGGAGAGCAGTCGCAAGTATACTTCATTTATCGTACCAGATGGTCAGTATGAATTTCTCAAAGTACCCTTTGGACTCAGTACAAGTCCTAGTGTTTTTCAAAGGTACGTTTATAGCATCTTTAGAGATCTGATGAAGGAGGGCACCGTTATCATCTACATGGATGATTTGATCATTCCGTCGTCTGACGAAACGGAAGGTGTCGCGAAGTTGAATTGTGTTCTCCAAACAGCATCTAATTATGGACTCGAAATTAAAACAAAGAAATGTCAATTCTTAAAGCGCACTGTGGAATTTTTAGGTTACATCGTGGAAGATGGGACGGTTCGTCCGTCAAATGCAAAGACGCTTGCAGTTCAGAAGTTTCCATTTCCAACCAACATTAAACAAGTACAAAGTTTCCTTGGCCTCACAGGCTACTTCAGAAAGTTTATTCCAGGTTACTCAAAAGTTGCAAAACCGTTGAGTGATCTTCTCAGAAAAGGTAGTTCATTTGAGTTCGGGAACGAACAGAAGGAAGCCTATCAGAAACTCAAGGATCTACTCGCCGAAAGTCCAGTTTTACATCTCTTTAGGCCAGGAAGAAAAACCTAACTACACACTGACGCCAGTATGCACGGATTTGGTGCCATATTACTGCAGGAAGCCGATGACGGAAAACTACATCCTGTCCACTACATGTCTAGAAAGACTAGTCCGGCAGAAGAAAAATACAGCAGCTATGAGCTAGAAGTCCTCGCAGTAGTGGAAGCACTGAAAAAACTGCGTTTATATTTGATGGGCAACAAGTTTAAAGTAGTGACGGACTGCTCTGCCTTCCAGAAGACGATGGATAAAAAGGACCTGGTGACCAGGATAGCAAGATGGGCTTTACTCCTGGAGGAATTTGAATATGAAATTGTTCACCGACCAGGGGAAAGAATGCGACACGTTGACGCTTTGAGCAGGAATCCTGTGATGGTCATCATTAATGACACTGTTACAGCAAGACTAAAAGTTGCCCAAAGTGAAGATGACCATATCATTACCCTTAAGTCCTTAATAGCGAATAGCGGTTCTAATGAATATTTCTCAAAGAATGACATTCTGTACAAATATGAGAACGGTCGAGAACTAATAGTCGCTCCCAGGGATATGCAGACTGAAGTGGTCAAGCTAGCTCATGAAAAGGGTCACTTTTCAGTTGAAAAAACAGAAGAGATAGTGAAGCAGGAATTCTTTGTTCCAAACTTGCGCACCTTGACACAAAGTGTCATCACTAACTGCATTCCATGTATCTTAGCAAATAAGAAAGCGGGAAGGAAGGAAGGCTTTTTAAATCCAATTCCCAAGGAAGACGCTCCGCTAAACACATATCACGTGGATTTTATAGGGCCCATGCCATCTACTAACAAAAATTACCAACATATCCTAACTGTTGTAGATGCCTTTACTAAATTTGTCTGGCTCTACCCTGTAAAGTCTGTAGCAGCCGAAGATGCCCTAGAAAAGCTGAAGCACCAACAAAAGACCTTTGGAAATCCTGCTAGGATAATATCTGACAGAGGCTCAGCGTTCACGTCCAATGCTTTCACAGAATACTGCAAAGAAGAAGGTATCCAACACCTACAAATAGCCACTGGAGTGCCTCGTGGGAATGGACAAGTTGAAAGGATTCACCGAACTCTTATCCCTGTTTTGACAAAGCTTACTCTAGAGGAACCTACTAAGTGGTTCAGGCATGTCGCAAGACTACAGCGAGTTTTAAACAGCACAGTAAGCCGTAGTACCAAGTACACTCCATTTGAACTCTTGACTGGCATCAAAATGCGCAATAAAGAAGATATAATTGTCAAAGATATTCTTATGGAAGAAATGATGGAAAACCATCAAGAGGATCGAAATATTCTCCGACAAGATGCGAAGGCTAATATCAAAAAGATCCAAGATGAGAATAGGAAGTACTATGATAAGAAACGCAAGAAAGCTACTAATTAAAAACTAGGCGATCTCGTAGCAATCCAGCGAACCCAGTACGGCACAGGATTAAAGCTGCGACCTAAATTTTTTGGCCCGTAAGAAGTTTCGAAAGTTAACTCAAAAGATAGGTACGAAGTGACCAAAGTAGGGTATCACGCCGGCCCTAATCAAACCACCACTTCGGCTGATCTCATGAAACCATTTGCTTAGTCAGACTGATTTCATTTTTTTTCCTTTATAGTATTAATTAAATTATATTCTTGTTCTCGTATAATACATTTGTTTATTTTATATTTCGTATCGTGTATTTTTTGGAATATTGAAATTAATGTGTATTTTTATATATTATCCCACTTCTGACACCAAAAATTGGTCTTGTTCAAAAAATTGTAACTGTATTTTTAGTTTAGTACTGTAATTTTTCTGTATACTCATATCCTCCTTTCGTTTAAGGGCAACCATCCAAACATCTAGAATGTGATGTGTGAAAACGTGTCAAGATGGACCCTTAAGCCAACTGAATTTGTAAGCGATGTCCAGTGCTGTTTTCAGTTGGTAACTTTTCTTAAAGTTTCTTTCTTTTAGCACATTGGTTTCCTGGTGCGCCGCTGTGGTCAGCGACGGTGTCAGGACGGCCGATCTGTAGGGGTTTTTGCCCCCAGGCGCGTTTCAACAGATGGCAGCACTGGAGACCGCAAGATGACGTCACATTTACTAGGGGAGTTCTTCCCACCTATTTTGTCATTACCCCCTCTCCAATGTTTGAAAACGGACGTGTTGCTCTAGCGCTATTCGGAGCTTTTGTTTTCGTTTATGTCCATCCAACATCAACCCCTGTCCTTAGATATTTACCTAAAATTTCTATTTTGTTAAAATCCCCTAGACCCCTTGCTACTGTAATTTTCAACAATAAATAAATTGTTAAAGGTATCAATGCTTCCGTCACTTTTTTCATCACTTGTGGAATTGAGTCTGATGATCTTTCCTACATATATATAGCACTCTACACTTCTACACCAACCCTACGGGAGGACTTTTGGCCACGACAGATTTAATGTGCATCAGCCGCCTCTACACCATACGCTTACAAACACCCTTGCAGTGACCAGGATTCGAACCAGGAACCTTCCGATCTAGAGACTAACACCTGTTAAAAGGTGCAATAAAATACACATATACAACGGTCTTCTGTATGATCGTTTTTCGAACTTCCAACCATCCCGTTTCTATTCCTCGCTAACTTCCCTTATCTGTTGCCATCAGATCTTTCTCTTCAGGCTTAGAGCGACGGCAATTAACTATCTACCTGCCATCAAGGTAAATTCTTAAAAACAACGTGATTTGACAGTGATTCATCGGCGTGGTTGGGAAGTTTAGAGAGTGGGGTGCCAGCTTAAGTGTTGCGTCTGATCTTGGTTCAAAAGTAAATGGTGGATCTTACTCGGATCTTTCTCTTCGGGGGTAGATCCCGGACCGTCGCCAACATCCCAATGTTGTTCCCGTGTGACGTTAATTCAAATACTTATCTACCTTAATACTCCTGAAGAAACTTCCTAGTCTTTTGGGTGGATTGATCTATAAGCTCAGTCTATTGGTCTATGGATTCAATTAATACCTCCTCCATTTTCATCCGATTCCTTCCAATTGATTTTCTAAACAAAGGAGTGTTCGTGACAAGGGAAAGAAGTGGGTGTTCGAGAAGATGATTATCCGGTTTTTTCTGAAGACCGGAACTTAATATCTATTGTAAATATTCGGCGATCCTGTACCAACGTTTGACCAGTGCAGGTGTGGACTGTCGCTAAAAGCCCATTGTGTTGCTCCAGAGAGAGTATGACGTTAACAAAATACCTACCTTGCCAATACAGTTGAGGCAATTAGTGTTCGGTACAGAACATTCCAGTTGGATTGTGTGTAGGAGATGTTTGGAGAGTGGTTTTGCCAGCTCAGGTGTTTCCTCGTCATCTGAGCGCGGTTTAAAATTGCGTGGTGTTTATCTGGGATCTTTCTCCTCAGATTTCTCCCATACCGTCGCCAATTGCCCATTGTGTTTGCTCCAGTGCTACGTTAAATAACTACGATAACCAGTACTTGTGTATTTTTTACCTCTTTTAATCGGGGGTTAATCCCGGACCGTCGCCCATAACCCGCTGTGTTTGCTCCAGTGCTACGTTAATTAATAACGATAACCATTACTTGTGTACTTTTCCACATTTTTGAATCGGGGCTTAATCCCGGACCGTCGCCTGTAACCCGCTGTTTGCTCCAGTGCTACGTTAATTAATTACGATAACCATTACTTGTGTACTTTTCCACCTCTTCTAATCAGGGGTTAATCCCGGACCGTCGCCAATAACCCGCTGTGTTTGCTCCAGTGTTTCGTTAATTAATTACGATAACCATTACTTGTGTACTTTTCCACCTCTTCTAATCGGGGGTTAATCCCGTACCGTCGCCTATAACCCGCTGTGTTTGCTCCAGTGCTACGTTAATTAATTACGATAACCAATACTTGTGTACTTTTCCACCTCTTCTAATCGGGGATTAATCCCGGACCGTCGCCAATAACCCGCTGTGTTTGCTCCAGTGCTACGTTAATTAAAAAATACCAAAAGCCACCTCTTTTAAGGTTGATATAGTATGTGTGCTACTAGTGTGCTTTTGGAACGTGGATTGAAACCATAATCGCATCTAATGATATAAAGTCTATCTTTGTTCCTGTTTATTTTTTTGTTATTAATTAATTAATTTTACTGTAAAAAATAAGTTATTCCGTAGTTGATACGTGTTGTTTCTAAAGGAGGCTGGTGCACATTATATCTGCCGTGGCCTAAAATGTCCTGGAAGTTATGAGAGTTGAGTGCCAGCACATTTGTGACCTCGTCTCTCATCTGACCTTTTTTTCAAAATTACGTGGTGTCCTCGAATCTTTCCATTTGGGTTTTATTTCGGACTGCCGTCAATGGTCCGTTGTGTTGCTCTAGTGTGACTTTAATTCTACTGTTTCGTGAAGTACTTTTTTTGGACAGATTTGACAATGTCCGTCAAACGTCAGCTATATACAGAGGCTTCACACATTTTTTAGACAATGTATATTGTATTCACAAAACTAAAATACATAAAATTCTTGTGTTTTAAATGTTCTATTTGATAGCCCTTATTCTGAACTATCTTTCGACACCTTAATTTCCAGAATAATAATGCCTTTTGAAGTGTCAAAAGAGGTATTCTATCCCATTCCTCCTGAAGAGCTTTCCAGAGTCCTGTAAGGGTTGTGGGACGACGTTTGGATAATGCAGATTTCAAAAGTCCGAAAGCCCAAAAATCCATAGGTGATACATCGGGGGATTTAGTAGGGATATCAGTGAAGGGTATGGCCTTGATACCGGTTTTTTTTTTTTTTTTTTCATTTCTTTTAGGAAATTTACAGTGGATTTTGATGTGTGACTGCTAGCTTTGTCTTGATTGAGTTCCACAGATTGATGGCACTGTGGGTAAAGCGATGGTATTTCATTCAGAAAAATTGGCTATAAAATATGTTCCTGATAGTATTTGGAGTTAATCTTGACATTTTTTTCCACTCTCTTTATTTTTAACTTGCCATTATATGAAAAACCCTCAACAATCATGAATCCCTTAGAAAAACTTTCTTTCGCTTCTGTGAACCATGTACTTAAATTTTGTTCTCACCTTTTATGATAATAAATGGCTCATTTTTTGCTGCAATCATTTAAATACACCCATGATTCATCTATTGTGACAATTTTTTTCCATTTTTCTTTGGATAAGTGTTTCTCATATAGAATTTGGCAGCTTGTCCAGCGGTCAGCGATATGCTTTGGAGAAAGACGATACACATTGCGTTTTTTCGCTTTCTTAAGATTTAAATCTACGTTTATCATTTTGTTTACAGTGGACACCGAGCATTTTAATGATTTTGCAACTGTCCTTTGACTAGGGGGATTTTTTTTTTTTTAACATTAAACAACGTACCTTTGCAATAGTCGAAGATGTCCTTTTCTGCCTTGGATGCTTGTTTGGAATTTTTGTCCCACTTGAGGTTCCAATTTGACGTTTTTTTCCTTTCTTGTTGACGATATTACCTATCGACGCTTTAGATATCACAAAACCATGACTCTCACATCGTTTTTGGATAACGGAATATGAATATTTCTCTTCGAAAAGAGCATAAATAGAGCCTTTGAACCACTGCTTCGTTAAAAACTCCATTTTGAATAAAAACAAACCTCTCAAGCCTCAGACGATAATTTTAACTTCTAAAAACATAGTACAACTGCAGTTATTTCTTTTGCAGCAAACGATTTTTTATTACCGCTAACCAAAATCGTCTAAAAAATGTGCGAACAGCCTCTGTAGGCTACAGAAAAGGAACGCACACATATTTCTGTAGACAGATTTCTATTTCTGTAGAATTACAGTGTATTGGCATTGCGGATAGTTATTATCTTACTCTCCTAAATCCCGTACTCATGATCTATGGGTACTGTGCATGGAAATCGTTAACAGCATGGGTCGAATTTTCAGAAGTGAATCGATTTTTTCAAACGGGGGAATATTTGTTCCGTTATTGCACCACACACATTCATCCAACAATCGCTGCTTATGCAAGATGAAAATTGGAAATATGTTTTTAAAAAAATTGTTTATGAAGTCTTAGTTGGTCATAAAAGTTCTCTGTAGTACAGCTTGGATGTGAAGACTTTTCTACGGCAACACTATTGGCTTGTGTTTTGGCGTTCTTTTTATAACGGCAAGGAAAAATTTCTTAGAAAATACCGTTTTAGAATTAGCGAAATATAATTAAAAATTAACGAAAATTAATTTTAAAATTTGAAAAAAATCCACACAATTGATAATTTTCACAACTACTAGGTAAGTATTCACTTCAATGAAAAATGTTTACTTTTTCTGAAATATTGTTATAGTATTTTGTCCAAATAAAATAATTTATTAATTATAAGGCTAATAGAATCAGGCTTGTATAACATGGATGTTATATAAAATGTCACATTCTTTCTTTCAAGCTAGAGTTATTTAGGTAGTACAGGTGACCCTCTTAAAACACGGTTAAATCGTACCATGTTATAAGGAAACCGTGCTATAAGATAATCCGTGTTGTATATAAATCGTGTTAAGCGAAACTTAGGAACTATATAAAAGTAGAAATTGCGTTCCGTGTAATAAGGAAACTAAAACCGTGTTATACGGAGTACTGAAAGCATAGAAAAAGTTAACAAATCTATTTGTGTTTTAAAAAAAGTGACATAAAGGATCATTAAATAATATAAGTAAATTCATATAAGTTTTAAAAACATTTTAACTGTGTATTAAACCGTGTGGACGTGTATAGGGCACACATACAGACAGACCAGACATATAGACAGACCAGACAAGACAGACGACACAGACCAGACAGACAACACATAATAGACAGAGCATACAGACATGATAGACAGAGCATACAGACATAATAGACAGAGCATACAGACAGATAGACAGAACAGAACGGATAGAACAAGACAGGCCAGACAGACCGACTGAAAAGACAAACAGACAGGACAAACAGACAGACTGAACAAACAGACAGGACAGACAGACTAAACAGACAGACATGACAGACTAAACAGACAGACATGACAGACTAAACAGACAGACTGAAGAGAGACAGAACAGACATGACATACAGGTGAAAAAATCTAACGGGTCTCTATTTAAACGTCCAAATGACCAACAATAGATAAAAGATAAACCGTGTTATACAGAAACTTTTACCATGTTATACGAGGGTCGTCGCAAATTTAGTACCGTATTGTAATTAATCCGTGTTGTAAGAGTACCGTGTTATAAAAGTGTCACCTGTAGGTAGATAGGTTTATTTAGGGATGGTTAAATAACCAAAAGAGAAAAAATTTAAACAAATCAATAAAATATATTCAAATAATCTTGAGGTTGCCGTAATCCTAATAAAGCAGGTTTGAAAATGCCTGCAACAAACTCAAACCCTCTCCAAACATCGAGGACATTCCGAGAAACAGCACTAATTTTATCGTCAAGATCTCGTGTCGGGGTGGTGTTTAGGCGAGTTTTCAACACCAAATTTATTTTCTACCAAGGGTCGGCAAAGATCAACATTTTTGGGGGACATTTCTCCGTGAAAATGCTTCCCTATTTCGTCCCCTTTCAGTGTTGTACTTAATCACCGGCTCCCCTCTGTCCTTCGGCGCCCGTGGCTCACATCGTCTTTTGTTCGCACTCTGTGACATTTTGTCCTCGTCACTAGTATTTTGTCTTCAACACAAAGGGGTGATCACACTCTTCTCTACAAAGGGGTGAGAAGAGTGCCCACTCCTATGTGTTGTAGACAAAAGTCGACAATTATATTTAATTTTGCACCTAAATTTTTTGGATACCGTTATTTATGCATAAACTAAACCCCTGCACCGAATTTCATGAAAATCCATTAGGCCACATATTTTTCCTGATTTTTGCTCATTTCACGTGGAATGACCCATCTCCTTAGAGCCTGGCATAAATCCCAGTAGATGGCAGCAGCATTTCTTTTAAAACTTCCGACACATATTTAATTTAATATTTAATTTCGAACCTAAATTTTTCGGATATCGTTATTTATGCATAAACTGAACCCTTGTACCGAATTTCATGAAAATCCATTGCCATACGGCCACAGGTTTTTCCTGATTTTTGCTCATTTCACGTGGAATGACCCATCTCCTTAGAACCTGAAGTTAGACAAAATCCCAGTAGATGGCAGCAGTATTTTTTTTTTTTAAACTTCCGACACATCAGCATGAAAGTTTGCTCTAAAGCAGTATAATTTTGCCTTTTGAGTGTATTTTGATCAGCTGTTGTACAAAGACATTCTGTGACAACCCTTTTGGAGCGTGTTTTTGTGTTGTAGATAATTTTCAGGTTCCTCTTTCGCTAAATTTAGGAGTTGAAAGAGTTGCTAATCGTTTTTTTTTTTGTATATATGTTAGAATAATTGATACGTCCGTTCCATTAGAAAGCTCTTATGGATTTCTTTATGAAAGCGGGTTGATTGAATCGAATTTTTTTTACGAGCCAATTTCTAATCTTATTTATCTCTGTATTTGTTTGAAAATACCTGCGAAGAAAAAATAATTGATCATTTCAATTCATCAATAGATCGAAATTTTGTCCAATATCTTTTAGCATGTTTTCATATATTTTTGTATGTTTTGTGTGTGAAAATTAATAGATATAATATAGATTACATTCATACATTAATTGTATCTCTACTATTATAAAAGGAAGTGTTTGTGTGTTTGCCGCAAAATCCTGACGATTCTATGGCACTTACAGCAATGAGAAAATTTTCACACAGGTAGTCGGAATTTTTTGCTATTTTTGGGTCGCGGCGAATTTTAAAATTTAATCTAGAAGATTTTTAAATGAATTTCATAGTTTTATTCTCCATCGGTGTTTCAAACGAGGAGAACTTTTTCTACTCATGCGACCTTGCAGTCAGGGTTTGGAATCATGCTTTTGGGTGAGCAACACACCGGTAACTCTAGGTTCGAATATAAGAATTTATTCTCATCAAGCATTAATCTATATACAATTCAGCTGGAGACAAAAATACGAGCGTCAATTCCATCGTAATACATATCGCATACTGCGCATTAAAGTTCTGAGTTATTACACAACAGCAGGTAATCGCCCGATCGGAGGAACCGTGGCGCCTCATGTTTGAAAGAGGAAATGGTTTGTTTTACTTACTTTCTCCAAACGATATTCAACAATCAACATTCTCCCACCTTGAGTTGATTGACAATCAATTCAACTCCTAAGGTTTTTAACATTTTTCACATTAAGTTCCAGAAAAGTCAGAATTAAAGTTACGGGAAAGTCACTGTTACAAGTCCAGCTTTCTAGGTAGTTTGATCTTCCGTCCACTACGTGTTATAGTTCCTTCTTCCTTCGTAGAGGTAGATTGGATACCAGTGTTCGTAAGAGGACGACGACGATCACTTATCCACGTTGAAGACACTTCTAGAGGATACAGTCTCTGGATAGGTCTTAACAACTGTGTCGTAGCGGTCTGCAAGCGTACCAGTCGAGTGATGTTTTCTTTTCCAGGCAGAATTTCTATAACCCGACCCAAAATCCAATCTACTCGTATGGTATTATCACTTCCAATAATCACTACATCGCCAATCGAAATGTGACGATTGCACTTTTTAGATTCTGATTTTTGAATTAGTTGTCCTAAATACTCGGATCTAAATCGTTTCCGCAGGTCTGACACAAGTTTCTGACGGTATTTCAGTCTCTTATTCAGAGAATGTTCATCCACCTTGTCAAAATCTGGCACACCAGTCTGTCGTATATCTCGTATGAACAGAGAAGGAGACAAAGGAACAAGTTCACTGTCATTCTCAGAAACATAAGTCAGAGGTCTTGCATTGATAGTTGATTCCACATCACACAAAACAGTGGACATCTCTTCATAGGAAAGATGAGCTTTACTTAAAACCTTCCTTAAAATAATTTTCATCACCCCAACTAACCTCTCCCAGAAGCCTCCCCACCAAGCTGCAGTTGGTGGATTGAACTTCCATTCAATTTTCCAAACAGTACTATATTGTACAATCTGATTCCAGTCAACACAGACTTCAGTAAATTGGAAGCTCCAAGGAAATTGGTCCCATTGTCACAATAGACTACTGATGGTCTCCCACGTCTTGAAATGGACCGTCGAAAACTCAGTAATAATGTTTCTGTCGAGAGGGAAGACTAAAGTTCAAAATGCACTGCACGGTACACAGCACAGGTGTATAGGCAAATTCATGCTTTAACACCTCCTTTCAGATAGAGAGGTCCTGCTAAGTCGAAACCTGTGATTTCAAACACATCTGCATCTCTGGTTCTATTTTCTGGTAATGGAGCCGTTGGAGCATCTAAGTTGTTTTTCCCATTTCTTATACAGACTACGCACTTTGATAGTACAGATCGGATCGTTTTTCGTGCATTCAGTATCCAAAAATTCTCTCTTAAAATATTCAACAGCATCTGAGATCCAGCATGGCTATTTTTTCGATGTTCTGTCATGATAAGTCTTCTAACTACAATGTGTTCTGAAGGCAAAACCATAGGATTTCTGAAATTTTTCGAATCTTCCCTATAGATGATCTTAGTCTTTACTCTCAAAATTCCCGACTCATCCTTGTATACATTTAATGTAGTTAGCTTCTTGTTACCAGAATTAAAAGATTCTTCCTGCACAAACTTTACTATTTTCAGTTCAGCGGTCATAAATTCTTTAGATGTTAATTCTCCAGAATTCCTCAAATGTTTAGGCTTCTTGCAATTGTCGATAAATCTTTGCATCCAAGATAACATACGCACCATTTTATCGTAATTCGAAAAGTATCTAAAATACCATCGATCTCCATGAAATCTGCAAAGATTATTATCTACTTCATTCGGTGATTCACACCATTCGCAATTTGTTGTATGAGTCATCAAACATCCTGTGACTGCTTTTATTTCAGTCTCGTTAGTTTTCTTCTCCTTCAAAATAGATTCATCATTGAAGACTACTGCGAAAGAAGGCCACTTTAACGGAGATTCTTTGAGCCAAGTAGGACCCTCCCACCATCTACTTTCTAGGAATTGCTTAGCAGAGCATCCTCTTGACGGTAGGTCTGTGGGGTTAACACAGCCAGGAATGTGTCTCCAACTTTCAGGATTGGTCAGCTTTTGTATTTCACGGACACGGTTGTTGACAAAAACAGTCCATGGTTGATCCCTTTTTATCCATGCTAACACTGTGGAAGAATCCGTCCAAAAGTGAAACTCCAAATTTTCCCATAGAAGTCCTTCTAGAACTGAAGTACACAGTCTTGCTCTCATCGTTGCAGCTAACAACTCCGCACGTGGAATTGTGATCGACTTTACGGAAAGTACTCTTGATTTTGCAGCCAAAAGTTGTATGTGCACTTCATCTATGGTTTCTATCCTCACGTACACAGCAGCAGCATAAGCATGAAGACTGGCATCACAGAATGTGTGAATGCTGATCGACTCCTTGTCACTTGCATGAGCTTGAAACCACCTAGGAATGAACACTTCCCTTAAGAGGAAAGGATCTCGAAACCAGCGTAAAAATTCCTCTCTTGTTAATGAATCGATTTCCATATCCCAAGATATCCCAGTTTTCCACATTTTTTGTAACAAGAGCTTGGGAAACAAGGAAATTGGGCAGATCAGTCCAATGGGATCGAACACCTTATTAGCTACAGAGAGTAGGGTTCTCTTTGTGATCACTATTAAATTATAGTTCTCCAGCCAGTTCAAATTAACAGTCAAGGTGTCTTTGGATCTATTCCAAGACAATCCTAATACTGGGGAAACAGCATCTGATTGTTGATCACCAGAATATTGCCAGTCTCTGAGATTAAATTTCCCTTCTGCCAATACAGCTGTAGACTCTTTAATAAATTCTATTAACTCCTCCTTTTTGTCGACACTTGTGACGACATTATCCACATAAAAACTATTGAGGAATTTCATTACTAATTGCTTGTTGTAGAAAGGATTTTCTAAATACCTTTTCAAGTGGTAGTCAAGAACAAATCCAAGTAGAAAAGGGCTGCTTTTCACTCCAAAAACCACACGTGAATGGCGGAAAATCTTTAATTTCTTCTCATCTTCATGACTCCACCACAAGAATCGAAGATAGTCTCTGTCTTCAGGTCTTATACTAATCTGCAGAAAAGCTTTCTCAATGTCTGAAATGACTCCATATCTGTGCTCCCGAAATCTGAGAAGAATCGATGGAATAAGCTCTATCAAATTTGGGCCAGATTCAAGACATTGGTTTAAAGAGAGTTGAAACTTTTCTCTTGCAGAAGCATCGAACACAGGGCGCACCTTTGTAGTACTGTTTTCTTTTACTACGGGCCTGTGTGGTAAGTAATGTCCATAGTCAATTGCTTCATCTGTAGGTACCTCTTCAATTATTCCTAGTTCTTTCCATTCTGTCAGAACTTTATCATACCTATCGAACAAATTTTCAGAGTGAAGCTTTCGAGTTGTTGACTCCAGTCTTTTTAACGCCACGTTCTGACATGTGGGAAGGTGACGATAACCATCTGCCCAGGGTAGAGAAACCTCATAACGCCCTTCTTCATTGATTGAAATAGTTTCTTGAAACTGAGCCTTGATTTGAAACTCTGTATCTTCCTTGGACTTTTTTAAAACAGAGTCAGTTATGCCAATAACGTCTAGACTCCAGAGGTCAGTGATAGTAGCTTCTTTTACAAACATTGATGTCACTACCATTGCTGAATTTTCATAAGTCTCCAAAGGAGACTTACCCATTAAAGTCCATCCTAATTCAGTTTCAATGGCAACTAATCCACATGAAAGAACTCTTCGCTGTCCAGTCAACAGTTTTCCAGCAATAGCAGCACCGATTAAGATTTCGATTGGTCCTGGATTATCTTCATCATCAGTTATTAAAATATTCATTGATTTCAATTCTTCTATCCACGGTCCAGACTTCACAGAGGAAATGTTGTCGCAAATTACGGGTTGATCGAGAACATCAAAATTGCACAGGTATCCGCCGTTTAATTTCCCCAAGTGGACTTTAAAACAATCATGTTTCCGTGGGTTAGTTCTTTTACCACCAAAAAGTGAGTGAGTGATTACTTCCTGTCGTAAAGGTTCTAGATGCATTTTGGAAGCAGTACTCTTCAGAATATAAGACTTTTGAGATCCCGTATCGATTAACACCCGAATACATGAAGAAGAACACGGTCCTTTTAAATTTACCTACAAGGTTTGTAAAAATACCTTAGGACAGAGAGATAAACTAGCCAAATTAAGAGATTTTTCCTGTTCTTGGTAATCTTTCTTTTTCTCTGAACAAAACTCAGGGCAAATTGTTTTATTACAAGGGAGTTCTGGACACATTATAACGACATGATTTTTGGTACAAATAATACATTTCACAAGAAGCTTTCTCTTTCAATAGTTTCTGTTTCTTAACTAAGCTCATTTTACGCGCATTAAAACAGTTGGAGCCTTCATGTTGTCCATCACAGAATATGCAGTTTTTATAATTCAGAGAACTGGTGGTTAGTAAATCCGCTGCTGTAGAAACTCGATTTTCCATTACAGGGAAGACCTTTTTCTGACTCTTGTACTCAGTTTTAAGGGGTTCCGGGACACAGAAATCGTCAAATTTTCGAAATTTTTTTTTTATGATTTTAAGAAATTCTCTGTTTTTCTGTTTAAAATGACGTCTAAATCATGTTTCTATCTTAATTAGAACTAGAGATATAATAATTTTTGTGGTGCGTTGTTTTGAAAATCTAACACTCTTGACAGTTGTTGTCATGGCAACAACACCTGTCTTTAAAACTTTAAATGCGTTTTTCTCCATGATACATTTTTTCAAGATTTCCTGTATTCAAATTGCTATAAGTCGAAAACCGATAAAGTTTAAGGGTTGAAATTTTGAATATATATTTTTCAGACATTATACTTTAATTTTGATTCAGCAAATTTGAAACAAATATTTACTTTTAAAAATATGACTTTATAAAAGAAAAAATAACTTAAAATTTTCAAAAATTTTCATTCAAATATTTTTTATTTTTTATTAAATTAATATTTTTTAAATTGCTGAATCAAAATGAAAGTTTATAAATTTGTGAATAATTTACTGCAAGAATTTTGAAAATTGATCAAGAATATTTTTAGTCTTAGCAATTTAAAATGACCCCTCTTTTTTTCAAAAAATTTTAATTTAAAATTTTTAAAAAACTTTTGGAAAAATTTTGTGTTGTGATTTTGTTTATTAGTTAAATGGGTAATCAGTTGAAAAAATTCCAAATTCTTAATTAATTGATAAAATATTTTTTTTCAATGTGTCCCGGACCCCCTTAAGTCCAAAACCAGACATCGCTAAATTTATTCTCTCTTCTGACTCCACTTCACATTTAAAAAGGATATCAGATTATCAAGCCTGCTTTCAGGTTCATTTCCATGAGCGTAATTAGAGCTTCTTTGCCAAGCCCTGAGTAAGTCTGCAGGCATGCAAGATTCTACCAATGGATAAAGCATAGCTGCACATTTCTCAGTTGTTACACCGAGTGTTGAAAGTGCTCGAATCTGAGATTCCAAATTATCGTAAAGGGAGCAGAGAGAATAGGAATTATTCGCGTCAGTTGCATTCCTTACAACAAGCTTCAACAGCTTTGTAATACATACTTCAACTAACACGTCTTCACGACCGAACCGAGATTTTAAGCTTTCCACAGCCTTTCGGTAATTGTCACCAGTTTCAGGGAAACTTTCAATTATTTCTCTCGCACGTGAACCTTTCACAGTTGCTTGGATAAGAAACTGAAACTGATCAACAGCATCAATATCAGGATTTTCATCTATATTTTTAAATTGACACCAAAATGGTAACCAATCTTTCAAATTTCCATCAAATTGTCTAAGTTCAAGTTTAGGAAGCTTAAACTTTCTCAAATTCTGTTTCACCCCATTTTCATCAATGCTTTCAGCATCTACTCTAGAAACATCTAAAATTTGACGGACACTTATAGCGATATCAAGGAATTGAGTTTCGTAGTTTTCACCTACCTCCATTTCATGGTCTAGATCGGCTTCATCATCATCCAGCAGCACTTGTAATATTTTAGCATCTTGTTCCTTCAGCTGAGCAGCTCTTTCTTCCAGAACATTATAAGAAACTTGCAAAGCCTTCTTATCAGGATCAGGTGCTTCAATTATGGACTTTATTTGATTTAAAACTCTCGTAAAGGTACTACGAGTGGTTTTTTTAAATTTACTTTCGCGATTGATATCCATGTCTTCAAAATCAATATTTAAGTAAATCCTTCAAAAGTCCTGTCGCGGACGCCACTATTTTGTTTGAGCAACACACCGGTAACTCTAGGTTCAAATATAAGAATTTATTCTCATCAAGCATTAATCTATATACAATTCAGCTGGAGACAAAAATACGAGCGTCAATTCCATCGTAATACATATCGCATACTGCGCAATGCGCATTAAAGTTCTGAGTTATTACACAACAGCAGGCAATCGCCCGATCGGAGGAAACGTGGCGCCTCATGTTTGAAAGAGGAAATGGTTTGTTTTACTTACTTTCTCCAAACGATATTCAACAATCAACACATGTCAAGTTTTTTTCACACGCAAAACCCGGGGAAAATTATTATTTTTTGTTTCCGCTTTGATTTTACGCGATTGATTTCCCAGCCAGACAATAAATCTTTAAACTGAAGTCAAAGTTCTTTTTTCTATCTCCCAGACCGTTAAAGACAGTGTAAAAATTTCAACGGATTTGAAATCTGCGGAAAATTTCAGTTTAGATTGTTATCTAAATATATGATTTTCTTTTTATAAATAATTTTTTAATTGAATATATCTTCAACGGATTTGAAATCTGCGGAAATTTTGATACCAGCTTAATACCTTACACCACGGGCACGAGCATCGCCGGGCTAACCACGCACGCTTTTCTCATGGCGTCAGAAAAAGTGAAAAAGCCGGACAATATCAAAATTGCCATATTACTCAATCTAATTGGTGATGAAGGCGTAAATGTATATAATACATTCAAGTTTGAGGGTGAGGAGAGAAAATTTGAGGAAGTTATTAATAAATTCGATCATCACTGTTTACCACAAAGTAATGAAGTGTTTGAACGATTCAAATTTTTCTCTTGTTCACAAAAAGACGGCCAATCCATTGACGTGTACTTGACTGAATTAAAGACACTTGGTGCATCATGCAACTTCGGAGAGCAGGAAACCAGCCTGATTCGAGACAGAATAGTGCTGGGTGTCCAAGATGTCAACTTGCAGGAAAGATTGCTACGGGAACCTGCCCTAACCTTACAAAAAGCGGTCGACAGTGTTCGAGTTTGTGAATTGAGTAGGAGTCAGGTAAAAACCATCAATAACTCCAACTGTGTTGATGCTGTAAATAGACATAGCCATAACCCGAAAAAATCTTCAAAGCAACAAATTATTGAATGCCAGGCATGTGGAAGAAAGCACATGAAAGGTCAGTGCCCAGCTTATAATAAACTATGTAACAAGTGCAAAAGAAAAAACCATTTTGCAGTTATGTGCAAAAGCAAGGTAAATCCAATGCTACATCAATCAATTGCTAGAAGTATTCACCGGAAAGTGAATGAAGTGCAAACAAATAATTCGGAGGTTAGCCTATTTGTTGATATTGTACGCAATGTTCAATCTAATATTTGCAATGAATGGCTTAAAGTAATATCAGTTGAGGGTCAACAAGTTTCTTTTAAACTGGACACAGGAGCCCAAGTCAATGTGTTACCACTCCATGTTCTTGAAACTTTAAATTTAAAACAAAAGGACCAATTAAACTCAACTGATGTGATTTTAATGTCGTATGGTAATAATAAGTTGAAAACTATTGGGTCTATAGATCTAGCTTGTTGTACTGATAAACATTCTGATGTTATTCTTAAATTTATTGTCGTAGATGTAAAAGCCAAGCCAATTTTAGGTTTGCAAGCTTGTGAAAGACTACAGTTAATTCAACTTATTGATATAATTCATCTTGAATCGAAAATAAATGTTATCCAGAATTACCAAAATGTATTTGAGGGATTGGAAAAATTTCCTGGGGAACCTCATCATATTGAAGTAAAGCCAGATGTACCACCTGTTGTTAATGCTCCTAGAAGAGTACCCCAATCTTTACATAAAGAATTAAGAACTACCATTAAGGAATTAGAACAAAAAGGAATTGTTTCTCAGGTAAACAAACCCACAGACTGGGTAAATAGTTTAGTTGTGGTCGAAAAGCCTAATGATAAATTAAGAATATGTCTTGATCCCAGAAATCTTAATAAGGCAATAAAGCGTGAACATCATGTAATTCCTTCTGCATAAGAAATCATAAACAAATTGGAAGGAAAGCAATGTTTCTCTGTATTAGATCTAAAAGAAGGATTCTGTCAAATACCATTAGATAATCCCAGTTCAGAATTGTGTACATTTAATTCTCCCTTTGGTAGATATAAGTTTAACAGGCTACCTTTTGGAATTTGTTCTGCTCCCGAGGTCTTTCAGAAAAAGAATCAGAAATTATTTGGTGATATTAATGGAGTAGAAATTTATTTTGACGATCTCATCATAGCAGGTAAAGATGAAAAAAACCATGACAGAATTTTGATAGAGGTTCTGGAGAGAGCCAAAACAAATAATGTAAAGTTCAAACGTGATAAATTTCAGTTCAGGGTCCCTGAAGTAAAATATATGGGTTTCTTAGTATCTAAGATGGGTATACAAGCTGATCCAAGTCATGTTAGAGCCATTACTGAACTAGAACAACCTCTGTGTAAGGGCGATATTAAAAGGTTACTAGGCATGGTTAATTTTCTATCTAAATTTGTACCCAATGTCTCTGCTGTTACTGCTCCTTTAAGAGAATTGTTAAAAAATGATGTTGAATTTTAATGGAGTCATGAACAGGATAAAAGTTTTGAGAGTATTAAAAAGTTAATTAGTTCAACACCAGTTCTAAAAGTATTTAATGACGTCTTGCCTATTACTATCCAGTGTGATAGTTCTAAAGATGGTCTAGGAGCATGTTTGTTACACGAGGGTAATCCAGTTGCATTTGCATCTAGGAGCTTAATAGAAGCTGAAAAGAACTATGCCCAAATTGAAAAGGAGTTGCTGGCAATTGTCTTTGCTTTTCAAAAATATCACAATTTGGTCTATGGTCATAAGGTTGTAGTTGAAAGTGATCATAAACCCTTGACTTCCATAGTCCATAAGCCAATAAGTAAAATTTCTTCTCGTTTACAAAGAATGTTTCTCAAACTATTAAAATATGATTTTACTGTAAAATATTTGCCAGAAAGCCAAATGTATACTGCCGACACTTTGTCAAGAGCATATATTAAAGAGGAAAGCAAAGATGACCCAGAAATGATGAACATGGTTCATTCTGTATCTAGACTCTTGCCAATGAGTGAGAACAAATTTAAGCAATTTCAGAAAGCAAACGAGGAAGATAATGATTTAAAGTTAATATGTAAATACTTTAAAATTGGATGGCCTGAAAAGAAAAATGTACCCAACACCTTGAGGCATTACTACAAATTGAAAAATTATATTGTCTGTGTTGATGGACTAGTATTTTTAAACGACAAAATTGTCATTCCAAATGTTCTTAGACAAGATATGTTAATGTTGATACATGAAGCTCATCTGGGTATTCAGAAGTGTAAAAATAGAGCCAGGGAATTAATGTACTGGCCAGGAATTAATCAAGACATTGAAAATATCATTTCTAAGTGTAATGTGTGTGAAAATTTTCAAAAATCACTATGTAAAGAACCTCTTGTCCCGCATGATGTACCAAACCGTCCGTTTGAGAGAGTCGGAGTAGATTTAATGTATTTTAATAACAGTGACTATCTAGTATTAATTGATTATTACTCAAAGTGGATTGAATCGGTACCTATTTGAAATAAGACTACTACAGAAATCATTCTAAAGTTAGAGGATATATTTTCCAAATTTGGAATTCCAGAAATTATTGTTTGTGACAATGTTCCCTTTAACAGCTATGAATTTAAAAATTTTGGAAAGGGATGGGATATTGAAATTATATTCACTAGTCCTAATTATCCCCAAAGTAATGGGATGGTTGAGAAGGCAGTTGGGATAACCAAAGCAATTTTTAAGAAAGCTTTCGAGGATAATCGTAGACCTTCAGTAGGATTATTAGAATATCGTAATACACCCATTTCTGGATTAGGATTATCACCAGCCCAGTTAATGTTTAATAGACGATTACGAACCAAGTTGCCTATTAGTAATAAACTTCTTAACCCTGAACTCTTTAAAGATGTCGATATAAAATTGTTGAGAATGCAACAAACCAGAAGCACTATTACGATAGATCCAGTAAGAATTTGAAAGAACTTCAGCCTGGAGACAAAATCACTGTTCAGAACGTAAAAACTAAATTATGAGAACCCGCTACTGTTTTGTCTTTAACCAATAACCCAAGGTCATATAAGATTAGAACAAACTTTGGAAGAGTCTTAGTGAGAAACAGAAAGTTTTTAAGGTTATCCAAGACCTCCCATCCATTTTACAATAATATTCCCGATAATCTTCCAGATAATAAAGAAACATTTATTGATACGAGTACTGCGCCGCTATCCAATACTCATGCTCGCCAATCAGGTCGTACTATAAGACGATCCAGGTATTTAAGTGATTATATATGTTATTGATTGCTTCTTGATTTTATGAAGTGTTTTATATGTATTATTATTTACTATACAAGTTAAAAAGGAGGATGTGATGTGTTAACTGTAACCATAACTGTAAAAGTGATTGTTCTATAGATATTTGATAAGTACAGTTTTTATATAGATAACCAAGAGAGCACGTTAGGCTTTGTTCAATAAAGTTATGTTTGTGAATTGTGGCTTTCATTTTAATACGATTATGAAACTTGCTGAATAATTGACACAACCACAAGAGACTGAAACAGTGGCTAGTTTTATATATTATGCAGATTTCTTTAGTAGATTCCCAATAGATGGCAGCACAAGTTAAATATAGCGATCCTGTGAATGTGTAACAACGGTGTTATTTTTACTGCTATCTTATTAACAGTTTATCTCTGTTGCTGTCCTTGCACGTGACCTTGTCCATCATGCTGCATCTTCCTCCCCAAGCCAGATAATGGAATCGACGAGCTAAAACGGGAAAGCTGGCGCTGGCGGTATTTTGTTTGTTGTTTAACCGCGCCATTTTTTTTTGTTTTGTCGAGCGTTAGTTGAACCATGTTATTAAATTGTGAAATAACAAATTCGTTCGAGTCAAAATACTCAAATCTTGGTGCATTCCCGTTCTGATCGATAGCAACTTGTTTTCCCCATTGGTAAGAAAATTTTTCTTCTTGTCTCAGGAAATTCTGTAGAATTTACGGATGGCACTAAAATTTTTTTTTTAAATCAAGATAGATCAATATGAACATGTTTTAGATTAGTGGGATTTTTCTGCCGATTATTTGCTCTGATTTATATTCGTAATTTCAGTTTTGAAAAACATAATTAGAATGATTTACCTATTTTGTACATGAAGCTAAAATGTTGTTTGACTTTCTTATGCTGCTGTGTATGTATAAGTGCAAATTATTTTTGCACCAATGAGAGTAAATAAATGTGTTTACGCATTCCACGTGTTCAACTTTTAACGGCGATTCTCGGATTTTTCCTTTTTGTATCTACTGCAGCGATCGTCAGTTACCAGTATTTTAGTGTTTTAGAAATTGTGCATTAGGACTATTTTTTTATTTTGTGCACCATGTCGAAACTGATTTCTTATTTCATTCTTTTCCTTTTTCAATTTTTTTTATCGTCGCTTCCTCAAAAATCGGACATGTCTTATTAAGTTATAAAAAAAAACACCCAGAACTAAGTTGAAATGGAAAAGATGAAATAATTGTAATATGCTTAAAATATGTAACGTATACGAGTACTTTTTACGTAAGTAGTAAGTGAGATATAAACTTCTTTTGTATTATATATTTTCTTTATTTCAATGCAAATTTTATGTAGGAGGATTTAGAAATACATTCCATTAAAGTTTTTGTTGCTTTTTTTTTAATTCATTTTTTTCTGCATGTGACGGTTTTTGGTTATTTGAACTGTGTAGTATATGAATTGTGTAGAAAATAGCATGACAGCTGTTGTACTAAATTAGAAAATTACTTTTTGAGTTTCTACATTAGATATCAAAGATTGATTCAGTTCTATGTCATTAAAATTTCCGCTTTTTTTTTAATCAGTGAATTCTGTTGAATTAACCCATGCTTTAATTTTGGAAGTTAATTGCTCATAAAAAATTTTGTTTTAAGACAAAAATCACTGTTCTAATTTTTGATGAAATCAAATGTAGGATTAATGTTCTCATGTATATGTTGATGAGTTGCCATGTATTAATTTTCAGAATTTTGTAGTTTACAGTTATATTTATCCTACCATTCCTCAGAAATCTGAAAATGTAGAATTTCTGGATCTAAATGTTAAGGTTTATCAGGCCTATCTCTACAGTCAAAAAAAAAAAAATATCAGTTTCCTAATGGTTAACAAAATTGAAACTCCTGCTTATGCAAGTCTTATCTAGTATTTAAATTTCCCAGGTGTGAATTTGACATTTATCTTAGAACTTAATTATGCTGCAATACTCCTTTTAAAGTTATTTAATTAGAATATAATAAAAAGTACATTAATAATTTTCTATACTAATTTATTGCATGCTATCTAGTTTCCCCATATATTGACTTTATATATAATGGAACATTACATTTTTAGAACTTATGGATGACTGGCTAAATCTTCAGGAACACTGCATGATTTTCTTGCCATTGCTAATTATGAGACACCATATTTGCACTTTAGGCTTCTGTACCAGATTAGAGGCTGGACCCATTAAATACCTATATGTATCCCGCATATTCATTCTTTAACTTTGCACAGGTATAACTTTTATGTTCTCTTGCACATCTATTTCACTGTTTCATTTAATAAATGAAGATTTAACATTTTTTTTTCAAAATTAACTTGTTATTATATGTCAATTCAACATTAATATCTCAAATTAACACAATTTGAAGTTTTGAATTTATGTGCATTTTCTAAAAATTCTACTTGTGTCTTGTTATATATCTGTTACAAGACTGTTTTTTTTTTTTTTAATTGAAAGCTTACTAAGCAGGGCCAACTTGATAGAATATTTTACCTAAGAATTTAATCCAATTAAATTTTAAATAATAAATTATCAGTTGATATCAGTCTTATATATACAAAGTTTCAAGGTGGAATACAGAAAACATTTTTAGTTTTTTACTGAAATTGTACATAATGTTCAAAGGGCAATATGTAAATGTTTCACTTTTGCTCATAGATGGCAGCATGTACTCTATTGTTAACCAAATTTTTATAGTTAGTCATATTCCTTGTTTGTTCAGTTGTCACTAATTTCTGTTGAATTTTTTGGCTTGTTGCTGATTGAAATCAGTATTGTTATTTTGTTCTAAGTTTATTAGTAATGAAAATTAAATAAAACACACTTGGACAGAATGACTTTTTTTATTAAATTGCTACCTTCTCTGGAGACTAGAATTTAGTATTGAAATGGAATGCAGTGACTACATAACTTGGAGAAGTTATCTGGTTGCTTTGTTAAACGCAGGGCTCCTAACATGTCACCTTTTTATTTTTTGTCACCTTTTCAGGGGTTTTAAGTTCTTAAATTTTATTTGGAGAAGAAAAATTTTTGGTGCACAGTATAAAAAAAATTCATTTTCATAGATCATCAACCTCTTACACATTCAAAGCGCTCGAAGCTCCCCATCAAAAAACCCGACATTCCTGTCTACGGAACGGAGGCTATTCACGCAGGGCTCCTAACAAGTCACCTTTTTGACATTTTGTCATCTTTTCAGGGGTTTTAAGTTCTTAAATTATATTTGAAGAAAAATTTTTGGTAAGCAATTAAAAAAAATTCATTTCTTGTAAAAAAACAGGGTTTGCACGCATTCAATTTCGAAATGCATGCTACATTCCACCACAAGAATGGATTCAAAAGCGTACAGTTTCAACTGTAAAAGGATACTTCATATTGCCCGGGGTGTATTAACAGCAGGAAAAGGCTATCAGTAAAGCGAAGTTTAAAGGAGGCAGGACCATCTGCATATCCGACCCCCTCTCTACAGGGTCGAACAAAAGGAGGAACCCTCTAGGAGGTCAGATGCTGACAGCTTGTAAATGGTGATTGATGCCAATGGTCACTTAAAAGGGGGGATAACATCCTCCATACACAGATCTGAGGGCGGTCTCAACAGACCCATTTTATTTTCGGATTCTGGAATAAGACGAGAATGGAGAGGTCAAGAGACCAGACGGATCAAGATGATATTAACTCAACGTTAACCCAGGAGGAGAGGTAATGCGTTTAGTACCTTTGTCATCACATGTTGCAGTTTCTATTGTGGGTCTGATTATGTCCAGAAGGTATAGATACGTCGTGGGTAAACTGAAAGGATGGTGGAATCTTCAATATGTATGATAATTTACACTCGAAGGTGTCTTCGGCATAGTTTTTAAGGGGGGATAGATCATCAACCTCTCGCACATTCTATGCGTTCGAAGCTCCCCATCAAGAACCCCGACATTCCTTTCTACAGAACGGAGGCTATTCACACACTGCTCTCTTTGTGGCACAGAAATGAGGGCATGAAAATCTTAATGGACTTCACCTGTTTCTTAAAGGAGCTTGAGATCTGAAAGATTCCAAACCCCTCCGTAACCAGAGAATGCAAACATTTCATCCGTCACTGTATCCAGAGGGTTAAATATTGAAGGAGTGTTGCGAACGTATTCAAATCATTCTCTGTAATCATCGAAGTTGATTATTACAAATTCTTACGGATTTTTTTTAGTGATGGTCGGTTTTTAAAAAGATTAGTGACTCATTACTTTCTACCCGAAAAATGAACTAATTAACATTGGGACATGTAATATTCACACAGTACATAATGCTTTTCTTAAAGGTCTAAAAGAGTTAGGGAAGATTTGTCTGAACTAGTTTTTACTATTCACAGATTTTTTAATCAGTGGCCTAAACTTTGGTCAACGTACAAACAATTCAAGAAGACTTGAAACTTCCCACTCACCATTTCATCAAGTATTGTTCAAGTAGGTGGCTAAGCCTAAAGCCAGCTGCTGTGAAAGGTTGCTTGAACAGTGAATTGCTATGCACTGTTCAAGCAACCTTTGTATATTTGAAAGTATTTCCTTGACTACATTCCAATAAAGAAGCCAAACATGATACAAAAACCAGGCTACACAAATATTGTTCATTTACTTAGAAGAGAAACTATGAAGTCAGGTGATATTTGTCGTATCAAGTGCAAATGTATGTAATCGTGTGACCGAATTTCTTCAGAAAAAGGAACCCCTAATACAAAACCTTCATTCTCAACTTGAATTGTTGACAAGAACAATTTTGGGTAGGATCTACGAAGGGGAACTTATTTGAAAATGGATAAACCGGAAGATATATGTCCTCAGAAACTGTTTCCTCTAGCTGATATTGTGATTGGAGATAAAATTTCTAGAACGCTACAGAATGTGAAAGAGAAGAAAGGAATTTCTTTTTTCTAAAGGCTCAGAAGCATTACATTGCCAGTGTTAAATATCTTTTGAAGAAATCCTCCTTCAGTTCATCTCTCCTTAAAAGTTTATCCTGTCTTGGACCTCTTGAGAGACTCAGTGGCGAGAGTATTCGACAAGTATTAGAATTTGCAAGAGTAATGCTGTGGGATGTCTTGACAGACATACTACTGGAAGAGTGGAAATTACTCAAAAGTGAATTTCAGGAAGAAGAATTTAGAATGAAGCCTGTTGATGTTAACTCGAACCAGTTCTTCAGACTACGAGACTAGCAGAGTTCCCAAGTGCTCCGGAATAACTATGCTAAAGAATCGAAAATCCGCAACTCCGCGTAATCTTTGGTTCACTCCCGAAATCGCGTCAATGCAGTGAAAAGGGAAATTTCCTCTATGAAAAGGAAAAATTTTTCCATTTTCGGAGAAATTGTGTATAAGAATTTTGTTTCTATAATTTAGTTATAAAACCTTTCATGTATACATGTCATTTTTTATCCTTAAAACAATACAAAGTCCGGAATCCTCAGGTCCTCGGCCATTCCGAATTTCGGATTATTTGCATTTTTTCTCAAAAAAAACCAACTCCCCTGCGCAAATTTTGTGTTTGCAATACTAAAATAGCAGATATATAAATAGGAATAAGTAGAAAGAATATATAAAAATGAATTTATTTTAAAAACAATGCAAGAAATTTTACTTGCAAATCTTCTAATTTTTCTGTGTTGTATTTACTCTGAACATGTCCGTTATTTTGCGTTGTTAGGTCCAGGTTTACCTCCTTGTACTATGAAAATTGTCCAAAAGATGGAAAAAAGTGGGAAAAACACCCCAAAAAAACTCGGGTTAGCAAAACGTCCAATATTTTTTTTCATCGAAATTTTTGACAATTTCGAATATTGGACATCCGCATTTGGGACTTAAAAGAAATTATTTGTGCTAATAGGAAATTTTATGACTGTTTTTAAAGAAAAATCTAGACATTTTATTTTTGTCCCCATTTTCGCGTTACTCCGGAAGAAAAAAACAAAATTAATTTCAGACTTTTTCAAAGAAAAAGAAATTCTTTAAGCTGTGTCAAAAATAAACGAATCAAAAAAATCATAATTCCGATTTTTTTTTTTTTTTTTAATTTTATGATAATATTTTAAAATTATATACTTTTTAAATGAAGAAAATAAAAATATCCTTCCAATGAAAAAAAAGATATAGGTAGCTGGGGAGGATCTTTTTATTTTCTATCTTTATACTTGAATATATTTAGCATTATTGTTATTTGTTACTTTTTTTTGCTTGATTAGTCACTTTTTGTCGCCTTTTTGGTTCAATTTGTCACCTTTTTAGACCTTGAAACCTGTTAGGAGCCCTGTTCACGCGCTGCTCTCTTTGTGGCACAGAAGTGAGGGCATGGAAATCATAATGGACTTCAGCCGTTTCTTCAGGAGCTTGAGATCTGAAAGATTCCAAACCCCTCTGTAACTAGAGATTGCGAAAATTCTGGCTGTCTCTGTATCCAGATTGCTAAATTTTGAAGGAACATTTCGAACGTATTGAAAATCATTCTCTGTTATCATCAAAGTTGATTATTACAAATTCTTGAGGTTTTTTTAGTGAAAATCAGTTTTTAAAAAAATTAATGACTCATTACTTTCTACTCGAAAAAAAAGAACTAATTAACATTGAGACATGTAATATTCTCACAATACATAATGCTTTTCTTAAAGGTCTAAAAGTGTTAGGGGAAGATGTGTCTGAACTAGTTTTTGCTATTTGCAGATTTTTTAATCAGTGGCCTAAGTGTTGGTCAACATACAAACAAATTCAAGAAGACTTGAAACTTCCCACTCACCATTTCATCAAGCATTGTTCAAGAAGGTGGATAAGCCTAAAGCCAGCTGCTGAAAGGTTGCTTGAACATTGGATTGCAGTGCGAAAGTATTTCTTTGACTGCATTCCAATAAAGAAGCCAAACATGATACAAGGACCAGGCTACAAAAAAATTGTTCATTTACTTAGAAGAGAAACTCTGAAGGCTGAGGTGATATTTGTCGTATCAAGTGCAAGTATATTTAATCGTGTGACCGAATTTCTTCAGAAGAAGGAACCTCTAAAACTTAACCCTTCATTCTCAACTTGAATTGTTGACAAGAACAATTTTGGGTTGGATCTACAAAGAGGAATTTATTTGAGATTTGCAAATGGCTAAATTGGAAGATATATGTCCTCAGAATCTGTTGACTCTGGCTGATATTGTGATTGGAGATAAAATTTCTAATGCACTTCAGAATGTGAAAGAGAAGGAAATTAATTTATTTTTTCTAAAGGTTCAGAATCATTACATTGCCAGTGTTAAATATCTTTTGAAGAAGTCCTCCTCCAGTTCATCTCTACTTAAAAGTTTATCCTGTCTTGATCCTCTTGAGAGACTCAGTGGCGAGAGTGTGCAACAAATATTAGAAGTTGTAAGAGCAATTCTATGGGATGTCCTGACAGACTTACTACTGGATGAGTGGAAATTACTCCATAAAGAATTTGAGGAATAAGGATCTAGAATGAAGCCTATTGATGTTTACTGGAACCAGTTCTTCAGACTGCAAGACATTAGTGGTGTGGATCCTAAATACCCAGTTGTGTCAAAACTAGTGAAGGCTACTCTGTCACTTTCTCATGGTAGTACTGACATTGAACGTGGCTTCTCAGCCTCAGGAAGAGCTTTCACACGAGACAGAGCATCAATGTCCAAATTTTGACCATCAACCTTATTTGGGGCCAATCACATCAAAGCCAATGGATATGGGAAGGGATGCATATAAAGCACACAATGCCTATTTATCAATCTATATTTTAAAAAAGTTACAGCCGCCGCAGGATTGAAAACTGTGTTGTTTAGCTCGATTCTTAGACAGTTTCCTGAGAAAGTAGTGATCAGAAAAAACGAAATTAACATGGTTTGTTCTTCATCGTATTCTCTAGACAATTATTAAGATTTTTTTCCGATGCAGCTATTAGTTTAGGGTGAAGCCCTCACTGTGACGTCATGGACCGGAAAGTCAAATCAGGATTATACGAATTATTGAGATAGTTTTGCTGTCCAGGAGATGCACTCTGCAAAAGTAATGTTGGTTTGCAAAGCAAACCAAATGGGATGTGTAGCAATCCCCGGGGGTTGGCGAGCATAAGCAAGCAGGGGGTGGAGCCCCGTAGTGAGATATAAAACATGAGGCACAAGAAAAATTAGAGAAGGACAGGAAAGAAAAAGATAGACTGGAGGCAGAGAATAAAAAAAATTTAAGCAACTGGCAAAGAAAAGAAAGGTGATAGAAGACAAACGAAAGCTTAAAATTATACGTAAGTAAGAGAATGAGATATTCGACAATGCTTCAAAATTATTAAAGGAAGCCAATGATAGGCTCAAGAAGGCGATAAAAAAATAAAAGTTTTTAAGGAAGCAGCACTTGCTCAGGCAATGATTGAAGGAGCGGCAAAAGTCTCAGTTGATGCGGGTCAGCAAAGACAGACTTTAAAAAATGCACATTCTTCTATTGAGAAGAAAATGACAAAATTAATTTCAGACTTTTTCAACAAAAAAAACGCCTTTTAAAGAAAAGGAAGACATTCTTAAAGCTGTGTCAAAAATTAAAAAATCCAAATTCCAATTTTTTTTTTTTTTTAATGAAGAAAATAAAAAATTTCTTTCTAAAGCAAGAAAAAGAAAAGATAGGGGTAGCTGGGGAGGATATTTTTATTTCCTATCTTTATACTTGAATATATTTAGCATTATTGTTATTTGTAATTTTTTTTATGCTCGATTAGTTACTTTTTGTCACCTTTTTCTACTCGATTAGTCACTTTTTGCTTAAATTAGTCGCTTTTGTCTAAACCTTTTTAGACCTTTAAACCTGTTAGGAGCCTTGTAAACATTTTATACTGAAATTGTACACACGGTTCAAAGGGCATTCAATATATAAATGTTTCACTTTTTGCTCATATATGGCAGCATGTAGGCTTTTGTTAGCCAAATATTTTATCTAGTCAGTCTTCCTTGATGGTCCATTTCTGTTGAATTTTTTGGCTTGTTGCTTTATTATTTTTTAAATTTATCAGTAGTGAAAATGAAATAAAACACACTTGGGACAAAATGACCTTTTATAATAAAGTTGCTATCTTCCCTGGAGTCTTGATTTTAGTATTGATTGGAATGCAGTGACTCCTACTTGGAGAAGACGACCAACCGGTATAGTGGTTAAGGTGTTAGAGAGCCTCTAGATCGGAAGGTTCCTGGTTCGAATCCGGGTCCGTATGGTGTAGAGGTGGCTGGTGCACCTTAAATCTGTTGTGGCCAAACGTCCTCACGTTGGGTAGGTGTGGAAGTTTGGAGAGTGGGCTTGGTGTTTCAGTGAGTGGAGTTTGTAATCACAACCAAGTTGGTCATTTCAGTGTTTATTGGGGAGGGATGTAGTCATTAGTTACTCATATTAAATAATATACGGTTTTAAGATTCAGAGTGATTTAATAATTGAAGATAGCTCTGGTTATTTTTCTGTGAGATAGATGACAAAAGTGATACCTGAGTTCATACTTTGTTTGATAGAATCACTATCAATATTCTCTAGCTAATTGAAAAATTGCTTTAGTTCTAGCACATTCAGGTCTTGTCAAATTTTATGGTTTCTATAATACCATGGGCTAGCAAAATTATCAAGAATGTTTTTTTGAAGAATGTAAAGTTTATTAACGAATCTTTGCTGCATATCCCCAGTATGGACTGCATAGCCCACTATTGGTCTTATCATGGTTTTATATCCTTAGAACTTTGCATCCCTTCTATAAAACGATGATAGATGGCTTAATTCTTTTCAACTGATGTACTATTTCTTCCCTGTTAAATTGGCATTCTTTAATTGTACCCCTGCAAAGGCTCCATCTTTGGGATCCTTTTTAAATTTATAGTTACCGTTGAAAACCCCCAGAAAAAAGTCATTTAACATGTTTGCTATTCCCATCTCATCTTGAATTAATTACCTCCCCTCCAATGGGCCCAGTGTAGTACTAAATTTATTTTTACCACTTGCATATGCAAAAAATTCTTTTGGGTTTATATTTATTTCCCTTGCTAGTTTTTCCTCCAAGGACACCTTTTGCTTCTGACTAATATTTTAAAACTCCTTTCTGGCTTTCAGATATGCCTCCTTATCCCTGTCATTACCAGTGCTTTTATATACCCTGTATGTTCTTTGTTTTAATTTTAAAGCCTTGTGTGTTTCCCCTGAAAACCACATAGGGAGCAAGTCTCTAGATTTTCCTTTTTTTCTGAACATTACATGTTTTTTATCACCCTAATTTATTCTTGAATTCCTCCCATTGTTCAGAATGATGCGGTGCTATTAATTCCCCTTTGAATGTCTCCTTTAACTCTTCCCTTATCCTATGAAAATTTACCTTTCTAAAATTTGGAATTATCCTACTATTGATTGTGTATGTTGAAAATTTAAACTTATTCTGATACTTCTATGATCACTTTCTCCCAGTGGCTCACCTATAACCAAATCCTGCACCCTATCCTCATCATTGCTGAAAATCAAATCCAATATTGCATTGTCCCTAGTATCCTCATACATCATCTGGTACAAAAAACAATCCTGTATCACTTCCAAAAATTCTGCCCCTTTCCCATTTGTAGCTAGATTGTTTGTCCAGTCAATATTTGGGTAATTATAGTCCCCCATTAAAATTAATTCTCCTTTTTGACCTGCTTCGTTTATCATATTGAACATACCCTTTTCCTGCTCTTCACTACAAACAGGAGGTTTATATATATTACCCAGAATGAGTCCTTTGCCTTTGTCTGTATTCAGTTTCATTCCAAACTGATTCTATACCCTCAGTTTTACTATTTAACTATTTCTGTACAGTTTAAGAATTCTCTCACATAAATCAAAACCCCACCCCCTTTCCTATTCACTCTGTCCTCCCTAAACATTGTGAATCCACTCGATTCTAAAATTTGTGCATCTTCACTGCTTGCCTAACTTTCAGTTATCCCAATGATATCTATATCCTCTGCTTGTGCAATTCCCCTGAGCTCCTCCATTTTATTTCTCACACTGTGAGCATTACAATAAAATATGTTTAGCTTATTTTTCACCCTTATATTGCACACTTTCCCTTTGTATTGTTTGTCTCCTGTAATTTAGACCCTGTTAGTTTTCCTATGCAATTATTGTGTACTGTCAACCCTGTATATCCTACCCATCCCTGCTTGTATTCTAGTTTTTTGACTCCAGAATATTTAAAACCCGCTTGCCAACCTCCCTATTACCCATCAGGCTTAAATGCAAATTGCCCCTGCTTATCCAATCCCTCCTACACTCCTTCCAAACATCTAACCTCCTCCCTCTCACACAAATCCCTTAACAACTCGTTCATCTTATTGGCCATTTGATTTAACCACCCATTATCTATTGTCTCTTTTCATTCTCTCATCATTATCTATTGTCATTATGCTTTTGTCTCTTTTTTCCCTTGTATGTACTTGATATTTGGCATAGCTGGGTCAAATATAGCCATTGTGCCATAGAAACCTGCCATTAATCAATACTTAACTAGAAACTACTCTTAATTTGTTTGTCCCATGTTTAACAAGTTTAAACTAAAGGGCCATAAATAAATAAAATCATAAAAACCTTTGATTGAAATAAAATTAATCATTTTTTAAGATCATGATCTTCTTTGCACCCTGGGTTTTTGTGATACTTTCCTCTTATACTATAGTGGTTGTCAGTCAGTTCATTACATTTTTGGATGCGAGTGTTTGAAAGACATTTACGTATATTTCAAAAATTTGAGACCTATTTAACCATGGATGCTAACTTGATTGATCATTGTTTAAGAAAAAAAGAAACATCTGAATTTGTTACATGTGTTTATGATTGTAAGTACTGGATGTGTTAAGAGGTGAAGAAACGGCTGTAAAAGATGTTTTTACATCCTATTAGACCTTTACTGGTCAAGCACTTGTCCTTCCAAATCAGAAATATGTTTCTGGGTTTTCAATTTTGATTAAGTTGAGTTGTGCACTGTTACAGAAAATAAAGTCTAAAAGCTGAAGCGACTAAGAAATTCTAATTCATCAAAAAATTTGCTTCTATTAGATTATGCGTATTGTCTGATGTAATGATAAAAAATTGTCGTTTGCTTAGTTTACAGTTTAAAAGTTAAGCAAGTATGAACACACTTAACACCTTGAACCATAAAATATTACTTAGCTCTAGATTTAGTTGCAGTTCTATCTAAAAAAAATTTCGCTTAAAAACTCCGTTTCGGAAAATTGTTTTTCTCGTGTGACCTAAATTTTACTGTTTCCTTAAGTTTTTAATGCCCATAACTGAAAAAATAATTTAGATATGCATCTGATATTTTGCGCATTTTTCATTTATATCAGATACATATACACTTAATTTCATTGAAATTGGAAAAGGTCAGGGTGAAGATGATACTTTGTTGGGTTGATTTGACATTGAATGACTGCATTACAGTACCAAAATTATTTTGCCATGGTACGAGTGACCTCTGGGGTTCCTGAAAAATCCAGGATTGTACTCTACCATATACTCTGCTCGGATATGCATTTTAAGTTAAGGTATTTTGTTTTTTGCTTGCAAAGGGTCTGGCAGGTGCAGTGGTTCATAGCCTATTGCTGATGGCCATGTTGCATGAACGAAACCCGTATTTGCTTTTTTTAGAAACCCTCTTGGCTTCATTAAAATATGCATTTTATCACATTTTCATAAAAAGTAAATTTCTTCTGTGGTGGGGAAGCTGCCACTGATGAGTTCCTTCCTCATATGTGATTTATAACTTTGTTACCTTAATGTAATTTATAACTGCTGATTCTATTGCATACCATATATCAAGTTTAACAGATTTTCAAAAAAACTTTCCTTGACAGAAAAAATTTAAGTAATGCCAATTTTGAAATTTAGGACCAAAGTATGGAAACCATGAAAGAGCATGATCAGTGGTTGTGAAAAGCCTACAGATTTTCCTCTAAAATACCCTAGAAACAGTTTAATTGATCAACTTTGTTCAGTATATCACCCAATCTGAATATTTTCAGAGCCCAATTTGTCATATTTATTAACTTTATACTTTTAATGAAAATTTTATTTTTGTATTCTTTTTAGGCATTTTTCATTTTTGACTGTTTTTTATGTTGCAAAAATCTTCTGGATTTTTTCCCTTGGCAGGTATGCTATTGTGATTATTTTGTTTATCTATTCTCAATTGATTATTACATTCACTCATTATTTATTCCTTGTACTTATGTGGTCTTTAGGTGCCCAGTAATTTTTACAACTAACTTTTCTGAAGCAAATTCTAAATTACATGGTGTCTACTGGTCCCAAAAATTTATCTCCTCTTTATTATCAGAAAAAAGTCTATTTATGGATGGAAGGGGAAAACAAAAGGTGGCTGCAGCTGAACTTAACAAATGAAAAGAAAATTGCAAACTGCAAATGATGAAATGAACAATTAGACAAAGAAATTATGCAAATTGAAAAGAAAATGAAAATGCTGTAACTCCCCCAATCCAACCACATTTGGAGACAGGTTTTTCAATACACAAATCGTTATATAATTTTTTACCAACTTAATTTGATGCACATAGAACATAAAAATAAAAAATTTACATCACAAAATGTTTTTAAAGTAATTGTTGAATTTTTTTTCTTCAGTTTTTATTAAAATTTTAAGTATTCAGAAAACTAAAATCTCTACTAATATAAACTAGCCACTGCATGGTGGTGTTGCCCATGACAGTTATTTTCGTGGGGTCAGTTGTAACCACTGCTCGCTTAACCCCCTGTGATTGCTTCGAATTCCCATTTGATTTGCGGTTTTGGGAATTTGTAGCCTATTTGTTAACAGCCATCATGGCGTTGCCTGTGTTCATAAGCTAACACCACGGGCAACGTCGTGATGTCATTGTCAAATGCGACCAAGTTTGAATTGCGAAGAGACCCAATCGGCATGACGTCACTATCTCTTGCAAAAAATATAAATACTTAATTGGAAAGATATTTATTAAAAGAAAATCAAACGTATAAGATATCTATTTGGTGTACGATTTTCCTCAGATTTCAAATCTGCTAAAGTTTTCAATCTATCTTCAATGATTCCGAATTTACAAAAAAAAACTAAACAATGCCCATCAAAACTTTAAAAATTTGTTTTGATTTCCTTCATTAGAATCTTTTGAGCGCAGGAAATTAAATCTCTTGATTTCTCAACAGCAAAGGTCAAATTCGTATGAAAAAAATATATAAAAAGTTACATATTAAAAATTATTTGTTTGAAGAAAGTCATATTTTCAGGGCTCCTAACACATCACTTTTGTGCTCTTGTCACTTTTTTGACATTTTGTCACCTTTTCAGAGGTTTTAAGTTCTTAAATTCTATTCGAAGAAGAGTAATTTTGTTACGCAATTTTAAAAAATCATATTTCTTCCAAAAAAAAGTCGTGTCAACCTAGTACATATTGTGTAATTTCGTCTTGTGTTGGAACTTGTCCAGACTAGTTTCCACTACAGGTACGCCATTTAAACGTCATTCAGAAGGGGGCGTTTCCCCTCCCCCATTTTTTTTTTAGGTGTTCATAATATGATGCTACGGCTGGCGCCAGCTGCTGTAATATTAGTTTCGGTTCGCGAAATCAATTGGATCCTCAATTATCAACAAATAAGATAATCTTGTCATTAAATAACCAATAGCAACCCTCTAAATATGGCGTAGCAGAATAGTTTCCTTCCTTCATAATTTCCAGAATGACAGTGGAATGCTGTTCATTCTCAACTTGAATTGTTGATAAGAACAATTTTGGGTAGAATCTACAAAGAGGAATTTATTTGAGATTTGAAAATGGATTAATTGGAAGATATATGTCCTCCGAAAGTGTTGCTTCTGACTGATATTGTGATTGGAGATCAAATTTCTAGAGCGCTACAGAATGTGAAAGAGAAGGAAAGGAATTTCTTTTTTCTAAGGGCTCAGAAACATTACATTGCCAGTGTTAAATATCTTTTGAAGAAGTCCTGCTGCAGTTCATCTCTACTTAAAAGTTTATCCTGTCTTGGTCCTGCACATTCTTCTATTGAGAAGAAAGACATTAATTTCAGACTTTTTCAACAACAAAAATTAGACAATCTTTCAAAGAAAATGAAGAAATTCTTCAACTGTGTCAGAAATGAACGAATTTAAAAATCATAATTGCAATATTTTTATGTTAATATTTTAAAATGATGTACTTTTTAAATGAAGAAAATGAAAATATCATTCCAAAGAAGGAAAAGATAGGCGTGGCTGGAGAGGATCTTTTTCTTTTCTATCTTTATTCTTGAATGATTTTGCATTATTGGGTTTCGTCACTTTTTTTGCTTGATTACTTGCTTTTTTAGACCTTAAAACCTGTTAGAAGCCCTGTATTTTTAAGTATCAATCTGATGTAAAATTTTCCATAGATTTCAAGTCCATTGAAAGTTTTACTCTATTTTTTTTAATGATCTAGGAGATAGGAAAAAAACTACATAACTCCAGATTAAACTTTTTTTTTTCGTCTGCTGTAAAATTGTTCCTTTGAAAATAAAACGGAAACACGGAAAAAAATACATTTAGAATCTGTCATATCTTAGGCTGTTGCTATTCTAAGGAAAACAATAATAATTAAATTCATTTTAAAATGTTCTAGATTAAATTTTATAATTTGGGCTGGGCACAAAAATTGGTCCACCTGTCTGCCAAGTCACACTATCATAAGTGCCATAGATTAGTCAGGACATTGCATAGATTGACACAAACACTTATTTTTATAATAGTTGAGAAGGAAATGTTTGTGTGTGTGTACTGTCCTGACAAGTCTATGGCACTTACAGTAATCATTACTGTAATGAGATTTGGCACACATGTAGACAGAATTTTTTGCAATTTTTGTGTGAAGCCTGAATTTTAAAATTTAATCTAGAACATTTAAAAATTAATTTATTGGAATTTTCCATTTGATTTTGCGGAGTGCCGTGTATCAAGATGCAACCGCTGTAAAAGTTGCGATTTAAAATGGCCAAAGAATATGTTGATCATGATTAGTGGTTACACAATATGTTTAAGAATGCTGTTGTCTGTGTTGACGAGTAGAAAAGAAATACCCAAGATCAAAATATAGTAATTTGTGTAATGAAATATTTATTTACATTTTCTGTAAAGCAATGATAAGATGTGCATTTCGATTTTCTGATTCTAACTATCTTCGCTATTATTATCTGATTACATCTGAGCTCCATTAGCAAGTATCTGCCACCATCTCGTGAGCGTTTCCACATCCAGCTAAAAGTCCCGTTAGCAGGCAATATTAGAATGTCTTATTCATGGAGTGCATAGCTGCGTCCAAAAGTAAAAGAAGAAATTTCAGATGGAGTACATCTTTGCAAGCAAATTTTCTCATTGGCTCCGAGACGATTATAGTCTGCCTCTTTCTGTATCTGGCCGGTGTCCACCCGCAACTGGGGGGGGGGAGGCACAATGTCGGACAATGAACTTGAGGGTGTTAAGCGTTGACTACTTCTACTGCATTCCTTCAGATAGGGGGAAGAGTTTTATGTTTTTGCTTCAAACGGGTGTCAGGAGGAACCACTCGAAAAAAACTTCATTTTGTGAAATGGACAGCTGACCGAAGACAGTATGCCTTCATACGAAATCAACTTGGAATGATTGACCCAAAAAAACCAGAGGAAACCTCTGGTTGAAAACATATCCCACAGGAAAGTAAAGCAGACAGTGGGTAGGAAAAACACAATATAATAGCACTCAAATCATAGCCTAACAATTTTCCATTACGTTTTAACAGTAATTTTAAGTTATAAGTAAGCAAACACAGTAACACAATTTAAGATCATTCTTCTATTTTTCCAATGAAGAGTTATACAGGCCAAGAATCTCTTAGGTACTTCCAAATTTCTAAAAATAACTACATTTACACCACAAATATTTAAAAGGGTATGTAATATGAAACCCTTTATAAAAAAGAACGTTTAATTAATGTACAAAACCTAGAGTTTGCAACACCAGGAGGCATGATTTCAGCCGACAAAAAAATAAAGAATTAAAGTTTTAACTCGAGTTTTGTAGTTCTTTTTTCTATCTCCTAGATCGTTAAAAATAGAGTAAAAATTTCAACAGATTTGAAATCTGCGAAAAATTTCACATTACATCGGTATCTAAAAATATGATTTTCTTTAAATAAATAATTTTTAAATTGTAACTTATATTTTTTTTCATACTAATTTGACCTTTGCTGTCGAGAAATCAACAGATTCCATTTCTTGCGCTCAAAAGATTCCAGCGAAGGAAAGCAAAACAAATTTTAAAATATTTGGTTTTTGAAGCAAACCAAATGAATACGGTATTTGTTTAATGTTCATCTACTTTGGCATTATTTATGGTTTGTCTATTTTAATTTTTTGTTTAAAAAACTGCTTATTAAAGCTGAAAATTTGATGCTAGAGTCCTCTATTCTCAATATTAGACTAAGTAATATAAAAAAAATGTGATTTTAAAGTATAATTGCATCTAACTGACCCATATAATTATATAAGATCAGATCATGCATTTATTTAAGAAAGTCCCGAAAAAGTGCCTAAATGAATCTACAGAAATTTAGTAGACACCCTGGATTATCAAGAATGGTTTAAAAAAATGAAAATTGATACTAGAGTCCTCTATTCTCAATATTAGACTAAGTAATAAAAAAAAATGTGATTTTAAAGTATAATTGCATCTAACTGACCCATATAATTATATAAGATCAGATCATGCATTTATTTAAGAAAGTCCCGAAAAAGTGCCTAAATGAATCTACAGAAATTTAGTAGACACCCTGGATTATCAAGAATGGTTTAAAATACCCGTACTGAAAAATGACATTTAAATGGTTATATAGAAATGCAGTCCCTAGTCATTACAGGTTTGCTTATGTGCTGAACAAATTTTCGTTTTGGACACAGCATAGGGAATCTCAATCTACATTTTTAGAATTGGGTGTTCAAAATTCTTGTTTCATTTAACTTAATTGAATACGATTCATTTTGCATTTTCGTCTGTTAACTTGAATGCATTTAGCAGTACAAGTAGACAGAACTCAATCAATTTTTGCAGTTTCCTAGTTGCTTTCTTCTACCCCAAGAGATTGATAGCTTTCCAGAAATTCTCAAGATCGGAATTCCATCGGTATTGGTTTGAAAAGATGAGTAATATATACCTTAATAACTGTGAACCAAAGTTCCTTGACCATTTTCAAAGGAGACTGCCCATATAAATTTCATTAATTCCCACATTCTTACTACCACCCTACTGTCACTAAATAAATAGTGAAATTAGCATTTCTAGACTAATTCAATTTCGGAGTATTTGTTATACAGTACATTTGTTCAAGCTATTATAAATGTGTAGTCACAAAAAATATAATTAATTTTCACATAAAAAGTTGTGTGAAAACAGCAGTCATGTGTAAGTTGCAAAATAGGGTCTTGCTTTGTTTTCAATTGCTGAAAACTCCCATTATGAGGGGATAGCCCATCGTGTTGCTCCAGTATGACGTTAATCAAAGTATCTACCTACCCGTTATGAAGGGTCTGGTAATGTTTTTAAATTTTTAAGGACAGATTGTAGGAGTGATATTACGTCATTTGTAGATTCTTAAAATTTTGATCTATTTGAATTCAAGAATTAGGACACGAAAATGTGTGGGATACTTCCTACCTCATAGGCATAGCTAGGGTTGTTGAATGGGGGAGGGTCCTCCCAAAAAGTATGGACTGTACCCCAGTAAAAAGAGGAAGATTATATTAATTTTATTAATATAGATTTAAATTAATATAGATTGCTTATTAATAATTAATTACTTATGAATTAATATTCATTATTAATGCTTAATTTTTTTTAATCGCAAAATTTTATTTATACAATATTTTAGTGACTTTATGGTGTATTTTAAAACTTACAATCCATTTAAATTAGAAATTAAAACATCTATTTTTTCGGAGACGTTTCAATTTTTTCTGAACTTCTTAGATTTAAACTTGATTTGCTGGAAGCACATCAGTCAAAATTCTCTTGATTCTGACTATCATGCTTGGGTAAAGCTGGTTCGATGTGGGAAATTCAAGTGGAAACACTCGGATACTTTTCTTATGAATCAACAAGTTTATTGAAACAAAACAGCACGGGACTGGACAGACATAAAGATCTAAAAGATAAAAACAAATAATTAGTTTAACATGATTACAATTAATCAGTCCTGAGAACCCCCGGTTCTCCCATAGCTCGCTTCTACCGCCAAACTCTTTCATCTTCTTCTCTTTTTACATATTTCCTTTTAATCATAGCGTTGCCAGGTCCTGGGTGCTAAACGAACAGTAGTCTGGTTGGAGCCACGGGGTACTGAGTGCAAACCCGACAACTGCTCTGCACGTATAACGGAAGTATCAAAGTTCACACCTTCCCTCCAGTTTCCAATACTGGAAAATAATGTCCTAAAGATGACAGAAGAGAAATCAAACATCTTACCTGGTGAGTCAGCCCTAAGCATCAGTCTCTCGCTATTCTGAAAAGTCCTTAGATCTATCAAAGTTTTCAAGAGCCAGAGTGTGTACATGTCTGTGTCCTACTCGACTCTGCTCACATGCTAGAGCTCATATCACCAAGCTTAATTCAAATATCATATTGTGTAAAAATCTTAATATTCAAATTAGAAAATAAGCTTACTGAAATATTCACTTATTAACACACATAAAATGATAAGTTATCCAAATAAACGTATATACATAATACTATACAAAGTGAAATTAAAATTTTTCAATTTTACTCTTATTCATAAATTCTTGATAATGCATCAGCTATTACATTTTTGTTGCCTGGCTTATGAGCGATATTTACTTGATAACGAGAGAGAGCTAAAGACCACCTTTGAAGTCTAGCATTCTTGGGAATGCCCTCGGTTAGGAATTTCAAAGGGTTATGATCTGTAAACAACCGTATCTGGTTTCCATAAGTCCATACCTCGAATTTTCCTAGAGCCCAGATTACTGCATATGCTTCCCTTTCGATAGTACTCCATTTGGTTTGAGCAGGCGATAACTTCTGGCTAGCAAATGTGATAGGTTTTGGATTTCCTTCACTGTCTCGCTGCATCAAACACGCTCCTATTCCAGTCACTGATGCATCTGTATGTAGTTCAAAAGTTTTTGACAAATCCGGTGTATACAAAGATGTTACTCTGCATAAGCTATCTTTCAGATGTTTAAAAGCTTTATCAGCTTCCTCTGACCATGGTATTTCATTAGGAATAGCTTTCCTAGTCAAATCTGTCAATGGTTTAGCATAGTTAGGGACATATTCTCGATAATAGTTAAATAAACCCAAAGCAGATCTTAAAGATTTCTTTGTCTTTGGAGTTTTGAAATTTTTTATGGATGCAATTTTATCCGGGTCTGGACCATGTTCTCTTGATCCAACATGACCTAAATATTTTACCTTGGCTTTGGCAAAAGAGCATTTACTTAAATTAGCAGAAAAGTTACACTCCTGCAAAAGTTCCAAAATTGATCTTAAGTGTCTCAAATGTTCTTCCCAACTTAAGGAGTATATAATAATATCATCCAGGAAGCTTTCTGCAAACTCATTATATGGTCGTAATATCTGATTCATGATCTTTTGAAAAGTTTCTGGGGCACCTGACAACCCAAAGGGCATTACTTTCCACTGATATTGTCCCTTTGGAGACACAAAACTGGTCAGTTCTCGACTGTTCTCTGCTAACGGGATTTCCCAATATCCCTTCAGAATGTCCAGTGTAGTCAAATATTTGGCAGCACCAGCTTTAAATCTGAGTTGTTCAGAGTTCTGCATAGGAAAGGGAGCTATGGAACTTTCCGCGTTCAATCCTCGATAATCATAACACAAACGAATAGTTCCATCTTTCTTTGATACACAAACCAATGGATATACAATTTCTGCTATAGATGGTTCAATCAGATCTTTCTTTAGCAATTCAGTTATTTGTTTCTCAACTTCTGGTTTTAACGATTCAGGAACTCTGTAGATATGGGGTTGTTTTCTCTCAACACCCGCTTTAAGTCTGATTTCATGCGAGCCCACCTTTGCTCTCTTCAGTTCTCCATTAAATGTCGAATGATATTTTTGTACTATCTGGAACAGCTCACTCTTCTGCTTTGGAGATAAATTTCTCCAGTTATCCGTTTCCTCGAGCTTCTCGAAATCCTCCTCGAGATTTCTACCCTTCACTATAGGTAGATGATCAATATCACCAAACTCTTGGTCTGTCTCGTAAATGATTCCGATAGTTCTTATAGGCTGTATGTACTTCCTAAGTTTATTTTGGTGTAAGTGTCTTACACTGCCATCCGGTAACTTAACAGTATATGAATGAGGTGGTTTCTTTCCAACTATTTCTCCTGGACCCTTCCATTTGGCACATAACTTATTCGTTGAGTCTGGAACTAGGACAATAACTTCATCACCTATCGAAAATTCTGTATTTCTTGATCTTAAATTATGGTAATGAACGTACCTTTCTTGTTTATCCTTAGTCATGTTATTAGCAAATTCTGTAGCACTTTCCAAACTTTGGCGTAATTTTTGCAAATAGTCTGTTACCGATTCTCCAATACCTTGAGGTAAAGTAACGTCATCTTCCCAACTGGACTTCAGTATAGCTAATGGACCTACAGGTGGTCGTCCATGTACTAACATAAATGGAGCAACATCTGTTGTTTCGTTTGGCACTTCTCGATATGCCCACAGTAAAAATGGAAGTTGTTTGTCCCAACCTCTACCTTGTGAATTTATTGCGTGATGCAACATTGACTTTATAGTTCCTACCCATCTCTCTACTAGTCCATTCGATTGAGGATAGCCTGGAGTTGAAAATGTTGGGACAGATCCCAAACGTTTAAGAAATTCTTTCGTTAATTTCGCAGCAAAGTTAGTTCCATTGTCCATCGCAATAGTTCTTGGAATCCCAGTTCGCATGAAAATTTCCAGGAAAGCCTCACATGTAGCCTTTGCGGTTAATGATTTAATAGGAATTGCTTCAGGCCATCTACTATGTTGTTCCATCACACATAGAATGTACTGATGCCCCCTTGATGATTTTGGTTCAATTGGCCCCAAAATATCGGCATTTACTACTTGAAATGGTAGTTCCGGCCTACCTACAGCTTCGATTGGAGTTCTGTCTTTAATCTTAATTCTTTGTCTTAATTGACATTCATGACACGATTCACATAGCTTCTTCACTTCTTTTGGCATACCATTCCACCAAAATGACATAGCTATTCGATCTCTTGTTTTCTTTGTGGCTAAATGTCCATCTGTTGGAGTTTCATGTGCCAGCTTCATAATTTCTTTTCTTCTACATTCCGGTACTACCAATTGAACATATTCCTGTCCTCCAACTTTACCTCTGTGATACAACAAATCACCTTCCAGCCAATAATTATTTTTCCCGTGTCTTGCATCTGTTAAGCAAGTTGTTAATGTTGGACATTTTAGTTGTTCTTTTCTTAGCTTCTGCGATTGCGACAGTGGTGGAAATTGCTCTTCCGCGTCTTCCCGTTCAGCCACCTTCTCAGTTGGATCAGCCATTGCCTCTGTTGAGTCTTTCTCTTCCGGTTCAACCCTTTCTTCGGCTGAAATCATATTTCCCGATTCAGCCATTTCCTCGAACGAAGCGTCTTCCTCTAATGGTGTTGGAATAGCAAGCACTGGAACAGACTCCACTTCTTCGACTACGGTCCTTCCCTCCACATTCATCATGGATTTCTCCTCAAGCTTTTGTTCAGATACCACCCCTTCATCTCCCAGATACCTCTGATTCTGGTCCACTAAGAGCTGAAAATCACTGGGGGTTATCAAAGCTTCTTCATGCAAGCCTTCCACAATGGCACATTCCACCTCAACATATGGCATGATACCTTCTTCATCTGGCCATAGACTCAACGGAACAGCTCCTAACTGAGCCTCCACGGGTTGTCCGATTGCAGGTCTCAAATATATTGTCCCACAGGACTGAAGGTATTGTTCCGGTACCACTGACTTCCCAGTACTGTAATTTCGGCACCACTATCGATGACACCTTTAAATCGATTAACTCCGATTCCTAACTCAACACGTGGCAGTTCACCTTCGGTACTTGTTACTGGAATTTGTCTTCCCAAAATCGTATTACTCGTATTAATACATATTTTATTTAGACCCCTTTTCTCCTGTTTATTTTCCATAGGCCGTTGGGCCGTCTGAGGCATTGCACCTCCTTTCGGACAAAATCTCATCAAGTGTCCTTCTTCCTTACATTTGAAACATTTAAAGATTTTCCTATTGTCCATTCCATTGTTCGAATGGTCAACTTTTCTACCGGTGGTTCCTTGTTCTCTCAAACTGTTAAAATTTCTTTTCGGTGTAACATCCTGAAAATTAGTAGGTTTCTTCCGTATGAAGTCTGAGTGACTCGATTCATACTTCCTGTTTGACGATTTACCTACAGATGGATACAAGTTATCTGTTACTTTTGGAACCGACACCATGAAGTTATCTATTTCCTGTACTAATTCAGACACAGGTAGCCATTTTCCAGTTTCTTTCAGTGAATATGGGATTTTACGTTTGAATGTAAATGATCTTTAATTTTATCCGATATAATCAGTTCTCTAATTCGTTCAAAAGTTTCAACTTCTTGTGATTTTAAATATAATTCTAATGAAGCTTCTACTCGAGATGCATATTGCGCATAGCTCTCACTGTGAGATTTGAAACACAAATCAAAGTTCTTTTTATGTTGTAGTGGAGTGATTCGATGTTCTTTTAGAATGAATTCTTTAATTTCTTTATAGTTATCGAAATCTTCGTCAGTTAGTAGAGCGTTTAATCCTTTAGCATGACCCTTTAAACAGTGTATAGTAATTTTGCCTTTGTATTCTTCCGGAATTTCGTACAGTTGGAACATCCGTTCAGCGTGATGAAAAAAGAAAGGCCATTCTTCTGCTTTTTCCGGTGGATTCAAAATTACTCCTTTCACTAGGTTTAAATATCCTAAAAAGTCGTTTCCAGTTTTATCTTTGACATCACTCGAAACTGGAGTAGCAGCACTAGTCTTGTTTTTAGCCTCAACAATTTTCAATTCTAGCTCTCGTAACTTTATTTCTTTTTCATCAGCTTCTGCTTTCGCTCGCAATTCCAATTCACGTAATTTTCTTTCCTTTTCATCGGCTTCTGCTTTCTCTCGTCTTTCTAATTCACTGAACTGTATCTTTTTCATCGGCCTCTGCTTTCTCTCGCTCAGTTATGATCGAAGTAAGCAATTTACTAACTACCGTTTCATCGTAATTTGGGGATTTGGTTATTAATGATTTCAAACTGACTACAATAGCATTTGGAGGTATCCGTTCCCCTAATTCAGTTGCCAAAACAATTAAGTCGCACTTTTTCCCTCTGCCCAAAAATGCCATACTTAAATTCTTAAGTAATTTTATTTCAAATCAAACACATGATTATTGCTTATTATTAAATGATTTAAATTATAATTACATCTGTTAATTCGAGTAAAACTTTTAAATCAAAAGCAAAGGTCTCACTACTCAAACAATATTACTTTCATAAGATTCAAAAAAAAATATGGTATCAATCCATAAATAAATTTGAACAGCAAATGAATTTTAATTCACATGTATCCAAATCAAGAAAAATAATACCCAAAACTATTTTTAATACATCACTTTTTCTTTTAAAACAAAATAAATGTTCTCCACTTTTCCAATATATTTTATGAGAATCACTTTATTTTCCGACATGGAAAACGAAAAGAGAGAGAAAAAAAACATTCAAGGTTATTGTGATAAATCATAAAGAAAGAAACATTCATCAAAATTTACTTCCGCTTTCAAAACCATAATACGCAAAGCTAAAATCAACAATTCTCATTCTTCTAATAAATAAAATGCACTTTCTTTTCATATCATCATTGACACTTAAGATATTTCTACTCACAATTTATTAATTTCAATCATATGATTTCTTCTTATCATTATTACTTCCAATTCAAATCCTTCACAATCCCAAACTAAAATACCGATTATAACATGAAATTCATATACAGAAAAGAAAAATAATAATAATTTCCCGAAATGAAAACTGAATACCACTGATACAAACAAGAATATATGCTTTCAATAATTTCAATCTTCACAACAATTTCTTGATGCTTTTGTTTTACTCGTAAACCTTATTAAATCAAAACAAAAAATACCTTCTCCATATACATACATAAACAATCTGGAAACAGAATTTATTTTAACACAACCTATCAAAAATATCCTTATTTCTAACCATCATAGTAAACTGTACTGACATATACTATTTATTTTTAACGAACAGGTGTTTTTCTCTGAAACGTGTTTTCCCCCATGTTATGAAATTTTAAAGTTCTTCAAACTGGCTCTTAATAAACAAAATTTCTGACTCACCAGGGTAGTTGCAGCACTATATTATGCTCAAGTAAGTTGCATTTGTTTCCCAAAGCGATTCCATACGGTCTCTACGGATCCACTAATCCTGTCTGGGTGCAGCAATTATCATGCTTGGGTAAAGCTGGTTCGATGTGGGAAATTCAAGTGGAAACACTCAGAGACTTTTCTTATGAATCAACAAGTTTATTGAAACAAAACAGCACGGGACTGGACAGACATAAAGATCTAAAAGATAAAAACAAATAATTAGTTTAACATGATTACAATTAATCAGTCCTGAGAACCCCCGGTTCTCCCATAGCTCGCTTCTTCCGCCAAGCTCTTTCATCTTCTTCTCTTTTTACATATTTCCTTTTAATCATAGCGTTGCCAGGTCCTGGGTGCTAAACGAACAGTAGTCTTGTTGGAGCCACGGGGTACTGAGTGCAAACCCGACAACTGCTCTGCACGTATAACGGAAGTATCAAAGTTCACACTGACTCTGGCCTATGAGTATTCATAACTTTTATAAAGTGTATTAACTATATGCTTGTGAATAACTACATACAACTATAATATTAATAAGATTAAGACATGAAATTCATCAGTGTTGGTAGAAACTTAAATGGCGATATTACTGTTGTACTGTCGACAAGAAGAAAAATAACATATACTTTCCACATTAACATTTCTATTGAATCTTTGAAGTAAAAAAGTCATATCCTGAAAGTATTTGAATTCTAACATGATTGCATTAAATATGTCTTACCGTTAAACTGCACAGTAATGTTTTCGCAGCGTTATTTTTAATACTCAAGCATTTGCTAAAGCAAAAGTACAGAACATGTGCTGCAAACTCCTGTTTGTAACAAAATCAATAGAGAATTCTTGTGCTGACACAAGGAAAGAAATAGCCAAGGAATACCACACAGCTTTCCTGACACGTTTAATAAAGCTGAATGATTGCAGAGCTAAATGGCTTGTCTGATTGCACTGTAATCAATCAAGCTGCTCTAGAGAGCCCTTTAAGGAATTTAGACTTTTAATAATATGTAGGCTGTTAAGAAAACCGTGATTATAAAGTGAGACTAGTAGAACGTAATGAGTAATAAATACATGTATGTCATAAAGGAAATGAACTACCAAATTTATTCCTATTCATTGACGAGTAAGTACCGATAATTAGTTTGTGCGAACCCTTGTAGTACACAGACATAGGGTTGATGAATGAGGGGGTTCAGTCCAGAGAGGTATGGACTGTACACCAATAAAAAGGGAAAGCATTTAATGACGTCGTAAATTTTTGTATTTTATGTTAAAAATCACGTTACTAAAATTTTTCGTAGTACATAGTTGCAAAATATTTAATAATTTTATCAATCAAATGTTTGTCACTTTCATCTAGTGTTATAAAAGGAAGTGCTTATGTGGGGGGACTGTTGTGACGAATCTATGGTACTTACAGTAGTGAGATTTGGCACACAGGTAGTTTGAATCTTTTGCAATTTTTGTGCGAAGCCCGAATTAAAAAATTTATTTTAGAACATTTTAAAATTAATTTAATGATATGTAATTATCACTTTTCCTCCAAATGGCAACAGCATAATAGATCAAAGATTCTCCTTGACCTTTAAAGATGGAGTAAAAATTTCAACTGATTTCAAATCTGCAGAAAATATTACATTAGGTTGATACCTAAAAATATGATTTTCTTTAAATAAATAATTTTTAAATTGTAACTTATATTTTTTCAATTGATTTTTCAATTGATTGATTCTAGATTCATTCATTTTGATTTCTTGAGCAAAGGATTCGAATAGAGGAAAAGGAATAATTAAAGTTATGACTGGCATTCTTTACAGTGCTCTTTTCTATCTCAGTCGTTGAACATAGAATAAAAATTTCAACAGAGTTGAAATCTGCGGAAAATTTTACACCAGATAGATATCTTATGCGTTTGATTTTCTTTTAATAAATAATTTTTCAATTAAATATTTATATTTTTGCAAGCGATTGTGATGTCACGCCGATTGGATCTCTTCACAGTTCGAATTTGGCCACATTTGACAGTGACAAGGCCATCACAGTTATGCCTTTGGTGTTCATAATTTCCATGGAATTCATTCCAATAGGCTACGAATTTCCATTTTGTTTGGAAAGTAAATGATGGCTGTTATCCAATAGGCTACGAATTTCCGGGGGTTAGCTAGCAGTTGTTACACCTGACCCCACCAAAATAACTCACTGGCAACGCTGTGCTGGCCATGCAGTGGCTAGTTTCAAATAAAGTAATTTTAAACAATGTTGTTTTATTGTATCATACATGAGAAACACATTGTTTGGTTTAACAACAAATTATTTAAGGACTCTTGATTTACACTAAATCCCTGCTAATTTACACACACACACACACCTCTTTTTATCCGAGAGTTTGGTTAATTGAAACCATATGTTATTTAAATTTGTAAACCGAAATACAGTAAATCAGTAACAACATAATACATTAACTTTATTGAAATAAAATACATCATTGGTAAGGATGCATATACTTTTAGATATTTAGATTATCGTTAAATTAAATAGAATAAAAAGCTAGTCACTAGAACTTCATGAACTATTACATTTGGACAAAATTAATCAGTTTTTGCTGTGGTAAATGCATACAAACATTTTTCTAGTTAGTTCTTCAAAAAACATTCTGAGCTAAACATAAAAATCAAGTGAATAAAAATTTCACTTCTATGCCATGCAATTATTTATATTATGAGCATAAAAATATATTTTTTTAATATAATCTAGTTTAATAGCCATATAAAGCTTAAAGCTCTGATTGCTCGTTATTAACACATTTGATTACCTTGTTCGAAGAACTGAATGAGGGGTTGAAGCCCCAACTCCCCCTGTTTGGGCCTATGAACTAATGTCACTCCTGATTAGTGGACACCTCTAATTAACAGACATTTTTACGAGTCCCAGTCCTTTTATATAGGGCATTCCATGTTATTTCCTCTAGATAGCAGACATGTATTTCTGAAATTTTTTCAATTATTTTGGCAAACATTTGAAAATCATTCTAACCAGTGAGCTAAAAATATGCTTATGCGTCTTTACAACAACTTTTCCTGACTCCTCCCTTCCGTGCTTGACACAATGGAATTTGGCTCTAAAATGTGCTCAGTGGCATTCTTCTGCCCCCTCACCCTTTCTTTCTATTCTTCCTAAACTCCCAAGAAATTATCTGCCTCATTTTAGGGTTATTATCCAAATTAAAAAATATACATATAGAACAGAAAATATTATTTTCTTCAAATCCTTAAAACGGCCCCGTCAAGGTAGTCTCACATTTTCACCAGTCTACGACAATGACTAGTTGGTTTACATGCCACAAGGAGTAATGAAATAGTAAGCACGTTCTTCAACTTTATAAACCAGCTTTAAAATTTCTTTAGAGCAAGCCCACAGGGATGGGAATTGCTTCTTAATCACACTGATGGGAGGTCTCTACACTGTCTTTGTGAGACAAGATGGAGTGCAAGAATTGAGGCAGTGAAACCTATATCTGAAAAACTACCTGACGTTTTGAAGGCCCTTCAATGTAAAAAATCAGAAGTTTATTATCGTGAGTGGAAACAACAGAAGAGTAAATGGATTGCTCAAATTTTTTTCAAAATTTGAAACTTTAATTCAGTTAAATATTTTAAAGGACATACTAGAACAAATTAATACAAGAAATTTTTAATCCTTCAATCATTATATAGCTCCCTTGATACTGAAATAAATAGCATTAAAGCGTTAACTGAAACAATAGATAAAGATTTAAGAAAATAATGGCCTGTATAAATAAAGCTAAAGAGACAGCTTCTATTATGGGTATAGATGCAGAATTTTCCAAAGAAGAGGACAGAAAAATAAGCTTTTTTTTTTTCGAAAAAGGAAGCTTTTGAAGTGGAAAGAGAAATGTATGAAGTATTAGAAACAAAATTCAAAAGTTGAGTTTTTGATATAGTAATCAATAAAATAGTTTCTCAGTTAGAATCAAGGTATGAACAAATGAAAAAACATGTACAATACATTCGAAGCCATATTAAAAATAAATTAAAATTCTTTTGACAACAACGCACTTAAAAAATTAATTGAATTAATCCAGATGATTAATCTTATCAATGAAATTCAGATGTACAAGACCGTTCGTGAAGCTGCTTTTTCACATTAAGCTAAGTTAGAAAATAAAGGTCTTCCACTCCCTTTAAATGATATCTATAGTTTAAAATTGCAATCTATTTTCCCAGAACTTTGCATATCTTTAAGAATTTTGTTTTCTCTTCCCATCACTGTGGCTTCTGGTGAAAGGATTCAGTAAACTATCTATAGTCAAAAATAATTTACGATGTACTTTGGGCCAAGAAAATTTGAATCATCTTAGAATATTTTCAATTGAGCATGAACTGCCATGCAAAATTAGCTTCCTTTTTTCCTGCATCGATAAATTCATTAATTCGAATAGAAGATTTACTGCTCCCTCCTCAGTACTGCAAGAGTTTTGACTAGTCTTCAGCGTCCAAGGTATGTTTTTGCATGGGTTTCTTACAATCTTTCTATAGATATATTTATTATAGTTTTCTGATTATACTTCATTATCCTTATCAAAGTTCTGCTCGATCACAAAGTGGCCACACTTCGGGCTTTAGGCGTATAACACATATACATATTAATTCCATAATTACTTACCAGTTCATTAGTAATTTACTGTGGGTTTGCTTGTACATTTCTGAAGTTGGGTATTTGTAAATATATGGATACTTGGGAAAATAAAAACTTCCTACACAAAGAAAAAACGTAGGGGAAATAAAAAAAATTGTGGGGGGGGGGAATTTATGGGCAGCCCTGGTCACAACATATCTTTTAAACAAGTTTGTGGCAAAGAAAACTCTGTAAATCCAAATGAAGTAACAGATTGGATTGAAAAGCTTAAATCTTTGTGCAAAGGATATGATGATGGACATTTTCAATACCGATGAGACTGGCTTCTTTTACCGCATCCTTCCGGACAAGACCTTATGTTATATGTTATGAAAAATGTAGTGGCTGGAAAATTTCAAAAGAGCGGCTCACTCTTTTGCTGCATTGCAACATGCTGGGAGACTTTGAAACTCCAGTTGTTGGAAAAGCCAAGAAGCCTAGATGTTTCAAGAACATTGATGTATGAAAACTTAGTGTTTCATGGAAGTCAAATAAGAAAGCGTGGATGACCACTGAGATACTGAGTGATTAGTTGGTGGAAATAGATGAGAAAAATCATTCTGTTGATGGACAATGCTATTTCCCATCCTGATGATATAAATCTCAAAAATGTTAAATTAGTTTTCTTGCCTCCTAGCACCACTTTGATGCTACAGCCACTTGATCAGGGAATTATCCGCAGCTTTAAAGTAGGATACAGAAAGCTGCTTCTAAGACATGTGCTTTCACAGATTTCCTCCTGCAAATCCTGTGATGAGTTGGCAAAATCCATATCTGTTTTGGATGCAATTTCCTGGACTACAACAGCCCTTAAAAAGGTGGAACCTGGGTGCGTTCTAAAATATTTTAAGAAGTTCATTCATCAGTACACCATTGAAGCATTGGCCCTTTCTGCGGATGATGATGACGAATCGACAATGGAAGACTGCAAAATCAAAGATTATTTGAATCAAAGTATTATTCAAAGATACAAAAAGAAAGATGCGCTGAAATACGGCGAACAATTAAAACAGTTCTTTCTGGACAATGGAGATTACGAGGGACTAGCAAAGTTAAATCCTATGAAGATTCGCCTTGAAAAACAGGTTTGCTGTGTAAAAAAGAGAAATCAAACTTTTTTAACAGATTTTTTTCAAGAAGTACAGTAATTAAAGTAATTTAGCTCCTATGCATTGTATTTTGGGATTATTTAATACACGATAAAAGGATTAGCACACACAATTAAAAGGTTAAAGATGTAAGCAGTTATTCTTTTCTTACCTTATTAATTTTTCTGGGTTCCCACAGGTGCTTAGAAAGTGCTTAGTTTGACCTTCCATTTCTAAGGGCCCTTAGAAGTGCTTAGTTTTCATCAATAGTCCTTAGAAAGTGCTTATTTTCCTTTGAAAAGAAAATTCAGTTTTCAAATGACTATATTTTTTCACAATATTAACGACCTCTTTTTAGCGGCTGATTGGCGATAAAACAGCTTACAAGTACGGTTTTGGTGATGATTCGGTAACTGGCTTGCTTGAATGGCAACCCTTGATACACGATATACAAATTGTCGATCGACTCTTGATGAGCACATAATACACTTTAAAAACATGAAAATCGGCCTGTTTTCGACTTGTGAGTGGCTCTCTCAATGCACAAAATAGTTGTCCTGATAGAGGAAACTAGAATACAACCATCAAATCTTAATCAATTTTGTTTTATTCAGTTACCGGCGAGTGCAATGTTTTAAAAATGTATTATAATTATGGGGAAGTGTATTTTTAAGTTTGTAGGTGAATCGAAAACAATATAAAGATAATTTATTTTAATTAATACTGCTATCTGAGGTAGCAACCCGATGTGTTGCAATTTTTTTTTTAATCTAGCTTTTTTTTATGCTTTTAATTATTTGAAAAAAATATCCCAAAAGAAAAAATTTGAAGATTTTCAGGTTTATTCTGCTTTGCGAATTTGAAGCAATCAATCATCAGTTCCAAAAAAAACCCTGCTAGATTTTTTTAAAAACATTGGAGGAAAAGATCGCAAAAACGTAAACCAGTGCTGGAGAACCGAGAATAGTCAGGAAATTTCATGAATCTGGAAAAGTAGTTTGAAAACTGGAAATTTCGGGCTCTCATCGTATTTGGCCGCTGACTGAAATAATTTTTCTCTGCTTTAAAATTTTTTTTTCTTTGTATCCGGGTCACAAATACTCAATGGTCTACAGTGCTTGAATTTCACTTTGCTTTTGTTATGCCATGTGCAATCTGTTTCCGTTGTCAGCTTGATGATTATTTTCAAATTAATTTTGTTTCATTAAAATGATGTTTGTAAGCGTATAATGTAGAGGTGGCTGGTGCACCTTAAATCTGTCCTGGCGGAAAAACCTCGCGTTGGGTTGGTGTGGAAGTTTGGAGAGTGGGGCCCCAGCTCAGATGTCTCGTCATCTGACCGTGGTTCAAAATTATGTGGCAATATGCCGAATGGCTTAGGCTGGGATGGTGGCAACTAGTTGAATATCTATTCAATAAAATTGTATTTTATTTTTTTTTAATCTTTTTTTTTTATAAATTTATGAAAGTTTTTGTATAACTCTTATGATCTGTTTTGGTTCACGGGAAAATATTTTCTTTGAAACTCATTCGGTCTCCGATCCAGTCAAATTTGACTCAAACGTATGCAACTTGCAATCCTTTTAGGAAATTAATAGTTTGCCACTATTTTTATTTTATTGCAACCTCCGATGTGCCAATAAATGCATATACTTCTTATTTTCATTATGAATTTATGAAAGTGTATTATGAAATAATTACTTCCATTTCATAAGGAGGCTGAAGCTGCAGACACAACAAGGTAAGCACTGTTATTTCAAAAACAAAAAGAAATTTAAAATACAAAAAAATGAGAAAATTTTGAAAATCAAAGTTTTGGTGGATCAGGGAGGCCTGACCCAGGCAACACAAAATGGTGTTTCCTACCCGTGAACAGCAATATGCTAAAAAATTGCTCATACACTCCCCTCCTCCTTATAACTGACAAAACTTTTGATCCTGTGACTGTCTGCTTTTCGGAGGTACCATTGTATGTATTTGCAAAATTTTTCTCAGCTGAATAGGGGGGGGGATCATCCCCTTGGTTACACCTAGCCTTGTGTTTGAAATCCATAAACTCATTCTAAAAGACTAAAGTGGAATGAATGAAACTTATTTTTTCAATGAGGGAAAACAGGGTGTTATTACTATTATAGGTATCCAAAAAGACATATTTTTCATCCATTGAATACTGTCTTTCCACCTTAATATACAGGGGTGAAAATCTTCCGCGTTTACGCAGATTTCCGCTTTTTTTCTTTCAAGATTTTCGCTTTTTCTACAAAAAATTTTAGTATTAAATTATATCATGGAATTACAGCCATAATATAAATGTAAAAAAATAATAATAAGGAAAGTGTGAATATGTCCTTATTTTAGGGATTAGATTATTCCTACTTTTGTAGGTATTTCCGACTTTTCGTAAATTTTTGAGAAAATGACCGATTGTTATCATTTTTTACGAAAAAATTCCGAATTTTGCCCTTTTGTGTCTTCTATAGACGTAAAATGCGCCAAATGAGACATATATCGCCAACGTAGCACTCCTAAATTTTGCAAGCTGATTAGTTGCAAATTCCTTTTGAAAAGAATCCTTTGTGAGAAGCTTATTAGTTTTATGGCAAACCTGGAGAACTTGGATTTTGAACTAGTTAGCGTACGTTGTTGTATATTTCGTAGGAAAAGCTACAGTTTCTTATAAAAGCGAAGCTGTTATCTAGCGATCGTGAAACCTCAAGATGCGGTGGAAAAGAAAAAATGAAATATTTTAAGTTGATCAGCTTTTAATGTGATTTTTCTTTCAACTAGAAAATAAGATGCTCGGTTATTTCGTCTTTTATGGCAACCTTGGAAAGCGGAAAGTTTAAATTTTGACTATTCAAGAAAGTACTTTAAAAAATCCGTTAAAACTTCTTTGGCGACTTTAGAAGTGCGTTAAGGCGTTGGCCACCGTTTTGAACATAGACTGCAGCTATTTTTTGCAACGAATATTTTTTAAATAATGTTTCTTTTATAGCAATATTTATGATTGTTTTAATAAGTTAAATTGTTTCTTAGATAATACGAGTTATTAATTTAAAGTTTTATTTGATTAGGAAATAAGAATATTTACTGAAAAATATAGCGATAGAGATTTTGAAAAAAAAAGTTATTTTATATTCGAAAATAGGTTGTAAATTTAAATTGAATTAGGTTATATTTTTTTACTACAGGGGTACAGCTTCAGTCTATGTTTATAGCGGTGGCAACTGCCTGCCCTTGGCGCACTTAAGTCGTCAAGGAAAGAATTATTTCAAATGAGCCAATGAAATCAAACGACAGTTTAACGTAATTTGAAAAACTTTCTGGAATATTCTAAATGAAATTTTTAAACTTTCCACTTGCCCAGGTTGTATTAAAAACCGTTATGCAGATGGGTTACCTAAACCTGTCATTACTCGCTACTAGAAGTGCGCCAAAAAAAAGAGCCAAGTCCGTTACCACTGCTATAAGCGTAGACTGAAGCTGTACCTTTTTATTTTTGGTGTCTACTTACTTTTTTTCATATAAAATTTATGCTGTTTGATAAAAATTGCATTTATTTGATTTATTCGTTTGTAACATAGCATTTTTATTTCCAGTTAATTTCATTTTTGTATCAAAGTTTTGGAAAAATTGCAACTCTTAAAAAAAACTCATCATTGGTGACATGTTCAAAAATATTCATAAAAATAACATTTTCAATTTCATGCAACTTATTTATACTGTTTACAGAGTTGCCAAGATATTTTTTTCTCTTCTACAAAATTTGAGTTTATGCATAAGGTGCCCGCTCCCCCTTTTCCAAAGACAAATTTCATTGTTTATAGTGGACTTTGTAGAGCTTTTAAGCTAACTAATAGGCAAAAATATATATTTATCATAAACACATATTCTGTACTAGTGGAGCAGCCACATGGGAGTTTATGGCTTAACCTCCCTACTTCCAAAGACAAATTTTATTGTTTTTAGTATACTTTATAGGGTTTTATCAGACTTAAAATTTTTCCTACCCCCCTCATAAAATTCTTTTGGCTGCACCACTTCTGTACACACATTAGTACACGAATATAGTATTCTTATTCAGCTATTTTTGTAGTTCAAAATAACGCTGTGTATATTTTCCTTTTTTACATTTTGACTGTTTTTACCCCTGAATATATCAAGTTTCGAATTACACTGTTGAATTTGTTTTATATCTTGTATTATATTATGAGTTGACTACTATGTTACCCATTACCTTTTCTGGTCAGTGATATGCAAAGTACTGTCTAAGAAAGTAATCAGAACTTTTAATTTTGTATTTTTCTATAATTGTGTAATTAAATATTTTTGAATGAAGAGCTAAGTAGCTTACCATTCTGTTTTTGTAGACAACGGTTTATTTTTGCACTTATAAAAATCTACCAACGTTAAGGTGACCAATCGATAATTTCCACAAATCGATTCAAAAGATTGAAGGTGAACATATTTCAGCTACAGACGTTAGTCTTATTCTGAACGATTTTGTCCTTCAATATAAATAATGATTTGTAGGAAAATTTATTCCTTTAATAATAAAAAGAAAGTTGTCAAACTTGGAGGAATCAAATCCGGGCGTAACGGAAAAGTTTACCAAAGAAGTGCAGAATTTTTACCAAACATGTTTCCAATATATCTGAAACAAATATCACAGGAAATAAGTTGTCATAGGTGTTTTTTGACTTCATCGCAAGTAAATTGGGCAGATATTGAAAATTGTGTTGAGTTTTTATCGAAAGAAATGCCCGTTATTAAAATTGGTGACAATGGCAGGGAACCTAACACGTCACCTTTTTATTTTGTCAAATTTTCAGGGGTTTTGAGTTCTTAAATTCTATTTGAAGAAGAAAAACTTTTGGTGCGCAATTTTAAAAATGCATTTTAAAAAAAACGGGGTTTGCACGAATTCAATTTTGTAATGTGCGCTGCGTTCCACCTCAAGAATGGATTCAAAAACATACTGTTTCAATTGTAAAAGTCATGTTGCCTGCTGTGTATTCGCAGCAAGTTATGGAAATTTTCTCACGGGAAAAGGCTATCAATAAAACGAAACGGCGAAGTTTAAGGGAATCAGGGCCATCTGCATGTCCGACCCCTCCTATCTAATTACGAAACTTGAGTGGCATTTACAGCTAACGTTTTCCTTTCATAGTATTGTGTGGCGTATCATTTGGCGCAAGATAGATATCACCGGTCAACAGGGTCCAACAAAAGGAGGAACCCTGTAGGAGGTCAGACACTGACAGCTCATAAATGGTGATCGATGCCAGTGGTCACTTAAGAAGGGGCATAACATCCTCCATACACAGATCTGAGGACGGGCTCAACAGACCCATTTTATATTCGGATCCTCGAATAAGACGAGAATGGAGAGGTCAAGAGACTGGACGGATCAAGCTGAACAATATTCCAGGAGGAGAGGTAATGCGTTTAGTACCTTTGTCATCACATGTCACAGTTTCTATTTTAGGTCTGATTATGTCTAGAAGCTATAGATACGCGCGTCAGGCAATCTCTCTTTGTGGCACAGAAATGAGGGCATGGAAATCTTAATGGACTTCAGCCGTTTCTTCAGGAGTCTGAGATCTGAAAGATTCCAAATCCCTCCGTAACCAGAGAATGCAAAAATTTCCACCGTCTCTGTATCGAGAGGGTTAAATATTGAAGGAGCATTGCGAACGTATTGAAAATCATTCTCTGTTATCATCGAAGTTGATTATTACAAATTCTTGAGGGTTTTTTTAATGAAAGTCAGTTTTTAAAAAGATTAATGACTCATTACTTTCTACCCGAAAAAAAAGAACTAATTAACATTGGGATATGTTATATTCGCACAATACATAATTGCTTTTCTTAAAGGTCTAAAAGAGGTAGGGGAAGGTGTGTTTGAACTCGTTTTTACTATTCACAGATTTTTTAATCAGTGGCCTAAGCGTTGGTCAACATGCAAACAAATTCAAGAAGACTTGAAACTTCCCACTCACCATTTCATCAAGCATTGTTCAAGAAGGTGGATAAGCCTAAAGCCAGCTGCTGAAAGGTTGCTTGAACATTGGATTGCAGTGCGAAAGTATTTCCTTGACTACATTCCAATAAAGAAGCCAAACATGATACAAAGACCAGGCTACAAAAAAATTGTTCATTTACTTAGAAGAGGAACTATGAAGGCTGAAGTGATATATGTTGTATCAAGTGCAAGTATATTTAATCGTGTAACCGAATTTCTTCAGAAAAAGGATGAATTGGAAGATATATATATCTTCCGAAACTGTTGCCTCTGGCTGATATTGTGATTGGAGATAAAATTTCTAGAGCGCTTCATAATGTGAAAGAGAAGGAAATGAATATCTTTTTTCTAAAGGCTCAGAAGCATTACATTGCCAGTGTTAAATATCTTTTGAAGAAGTCCTTCAGTTCATCTCTCCTTAAAAGATTATCCTGTCTTGATCCTTTTGAGAGACTCAGTGGCGAGAGTGTGAGACAAGTATTAGTTGTAAGAGCAATTCCATGGGATGTCTCGACAGACATACTACTGGATGAGTGGAAATTACTCCAAAAAGAATTTGAGGAAGAAGGGTCTGGAAAGAAGCCTATTGATGTTTATTGGAACCAGTTCTTCAGACTGCAAAACATTAGTTGTGTGGATCCTAAGTACCCAGTTGTGTCAAAGCTAGTGAAGGCTGCTCTGTCAATTTCTCATGGTAGTGCTGACATTGAACGTGGCTTCTCAACCTCAGGAAGAGCTTTGACAGGAGACAGGGCATCAATGTCAGAACGTACACTTGATGCATTGATGAGGGTTAAAAGTAGCTTGGCAAATTTGGACTGAACAATCAACCTCATTTGGTGCCGATCACATTAAAGCTAATGGTTATGGGAAGGGTTGTATATAAAGCCTACAATGTCTATTTAGAAGATATAAAACAAAAGGCACAAGAAAAATTAGAGAAAGACGGGAAAGAAAAAGATAGACTGGAAGCAGAGAAAAAAAAATTAAAGCAGCTGCCAAAGAAAAGAAAGCTTATAGAAGAACAAAAACTTAAAATTATGCATAAGGAAGAGGATGAGGCATTGAACAGTGTTTAAAATTATTACAGAAAGCCAATGATAGGATCAAGAAGGTGATAAAAAATAAAGATTTTAAGGAAGTATCACTTGCTCAGGCAATGATTGAAGGAGTGGCAAAAGTCTCAGATGATGCTGGTCAGCAAAGACAGACTTTAAAAAATGCACATTCTTCTATTGAGAAGTAAAAGACAAAATTAATTTCAGACCTTTACAACAACAAAAAATGAGACGTAATCTTTCAAAGAAAAGGAAGAAATTCTTTAAGCTGTGTAAAAAATAAACAAATTGAAAAATCATAATTACGATTTTTTTTTTTAATATTAATATTTTAAAATGATGTATTTTTTAAGTGAAGAAAATAAAATATCCTTCCAAAGATAAAAAAGGAAAAGATAGGGGTGGCTGGGGAGAATCTTTTTCTTTTCTATCTTTATACTTGAATATTTTTAGCATTATTGTTATTTGTCACTTTTTTTGCTCGATTAGTCACTTTTTTCTGTTTCATTACTCACTTTTTTGGTTCAATTAGTCACTTTTGTCACCTTTTTTGACCTTGAAACCTGTTATGTGCCCTGTGAATTTAATGAAATTTAATTATTATTGAATGCAACAGCATAGATCATATTCTAAATTTATTTTTTTCGTTTCCGTTTTGCACGTAGGAATGATTTTTCAGCAGACAATAAAAAACAAATAATCTTTTAATTGGTGTTACTTAGTTCTTTTTTCTATCTCTTAGACCATTAAAGATAGAGTAAAAATTTCACCGGATTTGAAATCTGTGGATAATTTCACACTAAAACAATACCAAAAAATATGATTTTCTTTTAATAAATAATTTTTAAATTTAATGTCTTTTATATTTCTGCAAGCGATTGTGACGTCACATCAACATTCGCTTTCCAAAAATAAACAGATTGCATTTCCTGCCCTGCGTTAAAAAAAATAGATTACATTTCCTGTCCTCTTCGATTTCAGCGAAGTAGAGCAAAACAAAATATAAACATTTTGACTAGCTTTGTTCAGTTCTTCTTCGTAAAATCAGAATCGTTAAAGATAGATTAAAAATTTCAACGCATTTGAAATCTGCTGAAAATTTTACACAAGTCTACAATGAAGGACTTCAGACTGGCTCCCTATGTACACTGCTGGCCACCCAAATTGCAACACCAAGAAAGACGAGGGTTATCACAACAAAATTTATTTTGTAGATAACATGTTGACCAAGTATCAAATGATTAAATTTATAGACTTCTGTGAAGTGCGCTGAAATTCTAATCATTTGCATATCTCAACTCCGCTAATGCATGTTGTAAATTTCACATTATTTGCATGCTTCCTTCAAGGTGTTGCATTTACGGTGGCCAGCAGCAAAAGATTACTTAGATGTACTAATCTTTTTTTGGTGCTATTAATAAACTTTTACATGTCACTAGTGCAAACTTATAAACTAACATTGTTTTATAACCTGCTTTTCAAGCCGTATTTTTAAATACGAAATCTTTGGTAAAAAAAATTTCTTCATACTTTTTTGTAAGAACTCTATTTAGCTTTGTTTCATATAGTATAGCATGTATTTAAAACAAAAGTGCTTTTTGGTAAGTTTATCGTGTATATTCAGCTTTTGATTGAATTTTTCATATATAGACTTAAATTGCCCTATCTGACAGAGTATTCCCAGCCATTTAACTATGTGTAGCAATAGTTCCAGTGGTAGGAATATATATCCCCTGTTCTATGGCACAGGGTTATAAACAAAAATGTATAATGGATTGGCAAATTATATCCGTTGGACCATACGCAACTCCCAGACAAATTTAATCTCATCATAGAGGGAGACAATAGTAAGAAAGGAAAACATATTCAACTTGTCAAAATGTGATGTCTCATGCTGAAAATTATCTAAATTTTAAATTTTGAACTAGAAAACTAATTTTTATTTAGTTTCCGATAGAGACCTACAACTTTCAAAACAGTGTCAGTATGTAACCTCTGCAAAACCTCTCACAGCTTCACTTGCCATAGCAATATACAAGCCTGCTATTTAAATCAATGGCAAATTATATACTTACATTATTTCCTACCTTACTTTCAAAAATGCTCCAAACTGTTACGACATTCTAGTTACAGAAGTTGGTAGGTTGAAATACATAAAAAACATCTTTAAGTGTGTAATTCACATTTTCAAAATATTAGTTAAACCCTGCATTGAGACTTTTTCACAGAATGTAAAGAAAACTATTTGATTTGTGACAGTTGCATTTAAACTCATGACTAATGAATATTCTTAGATCAATGAAAGATAATTATCTTAATGAAATTCTTTGTGAATAGTAAAAATTGGTTATGCAAGTTTGCGTATCAGACAAAATTTATTGCTACTTGTCATCTCTTACATAATGTACGGATGAGATTTTAACATTAGTTTTCTCTTTTGTATATTCAGTAATTGGTTTCTCTTGGCCTGGGACTTTTTCTTCCTTCTTGATTTAATATTCCCTTTTCTTCTGCCTTGGGATTGACCATTTTAGTCTCTTCTGGATTTGGTCCGACTTCCACCTCTTCTTTCAGCTCCAGATCATCTTCCACCTCCATATCATCATCTTCCACCTCGATATCATCATCTTCCAGCTCTAGGTCATCTTCTGCAAGTCTCCCGAGGTAAGTAGAGAGCCTTTTCATAACCCACCAGCAGAGCCTTTAAAATTCAATAATTATTAACTTGTATTGTATAAAAATTATCCTTATTCTTTCATTAGTACCAATTTTAATGTATCTCTTTATCAAAACTATATGTGTAACTGGACAGTTTTCATTAAATTTGGAATATTGTGAATTCTGAATGAAAACTACAATATCCTCAATTTTCTTTGATTTTTTTACTATATTTAAATTGTTTTGAAAATTTACAATTCATTTGTTATGAAAATTGTCATTAGTGTCTGAACTTTAGAAAATTTTGTTCAGATTTCACAGTATCCAAGACGATTATTCAATGTTATCCACACATTTATGAAGAGTAATGTAGAATTCAAAATTTTACAAAGATTTTTCAAGACATGTTCCATAAAAATTGTAGCCCTCAGGGACACATCTTTATGTGTCTCTGGGTTTTCTGGACCTGAGTGAAGAGATGGACCTAGTGATTTTTAAATTTTCCATGGGGTTTCCTGTCTATAGTAAACTTGGGTGTCACATACACTGGTATACTCAACCAATCTTTTTCTGCTTTTATCCCATATATATTTTTTTATTATTATTCTGTAATCCCTCTCTTTTTCTTTTCCAGGGTGTCTATTAAATTTCTGTAGGTCCATTTAAGGACATTTTGGGATTTTCTAAAATAAATGTATGATCTGATTTTACATGATTATGTGGGTCAGTTAGATGCAATTATGCTTTCAAATCACACTTTTTTTTATTGCTTACAGTCTAATCTTGGGAAAAGAGGACTCTAGTGTCAAATGTCAGCTTTAATAAGCTGTTTAAATAAAATTTAAAAAATAAAGACAAACCATAAATTATGTCAAAGTAGATGAACATTAAACAAATACTCTATATTCATTTTTTTTTCTTCAAAATACTTGAAATTTTAATACGAATTGATAAAAATAACAAAAGTTCAGCTCTGGCCACCTTTTGCTTTCACCCTAATTTTTTTTCTTTCTGATAATAAAGAGGAGATAAATTTCCGGGACAAAATTTATGATTTCGGAATCAGTATTCCGTTTTCAGGACCAGTAGACACCCTGTTTTGTTTGCAGTTGTCTGTCTTGTGTTTGGCACAACTTGGCAAAATATTATGGCCCTTGTACCATAAAACTGCTAAACAGCCATGAAATGTAAGCAGTTTAAAAAGTCATTTGTATGGTACAAAATTTTATCAATTGGTAGTCTACTTGCATGTTCTATTGCTGCGTTTGTAGGGAAATTCTTAGAGTTTGATTTTTTTTTATAGTACACTTGAAGGAAAAATGCTGTGTAAGCTATATCTATACATATATATATATATATGTGTATATATATATATATATATATATATATATATCAGCAGTGTGTACATGTGCACTGTGCTCCAGAAATCTGGGAACTTGATCAAATAGTGCAAATCTCTTCTGTTGCATGTTAGTAATTTTCTTTTTGCAATACTTCATAATAAAATTGGGAGCATTGATTTTAATGTATTCACTATTGCAAAGGCATGTTTAATTTATTTTATAGGAATTGTACAGATAAACCATAATGTGTTGAAGTTTACCACTGGTGACACCAACGATTCTAGTTTGGTTTGTTTGTGGCATCTGTAGTTAAAACGGCACTTGTTGTACCTGTTAAGTTTTAATTTAAGTTTATTTTTGCATCACAAAAAAATTATCTTGCAATTTTAATCTCAGGGGGAAGTCTTTCTGGCCAGTCCAGAAAGAATGTGGGTTGGAAGGAAGTTTCAATTGATGATAGATTTTTGGGTGTATAGGGAAACTCCGGAAGATTGAAGGGTCATGGAGAAGGGGATATGTGAGAGAAAAGTCCTACAATGTCTTGTCCATAAAACTGAAGTGTTACTTTTCATACAAATGTATGAGGATGGTATATAAATTATGTTAGTAGTAAGAGATGAGTAAAATGATTTAATGTTATGTACACCTAGAAAAGTTGTCTTTGCTGTAATAACTATCATGAGGGATATTTATCTTATAGAAATTACTTTACCTGACTTGTATGGAACTGGCCCTTGTATAGCAAAATAAGACAAGAGCAACAAATCAAATCTTCTTGACTTGGTGTGTGTTAGTATCTTAACTACTTAATTACATTTATTGTAGTTAACAAAAATCATTAAGGTTTAATATTATATGATTAAAGAAAATTCTCAAGCTTATCTAAAACATTTCCCTTTTTAAAGTAATTGAATTCAAGATTGTATTAAGTTATATAACCACTAGGATGGGACAAAAAAAAATTCTATCACATTCTGATAGTGTTCAAACGTTGTCTCATGCACTAAAACTAATGTGTAAAAAATTTCATCCGGATTTATTGACATCTTTTGCTTCCCCAAGGGGTTCAAACCCTCCAAAAAGAAAAGATCAAAATTCGGGGGTTCAAAATAAAAATGTTTACAATTACCTTCTAATAGTGCACAAAAGTCAGCTAATACATTAAATATTAATGGTAAAAAAATTGTTCAGATCAGTACATATTTTCTGCCTTCCCAACAGAAATAAATAGAAAAACTGAAAAAATTACATTTTTGCAATTATGGTAAAAACTAGTGACTGTGCACACTTCCATTCTAATACACACTAGTCATTTGATTCATTATTAAATAAAAACTATAACATTTCGTCAAGACCAGATTATTATTTTTTTGCTTCCCCAATTCTTTCGAAGTGCAGCTTTTCATCCGATTCTTCAATCAAGGAACGACTCAAGGTCAATCAGCTAAAAAGAAGCAATTTTTGAAACGACCTTGAAACATTCTGTCTCCCATCCTTTCAAAGTGAAATTGTCTAAGCTGTCCTTGCGCGAGATCGAGTTCATTGTTCAGACATGTGTTCTAGTGTATGCATGCTTGCATAATTTTTTACTGCTTTGAACTTTATTTACTTACAATAGTTTGTAATAGCCTGTGTAGAAGTGTTGTTGTATAACTTTATAACCTTAGTATTTATACAGTTAATATTTTGTATTACAACTTATAATAACATTAGTGCAATGGAGGCCAGAACCTCAAGACTGAGAAAATGAAGAGGCCAAAATCGTTCTATAAAAATCAAGCAACGCGAGAAAGTCAGGAAACGCAAGTTTCAAACAAGAGGTTTCTTTAAGTGTCCCTTGTTTGGTAAACAGGAAAAGTTGAAGAAAACACAGTTGCTAAAATGCTGCTTTCAAGAACCGAAAACTCTTTCATCTTCAAAAGGGAGCAGCTTCAAGGATATGGCCGAAAATGTTGAAAAAAACATGGAAAAGTGTACTTAACTGCTTCCGTTCCCGTAGTTTTACACACACACATAGTACATATGATTCATACCTACCACAAAACATACAATTATCAAATGAAGTACTATAAGGAAAAGAGAAAACTACAAATTACCAGTCAAATATTCAATGATTTTTTTTTTTGAAGAAGCAAAGACAACTTTATTTGACATTACTGCTTGCGAGTGTGCTGATTTCACAGTTTGTACTTGCAAAAAGTCAAGTAAAGTACCTGTTATTGAACAGGAATTTCTCAGAGATCCGAGAACGACGAGGCTTATGTACATTGGTAATGTTGATAAAACTACCAGTTTAGTCCTGAATAAGAGAAGAACAGAAAAATCTTGCTGTTATCAGCTTCATTGCAAGAAGAAGCATCAGTTGATTTGGGCAGCGAATCAAGTGATACGATACTCTCAGAGTCAGGTTCAGAGTAAGAACCTTCTACCTCGTCCAAGACGAATCAGATGCGTGTCAAACTACCTGCAGCTGCTAAACTTGTCAACAGATATCACATATCTGACGGAGCTTCAGCTGCCATTACTTCGAATAACGCTTATGTCGTACATCCCAAAAACATTTTATTGGCAATGTTAGTTGATGGAAGGCTTGTAATTAGCAAAGGAAGAAACTAAAAATCTTCTAAAAGTAAGAAATTTCAAAGTTCCAACGTTGAACTTCAAAGCCCTGGACTGTACTGACTTAGTAGATTGGTCATCGTTACCTAAATCAGGTCTTTCGGAACCTCCTGTTGTTGTAAGATTTTCTGAGCATGATCTGAGAAATCTTCTGAAAAAAGACAGCACAGTTTCAAATTCAGACTTTAAAAGAATATCTACAATGCCTTGTCACACACAGTCCATAGAGAGGTGTGTCAAACTTGTGACAGTCATCAAAGAAAGTACGGTAAGAAAAATAGAGACGGCTTCATTTGAACAACATTAGCCTCTAGGGCAAGCCTGCCATTTGAGAACAAGTCGAAAACAAACTGCAGTTGTTAAAACCTGTGTCTAGCATGGTTGGGATGGGCAGGCTGGGTGGAACTCGACGTGCAGTCACCGTCACTTGGTGAGTTCCGAGTCATTTCTTGATTACAGAAACTGGCGAAGAGCTGCACGTTGAAGGAATTGGGAAAGCAAAAATAATAATATGATCATGATGAAATTTTTTACAGCTTTTAGTTAATAATAAATCAAACAACAGTGTGTAATTAGAATGGAATTGTGCACAATCACCAGTTTTTACCGTAATTGCAAAAGTCAATATTTTGCAAAAAATGTCATTTTTTTTTTCCAATTTTTTCTGCTATTTGGCCCCCATTGGAGAGGCAGAAGATATGTACTGATCTGAATCATTTTTTTACAGTTAATATTGAATGTATTAGCTTACTTTTGCGTATATTAGAACGTAATTGTTAAAACAAATTTTTATATAAAAATGCCCAAATTTTGATCTTTTTGGAGGGTTTGAAACCCTTGTGAGGCAAAAGATATCAATAAATCGGGATGAAATTTGTACACATTAGTTTTACAGCATGAGACAAGTTTTCCGCACTAATAGAAGGTGATAGCAAAAAAAACTTTTTTTTGCCCACCCTAATAACCTCTACAATATATCTCCAAGCAAGCAATGTGCCTCAGCATCTAGAAACTTGGTCAAACAGTAAAAATCCTAACTGTTAGATGCTAATTTCCTTTACCCTTCATTTTTAGTGCGTCATCAGTATCTCATAAATGAAACGATGCATATGGAAGGAGAACTTTTAGAGGCTTGATTATGTTATGTATTACAATTTTTTTTGTAGAAATTTTATATTCAGACCATAATTTATTAATTCTGAAATTATAGGACAATTCACAAAATTATTTTTTTAATTTACACGTTCTTTAATTCTTCAAATTGTATATGCATTAAACTAACACATTTATAAAAAAAAATTTCACTAATATCTATGAATACATGAAAACTCCATAAATTGCATTTATTTTATGTTAAGTACAAACACTTGTATTATTACCACTTCAGATACAACTGTTTCATTACTGGGAAGCATGTACTATTTTGTACAAAGTTATATTGCATTTCAGTACAAAATTATAAAAACTTACAAATGCTATCAGTTCACACAATTTTTAGTTTAAGAATAACAAAACCTTCTAATATTTCTATGAAATTCATCAGTTGATTCTTTTTCTGAATGCATCAACATGACTTATTTCATTTCATTGTTAGGTTAAATATTTGAACTCTTATATTCATATCTCTTTACACAAGATATCTTAGACCAATATTTATGCGTAATGAAATTGCCTTAAAATCATAATATATTTGAGTTCGATATTTTATCTAAAGTTTGGCATATATCCCAAGAGGACTCAATGCCAAAAAATCACATCCAATCCTGACTGCGTCAAAATAAAATCAATGATAATGAATTTTAATTGGATATGGAGGAAAATCAGAGTGGGGTCAAAACAAAATGGAAAAACATTTCTGCCAAGGATGAAGAAAGCTTTGAGAACTATATTAAGTTCATGAATGTACTTCCAAATGGTTTGGTTTTGGAAGAAAAGATTGACCAGATTGCTTGAGTAAAGTTGTAAAGGTAGGAAACACTTCCTATTTCGTTTTGGTTACCAGCGTATTCAAATGTGAAAACAACTTCAAATCGACTGAGATGTTGTATATGATAAGACAGCTAATATATTGTATAATTACTTTTTAGTGGCATTAAGTTCTCAAATTGTATTTGCTATGGGATATTGAAACCCGAACCTTTTACCGAGAAAGAGAAATCATTTACCTCCAAAGTTAATTTTTCAAATAATAGTCTTAAATTGTTTTTTGTTCGAAAAAGAAAAAAAAAAAAAAATTCTATTGAGGTGAACTTTAGACACAAATAAAACATAAAGAAGAGTAAATACACTACCCTACAATTATGGACCGGACAGCAAGCTGTGATGGTATAAGGGAAATAATACATGCTTTAATAGGGGGATTTTCCCCCATGTGATGCAATTACACTAGCAACCCTTCTGGGCATACATTCAACAAGGTTTTGAAACACAGCGATGGGTATTTGTGTCCATTCCCGCTGCAAGAATGTTGCCAGCTCAGCTGTAGATTTCGGACGTGGTTCCCTGGCCTGTAAACGTCGCTCTAACTCGTCCCACAAATGTTCTATGGGGTTTAGGTAGGGACTCTGAGCAGGCCAAGGAAGACGTTTTACATCCATATCTTGATACTACTACTTGACAGAGGCTGCAGCACTACATGGAGCGTTGTCATCCTGAAAGTATCATTCATTCATTCATCCATTCCGAGAGCATAGGAAGAACCCGATTGTCCAAAATGTTCATGTATGCGTCGGCGTTCAATTTACCAGGAACAACATGCAAATGTCCCAGGCCATACCACAAAAAACACCCCCAAACAAGTAGTCGGATTTTATGCCCATCCGCTGACGTCCGGTCCATTATTGTAGTTTAAAATTGGAATGGTGATGAACTTTTATGCACACTCTTAAAAGGCAGTTTACTTTTCTAAGTCTGGAACTAGCCCCATGATCTATTGTCATTTAACAAATTTTGTCCCTCCAGTTAGCATAAATCCAAATGCAGACAGAAGAAAAATTTAATACTTCATAAACAAAAGTGGTAAAAGATATTGCGTTTCATCTATCCTAAGTATTATAAATATTGTTTAATTTCAAGTAATGGTCATTTTTACAAGTCATAAAATTTATAAAGAATTTTCTACCATTAAGTTTTATATAACCAAATATGAAAGCTGTCTAGCTACTTACCATACAAAAGCTATTGTTACCAAGGCCATGACGACAATTATCGGTCGAAACGTGATTTCTATGACTATGATTTCTTCCGGTTCTATGGCACTAGAATATTTTGGGTCGTAATCAGGCATTTTGTCGATTAATATTAAATTTGTTGGAAAAAATTATTTTTGCGTCAATCTCAACCGACCGTCTAACGCTCAATCGTATAAAGAACATGTTGCCACATTCCAAATGAAAACTTCAAATGAATTTGTATTTATTTGAAAAGCCTATTTTTTGAGCTCATTGTGTAGCACAGAAGTTTTTAGTCTAATAAACAAATTTAAAAAGCTGAGAGTTGTATTTTCTTTGGTCTTATTCCTAAGCAATGCCTTTGAGAGCTTTCGCGAGATTAATTTTACATTTATCACGCACAAAATCTCATTGTTTAACCTTTGTTGTATTGTGGAAATTCTAAGATCATGTGATCGTTCACCGGAAACTGGTTAAGAGTGGATATTCTTGTGTGAGTGGATAAAAGTAATATGACTTGCCATTAGATATTGTTGTAGTGATTGGCTACAAGAGTTCAGACTTTTGTTCAGGGGATCGTATTAATATTGCATGTAACTCCAACTTCTTAATTTCCAATGGCAACACCTAAGACGCGAAATCGTGAATTTATATCACCGATTTTGGATTACAAAAATGGAAAATTTCAAGCCCTTGATGTTAAACTGGTTACCCACCCTAATATTCTTTCGAAATATTCATTAAAGAACGCAAACAAAAATACCTTTAGCGTATTCTATAAATTTATGTTCTTAAGATTCGCTTAAGGGGTCGTCCTCATCATCAAATGGATAGTATAATGTCTTTGAGTTCGAGGTTAACGAAAGTCAAGTGGCCGTGATAATTTCATTGGCTGTCTCGCATGGAATTATGTTGCTGTTGTTTCATACTTAAGATACGAATCCTATGTGACGACTGAAACTTTTTCCGCGTGACTAGCATCGCGTCGGAGAACGCTGCATAAATAGGAGGTAAATTAATGGAACCCCTTTCCAGTGGCCGTGTGACTCCATTGAGACGTCACAGCCGACGCGATCGGAAGTGTTTTTGGTGTTTGCCTTTTTCAGCTTGAAATGGATGATTTGTGTTCCATATTTCCTTCGAGTGTTTATATTAATGAGTCGCAAAACACCGGTCTGTTTAAAATTGCTCTTTCATGCTTTTAGATTTATGAGTTCCTGTGTTTACATTGCTGTTTCTTGTAATGCAAGGTCTGTCCCAAAAGTAATGAGAAAAAAACTACATAAGTAAATAATCGTTCTTACAAAGAAAAACACTTAATAATCTTCGAAGTATGCTCCTTGGGCAGCAATGCGAGTTCAGCGTTGCTGCCGGTGGTTGTGTAGCATTGTTCGAACTCATTTTGTGAGATGACGCGAAGCCTTGTGATTACGGCTCTTTCGACATCTTGGAGTGTGTCAAAATGGCGTCCTTTCATGTCCATCAAAAGCCGTGAAAACAAGTCACAGGGCCAGGACGGGACTGTACGGTGGATGGGGAAGCACTGGGATGTGTTCTTCGGTTAGGTATTCAGTCACAGCCAACGCCATGTGGGGCCGAGCGTTGTCGTGGTGGACGATCCAGCTGCCAGCGATCTCTGGGAGGACTCGGTTTACCTATTTCTTCAAGCGCTTGAGCACTTCCATTTAAAAGTGTGAATTCATTACGTGTGCCCAAGTGGTACGAATTCTCTATGGACTACTCCTTTAGAGTCGAAGAACACGATTAGTAGCGTTTTGACACGTGATTTACTCATTCGAGCCTTCTTTGGTCGAGCTGAGTTTGTAGTGTGCCACTCCTAGCTTTGCCGCTCAGTCGTAATCGAACACCCAACTCCGGCTATCACTCTTGCTAGGAAGTTTTGGTCATTGGATACACGATCCAACATTTCCTGCGAAATCGTCACACGAATTTCTTTGTTTTTGTGGAACAACACTTAAGGCACTAATTTCGCACATATTTTACGCATTTGCAATCCGTCAGTAACGATGCGGTGGATATCTGTTTTTGCCAACCCTGTCATTTCCGCAATTGAACGTAAACTTAATCGGCGGTCAGTGTTCAGAACATTCCTCACTCATTAAATGTTTTCATAGTCGATGGTCGTCCTTCGCGCGGATCGTCTTCAACGTTCTGTCAGCCGTTTCTAAAAGCAGTGTGCCACGTGTAGACTTGCGATTGTCACAAAACTTCATCATTGTAAGCCTCCTTTAACATTTGCAAGCTTTCATTACCATTTTTACCGGGTTTAACGCAAAACTTTATAGCATAGCGTTGTTCAATACATTGCTGCATCTTAAGCGTAACGAGCCACGCTCACGACTCACTGTTAGACCACTGGGCATGCGCTGTGAATTAGGAGCAGCTGCGTAACCGTTGGATTACGTCACTAACATTCCAATCCACATTTCTGAGCCACTGGTTTTCCTTGACGATGTGCCAGGAATGCGCAGAACACATTTTCTCGTACTTTTGGGACACCTTGTTACAACCGTCAAAAAAAAACGACTCACCCGTTCGCAATTGCACAATTTACATCGTAGAATGAACCGGAAGGTAGCAATTGATAGGGATTAATGTTTTCTACAAATATCATTACTTAGAATTTGTCTAAGGGGCCGTCTTCATATCAAACTGGGTGCTTGCTCCGATAATTTCAATACGAACATCCATCTTTTATCACAAATTTGATTCTGCACACAATTTCAAGCGGAAATATAAAAAAAAGTTTATCAATTTTATTGGATTTTTTTCACCGATTTGTAAGTGTTTTAAAATTAGATATCCTAATGTCAAATTGGTGTTTCACGTTTTTTGTTACATTTGCTAAAATGTTAATATGTCTTGGAAATTGTTTTTTCGTCCTTTGCTACCCAAAATCCCAAACACAATCTATAAACATTTTAATTATCAAAATAAATTTGCTATTTTTAATCAATTATGAAATTAATATTCATAAAAATTATGAATAGAAACATGGGCAAATGTTGACACCATGTGATTGAACTGTTACTGAAACATCGAAATTCCAAATTCCAGCTCATTACGTGCATAATTAGTAGTGCAGTGAAACGTTTTGCAAAATTTAATTATTATCGTTATTGGGGATTGTTCACAGAGTGAAAACAGAAATTTCTGCCAACAGATTCTGGGATTCAGTCAGAATGGATTCTGACTTTGTCACCATCTTAATGGACTCTATACCAAGGCGCCTGAAACAAGTCATTGACTATGACGGCCACTACACGTCTTTATTAATATTTATAACTAACTACGGGCAATGGCTGTGATGTAAGGTTTTATTTAATCTGGTGTAAAATTTTCCGCAGATTTCAAATCCGTTGATGATATATTCAATTTAAAAGTTATTTATTTAAAGAAAATCGTATTTTTAGGTATCAATCTAAACTGATATTTTCCGCAGATTTGAAATCTGTTGAAATTTTCAATCTATCTTTAACGGTCTAGGAGATAGAAATAAGAACTGTGACTGTAAATCATTCCTCGGGCAAAATCTAAGCGGAAACGAAAATAATAATTTCCTCCGCGTTCTGTCGCAGGAACGGCTGACGTGGCAACGTCATTTCCGGCGTTTCTTCTCTCTCTGGTAGTAACGCGTTGAAAAACCGATGGAGAATAAAACTAACTATTAAATTCATTTAAAAATTATTTATTTAAAGAAAATCATATTTTTAGGTAATCTATAGTGAAATTTTCCGCAGATTTCAAATCCGTTGAAAATTTCAATCTATCTTTAGAAATTCTGATTTTACGTAAAAAAAACTTATAAATCCCAGTCAATATGTTTTTTATTTCTTGCTCTCATTCGCCGAAAAGGGTACAGGAAATGTAACGTTTCTTTTTTTTTTTTTTAACGCAAAGGGCAGAATATGCAATCTGTATTTTTTTTTCTTTAAAGAGAAAGTTTACGTGACGTTATAATCTCTTGCGCAAATATATATAAAAAACAGTTACGTGGGGGAGAAAAAGCTCATTTTAGGGGGTTTCTTACGTCCGGACGAAACGCGTTTGAAGAAGCCGGGTAGAGAATGAAACAATTAAATTCATTTTAAAATCTTGTAGATTGAATTTTAAAATTTCGCCGCGACCCAAAAATTGCAAAAAATTTGGACAACCTGTGTGCCAAATCTCATTGCTGCCAGTGCCATAGAATCGTCAGTATTTTGCTCCTGCGACAAAAAAAAATATATATATAGACTTCCTGTTATAATTGTAGAGATGTGATTGAATTCAGAACATTTATACTGTTCATCATATTTTAATTACACGTTCTGTTTTTAGTTATCATTGCCAACAATCTTGCACATTTCACATTGAGGATATTAAAAAAATAACTTCAAAGTTGTGCTTTCAAATTGAATGTTTAATTTTAGTTTTATTTTAAAAACGTTTGCCGCACATGAAAACTTAAATGGAACGTTGTCGGTATACATTAAATAAAATTACCTAATAACCCCTTTTTGTTGTAAACTATGGTATTTTTACAAGTTTTGTGTGAAAGCGGGATAAAATGTCTTTAATAATTGAATACCGTTGAATTTTCATCGTATTTTAATGGCTATAAATATAAAGCAACAACATACTCCTTTCAAGTTATATCTTTTCTATCAAACGAAATAAATAGTCCTTTTTGTGTTCGTAATGAATACCTTCGTATCTGGTTAGCTTCGCAAACCAAATGGGAATTTGTGGCCTATTAGATAACAGCCATCACAGTGTTGCCCATGGTGTTGGTTTGCGCAACGCTCATTGTCAAATGCGGCCAAATTCGAATAGCGAAGAGATCCAATCAGCGTGACGTAACAATATCTTGCGAAAATATAAATATTTAATTGAAAAGAATTATTAATTAAAAGAAAATCAAATGAATAAGGTATCTATCTGATATAAAATTTTCCGCAGATTTCAAATCTGTTGAAATTTTTAAATCTATCATTAACGATCTCGATTTTACAAAATAGAACTAAACAATGCCAGTCAAAATGTTTTTTTATTTGTTTCTTTCCTTGTCTGGATTCGTTTGAGTGCATGAAATGGAATCGGATTTCTCAAACACAATCGCTGTCAAATTCTTATGGAGGGAAATATAAAAGTTATAATTTAAAAATTATTTATTAAAATAAATGATATTTTTAGGCATTGATCTATGTGCAATTTTCTGCAGATTTGAAATCCGTTGAAATTTTTACTCTATTTTTAAAGATCTAGGAGATAGAAAAAGAACTACATAACTCCAATTAAAACTTTTTATTTGTTTTGTTCTTCAGCTGAAAGTTATTCAAACTTAATCACGGAATAAATAAATTTAGAATCTGCCATGTCTTTATGGTGTTGCCATTCTACGGAAAACAACAATAATAATTAAAATCTATCAAATTCATGGTTATTTAATATGTCGTGGCCGAAAGTCCTCACTTTGGGTTGGTGTGGAAATTAGAAGAGTGGGGTGCCACCTCAGGTGTTGCCTCGTCACCTGACCTTGGTTCAAAATTACGCAAACCAAATGGAAATTTTGTAGCTTATTGGCAGGGTTGGGCCGTTACTTGTTTAAATGTAACTTGTTGCAATTACAATTACTTTTCGTAAAAAATAACGAATTACCTGTAAAATTACTGCGTGTCAATAGTAACATATTACAATTAATTTTAAGATTACTTTTTACGACAAAATGCCATACTTGCAAAGGTTTTTAAAATAATATAGGAATCAATAAACGAAAGATTTTTTTATCAGCTTTATTACATCGTTATAAGAAAATCTATTTATTGCGATACAGCAAAAGCTGCATCGCAAAATTTTTGTCACTTAAGCGCCTGCGATTGGGTTGGAGATAGAAACAGCCAGAACTAAACGATCTTTCAGCAACCGCTAGTAGGGAGTATTGTATTTTACAAACATGCTTTTTACTGCAGAAGAATGCCAGACAAACTGCAATCTTTGTTTTGAAAAAAATGTGGATAACTCAAAATCGGAAGAAGGATCTCTAGTTTTCACTGTCTCAAAAAATTCATCGTCACTGCTAGATGATTGCAAATCATCATCAATACTATCAGTAGGAAGGCTTCATTTTTGTGAGCACAATATTTCTCTTCTACGATTCGTTTGATATTTTCTCTTTGAAGAAATGCGTTGACAGTATCCCAATCAGAATCAGTTACGACAGGATCAAGCAAAGTAACGAGTTTAAACTTTGGGTAAAGAACACTGGCAGTCACTACGTTTTCATCAAAAAAAAATGTTTAAATCTATTTTTAACATCTTGTGTTGAAGAAATATTAAGCGGTTCACAATACTTTAAGGAGTCCTTTGAGTTTTGTTACGCGTTACTGTAACTAAAATTACTTTATTGAAAATTATATAACGAATTACCTGTAAAATTACTGGTTTTCGAATGTAACGAATTACCATTTCTGTAAAAAGTAATTATTACAAGTAAAGTGTTAGCGCCGAACACTGCCTATTGGAATGAATTCCCTGCGAATTCCAATTTGGTTTACTTTGCAAACCAAATTATGAATATTATGAACTACTAACACCAGAGGCAAAGCCGTCAAGTCAACATTGTCAATGCGGCCAATAGGCCTGGGCGATGTATCGATACATCGTGGAAAACCGGTTTGAGGACGACATCGTCATATCGGTTTCGCGATTATCCCGATGACGATGTATCGTGATATATCGGTTGTTCCCGATGTCACACAGCCAATCCCAGAGCACTATCACGATTTCGATATTTTCAAAGCGCAGGCGCGATATAGCGGTTTCTTCCGATGTCACGCAGCCAATCCCAGAGCATCATCATGGTTTCAAATGATGTCACGCAGCCAATCCCAGAGCATCATCGTGGTTTTCCACTGTCACGATATTCGATGCATCGATGTTTTCATAGCGCATGCGCGATTCATCGTGAAAAACCGATGTTGACATCGCCACATCCGTTTCGCGATTTTCACGTCGAGTTGCCAAACCAGTATTTCTTGGTTTTCCGGTATCACAATTTTTCGATGCAACGATGGTTCGATGTTTTCACAGCGCATACGCGATTCAGCGTGAAAAACCGATGTCTACATCGGTTTCGCGATTTACACGTTGAGTTGCCTAATCAGAATATCATGATTTTCCGGTGTGAAATTTCGAGTTATTTTTGCGTTGATGATAGCGTGTTATTTTAGCATCATTGGGGGAAATTTGGGTTTAGATCGACACAAGGATTCCTTTGTTTATAATTTGTTAATGTTTGTTTTTTTTGCTTAAAAATACTTAAAAACAAAATAATTTTGCAAAATCTGGAATTTTAAAGATGTTTTAATTTTTTTTTTTAACTAATGAAGAATTTCTTAAAATCATTTGTGTGCTGATGATGACTTTCGTTTCCAGAATTTTTTGTTTTGTTTTAAAACAAAAATGATTACCCCCATTTTATGTTGAGTTCCACAAACCTTCTCTTGTTTCTTGATGTTACAATCAATCCGTTTGCATCCCTTTTTTTGTGAACTTCTGTGGAAATATAGGTTATATATACCGTCACTAAGAGGAATCAAATGCCCCTTTATTTCTATTTATGTATACGTTTTTCTCTTTCTAAAAAATCTAATTTTTGAATCTACTTGATCATATATGGTGCGTGAAACACACCTATCTATCTATATATATATATATATGCTACATCTTGTTTTAAGTCATGCGTGTTTCTTAAACGTACAACACGGATCTTTATTTGTTATTTTTTTCCTACCACAATTTTATATAGCGAAGGAAAGAAAACTTAAAAAAAATTTATGTATATATATATATATATATATATATATATATATATATATATATATATATATATATATATGTGATGTCAACACTGGAATGGCACTGTAGCTATTACTTGATATGGTATTTTGGAATGAGTCCACGTGTTGTAAAACACAACATTTATTAAATTAATTGAAGATGGTACACATATGAGCCACAGAGGTCTCAATAGATTCGCATAAAAAAAGTACGGAAGAGTGGCCACACAGGTCTCGACTCTCTCCGATCACACAAAAAACTGAAGACCCTCCGCCGCGGGCAAGGGATCAAGCCTTTTTCCCTTAGCGTTCGTGGTGTTCCGTTTCCTGGATGAAATAGTCCCTTTCTCCTTTCGGTAGTAGGTGGGGAGACGAAAGAATTCCGTTCCTACATATATATATATATATAATATATATATATATATATAGTGATGTAGGAACAAGGTTTTGCTTTTACTATGCATAAAATGCATGGTTAATATCACAATGTATCGTGATGTTAGAATGCCGATGTATCGCGATGTAAAAATTTGAACATCACCCAGGTCTAGCGGTCAAATTCGATAACAGCATCATGTCGTTGCCCGTGGTGTTGGTTTGCTTCGCAAACATAATGGAAATTCGTAGCCTATTGGAATGAAGTCCCGGCAAATTCCAATTTGGTTTGCCTCGCAAACCAAAATATGAATATTTTACACTATGGTTTGCTTCGCAAACCAACAGCAAGAGCAACGCCCGTGATGTCCTCGTCGTTGTAAAATTCGGCCAAATTCCAATTGCGAAAAGATGTAATCGGCGTGACGTCACAATCTCTAGCGAAAATATAAATATTTGATTAAAAAATTATTTATTAAAAGAAAATCAAATGCAATGTATCGACCTGGTGTAAATTTTTCCGCAGATTTCAAATTCGTTGAAATTTTCTATCTATCTTTCACGATTCCGATTAGAAGAACTAAACAATGCCAGTCAAAATGTTTATTTGTTTTGCTGAGCGCATGAAATGAAATCTGATTTCTCGAATTAAATGAAGGTCATTCTGCGCAGCGGCCGTTCGGTTTAGAAAAAATATACAAATTTCAATTAAAAATTATTTATTGAAAGAAAATCGTGTTTTTAGGTATTGATCTAATGTGAAATTTTTCGCAGATTTCAAATCCATTGAAAATTTTACTCTGTCTTTAACGATGTATGAGATAGAAAAAAGAACTCAGTTAAAACTTTATTTTTTTAGTCTGCTGACAAATTGTTCCTTAGAGAATTCAACTTGAGGGGGAAAAAATAATTTTAGAATCTCATTTCTTTATGGTGTTACCAGTCTAAAGAAAACAATACTAATATTAAATGCCATTAAATTAGTTTTAAAAAAATGTTCTAATTAAATTTTAAAATTCGGACGCTATAGAAAAAATTGCAAAAAAACCGGACTACCCATTATTGTATGTGCCATAGATTTATCAGGACAGTCCACACACAAACACTTCATTTTATAATATTAGAGGCGCATGATTAAAGGCCGCTGTATATACCCGACATGTTGGAGGCATAAGATTGTCCTCTACAATCTTGCAAATTATTATTTAAATCAGGTAATAGCTTTAAAATGCAATTTCCATATCTGCACTCTTATGGCCAGTATATTCTAAAAAAAATTCCACAGGGGTTCCATTTGTGTTGATATATCTAACCACAGTAGTTTAATTAGTCCATATGTGAATATTAGGCGTCAAATAAACTATAATGGAGTAATACTTTTCTTCTTTTAATTCAGAGGTAACAAAACTTCTAACATTGCTACCCAACATTTTGACAAACTTGCTGCAAATATTTGCTAACTTACAGCCCAGCACACACACAGCGTAAAACGTAACATTTTTTTACTAGCCTTACTGATACCGAAAAAATTAAAAAGAAAAAACAATAATTTTAAATTTGAGCCCCACCTCCACTCGACGTATTCAGACTTACCATAAAATTAAGACTACCTGAGGTAGCGATCTGGTGTGAAATTTTCACTCCTTCTTTAAAGATCGCAAAGATAGAAACTTGGACTAATCTCTCTATATTAAAAAAATGTTACCGCCGCCGCAGGATTGAAAACTGTTGTTTAGCTCGATTCTTAGACGGTTTCCCGAGAAAGTACTGATCGGAAAAAAATGAAATTAACATGCTTTGTTCTTCATCGTATTCCCTGCATAATTATTAAGATTTTTTTCCGATGCGGCTATTAGTTTAGGTTTTATTAAGTGTTAAAGTTGAAGAAGTGAAATTTCTTCCGCGAGTGAGCAAAACACATTCAAATTTCCAGTCTTCAGTCGTGAGTTTTTTTTTAAGAGTACCTCTCAACGTAAATTTTTGAAGCTCGTCGAGTTTTTTTTTGAAATTTAAATTTGGTTATTGATAATATTTTTTTGAAATTCAGGAAAAATCGGGACATTTTTGTTACTTTTTTTTTAAAACTGCCGTATCTATATCTAATTACTATTAGTTTTTAATTTTTAAAATATCGCAATATACCTCAGAATATACTCTTTCTTACGGTACTATTATTTTTGAAATCGGTTAATAATTAAATTGGATGCGATCAAAAGTTCGTCATACAAAATTCGGAATATTTGGATATTTTCGCTACTTATTGTTAAAACCGTTATTTTTTAAATTTGAAAACATCACTGAATACATTACATTACACTCTTTCTTATGGTACAATTATTTTTCAAATTGGTTAATAAATAAAATCGATGCAATTAAAAGTTGGTCATACAATTTTCGGAACTTTTGACTATCGGGTTTGCCAGATATCAAATTTATCGTAGCAACAATTGCCATAAAAACGATTTCTTTGAATTTGGGGAGGAAAAAGGCTCGCTTTTTTCCCTCTGTTCTCAAGACAGTTTACCGACAAAGTACAGATCGTAAAGTTTGGATATTAACACTGTTTACTTAAAATTGTACAGGGAACAAGATGCAGAAGATTTTTTACTGATGCGGCTATTAGTTTAAGGTGCATTAAGTGTTAAAGCAAAAAAACGTGAAATCACTAGCGAAAGAAGTATTGGTTTGAGAAAGCAAACCAAACAGATTGCATAGCAATCCCAGGGGTCGGCGAGCGGAAGCGAGACGCAGCGAAGCCCTCGCTGTGACGTCATGAACCGGAAAGTGAAATCAGCATAATATGAATTATTCAGATAGTTTCACTCTGAAAGTAATGTTGGTTTGCGAAGCAAACCAAATGGCATCTGTGACAGGAGTGTTGGTTTGCGAAGCAAACCAAATGGGATTGCGCAGCAACCCCCGGGGGTTGGCGAGCAGGGGGCGCAGCCCCCTAGTGAATAAAAAAAATAAACGCCAATCAAAAATATTTATTTGTTTTGTTTCGCTAGAATCGTTTTTGCTCAGGAAATGGAAAAAAAAATTAGAATCTGATCTCTTCCCACTGTTGCCATTCTAAGGAAAAATAATAATTGCCAATAAATTATTTAAAAAATATTCTAGGTTGAATTTTGAAATTCGGGCTTCGAAATCTATTCAGTCGTCTTTAGGACTACCTGCGCCAAATTTCGTTGCTGAAAAATGCCCAGTAATGACAAATCCCTGGGCTTACGACCTGGTTTAACTAATGCTGGTTTCGGTAGTGGACTGCGACTGCTTCATTTTTTCAGAAGACAAAATAAATGACACTGAAAACCTTAGTCCAAAATTTAGGTTTTATTATTAAAACTATTTGAGGCTATGTCAAACTGTACTTCAGATTTTGTACAATTATTTCAGAGGTTCGTTTAAAATAACTAGGCCATTAAGAGTTTTTATTAAATATAATCATTTGAAATCGTGATCGAGATTACAAACATCCCATACTTCCGTCCTTTTAAAATATATTGATATAAGTAACTCAAACACAGTTTACCATATGTAACTGGTTTTGTCCATTCAATTCTTCACTGAAATTTATATAATTTAATCCCTTGATCTATGCAAAATAACACTGTAAATCTTGAGCAGGCAAACATGCGTGAAAGAAAATCAATTCTAGAATTTAACTTATTTACAATTAGAATAAAATTCCTCATTTGAGGACAAATACACTCATTGCCATAAAAATTTGTGCACCGAGAAAAAGTCGTCAAAATGAAACGAAATTTTACACATGTAAGTACTACTTTGATATAAGTAAGTGATTAGAAAATCAAAGAAAATGGATCATTTATTACAGAAAAAAGTACAAATGAACGGAAGTTTTAGTACTCTGTTGGACCCCCTCTAGCGCAAATGCACAATGTGATACGAGCGGTCATTGAGGCATACAAGTTCCGTATGATGTCCTGAGACATCTCGTTCCACAGTTGCTGTAAACGCGCCTCTAGTTCGACCAAACTCGTAGGATGTCCAACTTGCCGTCCCATATGATCCCAGATATGCTCGATTGGTGACAAATCTGGGGATCGAGCAGGCCAGGGAAGGGTGGTAATGTGGCGTAGGCAGTCTTTAAACATCCTTGCTGTGTGTGGCCGAACATTGTCATGTTGAAAAATGGCTCCTGGAAGCCCTTCCATGAGTGGCATCACAAGTGCCTGAAGGATGTCATGAACTTACCGCTGGGCTGTCATTGTGCCATCAATATTAACAGGCATGAGAATCTTCCGCGGATTTCCGCTTTTTGTGAGGTTTTTTTCTTGTTTTCCGCTTTTTAGTAATTTTCCGCGTTTTTCTAACGTGATTTTGGCCGTTTTAATGAATATGACGTCCCTTGATGTTTCTAGCCAAGGAGAGTATATTTCAAGCTTTGAAGAACCTGATTTCCTAGTGGCCATTTTATGTACTGGGGGTAGGCCTGGGCAATGTATCGATACATCGTGAAAAACCGGTGTGAGGACGACAACCACATCGGTTTCGCGATTTTCACGATGGCGATGCATCGCGATTTTTTCCGATCTCACACAGCCATCCCTTAGCTAACGCAGATATCGCGGTTATCGTGACATCGTGATTTTTCCCGATCTTACACAGCCATCCCTTAGCTAGTGCAGATATCGTGGTCATCTTGTCATCGCGATTTTTCCCGATCTTACACAGCCATCCCTTAGCTAGCGCAGATATCGCGGTCATCGTGACATCGCGGTTTTCCCCGATCTCACGGTTTTTCCGGTGTCACGATGTTGTCGCTCAACGATTTCGATGCTTTTTTATCGCATGCGCGGTATCTGAGATGACTTATCAGTATTTCCAGCGGAAATTTCGTGTTTTTTTAGCTTCATTGTAGGAAAATTTGGGTTTTAGTTTAAACCGACACAACGATTCCGCTGTTTTTTTGTGTGCATGTGCGATTTTCCACCACAGAACTTAGCTTTTCGATGCTGCAATGAAAGGCCTATCAATGAGAATCTTTTGTAATAGTTAATTTTGCGATTTTTGCGCTGATTTTTTTTTTTGGAAGAGTAAGGTGACAGGTCACACCTATAAAGATTGAATATTAAAGTTTCAAACAGCGAATAATTCTACTCTACTTGCTGAATTTATCTAGTTCTTTACATTACATTTTTTAATTAGTTAATGTTTTTTTTTTCCTTAAGAGTACTCAAGAACAAAATAATTTTGCAAAATCTGGGAATTTAACGATCTGTTTTCATTTCTTCTTAATTAATGAGGAATTTCTCAAAGCCTTGGGGCATTATCATCTTGGAAGACTGGTCGTTTATCAGGAAACACAGTTTGCAGCATTGGATGAAGATGGTCGGCTAGAAGACTGACATAATCCTCTCCTGTAACACGGCCATTCGGAACAACCAGTGGTCCAAGACCACAATGTGATATCGCACCCCAGATCATAACTGAACCGCACGCCATGCTTAACCGTAGGACGAAGACAGTCAACTTGATAGACTTCTGGTGGCGTTCTTCAAACGTAAACACGTCTATTTGGCCCTACCATTAATATTTGCCATGTGCATATAATAATTTTTGATGAAACTGCTTCCTGTAGATGTGTGTTCATCTCAGATGTTATCTGGGATGCTGTTGTCTTGTGTTTTTTGCCACAATCTCCGCTTCAAAACCCTTCTGTCTCTGTCATTCATCTTCGTTTTTTGACCAATGTTGTGCTTTTTAGATGATGTTTTTCCCTGTTTCAAATATATTACAGTCAACATTGTACTTCTCCCAACACCTAGAAGGGTGGCCGTTATCATTACTGAGGCTCCAACAAAACGGGCCCCAACAATCATGCCTCTTTCCAAATCAGAGAGGTCAGCCGTAATGCAATTTTAACACAGAAATATGTTTGGCATCCAACTTCTATCACTGCTAGTAGCAGACTGATGTTTGTACTTTCTCATCCGCTAGGTGGGATCCTTCACCGCTCGAGGGCAGGAGTATATGAGAGGTTTCTTTCGAGTGCTATTTTTTCACAAGTGTTCATATTATTGTGTCCAACCCCTGTATGTTGATGTAAGAACAAGGTTTTGCTTTTACTATGGGTTAACATCACGATATCGTAATGTTAGAATGCCGATGTATCGCGAACCCCTGCTCACCAACTCCATAGTGTACAAATTGTTCTTTGCACGTCTGCGTGATGAACAATTTGTACACTATTGCAAAATACTTTTCATCTCATCGAATTTATGTATGAACCAATTTCAAAAATGATTGTACCTTTAGAAAGTACATTATAAGGCTTCACTTTTTTCGACTTTAACACTTAATGCACCCAAACTAATAGCTGCATCTGAAAAAAATCTTTTCCATCTTGTTCTCTGTACAATTTTGAACTAACCATGTTAGTTTCGTAATTTTCTCATCTGTACTTTCTCGGGGAAACCGTCTAAGAATCAAGCGAAAAAAGCGAGTTTTCTATCCTGCAATGGCTATAATTTTTTTTAATATAGAGACATCTACCTTGAGATGTTATTTATTTCGGATGGCCGATATTTAGCACATGCTCGTAATTCACCGCTTTTCCCGGTTTATGGTCTAACATTAATTATTTATAAATTCATAAATCAATTATTATAGCTCCAGGCTATTGTTAATTTTTACTATTGCGAAATCCTGTGTACACAGACCTGACTCGCGTGTCTTTAATTTCATATTTTGGTTTTCCTCTTTTTTGAAATTTTGCATTCTCATGCCTGATATTAGGGCTGACAGTGTATTGTAAGCAATGTCACCCTATACCATCACACCAGCTGTGTGAGCGGTTTGTCGCTGTAAAGCGAAGGCAGGAATGAGACGTTCACCACGGGGCCTCCACACAAACACGATTGTCATCACTGCTCAAATTGAATCTTGATTCGTCGCTGAAGACGACCTGGTTCCATTCCGTTGAAGTCCAATCCCATCGTGCGCGACACCAATCCAAACGGAGGCGTTGGTGGGTGGGTGTCATTGGCAGCACATGTAATGGGCCCCACAATACCATATGTTCTTCAGTCAGGAGCCTTGCGATGGCTCGGGAAGACACAGGGGCCCGTAGTGAAGGTGCTGGCTGTGTCTGGATAGCAGACAATGAGGTATTTGGCTCTATGTGTGCATTTCGTATCTTCTCGACGTCTGGTCTGTCGATGGCGTCCTAAGCCTGGTCGGCGTGTAAATGACGTCTCTTCTGTCCACTGGTCCCAACACCTACTCGCAGTAAAATCAGAACGACATACTCGCCGAGCTGACCACCCAGCTTCCATCATCCCGATGATTCTTCTCCTCTCGAACTCTGACAGCTGCTCATATTGTCTTCGATGGCACCGTAACGTCATGTCTACCTCAGAGTTTCCTTTGCAAAAGATTAAGTACACTCAAACAAGCTCTGCTTACCTGTTTTATACTCCAAGCAGAACGAAGTTCAATGCCCTCTAGTGGCATTAAGCAATGTGCAATCATGCTGCATTTCTAATCATTTGCACATGCCAACATGTACTTTCATGCCAAGTTTCATTATGATCCCACAATTATTTCTTGGTGCGTAAATTTTTATGGCAATGAGTGTATGGGTCATTCTTGTGAAATAGGAAAAATTGGCTTCTTAAAAATTTTTCAATCGAAGGTTTTTAAAACTTTATTTTTTTGGCCTAATAATTTTCTACCATGTTCATTAAGTAAATTAAAAATATCAGCAATCTAAATTATTAACATTTTGTTAAGGAAAAAAAATATTTCAAAATATTGGAAGGCAGGACAATGACGAAACTGCCAGGACAATGATGAAAATAGAAAAAAATATATAAATTTCTTGTTGAACATTTCATATGACCATGTATTTTTAATTCAGCTGATTAAGTACATAAATAAAATTACTACGAAATTGACACTTCAGGAAATTATGGATTCCCGAATATTAAAGTATTATTAGAAAGTAGGAACATTGTGGATAGCTATTACTGCAACTTTTATGCTTTTTTAACAGATTACGTGGTTTGCTGTGTGGTGTTAAATTACTGCAATCAATTCTCAGCTGTTTTTGATCTGTAGTATTTCTTTTTGTATTTTTCCATTTGCCTTTTATATTTTTAAAATTTTTCTTCCAGTTTCTTTATACGAATGTAGGTCTCTGCTCTATCTCTTCTAACTTTTTTCATTAACTTTTTTTCTTAACATTATCATCTCTTGTTGTGTCTGGGTTTGAAGAACCTGAAAGTTGAATATCTATACCACTTTCACTTGGTTTGGGTAGCCAATTCTATCGGATGACAATTTCTTGTTCAAGCGATAGAGTTTTGAATTTTCTTTCCTATTTTTATAATTCCCCTTTTCTGCCTCGAACTCATTTTAGCTATAGGCTTTACCACTCCTTTCTTCTTTTGGTTAACATATATTTCACATGCCTCTTAAATTTATCTTGTATCAAACATTATGGAAATTTTTTTAATATGCTCCTGGCGACGTTTCTCAGCTAACCTTTTCTTTAACAACCTTTCCTCATATGTTTGTTTCTTTTTACCACTCATATCTGTCCATATATTGTTTACAACTTATAAAAAAGAGCATGTGATAAAGGATATTTAGTAATATCTAGACATTTTTAGGTGCAATGACAAAAACATTGTTTTAAATAAAAGATACAAATAAGTTTCAAAATTTCAAGCCCACTATAAGGTATTTTACTATTAAAAAAATTACAATGGATAATAAATAATCAAAAGTTAAAAGTAAAGAATATATTTGTCTTCAGTTAATAATTTAAATATTTATAAAATACTGAACATGAAACATCCTTTTCCTGTCTTGACATCATTGACTTGGTATGTTAAAGGCAGGATAATGATGAAATAAGCTTGTTCAGGGCTTAATGGATGAACCCTTAAAAATTTCAGTTTGAATTTCACACACATTTAAGAAATATCTTTTATACACTTGATAATAAAAAAAATTAAAAATTTACTACAAACATTTAATTTTTATCAAAGCCAGGAAAATGATAAATGATCTTCAATATACATCAACCTTAAACTCTGAACTTGTATGTGTGTGCTGACCAAAAAAAAAATAATAATAATAACTTTTCAAAATGGCAGTTATTTATTTAAATAACCTCAACCCCAGATTACTTGAAAAGTATTCTTTTAACTCAGTGCTGTCATCTATTAATTGCCCACATAATGATATCTGAGATGCCAGAAAATGATGATATTACTTGGGACAATAGTTATTGAAGTTACTTTTGGAAATGTTTGCAATATTATTTCCATTATTGTAACTAATAACCTTTCAAATGTATAAAGAAGCAGAATAAATTATTTACAAGAATATATAAATAAATATTAAAACCCTAATGAATGAACAAATTGTAAAATTTCACTCAGGGACATGCCAGGACAATGATATTTGATATTTTAAAGTTTTTAAAATGTATAATATAAAAATATATGTCATTAATTTTCTAATTCTGTAGATTATAAAAGTGATCCTAAACTATTCTTGAAAGTTGACAAAATCTTCAGAGTGATAGAATTCTATAAATTTTGAAGGGACATGAATTTTGCAAGAATGTCCCGTATATATAAATTTTAAAGCTTCTCATTTTTGCAGTAAATATTTGTTTTCTCAAGAACATGTAAGAATATTTGTATATATCAATCGAATGTACCACGATCCTCTGAAAAAACGCACTGTTTAAAGTCATTCCACAAACATTTCCCGTGAGTAGTATATCCCCTTACTTCAGTACCCTTTAACCTGGAAGTAGCCTTTGGCTTCGCAATCTATCATTGTCATATCTGTATTTGATAGTCCAGTCTAAATAGCTTGCTGAGACCGATTGACTGAAGAAGTGAAAGCACTCTCTTCAGGGCTCCTAACACATCACTTTTTGACATTTTGTCACCTTTTCAGGGGTTTTAAATTCTTAAATTTTATTTGGAGATGAAAAAAATGTTTTATGCACTGTAAAAAATTCATTTTCTCTACAAAAACCAGGGTTTGTACGAATTCAATTTCGAAATGCGCGCTACATTCCACCGTAAGAATGGATTCAAAAGCGTACTGCTTCAATTGTAAAAGGATACTTCACATTGCCTGCAGTGTATTAGCAGCAAGTTCTGGAAATTTTCCCACAGGAAAAGGCTATCAGTAAAACGAAGCGGCGAAGTTTAAGGGAAGCAGGGCGATCTGCATTTCCGACCCCTCTCACCTAATTACCTGAGTGGCATTTACGACTAACGTTTTCTTTTCATAGTATTGTGTGGCGTATCATTTGGCGCAAGATAGATATCACCAGTCGACAGGGTCGAACAATAGGAGTAACCCTCTAGGAGGTCAGACGCTGACAGCTCGTAAATGGTGATCGATGCCAGTGGTCACTTAAAAGGGGGGATAACATCCTCCATACACAGATCTGAGGGCGGTCTAAACAGAGCCGTTTTATTTTTGGATTCTGGAATAAGACGAGAACGGAGAGGTCAAGAGACCGGACGGATCAAGCTGATATTAACTCAATGTTAACCCAGGAGGAGAGGTAATGCATTTAGGACCTTTGTCATCACATGTTGCAGTTTCTATTGTGGGTCTGATTATGTCTAGAAGGTATATATACGTCAGGGTAAACACTGAAATCATGGTGAAATCTTCAATATGTATGATAATTTACACTCGAAGGTGTCTTCGGCAAAGTTTTTAAGAGGATGTGTTATCAACCTCTCACACATTCTAAGCACTCGAAGCTCCCCATCAAGAACCTCGACATTCCTGTCTACGGAACAGAGGCTATTCACGCTCTGCTCTCTTTGTGGCACAGAAATGAGGGCATGGAAATCTTAATGGACTTCAGCTGTTTCTGCAGGAGCTTGAGATCTGAAAGATTCCAAACCTCTCCGTAACCAGAGATTGCAAACATTTCGGCCGTCTCTGTATCGAGAGGGTTAAATATTGAAGAGCGTTGCAAACTAATTGAAAATCATTCTCTGTTGTCATTAAAGTTGATTATTTCAAATTCTTGAGTTTTTTTTTTTAGTGAAAGTCAGTTTTTAAAAAGATTAATGACATTACTTTCTACCTGAAAAAACAGAACTAATTAACATTAGACATGTAATATTCACACAATACATAACGCTTTTCTTAAAGGTCTAAAAGAGTTAGGGGAAGATGTGTCTGAACTAGTTTTCGGTATTCACAGATTTTTTAATCAGTGGCCTAAGCGTTGGTCAACATACAAACGAATTCAAGAAGACTTGAAACTTCCCACTCACCATTTCATCAAGCAGGTGGCTAAGCCTAAAGCCAGCTGCTGAAAGGTTGCTGGAACATTGAATTGCAGAGCGAAAGTATTTCCTTGACTACATTCCAATAAAGAAGCCAAACATGATACAAAGACCAGGCTACAAAAAAATTGTTCATTTACTTAGAAGAGGAACTATGAAGGCTGAAGTGATATATGTTGTATCAAGTGCAAGTATATTTAATCGTGTAACCGAATTTCTTCAGAAAAAGGAACCTCTAAAACTTAACCCTTTATTCTCAACTTGAATTGTTGATAAGAACAATTTTGGGTACGATCTACAAAGAGGAATTTATTCTAGATTTGAAAATGGCTAAATTGGAAGATATGTGTCCTCAGAAACTGTTGCCTCTGGCTGATATTGTGATTGGAGATAAAATTTCTAGAGCGCTTCAGAATGTGAAAGAGAAGAAAATTAATTTTTTCTTCTTCTAAAGGCTCAGAAGCATTACATTACCAGTGTTAAATATTTTCTGAAGAAGTCTTCCTTCAGTTCATCTCTACTTAAAAGTTTATCCTGTCTTGATTCTCTTGAGAGACTCAGTGGCGAGAGTGTGCGACAAGTATTAGAATTTGTAAGAACAATTCCATGGGATGTCCAGACAGGCATACTACTGGATGAGTGGAAATTACTCCAAAAAGAATTTGAGGAAGAAGGATCTAGAATGAAGCCTATTGATGTTTACTGGAACCATTTCTTCAGACTGCAAGACATTAGTGGTGTGGTTCCTAAATACCCAGTTGTGTCAAAGCTAGTGAAGGCTACTCTGTCACTTTATCATGGTAGTGCTGACATTGAACGTGGCTTCTCAGCCTCAGGAAGAGCTTTGACAGAAGACAGCATCAATGTCAGAACGCACACTCAATGCATTGATGACAGTTAAAAGTAGCTTGCCAAATTTTGACAATCAACCTTACTTGGTGCCAATCGCATCAAAGCTAATGGATATGGAAAGGATTGCATAGTAATCCCCGGGGGTTGGCGAGCGTAAGCGAGCAGGGGGCGGAACCCCCTTTGTAAGATATAAAACATGAGGCACAAGAAAAATTAGAGAAGGACAGGAAAGAAAAAGATAGACTGGAAGCAGAGAAAAAGCAGCTGGCAAAGAACAGAAAGGTGATAGAAGAAGACAAACGAAAACTTAAAATTATGCGTAAGGAAGAGAATGAGATATTGGACAGTGCTTCAAAATTATTAAAGGAAGCCAATGATAGGTTCAAGAAGGTGATAAAAAATAAAGTTTTTAAGGAAGCAGCACTTGCTCAGGCAATGATTGAAGGAGCGGCAAAAGTCTCAGATGATGCCGAGAAGGAAAAAAAATAATTTCAGACTTTTTCAACAACAAAAAAAAACGAGCCATAATCTTTCAAAAAAAAGGAAGAAATTCTTGAAGCCGTGTCAAAAATGAACAAATTAAAAAATCATCATTACCATTTTTTAATTTTTATGTTAATATTTTAAAATGATGTACTTTTTAAATGAAGAGAAAATTAAAATATCCTTCCAAAGAAAGGATAGGGGAGGATCTTTTTATTTTCTATATTTATACTTGAATATATTTAGCATTATTGTTATTTGTCACTTTTTTCTGCTTGATTAGTCACTTTTTGATTAAACTAGTCACTTTTGTCACCATTTTAGACCTTTAAACCTGTTAGGAGCCCTGACTCTCTTTGTCAAAACCCTTACACTTTTAAAAGAAACTCGCTCCTTTGAAGTGCCGTTTTCGTCGACACAACACTAGTTTTGTTAAGCCACCAGGACGGTTAAAAAGAAAATTAAGAATTTCTTCATTGTATGTATAAAATATGTAGCTATTAGTAACACAATGTAATTATTTTAATTGACATATGGTTAATTCTTACCATGTCTACAATGAAGGACTTAAAATTACTATCTGTTAGACAATTACACAACTAGGCTCATTTAATGTTGCCAAGAGGGGATAATAAGAGGAAATTACAAGAGAACATTTTCAGCTCGTCTAATTGTGAACAAAATTTATTGCTACTTGACATTTATATTGCATAAATGGGATTTTCGTTTTACAGATCCCTTCCTTTCCGCACAACTTTTATAGGTCGTGGGATGCGACTTCTTTGTCTTCTTGGTCTTATATTTTCTTTGTCTTCTTCTGTGTCAACTTCTTGAATCTCCAACACTTCTTCTGCTCCTTCTGCATGCAGAACATCCTGTTGTATTTCGTCATTTCTTCTTGCTCTTATCTTTTTCACAGCGAACCAGACGAGTCTAAAATTCAGAATATAATTAGCTTGTAAATAAATCTTCCTTTTTTTTCATTAGTACTTATTTGAATAGATTTTGTTTCCATAACTGTAATATATATATGTTTCTGTGTGCGCGCAATCAGCAGTGACAATTCTCATTTTATATTTAAAATTCTGAAAAAACTGAGGTCCTAAATATTTTTCAATTTTTACCATTTGTAAATTATTTTTCAATTTCTGATGGATATGTCATGAGAATTCTTATTAATGTCACAACTTTTAGAAAATGTAAGAAATTTTGGTCAGATTTTATAGTAACCATGAGACTAAGTTATCCACACATTTATAAAGTGGTAGAGTTAAAAATTTTAAAAAGATTTTTCAAAACATGTTCCATGAAAGTAGCCCTAAGAGACATCTTCTATAGTTGTGTTCGGGCTTCATGGACTCAATGTAAACACTGGTATGCTCACAGGATGCCCAAACTATCTTTTTTTGCTTTAAAACTATTAATTTATTCCCAATCCCACTTCCATTTCACAATGGGTCCTTAGTTACTCAGTGGTTATATCCACTGTTCTAGCAATCTTATGGTTGTAGCTGCCACAGGTTCAAATCCTATCAGGTGCATTCCTCCATGGGTGTATTTCTTTCTTTGTGTCAGTAAAACTTTCATTGTGTGTGTGTATTACTTGATATTGTAGGTCTTGTATCTGGAGCAGCATGGCCAAATAATGCAATAGCACCATAAATCCCCAAAACCAATCCTCACTACATTTTTTACTCTTAGTTGCCAGTATATGATAGTATGATAGTGTATGATAGTACTTTTCCAAATATGAACTTTACACCATAAAAACTGAAAAAAGTAAACAACCATGAAAAGAGTAAATAGTGCTCTGTATGATATAAACTGCATAAGCATATTTAATTGTGTATTATGCTCCAGCAATCTGAGAACTTGTTCAAATAGTATAGATCTTTTCTGTTGTGAATGTTAGTAATTTTTTTAAACTACTCTATAATTAAATTTAAACCTTGGCTTTAATGTATTCACGATTGCTAAAAGTTTTTATTTATTTTATAGAAATTTGATGGATAAACTGGAATTTATTCTTAAAACAATGATTTCAAAATGAAGCACTCTGATTCCCGTAGAGAGAACGACTCTTGTTATACCATACTGTGATGGTATGTACAATTCTTGGAAATTTTTTTTTTTTGTTTACTAATAATGTGTATTTTCATGAGAAGTATGAAGAACAACTTGCAATTGAGATGAAATTCTTGACTGTATTTTGAATTGATCTCTTGACAATTATTTGATGAATTTGGCCAATTATTGACTTTTTGTTAAATGTTTTAACTTATTGGGTCATGAGGGTCTCTAATCAGACAAAAAAGAATGTGGGCCAGAAGAAACCATTTAAATTGGATGGATGTAGTTTGAATTGTTTTTCAGATGGTCATCTGTATTTTTTTAAAGAATTGAAAATTTTTTCGTATATTACAGTGGTTTTAAGGAGAGAGGGGAGGACATGATAGAAGTGCTGTGGTGTTATGTCCATAACATTCAAGGTTTTTTTTTTTTATGTACACGAAACTGGTAGCATAGTATACAAACCATGCTAATTGAAAATTAATAACATGGTCTCACACATGTGCCTTACTTCAATTGAGTATCACAGTATTTCAATTAGGCTGAAGAGAAATAATCTCTACAAGGTATAAGTATGAGTAAATGAAAAGTGAAGTAGTTTGTTCATACTGAAAGGTTCAGGAAAAGATCAGTCAAAATGCAAGACTATTTCAAAGTGCACTAAAACGAAAAATAGATGTCACCAAGTTACAAACACCCAATGAAAAGGTTAGGACATATATATATATATATATATTTTTTTTTTTGAGGTTGGGGTGTCATTAAAAAATGCCTTTTTTCAATGTTTGCTATCAACTACATTTACAAAGTTACATCAAAAGTCATCAAGAGACAAGGTTAATGGTACATTACCAGGTAGTCCATTCCCTGTATCTAAAATGTCTATCATAATGTTATTTTTGCTTATATATGGTACCTTTCATAAATATGGCAACATACATTTTCTTTAAACTTTCCACCACTGGCAACCCCTTTTGTCTGTTGTGTTTATCATTCCAATCATCATGTTTTGTGTGCACGTTCATAGAAAAATTTATTCATAACACTTTTTTTTAACTCGTAAATGCACATTGAAAATCAAACAATTTATAGTTATTTGTGACTGAACTTTCTTAAAAGTTATAAGCACAAAAACAGAAATGGACCGTTGATGATCGAAGAAGTTTGGTCATGTGTTTTGAAGCAGCCACTGTATATTTACGAAGCCAAATTATACAGTGCACTAGAGTTTTTGAAGGAATACAGCATTTTGTAATGCTTTTTCTTGAGGTGAAAATGCCTGTTTAGAATTATAAATTACTGAAGCTAAACAAAAATAACTATCATTCCTGTTTTTAAGTTCCTTATGTTTAGGTTGCTTCACATCTTACAGATGATGAACTTTTTCAACACAACAGTAATGAAATCGTTCTTGTGCAAATAAATGAAAGCACATAGAAAATTGGAGCCGCGGTAGCTCAGTCAGTAGAGCGTCGGGCTCGCATCAGAAGGGTTGTGGGTTCTGTCCTCGGTGGAGCCTGCAATTCTGATGGTTGTGAGATCGGCGCTTCGACCTGGCTAAAGACCGTCGTGTTCACTAATGGTGACTGGGGCACGTTAAATAGGTCGTGGTCACAAAGTCCCCCATGTTCCCATACCAAATCAATACCTCTGGGGGTACCTGATCAGAGGGTTATCGGCCTCTGATTGGTATCTAAATTTCGATAAGTGTGAGTGAATGGATGTATGAAAGGGACCTTCCTGTAAAACGGATGTGTCATGTATGCCGAGCAAAGTCGGACTTCCTCCCAATGGGGCTCAATAACATGGAAGGCGCACCCCTTCGCCTCTTGCCGTCTTCGACGGGCCTGGCACTCCTCTGGTCTGCCAGTGTAGGCATTAGTAACAACAACAACATAGAAAATTAGCCATTGGAGGATATGCTTTTACTGATTGGGACTGTACTCTTGTTATAATAATTTCATTACCCAGATCCTATGAAACTCATTATCAGCCAGGAAAAGCATGAAACAATCCTGATAACAACAATTGTGAAATCAAGACTACTAGTGAGGAGACCAGTATTTCCAAGAATGAATGTATTGGTATTGAAACCCATGAGGAGCAAGCACTCCAAGCATAGAGCTTTCATCCCTCTTAAATGGTTATACATATGGAAAATTCAAAGAAAAGGCTGCTGAAAAAGTAAGATAACGAAGTCGAATTGACTAAAAAAAATCAAATGTTTCAGCTGTGGGGAGAGGGTCAAACCTCCAAAAATGAAGTACTACCCAAAGGCTAGAGCAGAGCATAACCTGCCATCAACCTAAGGAACTGGGCACTATCTGTAAATGTGAAAAGCGAAAGTAAATCAACAATATGGATCCTTGTTCCATACAGCAAATTATATCTGATAGAAGTATCAGACCTGCCTCCAGGACTGAAATTTTCTATTCCAAAAAGGTCAAATGGACTGGAATATGTGACATTTTGCTCTTTTTACATAGAAATACTAAAAAGGCTATAAATATTATCCTTGCTATTGTGATACATATTCCAAATTTGGGTGAAACTTGCTTTCAATAGGAAGAATTAGGTAAGGTGACAGATAGAAATAGGGGACCATCCTGACAGGTCCTGAAAGGAAGACTACATTATTGAAGAAATCCAACCTCTCGCATACATTGTAAGAACTGCAAGTGAAGAATTATGTCATTGCTTATAAGAACACCATCATTTTAATAATGTGAAAGTTCTTAACTACTATCAAAAGACACGAGTCAAACAAGCTTTATCTTATGTGTATGTAATGGAAGTTGAAGTGGCAGTGGTTTCCTCTAGTTGCAAACTCACAAGTCAAATAAGTACTCGAAATCAAACATATAGATGTGGTGGGACAAATAATCCCATTTATTTTTATTGTGCGACTCAAACTACCGTGTTACACTCACAGATAATTTCTTCTATTATAGAGTAGTGTAGCCAGAAAAGACGAAAAATAAAATTAATTTTAAATTTGATTAATACAGATGAACTGGGCAGAAAATCTCTAGAACAGGAAAATTAAAATATTGGGAGAGTGATGATAGTGAAGCATTCTATAATTTCAGAGGCAGTTCAGTGAGGGGAACATTCCAGAAAGAATATGGACAGGCAAAGAAGTTAACACAACCCATTTTTTGGATGCAGAGCTTTGAGCCTTGTACATTCATATCCTAGGTAAAACAAACTGACCCCATTATGTTCAGCTAAAACTTTACATTTTGAAATTGTAGAATTATAATAACACAACTCACATTACAAATTCTGTTCATTCTCAACTAACACATCTAAAAAAATTTCTGTATCTGAATGTATAAAAACCATGAATTGCATTTATTTTTGTTAGATACAAACTCATAACTATTACTACAAACACAGCTGTTTCATTACTGGGAAACATACATTAATTTGTGTAGTAGGTTAAACGTACAAACATTCACAAATGCTATATAGATTTCAAATATTTTTGAATACCGATTTCAGTACAAAATTATTAAAACTTACAAAAGCTCTGAATACCAAAAAAATTTTGTTTGGGATTAGTTAAGCCATCAAACTTTTCTATGAAATGGATCTATTAATCCAATCTTTTTGTTAATGCATCAAAATAAAATTGATGAAAATGAATTCCTATTTGTTTTGGTTATCAACATACTCAAATGTGAAAACTTCAAATCGACTGAGATGTTCTACCTGGTAAGACTGCTTATATATTGTTGTATAATTACTTGTTTTTGTAACAGTAGGTTTTCACATAGTATGCTATGAAATTGAATCCAGAACCTTTATTTATCCATCCTATATACAGTTGCCCACTGCATTTAGTAGTGTATGTAATTCTATAACAACTTTTTCCGAATGGTATTTATCTGTAAAAGTCCAATCTCGTCCTTAAATTTTATGATTTATTTTTCTTTTCCAAAAAGTCAAATACTTTACTTTTCTGGTTCTTCCGAACAGCAGTTTACTTTTGTGAGTTTGGAATTAACTAATTTCGCCCCCTCCCGGATTTTGAATTGTAGGTACTGTATGATCAGTCAATATTTTCAATCGAGCATATAGGCAAAAAGAGAAAGCAGATTTCCTCCTTTTAATCATCTTATTGTCTGTCTGAGATCAACGTAAGTCCAAAAACGGATAGAAGAAAAATTTTATGCTTAATACAGAGATGAGATGAAAGGACATTGTGTTTCATATATTCGACCCATTAGAAATATTGCTTAATTTCAAGTGATAATATGTTTTTACGATAAGAGAAAGAATTTCGTAAAATCAAAATATTATGTAAACAGATCTGAAAGTTGACAAGATACTTACATAAACCAATATAGTGCTAATGAAGCAACTTCAGTGAGTGAATGTTTTCCATCACACACCTGCATTATTATTTTCTATTAGTTGTCTGAATATTAAATTTATCAACAATAACTCTGGCGGGATTCTACCGACCCTCGATCGTAAATTCAAACAAATGCTGCCATATTCCAAATAAAAACTTCAAAATTAATTTGTATTTTTTTAAAAGCTGTGGCTAAAAAAAATTGGTGTCCGAAGTGGAATAATGTACATTAAAAAACCCATCACCTTTCTAATATAAATAAATGTATTATATGAACAATAATAAAATTGAATTAATGCTTACATATACAAAAAAGTAATAACAATCAAAATCAGTCTGACAATTCAAATGGTTTCACGAGGTCTGCCAAAGTGGTGGTTTGATTAGGTCCGACGTGACACCCTACTTTTGTCATTTCGTATCTGTCCTTTGAGTTAACTTTCAAAACATCATACGGGCCAAAAATTTAGGTCGCCGATCTAACCATATACCAAAATGGGTTCGGTGGATTGCTACAAGTTCGCCCATTTTATAGATAGTAGCTCTCTTGCGTTTCTCCTCATAGTACTTCCTATTCTAATCTTGAGATTATGAGTCTGGACTATAATTCTGCTTCCTAATTGCTGGAGTTATATTCAATGTTTGTTCTTTGAAAACAATATCGGCCTGTTCAAGTGCCATGTTTGCTTTTTCCTATGTTGTAAAAGTAGCAAATCCATATCCTCTAGAAATTCCAGTATGGTCTCGCATGATTTTCATGTCTTACGATTCCATACTATTCAAACCTTAATCTTACACTCTAAGAAGAAGAAAAAAGTTGTACCTAGAAGGAATTTTCAGAATGCAATGAAATTTACAAGGTTTGTAAAGTGCTTATAAATAAGTAAATGATTAAAATTTGAGACTGAAAAATGCAAACTTTTGAGAAAAATGAAAACAAAAGTGGTATTCAGTATGGCGTATGACTGCCATTATTCCCAATGCAGCATGCCAAGCGACTTGATAGTAAGTCATACAGGGTCTTTATGAAGTTCTTGGACCGTCCATCTCATGCTTCTTGAACCCTGTCACATAGTTTCAGCAGATTATGCTGTACGGGTGGAGTGGTGACATCTCGTCCAATGGCATCCCATACATTCTCGATCGGTGACAGGTCCGGTGAATATGCCGGCCATGGTAAGGTATCATTGTGTCATAGACAAGCTCTAAAGATGGCAGCAATATGGGGTCCACCATTGTCTTGTTGAAAAGCGTGTGAACCTGGGAGCTCAGGAATGGCTGTAAATTTCTTGTAAGTAACGCTGGCCTGTCAACAGCCCGTATCGAATACCAAAGGTGATTTGACCTCATACGCAATTGCACACCATGGCACCAGTTCTTCTGGACGTGTGACACTGCACAACGAAACGTGAATCTTGGTGCTGACCACGTTGCCTCCACTCACGGTTTCTATTGCCGTCTCCACCCAGACAGAAGCGAGATTCGTCAGTAAAGAATACTCTTGCACGACACCATTCCAATCTTTGGCGTCGATGTTATGCTGATCGTAACGGCTGTCGTCGTAACGGTCTACGTGAGTTTAGTCCCACGTCGTGAAGCCGTTGACAAATGATGCGATCACTTATTTGATGATCGAGAGAGGTTCCCACTGCTCATTGGATGTCTGCAACACTGGCTGTTAGATCAGTACGCGCATGTCTTACAACATGTCGATCCTCTCGGTCCGGTTTCTCTAGGCTTTCCTGAACCTTGTTGACGCTTGCATGTCCCTTGTTGTATCCACCGCTGCCAAAAACGTGCAACAGTAACATCGCTACAACCAAAATGTTGCGCAATCCGTCGACCTTCCACCTTCTCGGACGAAATTATTCGGCCTCTGTCAAACTCTCTCAGTTGCTTTAATTGCTTGAGAACTTTTTTTCCGAGGCATCGCTCAATGAGAAACGATGTAACCAACACAACAGCATGAGTCGAAATGAATTGGCTGTGCTACTGGATGTCCTTTTGTACCCCTGCGCGTGCTCAAACGATTCTGAAAATTTGATCATTTTGCATCTTCAACGCAGAGGTATCCCCCCTAATTTCATTTATACCGGTCTACTCCTTCCCAGTTCAACTTTTTTTGTATTAAAGTGTACATCATTCTGTTGCCGTTGCTGTAAGGTTTCCAACAAAAACTGTTGAGAAACATAGCAGCGTTCGAAATCATTGGTAGTTCGCTGATCCGAGACCACTTAAAGTAGGATCTTACCAGGGGATTAAATATCTGGGTGGTCCGCGGGACCAGAAGTTATCATGAGGAAGCGAGTGTTCACGTGTTTTCTTTAAAAATAAGTTTCCAACTCCTAAACCTTAATTTTGGCAAGCTGTCAAAGTTTATTTCGGTCACGTGATCGGGAATGTTTCTGACTCGGAACTTCCAAACACAATAATCGGCGCCTTTTGAATCCTTGGCCGTTGACGATTGGCAGGTACTAAGAGAAAATGCGCTGTGGGCATTTCCGGTCTCGTTAATGCTTTCGGCGTAAGGGGTTACTTGACCACGTTGTATATCACGCTGTACTTCCTCGATGGCCGGCGCGTCCGATTTCTGAGAGTGGGGCACACAAAACGTTTTCTGAAATTGCTCATTCAGGAAAAGATCACTTCAAATTGTTCATTTAATGTTACAAAGTCTGATGAGAGTTCATCGGGAAAAGTTTGCACTTGAAGTGAGAGAGAAAAAAAAAAGCAACTAAGTCTTCTCCCTAGGTTTCATAAAGTCTGCACTGGTTGAAGTAATACGTGGACCTTCGTGGATTCACACTTTTTCCACATCATACCTGTCATTAGGTTCGAAGCTTTAGTCTGACTCCAAATTGGGTTCGCTTGATAGCAACTTTGTCGCCTACACAATATGGTTGTGCTGGTTTTCGTCGCTTGTCGTATTGTTTATTACTTTGTTGCTGGACTTTCAAAATGTTAGCCTTAGCTTCCTCACGTATTTGTTGGACATCTTGTACTGATATCTGTATATATTTATCTTGAAGTGCTTCCTGAATTTTAATGTCATCCTTGATTTTCATTTTAACTCGCGTCAAAAGTTCAAAATGGGGCGTATTTGGTTGACGTTGATATCGTATTGCTGATGACTCGTTGCACTGCGGATGTGTGTTTGAACCATTTGGTTCAATTCAAAGTTACGTTAAAACTGAGATTATTGTCGCATGAAGCTTTTCCACCTGTCCATTGAATATGCAATTGTAGTTTTGATGCGTTGATGGCAGTGGTCATAGAAAATCAGGAGGACGCGGTTTACCTATTTCTTCAAACGCTTGAGCACTTCCAGGTAAAAGTGTGAATTCACCGTGTTCCCAGGTGGACGCATCGTTACTGACGAATTGCAAATGCGTCTATGGACCACTACTTTAGAGTCGATGAACACGATTAGCAGTGTTTTGCTCATTTGGTCGAGGTGATATATCATAGCTTTGCCGCTCAGTCGTAATCGAACACCCAACTCCGGCTATCACTTTTGCTAGGAAGTTTTGGTCATTGGATACACGATCCAACATTTCCTGCGAAATGGTCACACGAATTTCTTTGTTTTCGTGGAACAACACTCCAGGCACTAATTTCGCACATATTTTACGCATTTGCAATTCGTCAGTAACGATGCGGTGGATACCTGTTTTTGCCAACCCTGTCATTTCCGCAATTGAACGTTAACTTAATCGGCGGTCAGTGTTCAGAACATTCCTCACTCATTAAATGTTTTCATCCGTTTTCGTAGTCGATGGTCGTCCTTCGCGCGGATCGTCTTCAACATTCTGTCGGCCGTTCCTAAACACAGTGTGCCACGTGTAGACTTGCGATTGTCACAAAACTTCATCATTGTAAGCCTCCTTTAACAATTGCAAGCTTTCATTACCATTTTTACCGGGTTTAACGCAAAACTTTATAGCATATCGTTGTTCAATAGATTGCTGCATCTTAAGCGTAACGAGCCACGCTTACGATTCACTGTTAGACCACTGGGCATGCGCTGTGAATTAGGAGCGGCTGCGTAACCGTTGGATTACGTCACTAACAATCCAATCCACATTTCTGAGCCACCGGTTTTCCTTGGCGATCTACCAGAAATGCGCAGAAAATTTTTCTCGTACTTTTGGGACAGACCTTGTTACAACCGTCAAAAAAAACGACTCACCCGTTCGCAATTGCACAATTTACATCGTAGAACAAAACGGAAGGTAGCAATTGATAGGGATTAATGTTTTCTACAAATATCATTACTTGGAATTTGTCTAAGGGGCCGTCTTCATATTAAATTGGGTGCTTGCTCCGATAATTTCAATACGAACCTCCATCTATTATCACAAATTTGGTTCTACACACAATATCAAGCGGAAATAAAATAAAAAGTTTATCTTTAAAAGTTTAAAAAAGTTAAAGCTTATCAGTTTTATTGGATTTTTCGCCGATTTGTAAGTGTTTGAAAATAAGATCTCCTAATGTCAAATTGGTCACGTTTTTTGTTGTATTTGCTAAAATGATAATTTGCCTTGGAAATTGTTTTTCTTCCTTTGCTACCCAAAATCCCAAACACAATCTATAAACATTTTAATTATCAATCTAAATTTACTATTTTTAATCAATATGAAATTAATATTCATAAAAATTATGATAGAAACATGGGCAAATGTTGACACCATGTGATTGAACTGTTACTGAAACATCGAAATTCCTAATTTCAGCTCATTGCGTGCATAATTAATAGTGCAGTGAGACTTTATGCAAAATTCGATTGTTATTATTATAGTTATTGGGGACTGTTAACAAAGTGAAACAGAAATTTCTGGCAACAGATCCTGGATAGTCAGAATTGATTCTGACTTTGTCACCATCTTAATGGACTCTATGCCAAGGCGCCTGCAACAAATCACTGACTGTGACGGCCACTAAACGTCTTTATTAAAATATTTATCACTAACCACGGGCAATTCTGTGATGTAAGGTATTAATCTGGTGTAAAATTTTCCGCTGATTTCAAATCCCTTGAAGATATATTCAATTTAAAAGTTATTTATTGAAAGAAAATCATATTTTTAGGTAACAATCTATAGTGAAATTTTCCGCAGATTTCAAATCCGTTGAAATTTTCAATCTATCTTTAGCAATTCCGATTTTACGTAAAAAAACGTATAAATCCCAGTCAATATGTTTTTTATTTCTTGCTCTCATTCGCCGAAAAGAGGACAGGAAATGTAATCTGTTTCTTTTTTTTTAACGCATAGGGCAGAATATGCAATCTGTATTTTTTTTTTTCTTTAAAGAGAAAGTTTACGTGACGTTACAATCTCTTGAGCAAATATAAATTTTAAAAAAAGTCACGGGGGGAGGGAGAAAAAGCTCATTTTAGGGGGTTTCTTACGTCCGAACGAAACACGTTTATGAAGCCCGGTAGCGAATAAAACTATTAAATACATTTAAAATCTTGTAGATTGAATTTTAAAATTTCGCTGCGACCCAAACTTTGCAAAAAATTTGGACAACCTGTGTGCCAAATCTCATTGCTATAAGTGCCATAGAATCGTCAGGATTTTGCTCCCGCTACAAAAAAAAACAGACTTCCTGTTATAATGGTAGAGACTAGGGGGCACCCCCTGCTCGCTAACGCTCGCCAACCCCCGGAGGATTGCTTCGCTGCGCGAACCTATGCTCGCTTTGCTCGCCTCAATGAAGACATGTGTCCTAGCAGAAGGGATTGTTTACAAAATATGTTACCAATAAAATGTTTCTGAAATCTAAATTTGCCGTATTACAGAAAAAATATATACAGTATCTCTAAAATCAGAATTAAAATGAAAACTTTGTGCAAATTTTGACTCGAAATGTGAGCGTTGCTTTGGAAATTGAATACCCAGCAGGTTGTTTGTGTGTACACTTTCCCAGCACTCAAACGACCCACACTTTTTCATTGAGTTTGTTGCCGAAAGTTGTAGTGCAAGCGTCTTGTTGAACTATAATTGTTGGCCCTGAAAAGATCCTCCGCTTTCTTTGATTTCTATTATAAACTAACTGCAACAGCTCATTAAAATTTCCTTTTTTTTTTCAATAAAATTTCATCCGATAACGCTATAAATTCAATCGATGTGCGAGACTTCGCGATAAACAAACAATCGTACAGTGTTGCCAAAACGCGATTACAAATAACGTCTTTTTTGCGTGCCACGTAAGAGAATTATATATATAGATGTGATTGAATTCAGAACATTTATACGCTCCCTCAATGGATTTTCTCTGTCAATTGTACGCCGTTTTACATTATTTTTTCATCCAATCCACCTGAAATTTTGTGTGGAATCCAAATTTGTGATAAAAGATAGGGGTTCGTATTAAAATTATCGGAGCAAGCACCCAATTTAATATGAAGACGGCTCCTTAGACAAAATTTAGGTGTTGATAGTTGTAGAAAACATTAATCCCTATCGATTGCTACCTTCCGTTTTGTTCAGTGTTGTAAATTGTGCAATTACGATTGGGTGAGTCGTTTTTTTACGACTGTACATATTCTTATCAGTTGAACTTTTACATCATCCACCTTGACCACATACGTATGAAATTCTAAAATATTGAACTTATAACTAGTCAATATTAAATTCACTTTCAATAATGGACAAAACGTAAATTAACTGGTCAATATTCAAACGGGAAAATTTTCTAAACTTTGAATTATCATTCAAAAGATGACTCTGTTTTATAATATTTTGGAAACTATCCTTAGTGGAGTACATCGGATGAGATTGAATAATGTTCAATTGCTTTAACTGTTATCTTTTGTTTGGCTAGAATCCCCTGTTTTGTTCTTCAGATTTTACTGTTCATCATATTTTAATTACACGTTCTGTTTTTAGTTATCATTGCCAACAATCTTGCACATTTCACATTGAGGACATTAAAAAAATAACTTCAAAGTTGTGCTTTCAAATTGAATGTTTAATTTTAGTTTTATTTTAAAAACGTTTGCCGCACATGAAAACTTAAATGGAACGTTGTCGGTATACATTAAATAAAATTACCTAATAACCCCTTTTTGTTGTAAACTATGGTATTTTTACAAGTTTTGTGTGAAAGCGGGATAAAATGTCTTTAATAATTGAATACCGTTGAATTTTCATCGTATTTTAATGGCTATAAATATAAAGCAACAACATACTCCTTTCAAGTTATATCTTTTCTATCAAACGAAATAAATAGTCCTTTTTGTGTTCGTAATGAATACCTTCGTATCTGGTTAGCTTCGCAAACCAAATGGGAATTTGTGGCCTATTAGATAACAGCCATCACAGTGTTGCCCATGGTGTTGGTTTGCGCAACGCTCATTGTCAAATGCGGCCAAATTCGAATAGCGAAGAGATCCAATCAGCGTGATGTAACAATATCTTGCGAAAATATAAATATTTAATTGAAAATAATTATTAATTAAAAGAAAATCAAATGAATAAGGTATCTATCTGATATAAAATTTTCCGCAGATTTCAAATCTGTTGAAATTTTTAAATCTATCATTAACGATTCCGATTTTACAAAATAGAACTAAACAATGCCAGTCAAAATGTTTTTTTATTTGTTTCTTTCCTTGTCTGGATTCGTTTGAGTGCATGAAATGGAATCTGATTTCTCAAACACAATCGCTGTCAAATTCTTATGGAGGGAAATATAAAAGTTATAATTTAAAAATTATTTATTAAAATAAATGATATTTTTAGGCATTGATCTATGTGCAATTTTCTGCAGATTTGAAATCCGTTGAAATTTTTACTTTATTTTTAAAGATCTAGGAGATAGAAAAAGAACTACATAACTCCAATTAAAACTTTTTATTTGTTTTGTTCTTCAGCTGAAAGTTATTCAAACGTAATCACGGAATAAATAAATTTAGAATCTGCCATGTCTTTATGGTGTTGCCATTCTACGGAAAACAACAACAATAATAATTAAAATCTATCAAATTCATGGTTATTTAATATGTCGTGGCCGAAAGTCCTCACTTTGGGTTGGTGTGGAAATTAGAAGAGTGGGGTGCCACCTCAGGGTCCTCAGGTGTTGCCTCGTCAGCTGACCTTGGTTCAAAATTACGCAAACCAAATGGAAATTTTGTAGCCTATTGGCAGGGTTGCGCCGTTACTTGTTTAAATGTAACTTGTTGCAATTACAATTACTTTTCGTAAAAAATAACGAATTGCCTGTAAAATTTCTGTTTCAATAGTAACATATTACAATTAATTTTAAGATTACTTTTTACGACAAAATGCCATACTTGCAAAGGTTTTTAAAATAATATAGGAATCAATAAACGAAAGATTTTTTTTATCAGCTTTATTACATCGTTATAAGAAAATCTATTTATTGTGATACAGCAAAAGCTGCATCGCAAAATTTTTGTCACTTAAGCGCCTGCGATTGGGTTGGAGATAGAAACAGCCAGAACTAAACGATCTTTCAACAACTGCACTGGCTAGTAGAGAATATTGTATTTTACAAACATGCTTTTTACTGCAGAAGAATGCCAGACAAACTGCAATCTTTGTTTTGAAAAAAATGTGGATAACTCAAAATCGGAAGAAGGATCTCTAGTTTTCACTGTCTCAAAAAATTCATCGTCACTGCTAGATGATTGCAAATCATCATCAATACTATCCGTTGGAAGGCTTCATTTTTGTGAGCACAATATTTCTCTTCTACGATTCGTTTGATATTTTCTCTTTGAAGAAATGCGTTGACAGTATCCCAATCAGAATTAGTTATGACAGGATCAAGCAAAGTAATGAGTTTAAACTTTGGGTGAAGAATACTGGCAGTCACTACGTTTTTATCAGTAAAAAAATGTTTAAATCTATTTTTAATACCTTGTGTTAAAGAAATATTAAGCGGGTCACAATACCTTAAGGAGTCCTTTGAGTTTTGTTACGCGTTACTGTAACTAAATTTCTTTATTGAAAATTATATAACGAATTACCTGTAAAATTACTGGTTTTCGAATGTAACGAATTACCATTACTGTAAAAAGTAATTATTACAAGTAACGTGTTAGCGCCGAACCCTGCCTATTGGAATGAATTCCCTGCAAATTCAAATTTGGTTTACTTTGCAAACCAAATTATGATTATTATGAACTACTAACACCATAGGCAACGCCGTCGAGTCAACATTGTCAATGCGGCCAAATTCGATAACAGCATCATGTCGTTGCCCGTTGTGTTGGTTTGTTTTGCAAACTTAATGCAAATTCGTAGCCTATTGGAATAAATTCCCGGCAAATTCCAATTTGGTTTGCCTTGCAAACCAAAATATGAATATTTTACACTATGGTTTGTTTTGCAAACCAACAGCAAGAGCAACGCCCGTGATGGCCTCGGCGTGACGTCACAATCTCTAACGAAAATATAAATATTTAATTGAAAAATTATTTATTAAAAGAAAATCAAATGCAAAGTATCGATCTGGTGTAAATTTTTCCGCAGATTTCAAATTCGTTGAAATTTTCTATCTATCTTTAACGATCCCGATTAGAAGGACTAAACAATGCCAGTCAAAATATTTATTTGTTTTGCTGAGCGCATGAAATGAAATCTGATTTCTCGAATCAAACGAAGGTCATTCTGTGCAGTGGCCGTTCGGATTGGAAAAAATGTACAAATATCAATTTAAAAATTATTTATTGAAAGAAAATCATGTTTTTAGGTATTGATCTAATGTGAAATCTTTCGCAGATTTCAAATCCATTGAAAATTTTACTCTGTCTTTAACAATGCATGTGATAGAAAAAAGAACTCAGTTAAAACTTTTTTTTTAGTCTGCTTGGAGGCTGCTGTATATACCCGACATGTTGGAGGCATAAGATTGTCCTCCACAATCTTGCAAATTATTATTTAAATCAGGTAATAGCTTTAAAATGCAATTTCCATATCTGCACTCTTATGGCCACTATATTCAAAAAAAAAATTCCACAGGGGTTCCATTTGTATTGATATATCTAACCACAATAGTTTAATTAGTCCATATGCTAAATATTAGGCGTCAAATAAACTATAATGGAGTAATACTTTGCTTCTTTTAATTCAGAGGTAACAAAACTTCTAACATTGCTACCCAACATTTTGACAAACTTGCTGCAAATATTTGCTAACTTACAGGCCAGCACACACACAGCGTAAAACGTGACATTTTTTTACTAGCCTTACTGATACCGAAAACATTAAAAAGAAAAAACAATACTTTTAAATTTGAGCCCCACCTCCACTCGACATATTCAGACTTACCATAAAATTAAGACTACCTAAGATAGCGATCTGGTGTAAAATTTTCCATATTTTTCAAATGCGTTGAAATTTTCACTCCTTCTTTAAAGATCGCAAAGATAGAAACTTGGACTAATGAATAAAAAAAATAAACGCCAATCAAAAATATTTATTTGTTTCGCTAGAATCGTTTTTGCTCAGGAAATGAAAAAAAAAATTAGAATCTGATATCTTCCCACTGTTGCCATTCTAAGGAAAAATAATAATAGCCAATAAATTATTTAAAAAATATTCTAGGTAGAATTTTGAAATTCGGGCTTTGAGATCTATTCTGTCGTCTTTAGGACTACCTGTGCCAAATTTTGCTGCTGAAAAATGCCCAGCAATGACAAATCCCTGGGCTTACGACCTGGTTTAACTAATGCTAGGTTCGGTAGTGGACTGCGACTGCTTCATTTTCAGAAGAAAAAATAAATGACACTGAAAAAACCTTTGTCCAAAATTTAGGTTTTATTATTAAAACTATTTGAGGCTATGTCAAACTGTACTTCAGATTTTGTACAATTATTTCAGAGGTTCGTTTAAAATAACTAGGCCATTAAATTTTTATTAAATATAATCATTCGAAATCGTGATCAAGATTCCAAACATCCCATACTTCCGTCCTTTTAAAAGATATTGATATAAGTAACTCCAATACAGTTTACCATATGTAACTGGTTTTGTCCATTCAATTCTTCACTGAAATTTATATAATTTAATCCCTTGATCTATGCAAAATAACACTGTAAATCTTGAGCAGGCAAACATGCGTGAAAGAAAATCAATTCTAGAATTTAACTTATTTACAATTAGAATAAAATTCCTCATTTGAGGACAAATACACTCATTGCCATAAAAATTTGTGCACCGAGAAAAAGTCGTCAAAATGAAACGAAATTTTACACATGTAAGTACTACTTTGATATAAGTAAGTGATTAGAAAATCAAAGAAAATGGATCATTTATTGCAGAAAAAAGTACAAATGAACGGAAGTTTTAGTACTCTGTTGGACCCCCTCTAGCGCAAATGCACAATGTGATACGAGCGGTCATTGAGGCATACAAGTTCCGTATGATGTCCTGAGACATCTCGTTCCACAGTTGCTGTAAACGCGCCTCTAGTTCGACCAAACTCGTAGGATGTCCAACTTGCCGTCCCATATGATCCCAGATATGCTCGATTGGTGACAAATCTGGGGATCGAGCAGGCCAGGGAAGGGTGGTAATGTGGCGTAGGCAGTCTTTAAACATCCTTGCTGTGTGTGGCCGAACATTGTCTTGTTGAAAAATGGCTTCTGGGAGCCCTGCCATGAGTGGCATCACAAGTGCCTGAAGGATGTCATGAACGTACCGCTGGGCTGTCATTGTGCCATCAATTTTCGGGCTGACAGTGTATTGTAAGCAATGTCACCCTATACCATCACACCAGCTGTGTGAGCGGTTTGTCGCATGTGGTTTGTGTTTAAAACGCACTGTTTAAAGTCATTCCACAAACATTTCCCGTGAGTAGTATATCCCCTTACTTCAGTACCTTTGAATCTGGAAGTAGCCTGTGGCTTTGCAATCTATCACTGTCATATCTGTATTTGATAGTCCAGTCTAAATAAATTGCTGAGACCGATTGACTGAAGAAGTGAAAGCACTCTCTTTGTCGAAACCCTGACACTTTTAAAGGAAACTCGCTCCTTTGAAGTGACGTTTTCGTCGACACAACAATAGTTTTGTTAAACCGCCAGAATGGTTAAAAAGAAAATTAAGAATTTTTCATTTCATGTATTAAATATGTAGCTATTAGTAACACAATGTAATTATTTTAATTGACATATGGTTACTGCTTACCATGTCTACAATGAAGGACTTAAAATTACTATCTGTTAGACAATTACATTATAGGTGCATTTAATGTTGCGAAGAGGGGATAATAAGAGGAAATTACAAGAGAACATTTTCAACTCGTCTAATTGTGAACAAAATTTATTGCTACTTGACATTTATATTGCATAAATGGGATTTTCATTTTAAAGATCCCTTACTTTCCTCACAACTTTTTTAGGTCGTGGGAGGGGACTTCTTTGTCTTCTTGGTCTTATGTTTTCTTTGTCTTCTTCTGTGTCAACTTCTTGATCCATTTCTGCTCCTTCTGCATGCAGAGCATCCTGTTGTATTTCGTCATTTCTTCTTGCTTCCTCTCTTCTTGCCTTTTTCACAGAGTACCAGATGAGTCTAAAATTCAAAATATAATTAGCTTGTAAATAAATCTTCCCATAACTGTAATATATATATATGTTTCTGTGTGCGCGCAATCAGCAGTGACACTTCTCATTTTATATTTGGAATTCTGAAAGAAACTGAGGTCCTAAATATTTTTACCATTTGTAAATTACTTTTCAATTTCTGATGGATTTGTCATGAAAATTCTTATTAAATGTCAGAACTTTTAGAAAATGTAAGAAATTTAAAAAAGATTTTCAAAACATGTTCCATGAAAGTAGCCCTAAGAGACATTTTCTATAGTTGTGTTCGGGCTTCATGGACTCAATGTAAACACTGGTATGCACAAAGGATGCCCAAACTATCTTTTTTTGCTTTCAAACTATTAATTTATTCCCAATCCTTCTTCCATTTCACAATGGGTCCGTAGTGACTCAGTGGTTATATCCACTGTTCTAGCACTCTTATGGTTGTAGCTGCCACAGGTTCAAATCCTATCAGGTGCATTCCTCCATGGGTGTATTTTTTTCTTTGTGTCAGTAAAACTTTCATTGTGTGTGTGTCTATTACTTGATATTGTAGGTCTTGTATCTGGAGCAGCATGGCCAAATAATGCAGTAGCACCATAAATCCCCAAAACCAATCCTCACTACATTTTTTACTCTTAGTTGCCAGTCTTGTGTATGATAGTACTTTTCCAAATATGAACTTTACACCATAAAAACTGAAAAAAGTAAACAACCATGAAAAGAGTAAATAGTGCTCTGTATGATATAAACTGCATAAGCATATTTAATTGTGTATTATGCTCCAGCAATCTGAGAACTTGTTCAAATAGTATAGATCTTTTCTGTTGTGAATGTTAGTAATTTTTTTAAACTACTCTATAATTAAATTTAAACCTTGGCTTTAATGTATTCACGATTGCTAAAAGTTTTTATTTATTTTATAGAGATTGGATGGATAAACTGGAATTTATTCTTAAAACAATGATTTCAAAATGAAGCACTCTGATTCCCGTAGAGAGAACGACTCTTGTTATACCATACTGTGATGGTATGTACAATTCTTGGAATTTTTATTTTTTTTTTGTTTACTAATAATGTGTATTTTCATGAGAAGTATGAAGAACAACTTGCAATTGAGATGAAATTCTTGACTGTATTTTGAATTGATCTCTTGACAATTATTTGATGAATTTGGCCAATTATTGACTTTTTGTTAAATGTTTTAACTTATTGGGTCATGAGGGTCTCTAATCAGACAAAAAAGAATGTGGGCCAGAAGAAACCATTTAAATTGGATGGATGTAGTTTGAATTGTTTTTCAGATGGTCATCTGTATTTTTTTAAAGAATTGAAATTTTTTTCGTATATTACAGTGGTTTTAAGGAGAGAGGGGAGGACATGATAGAAGTGCTGTGGTGTTATGTCCATAACATTGAAGGTTTTTTTTTATATATACACGAAACTGGTAGCAATGTATACAAACCATGCTAATTGAAAGTTAATAACATGGTCTCACACATGTGCCTTACTTCAATTGATTATCACAGTATTTCAATTAGGCTAAAGAGAAATAATCTCTACAAGGTATAAGAGTAAATGAAAAGTGAAGTAGTTTGTTCATGCTGAAAGGTTCAGGAAAAGATCCGTCAAAATGCAAGATAAGTTGCAAACTCTCAACTCAAATAAGTACTCGAAATCGTACATATAGATGTGGTGGGACAAATAATCCTTTTTTTTTTTATTGTGCGACTCAAACTACCGTGTTACACTCACAGATAATTTCTTCCATTATAGAGTAGTGTAGCCAGAAAAGACGAAAAATAAAATTAATTTTAAATTTGACTAATACAGATGAACTGGGCAGAAAATCCCTAGAACAGAAAAATAAAAATATTGGGAGAGTGATGATAGTGAAGCATTCTATAATCTCAGAGGCAGTTCAGTGAGGGGAACATTCCAGAAAGAATATGGACAGGCAAAGAAGTTAACACAACCCATTTTTTGGATGCAGAGCTTTGAGCCTTGTACATTCATATCGTAGGTAAAACAAACCTGACCCCATTATGTTCAGCTAAAACTTTACATTTTGAAATTGTAGAATTATAACAACACAACTCACATTACAAATTCTGTTCATCCTCAACTAACACATCTAAAAAAATTTATGTATCTGAATGTATAAAAACCATGAATTGCATTTATTTTTGTTAGATACAAACTCATAACTATTACTACAAACACAGCTGTTTCATTACTGGAAAACATACATTAATTTGTGTAGTAGCTTAAACGTTTAAACATTCATAAATGCTATATAGATTTCAAATATTTTTGAATACCGATTTCAGTACAAAATTATTAAAACTTACAAAAGCTCTGAATACCAAAAAAAAAATTTTGTGATTAGTTAAACCATCAAACTTTTCCATGAAATTGATCTTTAATACAATCTTTTTGTTAATGCATCAAAATAAAATTGATAGAAATGAATTTTAATTAGGTATGTTGGAGGAAAAATCTTTGTGACAAAACCAAAGAAACATTTTTATAGATGAAAGCTTTCGAAGCTGTATTACCATAAAGTATGTACTTTCAAATGGTTTGGTTATGGAAGAAAAGCTTGACCGCAGGTTTGCTTGAGTTAAGTTTAAATAGAAGGAAACACTTCCTATTTGTTTTGGTTATCAATATACTCAAATGTGAAAACTTCAAATCGTCTGAGATGTTCTACCTGGTAAGACTGCTGTTTTTGTAGCAGTAGGTTTTCAGATAGTATGCTATGACATCCAGAACCTTTATTTATCCATCCTATATACAGTTGCCCACTGCATTTAGTAGTGTATGTAATTGTATAACAACTTTTTCCGAATGGCATTTATCTGTAAAAGTCCAATCTCGTCCTTAAATTTTATGATTTATTTTTCTTTTCCAAAAAGTCAAATACTTTACTTTTCTGGTTCTTCCGAACAGCAGTTTACTTTTTGAGTTTGGAATTAACTAATTTCGCCCCCTCCCGGATTTTGAATTGTAGGTACTGTATGATCAGTCAATATTTTCAATCGAGCATATAGGCAAAAAGAGAAAGCAGATTTCCTCCTTTTAATCATCTTATTGTCCGTCTGAGATCAACGTAAGTCCAAAAACGGATAGAAGAAAAATTTTATGCTTAATACAGAGATGAGATGAAAGGACATTGTGTTTCATTCGACCTATTAGAAATATTGCTTAATTTCAAGTGATGGTATGTTTTTACGATAAGAGAAAGAATTTCGTACCATCAAAATATTATGTAAACAGATCTGAAAGTTGACAAGATACTTACATAATCCAATATAGTCCTAATAAAGCAACTTCAATGAGTGACAGATTTCCTTCGCTGTCTGGCATTATTATTTTCTATTAGTTGTCTGAATATTAAATTTATCAACAATAACTGGCGGGATTCTACCGACTCTCGATCGTAATTCAAACAAATGCTGCCATATTCCAAATAAAAACTTCAAAATTAATTTGTATTTTTTGAAAAGCTGTGGCCAAAAAAAAATTGGTGTCCGAAGTGGAATAATGTACATTAAAAAACCCATCACCTTTCTAATATAAATAAATGTATTATATGAACAATAATAAAATTGAATTAATGCTTACATATACAAAAAAGTAATAACAATCAAAATCAGTCTGACAGTTCAAATGGTTTCACGAGGTCTGCCGAAGTGGTGGTTTGATTAGGTCCGACGTGACACCCTACTTTTGTCATTTCGTATCTGTCCTTTGAGTTAACTTTCAAAACATCATACGGGCCAAAAATTTAGGTCGCCGATCTAACCATATACCAAAATGGGTTCGGTGGATTGCTACAAGTTCGCCCATTTTATAGATAGTAGCTTTCTTGCGTTTCTTGTCATAGTACTTCCTATTCTAATCTTGAGATTATGAGTCTGAACTATAATTCTGCTTCCTAATTGCTGGAGCTATATTCAATGTTTGTTCTTTGAAAACAATATCGGCCTGTTCAAGTGCCATGTTTGCTTTTTCCCCTATGTTGTAAAAGTAGCAAATCCATATCCTCTAGAAATTCCAGTATGGTCTCGCACGATTTTCATGTCTTACGATTCCATACTATTCAAACCTTAATCTCACACTCTAAAAAGAGAAAAAAGTTGTACCTAGAAGGAATTTTCAGAATGCAATGAAATTTACAAGGTTTGTAAAGTGTTTATAAATAAGTAAATGATTAAAATTTGAGACTGAAAAATGCAAACTTTTGAGAAAAATGAAAACAAAAGTGGTATTCAGTATGGCGTATGACTGCCATTATTCCCAATGCAGCATGCCAAGCGACTTGATAGTAAGTCATACAGGGTCTTTATGAAGTTCTTGGACCGTCCATCTCATGCTGCTTGAACCCTGTCACATAGTTTCAGCAGATTATGCTGTACGGGTGGAGTGGTGACATCTCGTCCAATGGCATCCCATACATTCTCGATCGGTGACAGGTCCGGTGAATATGCCGGCCATGGTAAGGTATCATTGTGTCATAGACAAGCTCTAAAGATGGCAGCAATATGGGGTCCACCATTGTCTTGTTGAAAAGCGTGTGAACCTTGGAGCTCAGGAATGGCTGTAAATTTCTTGTAAGTAACGCTGGCCTGTCAACAGCCCGTATCGAATACCAAAGGTGATTTGGCCTCATACGCAATTGCACACCATGGCACCAGTTCTTCTGGACGTGTGACACTGCACAACGAAACGTGAATCTTGGTGCTGACCACGTTGCCTCCACTCACGGTTTCTATTGCCGTCTCCACCCAGACAGAAGCGAGATTCGTCAGTAAAGAATACTCTTGCACGACACCATTCCAATCTTTGGCGTCGATGTTATGCTGATCGTAACGGTCTACGTGAGTTTAGTCCCACGTCGTGAAGCCGTTGACAAATGATGCGATCACTTATTTGATGATCGAGAGAGGTTCCCACTGCTCATTGGATGTCTGCAACACTGGCTGTTAGATCAGTACGCGCATGTCTTACAACATGTCGATCCTCTCGGTCCGGTTTCTCTAGGCTTTCCTGAACCTTGTTGACGCTTGCATGTCCCTTGTTGTATCCACCGCTGCCAAAAACGTGCAACAGTAACATCGCTACAACCAAAATGTTGCGCAATCCGTCGACCTTCCACCTTCTCGGACGAAATTATTCGGCCTCTGTCAAACTCTCTCAGTTGCTTTAATTGCTTGAGAACTTTTTTTCCGAGGCATCGCTCAATGAGAAACGATGTAACCAACACAACAGCATGAGTCGAAATGAATTGGCTGTGCTACTGGATGTCCTTTTGTACCCCTGCGCGTGCTCAAACGATTCTGAAAATTTGATCATTTTGCATCTTCAACGCAGAGGTATCCCCCCCTAATTTCATTTATACTGGTCTACTCCTTCCCAGTTCAACTTTTTTTGTATTAAAGTGTACATCATTCTGTTGCCGTTGCTGTAAGGTTTCCAACAAAAACTGTTGAGAAACATAGCAGCGTTCGAAATCATTGGTAGTTCGCTGATCCGAGACCACTTAAAGTAGGATCTTACCAGGGGATTAAATATCTGGGTGGTCCGCGGGACCAGAAGTTATAATGAGAAAGCGAGTGTTCACGTGTTTTCTTTAAAAATAAGTTTCCAACTCCTAAACCTTAATTTTGGCAAGCTGTCAAAGTTTATTTCGGTCACGTGATCGAGAATGTTTCTGACTCCAACTTCCAAACACAATAATCGGCGCCTTTTGAATCCTTGGCCGTTGACGATTAGCAGATACTAAGAGAAAATGCGCTGTGGGCATTTCCGGTCTCGTTAATGCTTTCGGCGTAAGGGGTTACTTGACCACGTGGTATATCACGCTGTACTTCCTCGATGGCCGGCGCGTCCGATTTCTGAGAGTGGGGCAATTAGAATTCTTCTGAGGCTTGAACCTAATAAAAATTATACCTACAATTTGACAGAATTTTCATTCGCCAAAAAATAAAAATTCGCTTGCCAATAGCTTACCGACAAAACAAGTTTTTCTGATGTCACTTTGTACCTCTTTAGAATGATGTTCTTGACGTATTCGAATTTGTTGCCATTTTTAACGGATTCTCTAGCAAGCATGTTCGAGATGTCCGAAGGCATTAAGTTGCAACATATAGGCTACCCAGTCTCCTTTAGCCATCTTCGCCATCTCTCCACGTCTCTTCAAGTTTATGAGAAAAAAAGTCCCATTTCATCTTTTCTTTTATCAAACTTGGGTATTAGCTGAGCTAGGGGATTCTAGGCTGAGTTTCCTCTGTGCGCACAGGAGCTACAACAGGTTGATTAGCTCTAGCTACTTCTAGTTGAAGGCGTTGTTACTCCAGTTGAGCTGTCCTTTCTCTTTCTTCCTTCCCCTTCCGATCTTAAATGATTCGGCTCCGAATACCAGAAAAAATTTCGTTGTGGTTGTCACTTTCTAAAATGAGTTTTATAATGTTGGCGACCTAATAACCTTCCGTCGGCGGCAAGTCATCAAAATTCATCATCAATTCATAATAAATGTACTGGTTTGGGTATGTCTATGGTTGTTGATGGATGAAGACTTAAGAATAACTCGGTTTTAAATCAATAAAATATATTCTACGATGGAGTATACAGCTTTCGGCTCTTAAGCCTAACTAAAAAAGACATCAAAAACGAACGCGTCGATGAGAGCTTCGCAGCTGGTGACTTCGCTCTTTTTCTCTTCTGCTCTTCTTGTTGCACCTGCGCTCCGTCTTATGTACTCCGTGGCGCTAGCATCGCTACGAGTGTCGTCACTGTTCAGGTAGTTTGGTGGATGGGGGATCGAGTATGCCACACTCGCCCATTCTTACTGGTCGGTCCGCCGACCTTTGCTGTGAATTGAGGATCTGAAAATAATCAAAAGAAAGACAAGGAAAAGGAAAAACAAATATTTACAAAATCTCCCTTGCAGGACACAAAACGTTTTCTGAAATTGCTCATTCAGGAAAAGATCACTTCAAATTGTTCATTTAATGTTACAAAGTCTGATGAGAGTTCATCGGGAACAGTTTGCACTTGAAGTGAGAGAGGAAAAAAAAAAGCAACTAAGTCTTCTCCCTAGGTTTCATAAAGTCTGCACTGGTTGAAGTAATACGTGGACCTTCGTGGATTCACACTTTTTCCACATCATACCTGTCATTAGGTTCGAAGCTTTAGTCTGACTCCAAATTGGGTTCGCTTGATAGCAACTTTGTCGCCTACACAATATGGTTGTGCTGGTTTTCGTCGCTTGTCGTATTGTTGATTACTTTGTTGCTGGACTTTCAAAATGTTAGCCTTAGCTTCCTCACGTATTTGTTGGACATCTTGTACTGATATCTGTATATATTTATCTTGAAGTGCTTCCTGAATTTTAATGTCATCCTTGATTTTCATTTTAACTCACGTCAAAAGTTCAAAATGGGGCGTATTTGGTTGACGTTGATATCGTATTGCTGATGACTCGTTGCACTGCGGATGTGTGTTTGAACCATTTGGTTCAATTCAAAGTTACGTTAAAACTGAGATTATTGTCGCATGAAGCTTTTCCACCTGTCCATTACCTCTACATACACCTGTTGTTATTGGAATGTGTATGATGTATTTCTTCTTGGCAATATTTTTGAAAATCTGCTTATATAAAAGCTGAACCTTTATCAGAAATAATTCTCGATGGGTTCCCGAATGTGTCTTGCTGTTGTTTTAATTTTTCAAACGCGTCATGTGAAGAAATTGATTTTACTGGATATATGCAAAGAAATTTTGTAAAGACATCAACGACAGTGAATATGTAATTGTAGTTTTGATGCGTTGATGGCAGTGGTCATAGAAAATCAATGTGATAAGTGTCAAGGGGTACATCTCCCTTTGGGGTAGGATGTAGTAACCCTTCTTGTTTCCCTGATTTTTTAGATGGTAGTATGCATTGCACACAGTTGGAAATGACAGTCTCAATCACTTTCCTTATGTTGAGAAAAAAGAATTGTTGTTTTACCAAATTTTCAGTTTTGTTTATACCAAAATGACCGCTTGAGTGTTCAAGCTGAACAATGTGTTTCTGCATGTCTTGTGGAACTACTAAAAATTCTTGGACATTGACCATTTTATACAGCACGTCATGTTTCAATGTGTACTCTGATGTTGAAGTCTGTTTAAGCAGTTGTTTGATACTTTGTGTAAACTCGTCTTTTGTTTGTGCATCTTTGAATTTTTGTGTTAGCTCATCATGTTGTATTACCAAAACTGGGTAACGACTTAGTGCACCGACGTGGCGTATGTGTTTATCTGGCTTATGGAGTATTTCGTAGTCAAAATCTGCTAAGAAAAGGACCCATCTCACTATTTTCGGGGGTATATCCTTTTTAGACAATGTTTTTTGAAACGCCTGAAATTTGAAATTTTGTTCCTACTATAATAGATAATGTAGGAACTTTTTAAGGGCTTTGACTATCGCTAAAACTTTTAATTCATAGCTGGGGGGGGGGGGAGTTTTACGACTCATATTGTGTACTGGATGAAAATTTTTAACCGAGTCCATTTGTAAAAGTATAGCCCCAAAGCCTTTAGAGCTTGCATCGCAATGCAGTTGTAATGGTCCTTGTTCGTAAGGTTTAAGTATGGGCTCTGATGACAGGGTTTGCTTCAAAGCAAAAGTCCGTTTCTGCTCGTGATCAAAGTGAAATGGCACTTTGTCCCGTAAAAGGTCACTAAGAGGTCTGGCTATTATTTTCGAAAATATGAACTTAGCCCTAAAAAGGATTGGACATGTTTAATTGTTTTGGCTTCAGAGGGACGTATTGTCCTAGGTAGTTGTTTTTCGTTGCAGGAATTTGCATTTTTAAAAATTAAATTCAAGTCCGTAATCCAAAGTAACTTTGAAAACTTTTATAAGTTTGGCAACCCCTTCAATTTCGTTTTTGGAAGGAATGATGATATCATTCATGTAAATAATTACTGTTCCATCAGCTGGAAGTTCCTTAAAAAAATATTCAAGGTTCAAACGGGTGCTTAGAAAGTGCTTATTTTGACCTTGTGACAGTCATATTTTCATTCTCCTACCAAGAGATGGCGCCAAGAGCACCACAAGTACTTTGCTAGTTGAAGCGAGGCTACGAGGCACTTCTCTTCCCCGCTCTCGTGATGACTGTCGTTGTCCTATTCACTGGCGTTCGCCATTTTGTATGAGAGATATTTCCTACCCTTTTGATCAAGTTGATCAATATTTTAATTTTCCATACTTAAGTAAATAAACCTTATTATTTAAATTCAAACTGGCCCTTCTTTCTTTTAATCGTTTTCCCTAAAACCCAAAAAAAACTGAGCTAGCCAAGGGAGACGGTTAAAACCTTCCATTTCTAAGAGCCCTTTAGAAGTACTTATTTTTCGTCAATAGTCCTTAGAAAGTGCTTATTTTCCTTCGAAAACAAAATTCAGTTTTCAAATGACGATATTTTTTCACAATATTTCTGACCTCTTTTTAGCGGCTGATAAAACTGCTTACGAGTGCGGCATTGGCGATGATTCGGGAACTGGCCTGCTTGATTGGCAACCCTTCAAACGCGATATACAAATTGTCAATCGACTCTTGATGAGAAGGTAAATATAGAGTGCCTATATAATAAGAGTGGCGACAAGGGACCAAATTTGACCCAATGCGCATGCGCGGCAGCCATTTTTTTTACCAGAATCGTCTCCAAGAAGGTTGCTAGGCGAATTAATATATCATTTCAAGGAGAACAAAAAGCATATGATTGTTGTAATATGGATACATTCGGTATAAATGAATCATATAAGCGCTCAATTACATGAGTAATTGATGAGATTGATTGCACAACGCGCTAACTTAGATTGCGGGAAACACCACGTTGTTCAAAAAAAGCTATTTACTTAAAAAGTCTTCAAATTTATGCTGACAAAACACTAAAATAATAATAAATAAACATTCTGGAACACGAAATGGAACAAGAATAAGCTATATTTTCTTTTTTATTTAATGTACACACGATTTTCTCGAACACACAAAAAGTTCCCATGTTAAGTCTACGGGAGCTAGGAAAAGACCGCCTCGGGCGGTAGAAAAGGCCTTTAAGCTAATCAGAAAGTGTTTCCCGTATGTCGCCACTCTTATTATATAGGCACTCTAGGTAAATACATTTTAAAGACTTGAAAACTCATGAAAATTGGTCTGTTTTCGACTTGCGATGTGTGTGGCTCTCGGAACACACAAAAGTTGCCCTGCTAGACGAACTAGAATACGATAATTAAATGTTAATTAATTATGTTTTATTCAGTTACCCGTGAGTGCAATGTTTTAAAAAGGAATTTTTAAGTTGGTTGGTGATTCAAAAACAATATAAAGATAATTTATTTTAATTAATACTGTTACCTGAGTGGCAACCCATTGTGTAACAGGTTTTTTTAAATCTAGCTTTCTTATACTTCTAATTCTTTGTAAAAACTATCAGAAAAGTTGAATTTAAAAAAAAATTGAAGATTTTTTGAAGGATGATTCTGCTCTTAAAAATTGAGGCAATAGGTTATCAGTTCGGGGGGGACAACCGATCGATTAAAAAAAACTTGGAGGAAGAGATTGAAAAGTCTTTTGAAAACTGAAAATTTCGGAATCTCATCGTATTTGGCCGCTGACCGACACCGAAAGTATTTTTTTTATGCAAAATAATTTTTTCCCTTTGTATCCCCGGGTGACAAATACTCAATGGTTGACTGTGCTTATATTTCACTTCACTTTGCTTTTGTTATGCCATGCGCAATCCGTTTCCATCGTCAGCCCAGAGGATTATTTTCAAATTAATTTTGTTTTATTAAATGTACTATATATCAATTCAATAAGTTTGCATTTTATTTTTTTAACCATAGCATAAATTTTATAAATTTATCATAGTTTTTGCATAGCTCTTATGATCCGTTTCGGTTCGCGGGAAAATGTTTTCTTCGAAACTCATTCGGTCTCCAATCCAGTCAAATTTGATTCTGACGTATACAACTTGCAATCCTTTTTAGTAAAGGAATCGTTTGCCACTAAGAATCGTTTGCCCAATAAGAACAAAACAAAAAAAAATTTAAAATAAAAAAATTAGGAAATTTTCGAAAATGAAAGTGTTGGTGGATCAGGGAGGAGCCTGACCCAGACAACACAAAATTGTGTTTCCTTCATATGAGCAGCAGTATGCTAAAAAATTCCTTATTCACTCCCCAAACGACCATTAAAAAGCAAATTCAAAACAATATCTCTATATTAAAAAAAAGTTGCTGTCGCAGGATTGAAAAATGGGTTGTTTAGCTCGATTCTTAGACGGTTTTCCGAGAAAGTACAGTTCAGAAAATTACGAAATTAAACATGGTTTGTTCTTCATCGTTTTCCCTGAACAATTTTGAACAGTTTTTTCCAATACAGCTATTAGCTTATGGTTTATTAAGTGTCAAAATTGAAAAAGCGAAATTTCTTACTGGAGTGAGCAAAAGACGTACAAATTTTCCGTCTTCAGTCATGATTTTTTAAAGTAACTCTAAAAGTGAATTTTTGCAGCTAATCGAGTTGTTTTAGAAATTTCAATTGGGTTCCAGATAATATTTTATTGAAAATCGGGGCCTTTTTGTTATTTTTTTGTTAAAACTGCCATATCTATATATTATTACTATTAGTTTTTAAATTGGAAAACATCGCGGAATACCTTAGAATGTACTCTTTCTTACTGTACAATTATTTTTGAAATTGGTTAATAAATAAATTCGATGCGTTCAAAAGTTGGTCATACAAATTTCGTACTTTTTAGATCCTGGACCGATACGCATTCATTCTTATTTACAGAAAATAAGGTTACATTTTCTGACTAACGCGTTTGCCAGATGCCCTTAAAACTCGCTGTGACGTCATGCTCGTTTTCTCGCTCAATTATCCAGGGGTGAAAATCTTCCGCGTTTACGCGGATTTCCCCTTTTTTTTTTCTTTCGAGAATTTCCGCTTTTTTCCCCCCTTTTGAGAATTTCCGGTTTTTTCTTCCGAAAATTTCCGCTTTTTTCTTTGAATTAAATTATGTCATGGAATTACAGCCAAAGAATAAATGTAAAAAAAAATAAGGAAAGTGTGTCCTTACTTCAGGTAGTAGATTCTTCCGACTTTTCGTAAATTTTGAAAAAATGACCGATTTTTATCATTTTTTACAAAAAAATTCCTATTTTTGCCCTTATCAGCTTTTTTTACGTTTATAGAAGACAAATAAGTCTTGCTAATTTCTTTTTGAAAAGAATCCTTTGTGAGAAGCTTATTAGTTTAATGGTAAACCTGGAGAACTTGGATTTTGAACTAGTTAGCGTACGTTGTTGCATATTTCGTAGGTAAAGCTACGGTTTCCTAAAAAAGCGGAGCTGTTATCTAAAGGCCGTGAAACGTCATGATGCGGCGGAAAAGGTATAAATGAAATATTTTAAGTTGATCAGCTTTTAATGTGATTTTTCTTTCAACTAGAAAATAAGATGCTTTGTTATTTCGTCTTTCATGGCAACCTCGGCAAGCGGAAAGTTTAAATTTTCATTTTGAATATTTTAGAAATTACTTTCAAAATCCGTTAAAACTTCTTTCTTTGGCGACTTTAGAAGTAAGTACGCCAAGGCGGTGGCCATCGTTTTAAACATAGACTGCAACTATTTTTAAAATGATGCTTCTTTTAAGGGCAATATTTATGATTGTTTTAATAAGTTAAATTTTTTTTTTTGTTTCTTGGATAATAAGAGTTTTTAATTTTAAGTTTATTTGATTCAAATAGAAAATAAGCATATTTACGGAAAAATATAGAGATTTTGAAAAAAAAGTTATTTTATATTCGAAAATAGGTTGTAAATTTAAACTGAACTAAGAAATATTTTTCCTACCACGTGGTTTCAGCTTCAGTCTACGTTTATAGCTGTGCCAACGACCTGCCCTTGGCGCACTTAGGCCCGGTGCACACATCCGGTTTTTCAACGTGCGGGGGCGACGCACGTCCAACTTGCGTGCAATTTGTACCGCAGTTCCCCGCGGCGCCGTTCGGAAGTACCGTGTTTTCATAAACAAATAGATTATAAATAATAATTAATAAATGGTTGTATCCACTAACGTCTATTTTGTTTCAAAATATACTCTTTTTTTTACGCCAAGTAAGCGAAATAAACACGTTTTCTTCGATAGAATATTTATCGCAAATGGCGCGAAATGAGTTCGTGTGTCATTTCACGGTTATGTGTGCATAGTTGGGCTTCGGTGCCGCACGTTGAAAAACCGGATGTGTACCGGGCCTTTAGTCGCCAAGGAAAGAATTATTTTGAATGAACCAATGAAATCAAACGACAGTTTCTCGGAATTTGAAAGATTTTTCTGGAATATTCGAAATGCAATTTTAAAAATTTTCCACTTGACCTGGTTGTATTAAAATCCGCAATAACCGTTATACATATGGGTTACCTTAACCTGTAATTACTCGCTACTAGAAGTGCGCCAAAAAGCGCCAAGTCCGTTGCCATTTCTATAAACCAAGACTGAAGCTGTACCATTTTTATTTTTGGTGTCTAATTATTTTTTTCAATATAAAATTCATGCTATTTGATAAAAGTAGTATATATATGATTTATTCTTTTGTAACAGCATTTTGATTTCCTGTTAATTTCATTTTTGGTATCAAGGTTTTTGAAAAATTGCAACTCTTAAGAAAATCTTTGCATTGGTGAGGTGTTCAAAAATATTCATAAAAATAACATTTTCAACTTCATCCAACTTATTTATACTGTTTATAGTTGCCTAGATATTTTTTCTCTTTTACAAAATTTGAGTTTGCACGTAAAGTGCCCACTCCTACTTTTCCAAAGACAAATTTCATTGTTTATAGTGGACTTTATAGGGTTTTTATCCGACTAAAAATTTGCCTACCCCCTCAGAAAAAAAATTCTGACTGCACCACTGTTCTGTACACACATTAGTACACAAATATAGTAATCTTATTCAGCTATTTTTGTACTTCAAAATAACGCTGCATATATTTTCCTCTTTTTTACATTTTGACTGTTTTCACCCCTGATTATCAGACGGTTTGCCGATTAAGAACAGATAAGAATATTACGAGGATAACGTGATTTATTCAAAATTTTATAGGGAACAAGATGGAGATGGTTTTTTTACTGATGCGGCTATTAGTTTAGGGTGCATTAAGTGTTTTTTTTTTAAAAGCGAAATCACTTGCAACAGGAGTGTTGACTTGCGAAGCTAACCAAATGGGGTTGCGTAGCAATCTCTGGGGTTTGGCGAGCTGGTGCAGAGTCCCCTAGTATGAAAAGAATAAAAAAACGAAATCAAACTCGCAACAGCAGCTGTGAGACCGGCAACACCAAGCCCGGTATTGATCAAACTTAACTCTTTATTTCCCTTTTTATAAAAGCACATGCACTGCAAGGAGATAAAAGAAACACATCCGAAGTTTTTTTCTTGCGGTCTCCGATCTATAATTTGTTCATGTACTTGCATATTACTAAAACGTGTACATCAAATGCCCATATATTAACTGCTGAATTTTGTAAAAATCAGACTGCTTATTTTGAAAAAACTCATTTTTGTGTGTCATTATTTGTGTATGAGTTTTAGAAAATAGACTTGAATATTAAACTTTTTACGTACTGCTGTTCTTATAAGATTAACTAATCTGTAAGAGCATCGCCACTTGGTCGAAAGTCAGGTAATTACATTGTATAATACGTTTTTTTTTTCGATGTTTTATTTAAGTCCTTATTTTCTCCTAGAAAGTGCTTATGAAGTCTCTTTTTTCCCTAGAAAGTATTTAGAAAGTCCTTGTTTTTAGTTAGGAAAAAAGAGTGGGAACCCTGAGACTGAATAAACTTTTGAATTACAGATGGAGAATTACATTATCCAAACGGAACTGTTTTAAACTCATATTGACCGTTATGCGTTACAAAACTGGTATATTTAGAACTTTCGGTGCTGACTGGAATGTGGAAATATCCATTCTTAAGATCTAAATTACTATATACTAAGGCTCCCTGTAATTTATCAAAAATGTCCTCTATAAGGGGTAGTGGAAATCTTTATTTTATGGTTTTAGTGTTAATCTTATAATAATCAACACAAATTCTCGTTGAATTATTCACTTTTTTAACTAACACTATTGGCGATGAATGATCTGAATTGCTCTCTGTTATAATTCCATCGTTTAACCATTTCGATATTTGTCTGTTTTCTTCCTGCTTTTCAATTTCCGCTAACCGGCGTGGTCGCTTTGAGTCGGAATATCATCAGAAATAATATTTTTTCTTTCCAAATCCGTTTGTTTGGATTTATTCGGCGTATATGATTTTATCAAACTTTCTAGCTCATTCATCAAATTCAAATCGCGAATGTGAAAAGTATCAACTTCCTGTAAAGACGCATCTAGTTCGATGTTGAATAAAAACAAATCATCGCAGGCGTCGAGGGATGTGTTTAGTCTTGTGTTTTGTTGCTGATTCCGCTGCGACTCCTCATTGTGCTTTTTTATAGTTTCGTTTGATATGCGTGAATTTTTTATGGCTTCGTTGTCAGCTGTGCTTTTGTGGATTTCAATTCGGTGGGGTTCTATTTTTAGACTGTCCAATATGTTCGGGGGAATAATGAAGTCCTCATATAAATGTTTGTAAACCGCTACGGGAATTGTTATAATGTTTGTAGGGTTATGGGGTAATGCTAAAGAAAAATGTGTGGTCTTTGCCTCTTGACAATTACCGAATGGTTCTCTTAGCGTAATGGAACTTTCATATTTCGTTTCTGGGGAGAGGTGTGATTATTTAATACAGCATATTACGTATTGTAATGTATTGACGCATTCCTTTCGTTTCTATGGCTTCCGATTTCATTTACAGGGTTGTTATGATTAAATCTCGGATTATCTGGTCTAGGTGAGTTTCGGTTGTAAAATCCTCGCGTTGGGTTTTTTTGTCTTCGAAACTGTTCGTGTGTCGTTTTGTCTATCATGGTTTTCGAAAGTCGGCGTGTGTTTGTGTCACTGAGGGATTTGCGCTTTGAAGCGAAGTAGATGTCACATTCTTTTGCGAGTTGTGGTAGTCTGAACCAATATTCGCCAGAGCGAATTGAAATATGTGATCGTGTATCCCTTTCTAAACTACTATAGGGTTTGTCCGAAACCATTAGTTCATATACAGATTTAAAGTCATAGACATCTCGAATGCTTTAGTTAATCTTGCTGCAAATTGAGTATGTGCTTCATTAGGAAATCTTTGACATCTACGGAAATTAGCGAGACATTCTTGTGGCGTTGGTTGGAATTCTTTTAATACTGTAGCTTTGACCTGTTCGTAGTTTTTCAATTTATGTTCCGGAACGTATAGGAGGATATTGGCAGCTTTTTCTTGAAGAATGTTAATTAATATTTCTGATTTGCATTCTTGTGGCACGTTTTTTTGTTTCAAAGGCGCGTTCTAGCGAATGGAAAAATAAATAGTAATTTTCTGACTTAGTTTGGACTGGCATACTTAGTGTTTTAACACTTTTTATAAAACTTCCGATGTTCGGCGGTGATGTGTCATTTATTCAAGAATTGTTTTCGATAGGAGATTGGTTTGCTCCTCCATTGTTTCTCATAGTAGCTAATTCGAGTTCTCGTTCTATTTGTGCTAATTTCATTTTCTGGGTGCTTTCTAATTCTTTAGCCTTTCTTTCTTCGACGATGGAACTCATTAAATCTTTTATAAATTCTGTATCTTGTTTAAATGTATCCTTTTTCTTAATAATTTCTTTTAGTTTGATTATAGGGGCACCTTCCGGAACAATTTCATCAATTTCTTGAACAACCTTTATAAGGTCTTCTATCTTCTTATTTTTATACATGCTTAATAAAAAGGTTTGGTCCTACCTTAGTTTCTTGTTTGGCTTCTGTTTTCGCTGTGTCATTGTCTGTTTGACAGTTGCACTGGACACGTTCGTTGAGGCGGGGAATTGGCCTCTTGCCTCAGTTTTGGTTGCTTCGTTGGCTGCTGGACACGTTCGTTGAGGCGGGGGAATTTGCCTCTTGCTTTGGTTGTAGAATGTCGTCTCACCATTCAGAAGTAGAATATCGTTTCGGTTGAAGTCGAAGAACTGTTCATTTTATTTTTCAAAGTTCAGAACCGGCAGAGCCCCCATGTTCTGGTTTGGGTATGTCTATGGTTGTTGATGGATGAAGACTGAAGAATAACTCGGTTTTAAATCAATAAAATATATTCTACGATTGAGTATACAGCTTTAGGCTCTTAAGCCTAACTAAAAGAGACATGAAAAACGAACGCGTCGATGAGAGCTTCGCAGCTGGTGACTTCGCTCTTTTTCTCTTCTTGTTGCACCTGCGTTCCGTCTTATGTACTCCGTGGCGCAGGCATCGCTACGAGTGTCGCCACTGTTCAGGTGGTTTGGTGGATGGGGGGTCGAGTATGCCACTTAAATATGCCTTTCGACCTTTGGTCGAGTAAGCCATGACGATTGTGTCGGCAAAGTACAAAATAAAATAACAATAATAACAGGGGTAAATAATATAACTTTAAAGAAAATCATAACAAAGATGATTTACTATCCTCAATGGAACTCAATTTGAACTAGTCTCATAGAAAAAATACCTGGAGACATTACAATCCACCAACGACCCAATTTTGGAGTTGAGAAAAAATAATACATTTCGAACACCGGGGAAAACACTTTTACCCACGACTCGATTCCAGAGTCGAAAGAAAATTAATGGCTAAATTAATACACTAGGGAAAACATTTTTCACCCAAGACTCAATCTTTCCTAGTCAACAAAGCAATCATTTAATTCTCAACGGGGAAACACTTTTCACCCACAACTCTGTTTTCGAGTCACAAAATCATAATTTTTCCTTCAATTTGCACTTGGAAAGATCACCTTTCCACCCAAAACTCAATTTTTTGAGTCAACTAAAGCAAAATTATAAAATTCAAATTACGGCACAAGTTCACACGAGCATATAACACAATAAAAATCAAAATAACTCGGTAAAAAATATGACGTGGTAAAAAAAATTAAGCTTCTTCACGCTATCATTCAACATCCAACATGACAGAAAAAGAAAACACACAAAGAACAAAATAAATCACTAGTCAAATTCAGATGGCTTCACAACAAGAATGTCAGACAAAACAAAAAGATTCGACTTTTTCCTTCGTGAACAAGACTAGTTTTTATCATTTGGTGAAACAAATAATTCGTAGGTAATTCTAAGAATAAAATTCCAAATGAGAACTCTTTCGTTGCGCCTTTAAAATTCTTTGCGAATCATTCGCCGAATAGAGAAAATTTCAGTAGTTTTTCTTTTAAATATCAATGTATGAAATCATACTTTTCAACACTTTTTTTTAAAAACAGTTTAAGGAAATATAGTTGAAAGGGATAAAAAAAAATTTTGATTTTGAAATGGACATTATTTTTCAAAAAATAGTTCAATTTAGTAGAATGCAAACATTTGTCACTCGAATAAATACTTATCAGAATTAACGCATTTAATATAATTAAAACAATCAATATAAGTTTAGCTTATCTGAGATTGACGTCAGGACACTTCTGGGTTGGGTTTCTCAGTCCTCATGTCTTTAAAACGTGGTACTTCTACGATGGTGTATCTCTTCTATCATTTCTCGGTCACTGGATTGCAGAATCAAATCCGTGGGATCACATCTCGAACCGAAGTCCTCATTTTTGTGGGAAGGCAATCAGACTCGGTCCCACAAATTGGAAATTAATGGCGAAGCAGTGGTACTCTTTAATACACTATATTTTACGCCGTGAAATTACAGTAGCAAGGGGTCTTGGATTTTAGCAGTGATTTTTGCTAAATATCTAGGGACAGGGGCTGATATTACCCGTACATAATAACGAAAAGAAGCTCCGGGGAGCACAAGCACGACACTTCTTAGCATGAACATTGGAGAAGGTCCATTAGTCATGACGTGACGTCATTACTCGCGGTCTCCACTGCTGCCATCTGTTGGATTCGCATGTAGTGGCAAAAACCCTACATGAATAGTATAACATTTTTTCACTAAGAAATCATGAACTTGGAGAAAAAAGCGGGAATTAACGAGGTTAGCACCTGAGCTAGCACTCTTTCTTAATCTACAAACTTCCACTCCATTCAAAGTGGGAGACATTTTAGACCTCGTCAGATTTAATGTGTATCAGCCTCCATGTACACGACGGTCTTTTGTTTGATTGAGTTTCGAGCTGTGAACCCTCCTGTTGCTAATCAGCTACCCTTCCAACCGGACTACCTTGACCCTCTCCCCCCCCCACGGGTTTTAAAACTGATATTCTCTGAAATAGTAAAACTAAGTGGTTTGAAACTTAGTAAGGTACAAGTTGACAAAAGGTCACAACAAAATTTATTTTTATCACTTATCCCATATTTTTGCTGCCGAATAGAAATCAGATTCAAATACCGTTTCAAAAGCAACTATTTAATAAGGTTCAAATGTTCAAAATTTTATCGGAGGTCCAGGGTACGCACGTGCTCCACTATATCGTGGTAAATGCGTACCTAGCTTCTAAAGATTGCCCATTTAAATGGAGAATGATGTTGGAGCAAGTGCAAACAGTTTTTGGTTGAAATTCTAAAATTGGAAGAAGATAATATCACCCAGTTTTTGAATTTTTTTATCGTTGCGATAAGAAAATGTGAAGGGGAAGGAAAAGACGGCAGCTCTGTGATTTCGTTCGGCTCCAATATTATAGACCCACTACGCACGTCCCCCGAAAATGCGCTTACCCCACTTTACCTAATATGGCATAGACAAAACTTCAAATAATGATATTGATTTCAAGTATTGCTTTAAGATTCAAGTATTTATTTGAATCAGAAAACTTTCTCCCTATTGTGCAGTTTCTTTAAATTTTATTTGCTTGTGAATGATGCTCCCAAAAAGAGGAGTAATGCCTTATTTACCACAGCTATGTATTTAGAAATAGATTGAAACTTTCGTCAGGTTCTGAGAAAAGTAGTTTCTTATTATTTTTAATACACGACTAATTACCCTTTCGACCTTTGGTGTTACAAGGGGCGAACTGAGCTATTTGTGAAGGAGCGAGCATTGGGTAAGCCGACGTTACTCCTTACAGAGACTCCCCAACAATCATGCAATTTCAAATCGAGATTCGAACCAGTGACCTACTTGGTGACAGACATACGCTGTGACTACAAAACCAGTTAGGCTATTTTTAGATCAGCCAATCGAACATTAAAAAATGAAGTTTAAGACCTGTACGTGATCAGATATAGAAATTTTATATTTTTAATAAACTTATTAAAACTTAATGAAGAGCCGCAGTATTCCAGTTGAATAAGAACAACGGATCCGGTGAGTTTTGAGTTTGAAACTAGGTCCAGCCAAAGTCCGTGTACATGGAGGCTGGTGCACGTTAAATATGTCGTGGCCTCAGATTTTCTCACGTTGGTGTGAAAGTTTTTAGATTAAAGAGGGGTGCCAGCACAGGTGCTGCCCTCGTCATCTGACCATGGTTACGAGGTGTCCTTCCTGACCGTCGCAATCGGTTCTTGAGCGCATTATCTCTACTATTACAAAAGGAAGTGTTTGTTTGTCCGTTTGGGGCCGCAAAATCCTGACGATTCTATGGCACTTACAGCAATGAGATTTGGCACACAGGTAGTCCGAATTTTTTGCAATTTTGGGGTCGCGGCGAATTTTAAAATTCAATCTAGAACATTTTTAAATGAATTTAATGAAATTTAATTATTATTGTTTTCTTTGGAATGGCAACCGCATAAATATATGACATATTCTAAATTTATTTTTCCCGTTTCCGTTTTCACTTTGCGCAGATTAATGATTTTCCAGCAGAGCATTAAAAAAAGTTTTAAATCTCCTAGACCGTTAAAGATAGAGTAAAAATTTCAACGGATTTGAAATCTGCGGAAAATTTCACTTTAGATCGATACCTAAAAATATGATTTTCTTTAAATAAATAATTTTTAACTTGAATATATCTCTCTATATTAAAAAAAAGTTGCCGTCGCCGCAGGATTGAAAACTGTGTTGTTTAGCTCGATTCTTAGACGGTTTCCCGAGAAAGTACTGATCGGAAAAAAATGAAATTAACATGGTTTGTTCTTCATCGTATTCCCTGGATAATTATCAAGATTTTTTTCCGATGCGGCTATTAGTTTAGGTTTTATTAAGTGTCAAAATTGAAGAAGTGAAATTTCTTCCGCGAGTGGGCAAAACACGTACAAATTTTCAGTCTTCAGCCGTGAGTTTTTTTTAAAGAGTACCTCTCAACGTAAATTTTTGCAGCTCGTCGAATTTTTTTTGGTGTTTCAATTTGGTTCTTGATAATATTTTTTTTGAAATTCGGGAAAAAGCGGGACATTTTTTTTACTTTTTTTTAAAACTGGCGTATCTATATCTTATTACTATTACTTTTTAATTTTTAAAATATCGCAGCATACCTCAGAATGTACTCTTTCTTACGGTACTATTATTTTTGAAATCGGTTAATAATTAAATTGGATGCAATCAAAAGTTGGTCATACAAAATTCGGAATCTTTGGATATTTTCGCTACTTTTTGTTACAACCATTATATCTAGAGCAAGGCCCATTATTTTTTAAATTTGAGAACATCACTGAATACATTACATTACACTCTTTCTTATGGTACAATTATTTTTCAAATTGGTTAATAAATAAAATGGATGCAATTAAAAGTTGGTCATACAATTTTCGGAACTTTCAGATCGTAACTTCCGATACAAAACTAAAACGGTCATATCTATATCGTATTACTGTTAGTTTTTAATTTTAAAAATATCACAAAATACCTCAGAATGTACTCTTCCTTATGGTACAATTATTTTTAAAATTGGTTCATAAATAAATTCGATGTAATCAAAAGTTAGTGACACAAATTTCATATTTTTCAGTTCGCATACCAGATTCCGCAAGCAGTAGTGGGTTGCAATTTTGACTATCGGGTTTACCAGATATCAAATTTATCGTACCAACAATTGCCATAAAAACTATTTCTTTTTACTTGGCGAGGAAATAGGCTCGCTTTTTTCCCTCTGTTCTCAGACAGTTTACCGACAAAGTACAGATCGTAAAGTTTGGAGATTAACACTGTTTACTTAAAATTGTACAGGCAACAAGATACAGAAGATGTTTTACTCATGCGGCTATTAGTTTAGGGTGCATTAAGTGTTAGCAAGTAATAAAAAACACGTTGACTGGGATTGTTAAGTTTTTTTCGTAAAATCGGAATCGCTAAAGATAGATTAAAAATTTCAACGGATTTGAAATCTGCTTTTTTTTTCAGATTATTACCTGAAATTTTACTTCAGATTATTACCTAAAAATACGATTTTCTTTAAATAAATAATTTTTTAATTGAATATATCTTCACGGACAACGCCGGGCTAGCCACGCAGTGGCTAGTATTAGATAAAAAAATCATCAATTCTATAAGAAAATCAGAAGAGTTCCAGCTCAGGTGTTGACCTCGTCGTCTAACTGTGGTTCAAATTACGAGGTATTGGTATCTGATCTTTCCCTTCGGGATTCATCCCGGACCGCCGCTAATTACCCGTTATGTGACCTGTTATCAGATAATCAGTATGGGTTTAGGAAGAGCAGATCCTGCTCTACAAACCTTTTAAAATTCTACGAAAAAATTACTGAGGGGCTGGATAATAAGAGCAGTGTAGATATCATGTACATAGATTTTCAAAAGGCCTTTGATGAAGTACCTCATGAGGCATTACTGTTTAAATTGAAAAGGCTGGGGATTCAGGGGAAAACATTGATATGGATAAAGAATTGGTTATTGGGTAGAAAGCAGAGAGTGCAGGTAAAAGGAAATTATTCACAGTGGACAGAAGTTATAAGTGGGGTGCCTCATGGATCAGTTTTGGGACCAATTTTATTTATAATTTTCATAGATGATATAGTTTAGGGGATTAAAATTAGAAACAATATATTTGCAGATGACTCAAAAATATGGGGGTCTGTAGATACCAAGTTATAGATAGAGAATTAACAAGGGGATTTTGATAAGATATCCCAATGGGCTGTAAAATGGGGTATGTCATTTAATATAGGGAAATGTCAAGTTCTGCATATGGGTTACAGGAACAGTGGAGCCGAGTACTGTCTGCAGGGAATAAAGGTAAAAGAGGGAGAAACAGTCAAGGATCTTGGGGTGATAATTCACAGGGATTTTAAAATGGGTCACCAATGTTCAGCTGCGGGTAAAAAGGCTAATAGGTTATTGGGGTATATTAAAAAGACTGTAACTTCAAGGGATAAGAATATAATCTTGCCATTATACATGGGCTTAGTAAGACCACATCTAGAATATGCTGTACAATTCTAGACTCCATATATGAGAAAGGATATAGAATTAATTGAAAGGGTTCAGCACAGAGCTACAAAAATAATAAAGGGGATAGCAAATCTCGACTATAATGAACGTTTAAGTAAGCTAAACATGTATCCATTGGAAAGAAGAAGGAGGGGGGATTTGATTCAGCTTTTCAAGTTGGTAAAACAAGGGGACACAGAGGGCTTAAATTTCAATAGGGATAACAGAACAAGGGGCCATGGGTATAAACTAAATAAGACACATTTTAATCTTAACTTAAGGAAAAACTACTAGTTTAATAGGGTAATAGACAAATGGAACGCGTTGCCAGAAAATATAGTTAATTCAAAGGGAGTGTGCGAATTTAAGATACAATTTTATAGTCTGTGGGAATTGGGAAATTCATAAACAAAGGTCCAGCCTTGTTGGGCTTGAGCCTGTAGCTGGTCATAAATATTTGTATTTGTATAAATTACAGCTGTTTTCCCACTTTTTTGAAAAGCAGCTTGTTTTGAGTTGTGGCATTGTTCTTCTAGGGGTGCGAATTTACCGATAGCATTCAAAAGACAAATTGGTAGTGAATGTTAGAAGAACAGAAATTTATTTAATTGTGAAATTTACAAAATTTTATGTGATTTAAAAATAAATTTTATATCCTATTATTTAAATATTTTTTATTCCCTTTTTATTTCTGTTATAAAATGGAGTTCAAATAAAAAAAAGGATAATACCCTCAAGGTCTGATGTTAATTTTAATTGTTTTATGTTTCAAAAATTTGTAATGATATATATCCTTCAAATTTATTAAGTAATTTTTAAGGTAAGTAAATTTTTATGTAGAAGCTGCGTTGCAACTTGAATGTAACCTTTAAAAATTTTTTAACTTGTTAAAGAGTGCAATTTATATCATTTTCTTCAGACCATTTGTCATTCTTTTTTGTTGATCAAGATATTAAGAAGAAAATGTAGAGCAGGATTCAGCAATTTGACATTCCCACCATTAAAAATCTAGTCTTTGTTTTGGTCTATTTTATAGTCATTTATTGCAAACTAGATTATATTTTATTGTTGCTTGCTCTGAATACTATGTTTTTTTTTTATATTATGCATGTTTTTCTTTTATAGACATTTTAAAGTCAAAATGAAAGAATACATTTAAATCTTCTAATACTTTTAAAACAAATAAAACTTTAAACATTTCAAAACAAATTTTTTTTTGCAATTATACTGTATGATTACTTTAGTACCCTAACTCACAAATTCGTCCACATTTATTTAAAATGTAAAACTAAAAGGGTTTTTTTTCTAATTATAGAGTAATTTTAATAACATTAAGTCATTAACTACAGGAACCCATGTCATTGCTATTATGGTTTGGGCCATTTTCAAAACATTCATTAAACCCTATATCAAGACTTGATGTATTTTGTACTACCTTTAGAAAAATATGTAATACATGTTAGTTACATTTTAAACAAACACCTTCATTGTTTCAAATAAAAAGGTATTTATTTTATAGATCGTTGCAACATTTATATCCAATATAATAATAGATGAATGAGAAACATAATTATTTTTTAATGTCCGGGATGAACCACTTTTTTTTTCGGATGGTTCTTTTTTTTCTTTCTTTATTTCTTGTCTTTTTCGACTTTTTCAAGTCTTCTCCTGAAAATTCTATTTTTCTTGATAATCCACCAACTCAAGCTGTAAAATTAATAGCATAATTAACTTGTATTGAACTTAAAAATCATACCTATTCTTTAATAAGTGTAACCAATTCAATATATCTATTATTACTATAGTATATGTGATACTGGGAAATGGCGACTGTTCTAATCTGTTTGTAATAGTGATAATTCTGAAGGAAAACAAACTCTCTCTTACCAATTTACTGTAAAATCTTTAATTCTTTACCATGTCACACCCCGGCAAGAATAGTGACACAACTCAAAATTGCAGAATTTGAGAAACATCAACTTAAAGGATACTATAAAACTTGCATTGAAATAGTAAAAGCTTCTTTTAAATTTTAGGTAAGTATTAATAGTGATAAATTATATTATATTATATTCTAATTATATCAAAAATTTTTATCCGTGTCACTTTTCATGCCGGGGTGCAATGTGTAAATAGTTCTAAAAATGTGATATATTCCAAAGTATATGATATATTCCAAAGTATATGATATATATCATCACATATTTACAAAGTGTAACTGTAGAGTTAAATAAAAAAAGTTAAAAAAGTTTTCTAAATAGAGCCCTTGAAAATAAAGGCAATTTTATAAATTATTTTATTACAATAAACTTTAATAAATGGCCTGTTCACTCACTTATTCAACTGCTTCTCTGTTGGGAAAATTTTTATAGTATATTTTTGGGAGTACACATTTTTGAAGATTGGTATATCAAGCGAAAAAAAATGTTTACTAATTGGGTGATATATATTTTTGAAAAATTCTCTTTTCATAGTTCTCTTTTTCTAAAACTCTTTTCTAAATTCTAATTACTGTCTTGTATAGGTCCCTGTCTTATCCCTCATCTATCTAAAATTGACCAGAAAAACAGACCAAAATGATGTGATGTGTTCTAGAATCTTAACTTCCTACTTACTGTCATTCTAAATAACAAAAAAAAAATTTTAATAAAGCATAAGAGCAATTCACACTGAAACCTAAAATATTTCTCTGATTGAAACACCTTTGGGTTTAAAGCCAGCAATATATATATTCTCTGCAATAAATCTCCAACCAAGTATACGTGCAATATGAACTGTCGGATGTTATTTATTTTCTTTTTGCATCATTTTATAGTTAAACTTATTTGATTAATAGTTTTCCTCCTTTAACCATTCCATGTAATGGATTATTGCTAAAATTATTTTTCATTTTATAGAATAGAATAGCCGAGCCAGAATCTATAGTCAAAATAGTTTCAAAACATCACACTTTCGGATGCTACTGTAGAAAAAATGACTTTGTTTTGATACACTAATGGTATGTACAATTCTTAAACTTTTTCGTTTTTTTCCTGAACGTGTGGTTTTTCTGTAAGCATCCAAAGTCTGATGAAGTTTAAATGAAATTGTCAACATTCATTTTTGAAACTCATCACTTGTCATATGTTTAATTTTAATTGGAATTACTTTATAGCATTAAATAGTTACATATTGGATATTGTATCTAGAATTTGTCTAATGTAGTGTACTACAAAATCTTACCAAAAATACTGATTCATTCTATGTCGTTAAATTTTAATTTTAGAATTATAAAATTATAGCATGATTGACAAAAATCGGTTAAAAAAATTGGCATGTTAAAAAATTATTTAAGTTCACAATTAATAAGCAAATAAGATTTTACTCAGATCTTCATTTGTATATAAACATCATAAATTCTGTTTAATCTATTTTAGACACATAACCTTGTATAGTATAGCCACTGTAAATAAGTCAAGTCAAACTATAAACACTCAAATACTTGATGCCAATTCATAGACATGATTAATTAAGAATAAATAATCATAAAAACTAAAATTTTCATTTAAGGATACCTAAAAAACTGTATATTGTTAATGTCTGCAACTGATGCAGATAATAAGTATACTTCAAGAAATGTAAGTCTAATAATGATTTGTCTGTAGTTATTGAAACTGAATTAATTATCAATCACAAAATTGTTTATTAAAAATGCTTACAGAATATCATACAAATGAGGATTTCTTTTTCTTATCCGTTCACTACAAGAACAATTTTTAAAAAATGCATTTATGTAAAATTATAAAATTTTGAGAAACAGATTTCAATATCTTGACACAAGACCCATTATAAATTCTTATAAATCCATTAAAATTAAGCTTGGAAAGTATTGAATCAAATAATGCAACAAAAAAAATTTAATATCTATATGTCCTTATAAAACATTTATAAAAATATATATAAGTAAAATGTGGATGGTCAGTATTTTTCTTGTATCAGATAAAATAATTATATAAATTTCTGGGCTACAGAGGTTTGTCGTTTCTTTTAACTCAGAGCTACCTCACAGTTGGATCAGTCACATTGGACCAGATTACTTGATGTTACACAGCTGGCCACCTAGGTCACCTGATATGACCCCATGCGGTTTCTTTCTTTCTTTGGGGGTTTGCAAAAGATAAAGTGTATGTGCCACCATCACCCATAAATTTGTGGGAACTTAAAACTGCTGAACAGTCAATTACCACTGACACTTTACAACAAGTTTGGCAGAAATTTGCATACTGTCTAGACATTATTCGTGTAACTAAAGGAAGTTATATCAGACACTTGTAAAAAAAACCTTCCATGTTTTTCCTTTGTATTTATGTATTACTTATCATTCTATGTCGTTTATTTATGAAAATATAGCATTTTGAAATCGGATGATTCATTTTGAATAATGTACAATATTTTGACAGCCTTTCAAAGAATCTTATTTCCATGAAACTTTAGAAAAAGATTCCATCATAACTGGATTTTTTTTTTAAATCCAGGATGGTGTGGGGAAGCATTTTATTTTGTATTGCCTGAATTTGAATGGATTTTCCCAAGGCAGAAAGGGACATACAAGTGAAGTTTTCATTACAGCAATTACAATTAATTCAATCAAGTGCATAACCTGAACTGTATTCAAATCTACCCACAAATTGAAAAATTACAAAGAAATGCCTAAAACTTTCTTGTGAGTATGTAGAATCCACCCAACTGATTTAATTCAATAATTACAATTACATGTAATGTTTAACAAGAAGGTGGTATGGGCTCTCTAACAGATAAGAACATTGTAAATCCTTTCCCTATTTGATAGTAAAGAGCAAAAGTAAAGATTTCAATCGTGTTTTTCTTCCTAAAGCAATGACAATTATATTAATTTTTAGAGCTTTTATTTAATACTTTGTGAATGCAACAAAATAAATTACCTATTCAAATACATTTTAAGTAATTACTGAGTGGTAACAAAATGAATGAACCAAATTAGGATAAAGAAACAACATGAAAGAAATTTTCACAAAGGATAAGAAAAGCTTAAATCTGAAAAATTTATTGAATCCACCCTCATATATATCAATGTAAATAATTTCATTTCATTGTTTCAGTTGTCCAAGTATTTGAAACTACTTCTCATAAAATTTCTACTTCCATAAACAGCAATTATAACGATGATGTCCATGAAGGCATAGAACTTCAATGTAACAAGAAGTAGACTGGTAAGATCTGTTATGCTTTTTATGGTACTATTGAAGTGGGTTGGGCAAGCCTAAACCACTTAACTTACCAGAAGATTAATTCTGTGGATGCATTCCCTTTTTAATTGATCTTAATTGCTTCTTTTCGTGAGATCTATTTGGATCATATGCACTTTCAAATATTTGCTTATGTTAGCACAAGATTTTCTAGATTCCTTAAGTTACGCAGCAAAGAGGAATCCATTCCAAATATTTTTGGTTACCAAAGTAAGAGGTTTGCGGAATCAGAACTTCAATATTGCTAAATCTGCTATTATTCCCCACATGGTAAAATTGTGTTATATACTATTGTATAATGACCTAGTTTTGTAACAGTAAGTCCTCAATTTTTATGTAGTAAATTCTATGGAAGGATAAGACAATAATTTTCTGTTTATATGGTACTTAAAGCATTTTAGGATTCATATCTATATTGTATCTTGTGAATAAAATTCATTTTGTCCAGATTAAAGGATAATTATTTTTAGACTTATTAATAAGTATAAATTAATAATAAATTAGCTTAAATACCCTGCTTAACACATAATCTTAAAACTGAAACAAAATTATTAGATATCAGATTAGAATATAAAAGTTTTATACAATTTAGACACTTTACATTCATTAAAACATGTTACCCGAGTACAAAAAAAATTAATTTAAGCAGTAAAACGGTTTTAGTTACTATATTTCACTTTTATTGTTTTTATTTTTCATGCAAGTATTACAAATGATCTTGAAAATGTTAAAAGATAAATATTTAAACATAAAAGGAATGCTACTTTCGACTGAAAATGTCGTTCATATAATTAAATATATAACTTGACTAGTCTACTAACTCTTTAAGATATATCCACAGTAGTGCCGCTACGGTAAAAAGCGGAAAAAATGGGAGTATGACCCATAATCCTGGATTTTTTATCTTGGACATAATATCTAGATGACAAAATTTGTATCTAAATTATAGATATTTTGTCAGTTTAAAACTTTTGTAGTATCCGAAAAGGTGCCCGATTCCAATTGGAAACTTCGAACAAAAAACTTATTTTAAATCTTTGAGGCTCATTGAGTAGCTAAGAAACTTCTAGCCGTTTAAATGAACTAGCCACTGCGTAGCTAGCACGGCCCGTGATGTACTTTGTGGGGTTAGGTGTATCCATTGTGAACGCTAGCCAACCACCGGTGTTTGCTACGCATTCAGATTTGGTTTGCTTCGCAAACCTACACCACGGACAACGCCGTGATGGCCTCGTCATTGTGAAATGCGGCCAAATTCGAATTACGATTAGATGCAATCGGTGTGACGTCACAATTTCTTGGAGAGGGGTGGCGACTCAGGTGTTTGTCTTGTTATCTGTTCGTAGTTCAAAATTACGCGGTGTTGTCCTCGTATCTTTCGCTTAGGGGATTGATCTCGGACCGTAGTCAATAGGTCGTTGAGTTGCTCGAGTACGTTAATTAAAAATTACCCAATTTCCTCTTATATTTTCCTTAGGGGATTGATCCCGGACGGTTGTGAATAGCACATTATGTTGCTCTAATACAACGTTAACAAAAATTACCGATTACCTAAAATCTTTGCCTTAGGGGATCGATCCCGGACCGTCATCAATAGCCCGTTGTGTTGCCCTAGTACGACGTTAACTAAAAATTGCCATTTACCCGGACCGTCGTGAATAGCACGTTGTGGATTGATCCCGGACCGTCGTAAATAGCAAGTTGTGTTGCTCTAGTTCGACGTTAATAAAAAAATTACCAATTACCTAGGATCTGCCTTATAGGATTGATCCCGGACCGTCGTCAATAGCTCGTTGTGTTGCTATAGTGCGACGTTAATTAAAAATTACCAATTTAAATTTTCCGCAGATTTAAAATTCGTTGAAATTTTAACTACGTATTCCTATTTTACAAAACACGATAGAATTGATTCTCAGTGAAAATCTACTTACTTCTTTCCAAGGTCAACTGCTTAAGGGATTTATCCCGGACCGGCGTCAATAGCCCGTTGTGTTGCTCTAGTACTACGTTAATTAAAATTACCATTCCGAGGTTAACCGCAGCAAATGACGACGACTGAGTCAGGGCGAAAGAAAAAAAAATTTACAATGTCTGTTGATTCTTGTATTATCTCTAAAATCCATCTTATACGCATGCAACTTTTACACATTTCACTGCAATGCCCTACAATTCTCTATTTTCTAAAATTTAAGAGTAAGTTTTGAATAAGGCAGTTAAGAAAATTGAAGGGTGAAAGAAGAGTAAGAAAACATGTTTTTTTACTTAAAACATAGAAAAAATAAGTCTCATATTTCTTGAATTTCACAACTTAAATGTGTATCTTATTTTTAACTCAACAAACAATGAAATGTGTTTGGGTAACACAGTATCTTTTAACCCCAAATTACTCTGATAATTGGGAGGTAGAAAAATTAGAAGTATAGATTAGTAGACCAAAATTAAAGGTCATTTTTTTTTCTTGACTACAACGTAAATTATTTTACTGATTATCAGAATTAGCAATGTTTGTAGATGTCAAATGTTATTTTAGAAACAATTAATTAAATTCAAGGAAATAAGTCTTCTGCCCCATATGTGTGAGAGGAAAACAAATTTTTAAAATGAGCACTTTGTACTTGATTAGTTTTCCCCGAGAGAGTATATCCCTACACTTATTAAAATAACCATATCTGGAAATAAATTTAAGTCATATCTATTTGTAAAAATTAAAAAGGTACCCAACTCTCTTTCTCGAACACCCCACATACCGTTGACAGTGGGGGAAACACGGTTTAATGAGATCCAGTCCTACGACTTTCAGCGACTGTCATTGTGCCTTGTTGATGCCCATAGCGAAACTTAAACGAACCGGGAACCGAAGTTTTTTAAATTGGAATGGGTTATCAGAAAGGATGATTGGTATTCTAGGAATGAATACGTCTTAGCCTGCGGCTTATCCGGTTATGATTGTGGCTTCAATAATATTTGACATAAGTTTCTTGACAGAGTCTCGTGCCATTGCAGAGTGAAGGTGGATTCAGATTTCTGAGAAACATAATCGGTGCCCCAATGTTCAGCTCCTATATGTGCGAGAGTGCTCCAGATGACTCCAATGTGTTCAAAAACTATTGTCGTGTAGTTTACGGCCTGTGTGTCGCGTAATGTCGATAGATTTGTAAATTTTAACACTACCTTGCAATTCTTACAGGAGTTGCTTTTGATGACATTGACATCTTCATTTCTTGGGGAAAAGAATTACCCTTTGGCACAGCTATGCATGATCAGTGCTTAGCCACTTCAGCAATATATCGATCTTCCTAGGGGGTCGTAACCTTTGGGCAGCGGGCCACTGGTTTTCGGACAACTGTTTGGAATTGTTTCCATAATCGTGAAATGACGGAATGATAAACGCCAAAGAAAAGATCAACATCAGAGATTGATTGCCCTGCTTCAAGGTGTCCCACAGAACGCCAGCGTTCACTATCTGCTATTCGTCTGTTGGAAGCCATAGAAACACGTCTGTCTTTAAAACTAATCTTACGAAAGTTCTAAACACTTTTTACAGCCCTTACATGCAACTCCTCTAACCCTTTCAATGCTGGCTTGTTATACGACTGCCTTTTTTCACATTTCTCGACACGAAACTTTGATTGGCTGTTACATAACACATTTGGATACTTCCATCTAACTCTGCAGCAAATTGCAGCCTCTCTAATTGAGATTGGCTTCTGGACAGTAACATTTTTCTCTCCGGGCTTTACTTTTTGCAGTGAGTATTATAAGACAAATATGAAAAAGTTACTTATGTTTAACTAACCCCATTAGGCTGAACTGCCTGCAGTTCGTATCGTAGCGTGTAAGAGTAGCTTCACGATAGGACTTATAGTTGTGACGTGAGTTTTGCATAGAGTCGGTGTTGGTCTAACTACACTAAAGCGACAACGCAGTAAAATGATGACAATGTTGTGCCAAACGTTCCTCATATTTTCGTGAAGCAAAATGTAGAAGTGCCGCCTAAAGGGAGAAGCTAAAACTAAACAGAAGCATAAAAGCAGCATTTTTTAGGCCGTATAACGAAACATTGTGGGTCGTTATAGCGAAATGCCCTAATTTTGTTGATCTTTTATGCATTTTTGTTTGTTTCTGTGTTTTGGAAAGTATAGCAATATTTAATTTTGATAATTTATGCAATGTATAAATTTACAAAAGCATAAACTTTAACTTTTGGTTTGGATATCTTTTTGAAAGTTTAGCAATTTCTGTGTACTTCAGTTTTCGTTTGGCAATATTTCCATCGTTCATCAACGCATCTCTCAAATATGCATACTGTTCCACTCTCAGAGTCTTCCAACACCCTTTCAGATTCAATCTTTGAATACATGTCGACAATAAATTGATGGAACAGGTCTTTGCTTCTCACTAAAACGTTGAAATTCGAAGAGCGCATCATCATCCTGTGAGCGTAGAACTACATAGAATAAATGTTCTTAGTTTGCATAAATGATCCAGATCCAAGATTGGCGGGAGTGCTGTAAAGACCATTTGAAGGCTGTTGACATTTTTAGGAAACCAAATAATACAAAAATATAATAATAAATTATTTTTAAAATGTTCTATATTAAATTTAAAATTGGGATTAAATATCGCTTTACTGTTCATAAGACGTCCAAACCAAAATGATAAAAATTAACTATACGAAAACCGAAGTACTCTACAGAAACAAACAAAAGTTTGCATAACAGATCAAAATTAAATATCGCTTACCTTTAAAAACGATAACCAAATAATCCAAACTGAAAGTTAATATGCTTTTAAAATGATAATCCAAACTATTGTACTCAAAAAAAGAAACAATAACAAAGTATTGCACAACCGTTATCCAGTTCCAAGCAAGGAGAGTGAACAGTAAATTAAAAGAAACTTATATTATAGATTATGATAGTCCGAACTAAAAGTTAACTCTAACTAAAAGTTAATAGTCTTTTAAAAAAGCAATAAATTTAAAAAAGGATCTCCAGTGATCGGCCGGCTTTACACGCACAGTAAATACGGATCGAGTGAATACCGATTGAAGACTTTTGCCATTCGGAGGAAAACAATAATAATTAAATACCTCATTAAATTAATTTTAAAATGTTCTAGATTAAATTTTATAATTCGGGCTGGACTAAAATATTGCAGAAAATTCGGACTACCTGTGTGCCAAATTTCATTATTGTAAGTGCTATAGTTTCGTCAGGACACAGCGAACAGAGAGAGGACGCACGCGAACTCTAACAAAATTTTATAATAGTAGAGATAAAAAAATATCTTGTCGGGACACGGCCGCTAGGTTTAAAGCTTAGAATACATCAGTGAGGCCATATGGTGAATGAGTGAAAGAAATTAGTACAAAAGTTTAAGCTAGCAGTTTCACTTTAATACACTGTTTTAATAATTGTTTGTGGCTCATTACCGACCTCCATGGGTTGAACACCATCATTCCATAATAAAATGCTTATGTTATCAGATATGCTATTTGCGTCGAACTGAGGGGAAGAGATACTTGGCGCACTCGTACCAGATATTTCTTCACCTTGAGGTGCTACGTCTATACTTTCGAGAACACTCAGCATCAGATGTCTGGATCTTCTTGGATTCCCCCTGTCTCGATCTTTTTTTAAGTCTCTTTTGACGTTTCCAAAAATTCTGCTGGTGTTTACCTAATATTATAAAAGGATGTGTTTGTCAGTTTCTTGCACGCAAAGTACTGACGAATCTATGGCACTTACAGTAATGGGATTTGGCACACAGGTAGTCCACATTTTTTGCAATTTTAAGGGCGCGGCGAATTTTAAAATTTAATTTAGAACATTTTAAAATTAATTTTATGAAATTTAATTATTATTGTTTTTTTTTGGAATGGCAACAGCATAAAGATATGACAAATTCTAAGTTTATTTTTTCCGTTTTCATTTTGCGCAGAGGGATGATTTTCCAGCAAAGTTTTTCACGTTGGGTTGGTGTGGAAGTTTGGAGAGTGGGGTGCCAGCTCAGGTGTTGCTTCGTCATCTGACCGTGGTTCAAAATTACGAAGTGTTGTCCTCGGATCTTTCCCTTAAGGGGCTGATCCCGGACCGTCATCAATAGCCCGTTGTGTTGCTCTAGTACGACGTTAACTAAAAAAATTACCAAAAATTACCAGCAAAGTTTTAAGTTTAGTTACGTAGTTTTTTTTTCTGTCTCCTAGACCGTTAAAGATACGACTAAACACGGATTTGAAATCTGCGGAAAATTTTACAATAGATCAAAAATATGATTTTCTTTAAATAAATAAAAAAAATTTTAATTGAATAATTTCTATATTTTTGCAAGAGAATGTGACGTTACGCCAACATTCGTGTTCCAAAAATAAACGGATTACATTTCCTGCCCTCTTACGATTTCAGCGAAAGAAAGCAAAGAAAAAAAAACATTTTGGCTAGCATTATTTAGTTCTTGTTTGTAAAATCTAGATCGTAAAAGACAGATTTAAAATTTCAATGGATTTGAAATCTGCGGACAATTTTACACCTTATACGTTTAATTTTCTTTTAATAAATAATTTTTAAAATAAAAATTTTTTTTTGGTTTGCGAAGCAATGTGACTTCCACGAAAAGAACTGTCACGGGCAATGCCCATTTGGTTTGTTAAGCAAACCAACACTACGGGCAACTCCGTTATGGCTGTTATTCAATAGGCTACGAATTCCCATTTGGTTTGCTTCTCAAACCAATATCCCCACAAAAGCAACTGTCACGGGCAGCGCCGGGCTAGCCACGCAGTGTCTAGTTATGTATGTGGGTTCGAAAAAGGTAAATGATAAATAACTCTTAAAGTTTAAATTTAAGTTTAATTACAAAATTAATGTATTTACAGTATATTTACAAACATCTTTGACAACTAAGAGGCCATCTGCCTAAAAAGTCATGGGCCGTCTGTCCAACTGCTAGCTTCGGTGTCTGGGGGAACATCTGTCTCATTGCTGCGGTCGCTTCTGAGCGGACGCTTCCTCTAGGTGGCGTTACTGCTGCGGACGTATCAGGCTTTGGCGCGCTCGTCGCACAATCGGCTATCCTGACTGAAATTTCGTCCTCGAAATTCGCCGTCTTCAACATCAGTAAACAGGCCATAACATTCTCACATATCTGAAAATACAAACAAAGAAGAAGAAAGAAAGAGGGAAAAAAAAGGCTTATATACATTTTTTTTTTTACTGTTGACCAGTGGGCCAGGGTTTCATGTAATCAGCTGCTGAAGTAGTTAGGCTTGGACCCTCATGATCGCTCACTTTTTCAATGGCATATCTGTCATTAGGAGACACTTTTACAACTCGATAGGGTCCCAAAAATTTAGGTTTCAGCTTAAGCCCAACTCCAAACTGCGTACGCTGAATGGCCACTAGATCTCCTACTTTGTACACTCTAGATTTTTTTCTCCCTTTGTTATACTGACGTTTATATTCCTGTTGCAATTTGAAAATATTGTCTTTTGCTTGTTCGCGTAATTCTTCTCTCTCCTTCATCATGGACTTTTCATACTCTTCTTCCAATGTATCTTTTATCTTCAGACCTTCTTTATTTTTCATTGTGATGCCAATCATCAGTTCGAATGGCGTATGCTTCGTACTTCTGGATGGTGTACTGTTTATGATACTTTGTAGACTTGGAACATATTTGAACCATTTGCTAGGCTCCTCTATTGAAAGTTTGGCAAGAACAGGAATCAACAGACCAATCATCCTTTCTGCCTGCCCATTGCCTCTAGGAATTCCGGTTGTTATTTTACAATGTTCAATTCCCTGATCAGTACAATAATCAGTGAATTCCTTCGATGTAAACGCTGATCCCCTATCTGAAATTATTCGTGATGGGTTTCCAAAAGTAGCTTGTTGTAATTTCAGCTTTTCTATAGCATCGCTAGCCGAGGTAGATTTCACTGGGTACAACCAAACTTCGTAAAGGCATCGACTACCGAGAAAATATGTTGGTATCTTTTATTCGTTGTTGGAAGGGGTCCCAAAAAGTCGATATTGTAAGTCCCAAGTGGAACGTTGTCTTTCGGCACTGGATTAAGAAACCCTTCGCCTTTTCCACGTTTTCTATTGCAGAGGATGCACTGTACGCAATTAGAAATAACGATTTCAACCTGTTTTCTTGCATTAGGAATAAAAAACTGCTGCTTAAGAATTTCCTCTGTCTTGGCAGCGCCAAAGTGACCTTTGTTGTGAACGTCTTTAATGATGTTATTTTGCATCGCCTGAGGAACCATTAGTAGTTCTTTCCCATTCTCATACTTGTACACAATTCCTGCTTTAATGAAATGTTCATTGTCATGTCCTTCTTCAACTAGAGTTTTTATTGCTTTAATGTGATCATCTTGATGTTGTGCAGCTTCTATTTGGGTTGTTAATTCTCCTTGTGCACGAGTTGTTATCAACAATATGTTCCTGCTTAGGGCATCCACATGCTTCATTTGGGTGCCTGATCTATGGACAACCTCATAATCATATTCTTCGAGTGACAATGCCCATCGAGCAATTTTTGGTGTAAGCTCTTTTTTCTGCATAGTCCTCTGAAATGTCCTCTGAAGCTTCGATTACAGACAGTACTTCCAATTCGTAAGAACAATACTTCTCTTGTTGAGGAGTAGTCTTCTTGCTCATGAAGTGAATGGGATGAAATTTCCCATCATGAGCTTGCTGAAGCAAAACAGCTCCAAAGCCGTGGCTACTAGCATCCGTATGTAATTCTAAGGTTGCTCCTTGCCTAAAGAGATGCAATACCGGACTACTTGAGAGAATTTCCTTTAGCCTTTCAAATGCTTTGACTTGCTCAGAGCCAAATGACCATTCGACATTATTTCGAAGCAGGTCACTTAATGGTTTTTCAATTCTTGAAAATCCACCGACAAATTGTCGAAAGTAAGAGCAAAGACCCAAAAAACTCATGACTTGTTTTACATTTTTCGGCTGGGGAAAATTTTTCACTGCACGCGTCTTGGATGGGGAAGGTTGAATTTTGCCGCCCTCGATAACGTATCCGAGAAATTCTATCGAATGTTGAAGAAATTGACACTTTTTAAAATTTATTATTACGCCGTATTCTGACGCAACCTTCAAAACCCTTTTAATTTTTTCCAGCCCTTCTTGTTCATCAATGGAAGGTATAACAATATCATCCATGTAAATTATTATAGTCTTGTCTCGAATTAAGTCTCTAAACACCGTGTTTATGTACCTCACAAAAACACTTGGTGAGTTACTACATCCGAAAGGTACAACATTGAATTCGTACTGTCCTTCATGGGTGACAAATGCTGTGTAACGTGTCGAATTAGGGTCTATTGGTATGTTGAAAAATGCGTTTTTTAAGTCCAAAGTGGAAAATACCTGTGCGTTTCCCAAGCAATCTAAAACATCTTGAATTAATGGGAGTGGGTGCTTATCTTTGATTAATTTTCGATTAACCGATCGATAATCAACGCACAATCTGTATGAATTATTACCCTTCTTTTTACACAAAACAATGGGTGAAGCGTAGTTAGAACAGGAGGGTTTAATTATTCCGTCTTTTAGCCATACTTGTATTTGTTCCTCAACTATTTTCTGTTCTTTTAAAGACATTCGGTGCGGTCTCTGACAAATCGGTATATCATCAGTTAAAATTAAAGTCATTTTTACTTCTGTGTCTTTAATTTTATGCGGCTTATATTCACGAATCAAAATATCTAACTCGTTTCTTATTTTAGGATCTTTTATATGTTGCAATTCAATTTCATCCATCAAGGAAATCGGCAATTCGGATAAAGGATTAAAAGTCAAATCATTTTCTTGAACATCCTGTGCACAAGATGACGCAACGCCTATCATTGGAATATTAATGGCAGTCGCCAATAGTTCTCACCTGTTTTCTTCTTTGAAGGGGTGAGTCAGGGGGGATGGGATACCAAACATCTGCCTTTCATTACTTTCGGATTCCAAAACAGTGGACATATTAATTAAAACCTTCTTTTCTTTATTTATATCAGATTTTACACCTTTATTACATTCGAATTTACGGTGTTCTTATTCATTACACTTTAAACATTTAATTCCTTTATTCTTATTTGGACACTCAGAAATTCTATGACCAATTTCATTTCATGAAAAAAATGTAACATATTGGTTAGTAGCACTTTGGTGAGCACGGACGATAGACGGTTTATCATTGAATTTCTTGGAGCGCTGATGACTTTGTGTTTCAGCTGATTTCATATCTCTAGCTCCCGGTCTTTTAAGATGGAATCGTGCCGCCTCGTACTCATCCAATTTATTCACTAATTCGGCTACTTTATTCAATTTCGGTAATTCATCAATGAAATGCTCGAGCATTTCAAACGGTATTTTCCTTTTAATTTGATCCGCCACTATGATATCTTTCAATTCTTCATATTTAGAGATACTAAGACCCACAACCCATTCTTCGAAAAAATTATCTAACTCGTAGGCGAAATCACGCCAAGATGCGGTTGTTTCTTTTTTATGAGTAAAAAAGTGCTGTCGAAACTGCTCCGGTGTTAGTTTAAATCGATTCAGTAAAAGTTTTTTCACGTGATCGTAATCATTTGCGAGTGGATCAGGCTCTCTTGCAATAAAATTTGCGATATCCAACGGTAAAAGACTCACAAGGAAAGTGACCCAATTTTCTTTAGGTATTTCTATGCGATTAATTTGTTTTTCAAACAAAGATAAATACATGCTTAAATCACAGTTTCCGTCGAAACGTGTCATTAGTTTTGAAAAGTCAGTTTTAAGTGGGGAAATAAAATCGAAACTTCCAGTACTTTTGTTTTCTAGCTGTAACTTCTTCAACTGAAATTCGCGTTCTGCTTTCTTTTCGTTTTCTTTAGCTTCCCTTTCGCGTTCAGCTTTATCGTCTCTTTCCTTTGTTTTTCGTTCAGAAACAATCCTTTTTAAAAGCGTTTTTGTTAATTCCTTATTGTATTCATCAGCTTTCGTTATTAACTTAATAAGCTGCGGAATTTTGGTTCCTTCCGTTGCTATGAGATCTAATTCTTCTATTAGCGCTAGAATATCGATCTTGCGAGCTCCGGCTAAATACGTAGCCATGTTAGTGTCAAAATGAAAAATCTGTACTCACAGTTCAGATGAAGTATTCCTCAAGATCCAATATGCTGAGTCACGGTCCTTCACTCAAATGAAGTTCGCACCTCGAATCCGATGAGCATCAGACGAATATTGGAATTGTCCGCGTCTCGAACAGTTTATGTAAAGTTCGCTTCTTGAAACTTTTAGGTAAAGTTCGCTTCTTGAAACTTTTAGGTAAAGTTCGCTTCTCGAACAGTTAAGGTAAAATGCGTGTGAAACGGCAATCTTCGGCCTTTGATCAAATCCAGGCCGAGCCCCCAAATATATGTGGGTTCAAAAAAGGTAAATGATAAATAACTCTTAAAGTTTAAATTTAAGTTTAATTACAAAATTAATGTATTTACAGTATATTTACAAACATCTTTGACAATTAAGAATATCCGACAACTAAGAGGCCATCTGCCTAAAAAGTCATGGGCCGTCTGCCCAACTGCTAGCTTCGGTGTCTGGGGGAACATCTGTCTCATTGCTGCGGTCGCTTCTGAGCGGACGCTTCCTCTAGGTGGCGTTACTGCTGCGGACGTATCAGGCTTTGGCGCGCTCGTCGCACAATCCCACATGTATATATTTGGACATTTTGACGATTTTCCACGCTTTGAAGTCCGATATCTAAACAAATATTAAGTACTTGTTTTATTTCCCTTTATTTTTAAAGCGCAAAGAGAGACGAAACAAAGGACATTTAAAACTTCGTGTTTGCACAAAGGAGACCGGAGATATGGCCCGTTTACGATTCTCCGTATGCGTCGAACCAATGATAGAGGAGAACCACATGATTGACAGATGGGAGGGATCACGCAGACCCTTCGTATGCGTTAAGGCAGAGCCTACGCATAAGGAGAATCGTAAACGGGCCTTTAGACTAAATTATGTCAGCGGAGTGGCACGACGCAACAACTTTGAGGCGCTCTAGCCGAACCCGTTGACGCTAAGCATCAGATGTCCGTATCTTCTTGGATCCCCCATCTCTCGATGTTTCTTGCTGTTGACGTTTCCTATTCTTGTGTTTACTATGCATATGTTTGGACATTTTAAAAAATTTGCGATTTTCCACATTTTAGAGTCCGATATCTAAACAATATTATCTATTTTGATTTTATTTCTATTATTATTGATAAAGCGCAAAGAGACAAACAAATGATACCTTAAACGTCGTGATTGCACAAAGGAGGCCGGAGGTAGACTAAATTAATGTGAGCGGTAGTACGCATATTCGTGATTCAACTTTGTGCTGCGATTGCATCAATCGATTACGTCAGCGCAAGATCAATGACTATTTATGACATGTTTTGTTTAATACCTAATGAACGCGTTATCGTTCATTTATGTATTACTAGCCACTATTTGCCCGTGACAGTTCTTTTTGTGGGGTCAGGTGTGACCACTGCTCACTAACCCCGGTGATTGCTACGAATTTCCATATAGTTTGCCTCGCAAACCATTCGTAGCCTTTTGGATAACAGCCATTATGGCGTTGCCCGTGGTGGCTACGAATTTCCTGCGAATTCCAATTTAGTTTGCTTTTTAAATAAAATTATGAATATTATGAACTATGGTTTGCTTCGCAAACTGGATAACAGCCATAACGGAGTGCTTCGCAAACCAAATGGAAATTCGTTATGACGTCAGTCTCTTGCGAAAAAATAAATATTTAATTAAAAAATTATTTATTAAAAGAAAATCAAACGTATAAGGTATCTATCTGGTGTCAAATTTTCCTCAGATTTCAAATCCGTTGAAATTTATCTTTAACGATCCCGATTTTGCATAAAAGAACTAAACAATGCCAGCCAAAATGTTTTTTATTGTTTTGCTTTTTTTCGCAACGGAAACGAAAACAAAAATTGAATCTGATCTTTCTTCTATGCTGTGGCATTCAATTATAATTAAATTTCCTTAAATTCATTTTAAAATGTTCTAGATTGAATTTTAAAATTCGCCGCGACCCAAAAATTGCAAACAAATCGGACTACCTGTGTTCCAAATCCCATTACTGCAAGTCAAGTGCCATAGATTCGTCAGGACTTAAACATGCAGAAAACAAACAGACAGACAAACACTTCCTTTTATAATAGTAGATTTTTATTTTTCAAGTTATAAAATTTTTCATGATTACCTTTTTGTAACACTCGAAAATGAAGTTTGGTACCCCGGTTTCGAAACGCATGACGTATTCAGGGGTGTTTTAGTGAAGCTGGAACGCCGTTCCGGCACTGCTTATTCTTTTACGAGAAATAAATAAGAAAAAATTCTAAATCCCGCTGTATTCTGTCCCTCAATCCCAGGGCCGGTTCGAGAGAAATGTATTGCAAATGCGAGATGATGATTTGCCCCTATTTCAAAGATTCACCGTATTACATATATATTTCCCACCCTCTTAAAATATTCAATTGTTTAATTTATTTCATTGCAAAAATACGAAATTTCTATTGACATATATATATATTTTTTTTTTGCTAGACCTTCACAAGCTGATGGATTTTGTGACATTAAACATCCATTGTACTTAAAAATAGTTATGCCATGGTGATTAGTTTACAAAAAAGTCAATTGTTCTTCATTTCGAAATCATGTAATGCAGTAAATTCAACATTCATTTACATTATAGCATAATATGTAGTCACGGGAAAAAATACAATCAACCTCCTTTATTTCGAGCACTTTTCATACTAGGGCAAATTTAAATGTATTCAAAGAAATAACGTCCTCTTCAAATTTAAATCTAACTTAATTTTGCATAAGGGGACGTCTTCATATCAAATTGTACACACAAAAAAAAAAGCGAAATTTTTAATGGTAACACCATGTTTTGATGCCATAATCAGATTCTGCATCGTTAAATTAGTCTAAATAAGAAATTTCATGACTTTGTAATCTATATCCGAGATATTCAATGCTAAAGTTAGTTTCAATTTCAGGGATCATCTCCACATAGAAAAACGCTGTTCGTTGATCGAGAAAGTTGAAATTTCGTTGTGGAATAATATCGATATTAAATTGGAGGGATTATGGTCCTTGATATCATTTGACATTTTTTTGGAAGGGGGTGAGACGTCTTAAAATCACGAAAAATTGATACCGATATATATGACTGGCCCCTAAAGTTAATCAACTTTTTTGTGTGTCGGGTTTTGATCAAACACTGTAACTGGTAAACAGGTACCCTATATTTGGTAGTGCCATATATATGGTACTAGAACCCTTGGTAAAGGCAGGACAGGACTTGGCGGCCCCTTGTCAAATTGTATACAGGCAGAACTGGGACTAAAAATAAAAAGCTTTACTGGATATACTACTTCATAAAATAGACTTCATGAGAAATGGTTGAAATCTCAAACCTATAACTTTACTTTTTTACTTTTCACGAGGTAAATTCTGTGATTATCATTGTAACTTGTAACAATCGATATTTTCTGCCACCTTTTGTAAAATAGAAGAAATAGCAAGGTTTGTCAAACGTTCTTACCCCGTGCTAGACCAGATTTAGTTTTTAATGTATTTCAACTTACTGAAACTACGCTCGCTGACGCCTCTATAACCAGTAGTGGAAAAAATCCTGAGGGCAATTTGTATAGTCCCTCCTCCGACTAGAGTATTTAATTCTTTTGTCATTCTCATTATTACATCTTCGTTGGAAAAAAAAACAGAAATTCTGCCACCACTGTGTGGACGATTTTACTGCGCCAACCGGCGCCCCTTTATTATGGCCAATCCCTAGATACGGAACTGGCCGGCGCCCCTTTATTATGGCCAATCCCTAGATACGGAACTGGCCGGCGCCCTATGCGACTACATCTGTCGCATGGGCCTTGCACTATTTAATTTACGACTACACCCAGTGGCGGATCAAGTCAAGTGGGGACCCCAAGCGGTAAAATTTTCGGGACCATCAAACTGAAGTTTTAAATAAACTCTCATTTAAGTTATCAGCCAAAAAGAAAAGTAATCAAAAATTTCATTCCAGACACATTAAATAAATTTATTAAAAAAAACATATTTTTACATGAATTTCCGTCTTGCTTTATTTCTTGCTAATTCGTCGATTAATTTGGCAGTGGGATTAAAATTCATTGCTCTATATACAAAGAATGACCAGATTAATTAATCTTTCTTCTCCCATAATACTCCTTAAATAATTTTTTACACTCTTTAAAACAGAAAACGATATTTCTAATGACGTATTAGATAAGGAAATTGTTTAAAAAAATTCAATAATATTTCAACATTCTGAAATGTGCAAGACATTTCTTTGGCGGCTCGATAGATGATGTCTGGTGTGGTTTTTATGGTGTCCTTGTTTTTGTTTTAAAGAAATATTTAAAAATGGTCAAATTCGTCTTTAAAAGTACAAACATCAGTGTTATTTTTGTAAATATCCTTTACTTATCCACTTTTTTATCGTGTTCTTTTTTGTTTCTATTAATAAATCCCAATAAAAAAATATTCGTAAAAGCTCCTCAACAACTTCATTCATATGTCTGAGTTCTTTGAGATAATTCTGCCTTGATGTTTTCACATACCACATAAAAATGAATTGACTGAAATTTTCTCATACTGTAAATTCATATCAGACTTCTTTGTTTTCATTAAAAAACATTTTTCTCTTTTGTTGTCTACCAGTTTGTCCATCTTCTACATTAAATAATATGCCCTGATAAATCATTTACCTCTTTTCACTTTTTTCAAATTTTTGATAACATTTTCTAATGACTTGGAGGATAGATCTTTTCAGTAGCTCGCATTCCACTCATTGCAATGATTTACTAGTAGTATTTATTTTTTCTAATATAGTATTCCAAATAACTGTCATTAGGGCGGTTTCATATTTGTTCATTTTCTTTAGAAGTGAAGTCCATGTAACTTTTTTCTTCTGAATTACAAATTTTAGTTAAAACCTCTTTTCAAACCAAGTTTTATAGCTAACTAGCCATATAGCATCTGCTCTTGCTGACCATCTTGTATTAGAAACTCTTTTCGCTGCACTTTAAGGCGTACATTGTAAAGACTCTGTCCTAACTTTCCTCGAACCCTAATGAAAAGACATTTTAAGACCCCGGGGCCCTACGCGGCCGTTTAATCCGCCACTAACTACACAGCTTTGAACGTAAATTCTACAAGAGCTATGACTTGGTTTCTTTGGTCTGATTCCTAAATACAATTGAGATTGAAGCGCTTTACGAAGATTGCTTTCACATTTATACCACGCAAAATTATTTCATCGCCATTTAACCATTTGTTGTCTAGAAAACCCTAGGGTCATTCGATAGTACGCCGCAAACTTGTTATGATTGGTTAAAAGTAAAATCGATTATCATAAGTTTTCTTGTGGTGGTGTACTGTTAGAAGGACCCAGCCTACAGCTTGCTTCACTTTTTCTCTTCTCTTGGTCACGAAACCCTTGGTTCAAATCCCTGCAACATTACAATACATTAGAACCTGAATATAACGGACAGTTAAAAAAATTGTAAAAATAATAATAAAGGATACTTATTTTTGTCTGACGAGTTTTACATTTCCAACCAAGCGATTAAAGATCGATCGTTGTGTTGTTTTGCGTAAACATGGATGCGCTGCTTGACTCAAACCGCTCGCCAGCCAGTGTTCTGTATTCGTCAGATAATGCTCACGCGTTCCTTATTATTACTTATTGCGATTACTTATCAATTTTTACTAACTAAGTCGTTAAGTAAGCCTCGTGTAGGACAGAAACTTAAGCGTTAAACTCTTAGTCTTCACGATAAACTGTCAGCTATAGAAAAACTTGACAAAGGAGTTTCAGTGCCTAACATTTATGCTGAGTACGGAGTAGCAAAACAAATCGTGTTTGATATTAAAAAGGCAAAAAGCGACATTCATATATTTGTTCTTTAAACTGGAGAAAGAAAAGAGTGAAGTTAAACGTATACGGATGCCTGCTCTTATTACGCTGGATGATGAAGTCTACAAATGGTTTCTCAGCTTCGTTCATCTAGACTAGCTGTTCGAGGAATAGAAATTCAAGCAGCTGCTGAAAGAGTGTTTTAACAAATGGGACTTGAACAATTTAAAGCGAGCTCTGGTTGATTGTCTAAGCAAGGTGTTTCAAATAGATTGTTGATTTCAAACAAGAAAATTTGTGGGGGAATTTTGAGTGTAGATTTTGAAGCTGTTGAGTCATTTAGAAAAAAACCGAATGATGTGATTGTAAAAATAAGGGTTCAGTTGAGTCAAATTTATAATTTTGACGAGACTGGTTTGTTTAGGAGAAATGTACCTGACAATACCCAAGCTTTTCGAAAGCCGAGAAAACTACGCTTGGCAGAAAAATAAGCAAGGAGTGTGTGGCAGCTTTGTTGTGCGCGAATGCGAGCGCTGATGGTAGACATTTGCTTAAAACCGTTATCGTCGGTAACAACAAAAATTCTAGGGCACCAAAAAACGTGATGGACAGTTATAGTCACTATTATAGTTCTCGCAATCCATGGTTTACAACTGAAATAACAAATGATTGGTTTCATACAAAGGCTGTACCGGCGATTTAAAAACACCTGATTGAACATTTAAAAATGTAAGATGAAGTAAAAGCCCTGGTTGGTTCTTTTATATAATGCACCAACATACCCTGATGAGGACACTGCAGTAAAGATAAGATCAAGTGTATGTTATTGCCACCCAACACAACATCCGTGTTCCAGCCCATGGGACAAGGTGTGATCTACACCTTAAAGCGTCTGTATTAAAGTAAATTTCTCAGTAAAATCCTAGAGGATGAAAAGCCATCCGATGATGATGACAGGAGGGGACAACAGACTCTTCAAAATTTAAAGTCAAACAACATTCTATCCACGATTTGCAACTTTGATGATGCCGTGAAAGAAATCAAACTAACGACTATGGCAAAAACATGGAAAAAGCTTTTGGATAATGAAGAAACAACTCCAGAAGAGAAAATTGTGAGACATAAGACTACCGTAACACTGCAGAGAGGAGGAGAGGAATCAGTTTCGTTGGATGATGTGGAGGCCTGGCTTGAAGCAAACGAAGACGACCCTGGCTTCCAGGTTTTGACTGAAGAAATTGTCGTCTGTGTAGCTGAAGTAGCGGAATCTTCGGAGTGCGAGGAAGAAGAGGTAGGAGACACTATAGCCTACAATTAAAGTGAGCGATGTGACAGACCATTTAAATTTTGTTCAATTTGTTGAACAATCGGCAAATGAAAATTTGTTTGAATATTATGAACACTTACGACACCTCCACGCGCGTCAGTTATTAACTGAAGAAATACGCAGGGGGAAAAAACCTAGCAGAAAGTAAATTATTTTGCAAACAATGAATGTAGGCAATTAACATGAACCAGGACCTTGTTCTAAAGATTAATGCAGCGTATACGTTCACGTCTTTTTCAATCTAACCTATGCTGAAGGCTGTTTTTTATTTGATATATAATCACATTTTATTGTTAATTGTACACCCTGTTACATTACACCCTATAATAATTATTTTTTATAAACCGGACCTTCATTAAAACGGACGGCCTTTAGCCCCTTCGATTCTGTTATAATGATATTCTATTGTATATTTGTCTACTCATACATTGGGGGTTTGAAGGGCCGCGGTAGTCCGGTTGGAAGAGTAACGGACTAGCAACCACAGGGTTTCAAGTTCGAAGACCGTCGTGTACAATGGGAGGGGGAGGTGCACGCTAAATATGTCGTGGCCTCCAATGTCCTCACGAAGGCGTGGTGTGGCAGTTTAGAAGGTGGAATACCAGCTCAGGTGTAACCTCGTCATTTGACCGTGATTCAAAATTATCTTGTGTTGTCTCTGATCTTTCTCTGTGTGGGCTCATCCTAGACCGTCGCCAGTATCCCGATGTGTTGCTCAAGTGCGACGTTAATTAAAATACCCACCTACCTACCTTTGGGTTTAAATATACTCCTTATAATTTCTTAGTTCTTGACCTCTCAAAATCTGTTCTATTAATTCCTGCGATTAAGTTTCTTAAGGGGTCGTATTAAATTGCATTGTACTAAACTTCGTAATTTTCAGAGACAACGCTCGATTTTGACATGAAATTGAAATGGAAACTTAACTTCGCATGCCAAGTTTCAATTCCATCAGAAGAATAGGGGGAATGTTAACCTGTTCAAAAATAATGGAAACAGCCTTCCTTTTAACAAAAGCCTGTTTTCCGCTTTTTATGTAAATAGAAACATTCCATGTTTTCCTACTTCGATTTTAAAAAAGGAATACAATTTGAACTTTGTAATAAAAAAGTAGTTTCTCTTTTCACGAATTTTCCTTTGCTATAACTTGCACTACACTCCTTTTGTTCAACTATGCTAAATTCGAAACACAGCTGTTTATTCTACAGTTCTTGGATCAACCTGTTTCCTGTTCTCGATTTGTTCTTCACTCTCCTATATACAACAGTTTAGTGGTTCACTGTTCTGAGACTACTTCTTGTTCCGTATCTACTTCCTGCTCGCAAACTGTTCCCATCCTGCTCTCTGTTCTTCAACTTTTTTCGGCTGAACCAAAGCCCTGACTTTTAACGAATTTGTGAGAAGACTGGCGTAATTATTGTGAATTTTCATAATTGTCAGGCAACAACATGGCGATGAATTTTTTGTCGAAAAAAAAAAAAACTTTTTTTAATGTAAACTGTTTTTTTTGGTGAACTGTTCTTTGCTGTTTCTGCTATTTTTATATAAAATAACTATTCTTTAACCTGCTCACCACTGTTCACAAGTATCTAACTACTCCAAATGCGCAAACCCTGTTCCTCCTCTTATTTTGTGGCACCAGCCAGCAGTTTCTTTTTTGTAGTTGACACACAGAACCCAAATTTTGTTAACATTTTATTTTTGTTAGTACTTTGTAGGCATTTACGTATAGTAAATCAAATTACAAATTACTCTTCTGCTAGCTTTTTTATTTGTGGGTTTTTCTCCAGTTTTGACAGGATGGAAACGAAAGATCAAATAATTTGGAGTCTTCGAATTGTTAATCGTTTGATTTGTTTTATGATTCAAGGATCAGGTCTAGCCATACTGCACCAAACTACCAATAATTAAGTAAACGTTTTTAGTATATATCCGTAAATTTGAAGAAATTCTTGTTAATCGAAACTTAATTTCTCTCTGTGTCCCCGTTTCAAATCTGAACTATCTCTATGATTTCTCAAACTGATACATGCTGTCTAGGACAAAACAAGTTCTCTAATCGAAGGTAGTAGATTTTTTAGGTATTAATGTCATTTTTAGGTCATTATAATCACTTGTAAGATTTCGAAATATAACTTAGCAGTATGGATTTTTCTTTTAAAAGATTAAAAACACTTAAGACATTTGGATTACCACTTGGAAAGTAGTAAAATTAGTTTATTTTTCAAACTAACCCATGTTAATTATATAATCTATCTAAGCATGTTTAAACTTGAAAATTAGTAAGTCAAAAAATCACTCGATTTTCAACGCAACGTTTTATAATGCAATGCTTGTTTCCGAGCAGTCTTTTTAAAATCGTAATAGATGACTTAAATGAGATCGAGTTCCTTTTTGAATACCTATATTTTATCTCCATGTTTGTTCTTTTACCACTGCCTTGGTTGGCAAAATAGAAACCCCTTTTTATAGCTATCCGATAACTTTCGCTTCGGAATTCTTTTGAAAGGGCGGTCTTATAAATCCTACTCTAAATTTCCCTCGGGGGCACATCTTTAAGTGTCTACAAGATTCACGAACCTGAAGTAACCTAGAGATCTGTTCTTTTCCCGTGGGGTTCCTGCCTCTGATAAACATAGGGATTGCGAACCCGTGATGCGCAAGCGATCTTTCTTTACTTCTCTCCATCTTTCCTTTTCACAATTACTCGACATTGTCTTGTGTTTGGGTCAGCTTGACCAAATGTGGCCCTTGAGCCTTAAAACCCAAAACCAACCAACGGACTCCAAATCACCTTTGGAGACACAAAATTCCCATTGTGCTTTGGAATGCAGGTTACTTTTAAAAGACAGCACAGAAAAAAAATATTTGTTCATTGAGTCCTTGCACACTGGCATTTTCGACAATGAAATTGTAGACTTATGAAGAAGTGTGCTCTAGTCCTACAGAGATTAATGACTTTTCCATACGGTGAGGTAAATCATACTTATGAATCTCGAGGGTTTTCAAGAGTGAGTGCTTACATTTGTTCAGGGGCAAGTGTTGGGGAAGTGCTGAAATATCGATTTTTTCGTAAAGGTTTCGATTTTTCTGAACTTAGATTTAAAGTTAATTTGTTTGAACCACATTGGTAAAAAAATTATCTTGATTCTAACTCTGCCACCTATGAGTGCTCATAATATATATTTCTAAGTGTATTAACTATATGCTTGTGAATAGCTACATGCAACTATAATATTAATAAGATTAAGACAGGAAATTCATCAGTTTTGGTAGAAACTTAAATGGTGATAACACTGTTGTACTGTCGACAAGAAGAAAAATAACATATATTTTCCACAGTAACATTTCTATTGAATGTTTTAAGTAAAAAAGTCATATCCCGAAAGTATTTGAATTCTAACATGATTGCATTAAATATGTCTTACCGTTAAACTGCACAATAATGTTTTCGCAACGTTATTTTTAATACTCAAGCATTTGCTAAAGCAAAAGTACAGAAGATGTGCTTGCAGACTCCTGTTTGTAAGAAAATGAATCATGAATTCTTGAGCTGACACAAGGAAAAAAATATGCAATGTATACTGCTTTTCTAACATGTTTAATAAAGCTTAATGATTTCAGAGCTAAATGGTTTGTCTGATTGCACTGTAATCAATCAAGCCGCTTTAAAGAGCCCTTTAAGGAATTTGGACTTCTAATAATATGTAGGCTGTTGAGAAAACCATGATTATAAAGTGAAACTAGTATAACTTAATGAGCAATAACTAAATATATGTCGTAAAGGAAATTAACTACCAAAGATCTCCCTATTCATTGACGAGTAAGAACCGATAGTTAGTTTGCGTGAACCCTTGCTGTAATCGGAGACATAGGTGTGACTAGGGTTGATGAATGAGGGGGTTCAGTTCCGATAGGTATGGACTGTACACCAATAAAAAGGGGAAGCATTTGGAGACCTCAGAATTCTTTGTATTTTATGTTAAAAATCACATGATGATCTATTAGTAAAATTTTTCTTAGTACATTGATGAAATTATTAAATATTTTGCGGCTAGCAAATGTGTTAGTCACTTTTATTTCAAATAAAGTCGTTTTAAACAATGTTGTTTTATTGTATCATACATGAGAAATACAATGTTTGGTTTAACAACAAATGGTTTAAGGACAGTCTTGCATTACTCTAAAAGCCTGCTAATTCAAATTCCTCCTATCTGGTGTAAATTTTCCGCAGATTTCACATCCGTTAAAATTTTTATTCTATCTTTAACGATAGCGGAGATAGAAAAAAGTACTGAAGAACGCCAGTGATAATTTTAATAATTTCTTTTGATTCACTCGAATCCGTTTATCAGGAAATCAAAATGAATGAAACTAAAGTCAAACGAAGGTCATTCGAATCTGTTCGCTCCCATTCGAGACGGAAGGTGAAAAAAACTTAACGTCAATAGCGACGTGAGGGAGAAAAGTCTACATTTTGATGTTCATTTCCGAAAGAAGAAAGAACGGGGAAAAAACTATTAAACTCGTTTTAAAATGTTCTAGATTGAATTTTAAAATTCGCCGCGACCCAAAAATTGTAAAAAAATCAGACTACCTGTGTGCCAAATCTCATTACTGTAAGTGCCATAGATTCGTCAGGACTTTGCGTGCAGGAAACAAACATACAAACACTTCCTTTTATAATATTAGAGAAGGAATTATTTGTGAAAAATTTATTATATATATATTTTCAAAATTATTCTCAACTGAATATGGGGTTTGAACCAGTGGCGTATATAAGAGTTTATTTCGGGGGGGTGCCGAATATTCTCTAAAGCAATTGTCGGGGGTGTCCATTGGATTCTGCAGGCAGTGGAGAAAGAAAATGTTCACTGTTGAGTTGCACTCTCAAAACCACGTGGTTACAGCACATCTTTCATCAACCATCATAAATTTTGGTGATCCCTGTGTCCAGCCCACTGTGTTTACTTTACTCAGGAAAGGAAATAGCTTCTCTGAAACAGCTCTTTTAAATGTGTCCAAATAATAAAAAAATTTAAGAAAATTCTTTCCTCCAGAAAAACAAATTCAATTTTAAAAAATTCAAAATAAAAAGTTATCATGATTGAATTTTGTTAAAATTTCGGGAGGGGCCCGGGCCCCCTCGGCCCTCCCCTTATATACGCCCCTGGTTTGAACCCCCAAAGTTACGCCCATGGCTTGCTTTAGACTTGTCTGCTCCTATTGCTTACCAGCGCTCTTGTTTCGCATTGGAATTGCAGACTCCCCGAACTGCATGTTATGTGACACCTATGGTAGCAAACACTTCAAAGCGTGCTTTTCACTCAGAGATTTTGATAGTGTCTAAATATTGAAGAGCAGGGACAAATAGCTTGAGGGCCAATGCCCTGCATTTGTAAACAAGCAGCATACCTTCGTTGATAGCCACTCAGGACTTTAACGGCTGCTGCTGAAAGCGATGCTGCGGGTAGCACTTGGCGAAGGTTCGATTTCTTTGTAGGTGGAATTTCTCTTTGTGTGTCAGTAACACTTCCCTTTATGTGTGATGTCTAGGTAATTGACATTGTTTGGTACTACAGCCTGGCCAAATGTGGCCTTGCTCCATAAAACCCAACCAAGACTACTCATAGGCTTAAATTTTGCCTTGTGCTATATCTTCATAATTTCCAATGACAAAACCCAACTTCAAAAATCAAAATTCATAACTTCGGTTACCAAGTATCAAATCTTGTGAGTTCAAACCTAGGTCCACGCAAAGACAATCTTGCACGCGAGTCTGGTATAGGTTAAATCTGTCGGGACCTCAAATGTCTTCCCGTTGGCGTAGTGTGAAAGTTTGGAGAGTGGGGTGCCAACTCATGTGTTGTTCTCGTCTTTGACTGGGGTTCAAAAGTACGCGCCGTTGTCCTTGGGGATTGATCCCGGACCCTCACCAACAGCCCGTTGTATTAATTTAGTGCGATGCTAATTAGCTACCTACCAAGTTTCAAATCATCAAACTGGCTGTGGATTGCGAGATCAAAAAGTTTGGACTGGTTTCGAACTCTCAATTTTACTTCCTGACACCCTGAAAATGTTTCTTTCCATCAAATAATCCCAAAAGACCTTTGTAATGTTTTCTTTTTTAGGTTAATTTATAGTCTTGTAATATGAAAGATATGTTGGAAAGAAATGTGATGAGCTCTCTGGTATTTCAATGGAAATCAATTCAGGACTATATATGACTACGAAATTTTGACCTTTTCCTTCTGGTAGTTTCAGCTATAAGAAATATTGTAATAGCTTTTTTAACATTATTTTGCACAAAGAAAGAGTGGAAATTTTGCACTGTCATAAAGTGTTTAGAAATATCCAAAAAGTTGTGTACCCTGTTTTTTTTTTCTTTTTGCCAAATAAAAATTCCTTTTAATCAACATTCTAGCAAATTATTTCGTGTAATTTGAAAAAAAATCTTGAAACACACACATTTTCTGAAATAGTTTAACTGAATGATTAGAAAGTTATTATAAGGCATGGACAATAATGGTCTTGATTGCAAATGTGGCTTTCAATTTTGGTGTTCATAAAAAAATTGAAGTTTGGCTCAATTTGATAGAAAAAACCGCTCCTAAAGCAAATATCATGCATATGAATGTATAGAGACATTCCTATTGAATAGTATCTTTTGATTTCATTTGCTGTGAATGTGTCACGTAATATTAATGATACAGTTAGGGGCAATGATGGTCCACCCACTTGGTGCCCCTTCACAAGTGACCACCACTTCCGGCCTTGTAATGGCCAAAAGGACGAGTCCGTAGTGCCCGCCATTGGAAGTAGTGACCATCACTTTCAGCCTTGTAGTGACCAAGAATAGCGTCCAGTGCCCGCGATTGGAAAAAAAATATTAATGATACTTTTTTTCTCAACTGTACGTGTAAAAATAAATTGAAAAGATCGTCAGTTTCTGTGAAGAATAGGTTTTCAGTCTAGCTTAGAAGCATTTCTTATGCCCAACCACTTATCTCTTCGAACTTCATCACTACTAGGGGGCAGGGCTGGATTTAAGAGTATGCCGCCTATAGGCTAAAGTCCATTCGCCGCCCCTCTATAGTTCATATTTGCTAAATGCATTTGTTTCATACAACAAAAGGATAGAGTTCATTGGTGTTTTCATCTTTTTTAAACATAAAGTTCATTTAGTTTAGATAAAACTACAATTTTAATGGTTTACATAATAAATTATATAATCAAATTAGTAATCTATTTGGGTTTTTTTTACTTACTTCTTTTAAGATTCGTTAAAAATTAAATGGGTTTCGAACTTAATTAATTAATTTGTTCTTGGAGATCAGTGATCACTATTTTAAACATATTTTTATATTTTAATGCCAATGACTATTTTTTGCGTAATTGAAGAATTGTGTTCAATTTGAATTAAGTTGTCTTACACGGAAATGAAATTCCACAAAATGTAGTTAATTACTGGTTTATTTGTTGAAAAATATACAAACTTCTCTAAAACAACTCACCCCACGTAATCTTCATGTTCAAATTTACATAGCTTTCTTACGAGATTTCTTAATGGCTAACTCGTTAATAATGTCCTCATATGAAAGTGTTTTTGTTGTATTTGCCTCAATACAAAGTAATGAAAGTGAGTTTAACCGTATTTCAGAAATACTTGTTCGCAGATAGTTCGTAACTCTTCTAAGGCAGGAAAAACTGCATTCTCCCGCGCGATTTGTAGCAGGTATGCACAAACTTATCCTTACAGCAATGTCCAAATTGGGGTAAACATCTTGTAAGGAATTACACCTCAGAAATTTCGAAATTCCTTCCAACGATTTATCACATGGGTGATCATTACCCACAGCACAGTGATTTTTAAAGTGGATGCACTCTTCAATGAAATCCGAATCCAAATAATCTAATCCTTTGTTTTGGTCAAAGCCATTTTTTGCTATTAGACCTCTAGTAACATCATTTAAGATCCACTAAGCTGGATCCTTATTTAAAGAGTTTGCTAACGTTGGCTCTTTATTTTCTGTTAAAGATTGACTTTTAACATCAAATCTATCAGGTACAATCTCATTGTAAGAACTTACTTGTATTTCAGTAGGTTCTGATAACAACATGGCTATTTTGGAACAACTCGTTCCAGAGAAAGCATTGTCGTCCCCAACAGAACCATCACAAATAGCACAAGCACTTTCAGGTCGAGCATCTTCTTTATCGTTCTTTTCTTCCACTGGCAAACAATTAGTTTTAAAAAACAAATCTAGTTTTTTTGTTTGTTTCAAAACACGTTCTTGTTCTTAAAGTTTCATTTTCGTTCGTTTTTTGTATTCAGCGCCACTAAGTCTCTACCTACCATCACTCATAGTAGGGAGTAGCCTACTTGTTAAAAACTGTACGTTATGTATTGGAATACTCTAAACTATAAGAAAAATCGTAACAAACAACACAAACACACCTCGCTCAACACAATCATCAACGATCCCGTTGTGCACACCGATAGACATGAATGACAGCGTCAGACTCAGACAGACTAGATTGACACTACACTACTGACAGCGGAGCCACTGAGCCTTCCACCAACAGTGTTGCCAGATCGACTACAGTGTTGTCAAATCGAATCGCTGTGCTTGTGCCAGTGTTGTCAAACCAAATTAGATTGCACTACAAGAAAGTTATAATACAAGATTACGTGCTGTGAATTTGTATTATGCTATAGTTTTAGAAAGTAGGCTATGTAGAAGGACTAAAACATATTTTTAAGTAACATGTATTCTTAAATTCGTACGGAAGATATTATTAACGTCTGAAATACTTCATTTTAACTTTTGAATGAATTGCCAAACTGCCGCCCCTGAAAAATTTGCCGCTCTAGGCTGCAGCCTACTTAGCCTATTTCGAAATACTGCCCTGCTAGGGGGAATCGACTGCTTATTGCTGCAGAGCACCAGCTGAGGTAGCTACCGTTACTCCTAACAGGGACTGTCACCAACATTCATGACCTTTCAAACTGATTCAAACCTACAACCCAGTGTGTGTCAGGCAAACTGCGATTACAATACCATTTAGGTAGTTTTTTAAGATCAACCAGGCTAAAATTAATAGGGCAAATTTGAATGCCTCTGCATATTCGGGTATCCAAAGTTTATTTTTTATAAACTTCTTGAAACCTAATAACCTATAAAAGTACATTGCTATAAAGTTAAGATAACATTCCTTCAATAAAAAAGAAAGTAGGGTTATAAAACATCTATTTTATGGTGGAAGTCCTCTAAAACATTTCTCAAAATGTATAAAAATTTTATAAATAGTACTGAGTAGATTTTAGCTTTACATACCAACTAGGCAGGATTTTCTGTCCAATTTCTGGGTTTTATTTCATCAATCGAAATTAAAGTGCTCTTATCAACAAAGCATTCTTTTCGGATGTGGTCAATTGAGTTCAAGATTTGTAACCTTCCACAACATTTCTGTAACAACACCTTGATAAACATGAGAATAGGGGCTGACTGATGAGCTAAAAACAATTCCATAATGAACCAGAGTTCTTATGGTCCTTCAAGAATAGCAAAAATTTGTCATTAAAAAACTAGTAACTTAATTTTAAATACAATTAAGCTGACACCCTTAAACCTTTCCAATTTGTGCCTATTTTGACTTTTATCTTTCCTACTTTTTCTAATGCATGCTACTAAATCATTTCATACTTTTTATTTTATTTATATTAATTTGTATGATGATTAAAAAAACCTGCTTATTTTTATGTACTTTTTCATAAAACTGTTTTTTATTTCTTTTTTCTAAGCAGTGAATCAGATAACTAAAAAAGTAATTGTTTTTACGTTTACATTTTTTGTTTTTCTCGACAATTTTATTTAGTCTCTTAAAATGAATACTTGTCGTTTAGAGAGAAATGAGGTCTTGGAAATCCCTTAAATGTCTCCATGCACTACTATTTATCCATATATTAATTTATTTCACATATTTTTCACATACATATTTATAATATAACTTGGATTTATTTTTAACAGTTATTCTCCAAAAGACGCATTTTTTTTTTTACTCACACTATCACTGCCAAATTAATGCTGTTTGATTGTAATTAAGCTATTTTTATTTTTTGAAAACACCCATTATTTTGATTCAGATTTTAAATGTTCCTTCTTTTTCTTAATTAGAGTTTAATAATAATGAAAATGAAATTATCTGAGTCACAGGATGCATCTTATTTTATCTAATAAGCTAAAGATGTGTTTGGTAAATTTTGAAATCATATCTGAGGGAAAGGGGATTGGTGTTCTTTAATGAGGGAATTTGCTCTTTCTGATTTAAAAAAAAGAGTGCTGTGTTCAGCATGAGTTGTTTTACATTACAAACGAGTACTTGGTGCCCCTGAATTTCCAGCCTGTTGATTAGTCCTTCCTGAAAGGAAATCAACTGAACTTGAATAGTATTCCTTAGTGTTTACCAAATCAAAATATTCGTCTTGTTTCATGCCCGTAATCATTAAATTTTCAGTAGAAATAAACAAAATTATTTTCATATTCTAGAAAATATTGTATGCATTCTATGTGTCCCCTTTGGAATAGGGAATAAGACTCTTAGTGTTAGTGTTTATATACAGCAAGAGATAAAATGTCTAATAATTTTTAAACATGTTTTCCAGAACCAGAAGTAGCCAGAGGTGTTACATTAATTTTAATTGCTTTATTTAAGAAATGTGCCTTGTATAGCTATTTTCTAAATCCTTAAATAATTTATATATTGCATAAATTGTATCTAGCAGCCGCACTACAGCTTGCAGGGCAGCAAAGTATATTATTTTCTTTATAGCATAAAAAAAACATGACTTTTCCCCCTATTGTTAATTTATTGAAATGATTCATAAAGAAATGAAAGGAAAACAAGATACATCACACAGTTCAAATTTCCTACAAGTAAAAATCCTGTACTTAGAACATTTGTTTCTTAATAATGAATTTTTTATTCTTGCTTGCTCTTAATTCTTGGTTTTGTTAATGTTATGCTTGTTTTTCTTTCACTGACTTTTGAAAGTCTAAAATATAGATTGTATATGTAAAGCCTCAAATATGTGAAAAACTAATGTAATTAAATATATAGTTGAACAATACCATCAAAACAATTAATTTCATTTTGGAATTGCATTGTATGATTCCATCAGATCTACTACCCACAAATTCTTTCACATTTAGTTAAAATATGAAACTAAGAATGTTATTACAGGGCATCTACCAAATTTTGGAAACTTCATTTAATGATTTTCCTGACCTGGCACTAACAAATTTCATGACCGTAACTTTTAAATACGCACATTTTTCTAAGAATTGCAAACATTTTCACATTATTATTTATGAACCTGATACTTATAAAAAAATTCTTTTCATACATTTGGCCTTTCAATTTAAATAGCCATGCACTAATGAATGGAAATGTATAGATTTTTTACTACTTAAAAAACATAAACACTACATTAATCTATGCACTTTTTCTATATTTAAATAAAACCAAACCTGTGTCCTACATGCTACTACAGATCTAATCTAATGACTTATCACAAAAAAAAAAAAAAAAACTGAATAATATAATAGCCTATGTTGATTCTAGTCAAAAAGGTTTAGTTTTTCTTTAACACTTAGATTTGTACAAATCGTGGAGATGTTTCTTTTGGTACTGTCTGTTTCGATGCAAGTAATGTGATTTTTTGCAGAGAACTCTTCCACTGCTAGTGTGATATGATTAAATTTAATATTACTTCCTAGCATTATTCAAGGAGACAAGCAAAACACTCCCTTCCTTGACAATACGGTTATGCAAAGGTAATTTGTTAAGCATTTTTAAATATACTGTAAGTAAAAATTTCTTACTCTCAGAGTGAAAAGCAAATACAAGGCACCTTTGCAGAATGTTGCAAGACCAAAACCAACATTTACTGCCCTAACACCAAGTTGATTTTTCTTTTGTTATCTCCAGTGAAATTAGCAGATTAGTATTTTTGATAGATTTTATAACATCTTTTAATGTGAAACGACTAGCTATACACCACATTATTGCTTAACATTCTGCTTACAAAAACGACAAAAGAAATTGATCACTCTAAAATTTTCTTAAAAAAGTTTCTACTTCTAAGGCAACTGGTTGTAAGAAAGTCAGTTTTGAAAGTAAAAGTGTATCTTTCAAAAGTCTTTGTACCCTGTATTACATTTTACAGAGCAATATTTTATAATACTGTTACTAAGCTTTTAATTTATGAGCTAGACCCTTGAGCTTATTAGTTAATGTTAAAATAATTTTCAAAATATAGATTAAACTCTATTGAGATTTGACATATTTTGCTAAACCTATAGAAAAATATTTGATGTGTGATAGTTATATCTTAAATAATCACCACATCCTTTTTAATAAACTGCTATTTATTTTTTTAAATTTTGTAGCATCAATATCTGATAAAATAATTGATGAATAAGAAATATAATAATGTAAGTGTATCAAAGATATTCACAACACTTAATTTAGAATATAAATTGCTTTTGCGTGGTCTTCATAGTCTCTTTCAGTACTCCTTCCTTCTTACTTTTCGTTTCTTTGATTTTTGTTGTTCTTCATTTTTTTGCTTCAAGTCTCCCTCCTGTAGTAAGCACAATAAAGATTCTTCATAAACCACCAGATTAATCTGCAAAATTGAAAATATAAGTAATTTGTACTATTGTTTTTAAAAATCATCCCTATTCTTTAATTAACATATTCATTTCAATATATTTATTGATACTGTATGTTAAACCTGAAAGTTGCAATAGTTTCCATTCTATTGGAAATACTAGAAGTTATGAAGGAAAATTAACTCATAGATTCTCAATTCTTTGATTTCTATTATGCGTGAATAATTCTGAAAATTTATGATCCATTCCATGTTATTCACAGTTGCAAGGTAACTAATTCAGATTTTAAAAAAGGTTTTCTAAATACGAAAAATTTGTGAAGTGAAAAATTCAACTGCTTTAATGGGAAAATTCTTTTAGTATTGCAGTAAATTTTTAATGAGATACTTTTGACTAAATAATGTACTGAGTTCAAAAAAAAAATTTATTGGATGATGTATTTTTTATTTACTCTACCCAACTTGTCTAGTTAGCACTCATATAGCTAAAATTAACTAGAAAATCAAACCAAACGATTTTATACGTGTATGTACATGTTAGAATATTAACAACCTACCTACTTTCATTGTAATAAACAAAAACAAAAATAAATTTTCAATTCGTTTCAAAATTCGTTTTGCATCATTTTATAGTTTAACGTATTCAAATAAGTTTTCCCTTAAGTATGAATGTAATGGATTATTGCTAAAGTTATTTTTTATTTTATAGAAATTTTACATTCTGTTCCAGAATTTACTTTCAAAACAATGGCTTGAAAACATTTACTTCCGCATACTACTGAAGAAGGGAACATTTTGCTACAATGTGCTATGATGGTATGTATGATCAGGGTATGAAAGAAATCATGATTTTTAAAAAAATCCTACAAATCGGATTTATTTGATTTAAATCAGATTGTTTTAATTCTGTGATGTTATTAGGCCTTTGTCTGTACAAATTTAGTCTTGTTGGGTATGAAACATATAAATAAATGCAATTTCTAGATAGTTTTAATTTATGTTAAACTTTAAAATTTGTGATGAATAAAAAGACATTAAAGTATTATAAAATATACCAGGGAAATCTGAAAGATTAAAACGGAATATAGGAATTAGCAAAAGTTAATCACATGATAGAGTAAATACAATAGTATAGCAAATGCAATGCATAAGCTATGTTTTTCATCTGGTTCTCGGGTGTTTTTGGTTTGTTTGAATTTAACCCAATCCAAAGTGGCAACAAAGTCCTCGAAAGAAAATTCCCCGATAGTGTCACAAAAATTTCCCTGATTTTACAATTCCCTTAATAAATGTTGTGATCCGTGATTAGTATCAATATACAGTATTCACACATTATTTTTAAATATTTAGGGTCAGATGGGGTGAAAGGACAATTCTCCACAAATATTTTGTATTTTTTCTCAACAGATATTTTAATTGTTATTGTAAGGGTTGGAACCCTTAATGGAACTCTTATGATAGCGATTGAAAAAACTGGAGAGAAAAAATACAAAATATTTTGATAATGAACTTATTGCATCTGACCTAGATTATCATATACTATATATTGAAATTAAATGCAAATATACATTAAAAAAAATCCAAAAATGTAATTGGAAGCAAAAAATATTAATTTAAGCACCAAAAAAAACATCATTAGTTATACACAAATTTCAAATTGTATACCACAAGTTGTAATGGAAAACGGCGACGCTAGTGTTCTTTATTCCAATTACAATTTTGGTGAATACGATTTATTTGATTCTCAAAAGTACTCGTAATTGCGCATCTCTTGATAGGACAAACAATAATAGTTGCCGTTTAAATTATCAAAATGTCCCTGGTTTTTTGTGAAATTTGGAATTTTTCTTGAGATTTCCCTGATTGTTCCAGAATTCAAAAGTTCCCTGATTTCCCGGTTGTGTTACCACCCTGCATTCCTAGTGGTATGAAATTTTTTGGTCAGTAGTAGTTAAATTACATTATATATGGGATCTCACCAACAGCATTCACACATTAAGTTTATATGTGAAAAAATGAAGATAATTTCTTTATTTTTATATAAAGTACTTTATTAGTTAGACTTTTATGGGAAAACTCATGTCACCTATAGAAATTAAAAATGAAAGGACCTTGCAACAACATTCATGAAATAAATCCTACTTGTCATTAGTATTTAGCTTGCAAAAAGTACTTATTTGTGAGATAAAAAGAATTTACTTGTGAGTAAATAGGTAAAAATTGAAATAAGACATAAAAATATAAATAAAGGAATCAAATATACTTATTTTCTAATTTTCTGAGCATTGATACGTTTTTCAAAGTTATATTCCAAGAACACAAAAAGGGTTTATACATAACATACAAGAAAATTTAGCTTTTTTCCATGAACCACACAGAATAAGTAATAGCATTACACAACAACATGTCAAATATTCTACTTTTGATTTGTAGAATACAGAAGTATATTCACTAAAAGAAGCAATCATAAACTCAAATGATTTATTGAAAAATGTCATTGGTTGTAAGAATCTTTTATTCCAATTAAATGAAGGGTGAAGTCATTGAAATTCAGGCAGTGCACTTTTGTATCTTGAAGTGAAATTATTAAATTTACAGTACACTTTTTTGTAGCTGGAATCAATGTATTTTTATTCATTTAATTGAGAGAGAAAACATGCTACATATACATCACCTACTGTAAAAGCATACTTAAATAGTTTTTAGAGCAATTTTTTATTTCTTTTTTATTAAAATTGTGAAACTTATTATGTTGACCCTTTGATGAATTATTGTTTATTTCAAAATTAATTAAATAGCATTGAAATTTTTTTTTAATTCATCAATTTTCGTTAATTTTTCCAAAAAACTATTTATTTAGATTATTTTTCCCAAGTTCTTGTATAAATTCTATATTAGAATCTGTATGCACCTTTTCCAGTTGTTGAATAGTTAAGAGTAAATTGATTATTTTGTGTAATCACAGTCAACCGAAATCTACACAGTCAGAACATTACGAAGTACCAATAAAATCTCTTTCTAAATACGAAAAACCCCAGAGTGTATATTTATAAATTGGAGCATCATAGCTCAGTGGGTATGCCCACTGCTAGCATTCTTCAAGTTGTAGGCAGCAAAGTTTCAATTCCTGTCAAGTGCATTCCCCCTGGATTTATTTCACTCTTCTGTCTCAGTAAAAACTGTTGTGTGTGCATCTTACTTGATTTGTATGTCTTGTGTTTCACACAGCATAGTCAAATATAGCCCTTTTCCCATAAAATCCAAACCAGGCAACCTTGAGTGTATATCCAATTCCCTGTGATAGTATGAAAAGTTTCTCAAAATCCCTGGTATTGTATCAGGTTTACCTTCTAATTTGAAATATATTTCGATATTTAGATACAAAAGGAGAATGATAAATTCCTATAACTACATTAAAACCCATTTTGGAATATATTGTAACTAATAATACCTAAAAAATGTAGTATATAGTTTGATCAAAACATGAAATCTGCTAAAATATTCTACATAGTCAGGCTGCATTGTAATAACTTAACTTTGTAGCATAGAATCAGGTAATAAAAGGGAGGATAAGAATTTTTACCATAATTATCAGTTTGTATGGTACTTTAAAAAGAAGTAGGTTTGACACATATGTTGTATCTTGTGTACAGTGATTCATTCCAGTCCAATTAAAGCATAGTTATTTTTAGACATTAAATAATAAATAGGTTTAACTGTCTGCCTAACTCAGCCTTAAAACTGAAACATACTTCATCTCCTATGCAAGTACTTTACAAATGCTGCCTTAGGGTATTAATTGCAGATTATAATGTAAGGTTTACAGAACCTAGACATTTAGCATTCTTTAAAACATGTTAACCGCACTGAAAAATATTTAAAGCAGTAAAACAGTAATAGTCACTTTCATTTTGCCTAAGTATTACGAATGCTGTTGAATGTAAAAAGATAAATCTTCAGACATAAAAAGAAAGCTATATTCTTCTGTAAATGAAATTTAATATATAACTTGTCTAGCTACTTACTTTATTAAAAATATAGCCAGCATTGCAATGATGGCATTAAACAGTCGAAGTGGGATGTTGGGCCATGATTCTTCGTCCATCACTTCTTCAGAATATTTGGTCCTAAAAATATTTGCAGTTATCTGTAAACTTAAGTTTTATGGGCTATCAGTAAATTTTGTAGGAAGTAACTAACGACTGATTCCAAGAAATGTTGCCAGATTCCAATTTTCAAATTGTTATTTTTAATCCTCTTAAAGGAGCTTATTGTGTAGCACAGAAGTTTTTAGACATAAAAGTAAATTTTTAAAACTATGGCTTGTATTAAGACTAAGTGCCATTGGGTTTTGGATCAGGTAGGCACAGACCTCTAAATTAAGATGTACAGCTCTTGAACTATGTACAGTTCTTAAAATTTCTTTGTTTTATTCATTAACCTGCGTTTTCATGTATAATGGAAAACATATTTCAATTCGGAAGAAATTTTGAACATTTCTTTTTTAAATTCATCTCTTATCAAATGCTTAATCATTTCGTAGAAAAATACCAAGATTTCATTAAATAGTTTTACTTATTGGGTACTATATCTTTGAAAAAGTACTCTACAATTATAAAGAGCACAATTGAAGTAATTAGTACACAATTATAAAAACTTACAAAACTAGGCAATTCCAAAAATTACTCGTTTCAACAATTTTCATAACATGGGTGAAATGAAGTTTGACTTTCTAACTAATTTTGGGATGCTGAAATCTAAAGACTAAATAAAATCGCCATCACATTAAGGTGTTTGTGTGTTTACAGTTGCTATATTTCAAAATATTTATATACAAAGCAATCAATATTTACATGTCTTGGTAATGAAAGAAAATGCCATAATTTATCAAATTTCTAGTTAATCTGAGCCTCAAATTGTAAATTATTTGAGCATTTATTTCCTTGTTAGATATAATATTGTGTGGCATGTGTGCACACACACATTGTACCTTACTCGCATACTGCATGAGACAGCAAAAAATAGAATAAACACGTGGAAATACAAAATTAAATTTATACAATCATTCTCGTATACCCATACAGGTAGTTAATGTTATCTCTTATGGGTCGTGTTGTCATCCTTCAGCAAATCGATAAATAGACGATAGACAAATCGATAAGAGTCGATAAATAGATACTCACCATTCCTTATGATTGTGAATTATTCCTAAATATGTCACCTGCCCTTGAACATTAGCACAAACTATCTTACATTTCACAGCAAGATAGAACCAAATTTCTATTTTTGAATATAGAAACACGCATACTCTCAGGTAGACCTACTCTTAAAATCTTGAACCAAAGGGTCATCTCGTTTGGAAAGATGTAGGTCACCAATGAGATTATTCAGTTCATTTTGCTCAATCAAGTAGACGTTGTCTAATTGTTTAGAAGTGTAGATGGGATCAGGATTCGTATCTTCCTCTTAAACATGTAGCACATATTTCGTTTCAATGAAAAATACAACAATGGCAGTTTGGTTTCAGTAACATATTTGCCAGTGAAAACAAATGGTGTTGCCACCCACCAAATGACATGTGGCGAAACAGAAAAATAAAAAGAACTAGTCATTTTACATGCGTAAGAGTACTAATTTTGAAAGATTGGAAAAAATTGACATGTTGGTCATTCTTTAAAATAAGATCTGAATTCAGCATCCAAAAATTAATTTGAAAAAGCTCAATTTGCTATCAAAACCTAGTGTTATTAATTTAGGATTGGCAAATAATCTTTTTTTTAATCAAATTTATCAGTTGATCTAATTAATGTATTTTATGAGTGCATATTATCACACATGTTCCCAAATGTCCAATAACAAAAGAATTACAATTGGGAAGAGTTAATAGAGTAGGTATGAATAATGAGACGTAAATTCTTCAAGCAAAGCTGATAATGCAGTGACATCAACATAGATAATTCTAATAATTGTGTTATGTGTGAGATGTAACCAGAATGTCAAGAAAATTTCTCATGTCAAAAAAACATAATGGGACATTAAAATGATGTGACAAAATTGGGACAAATAAAGATTATTTCTTCTATTCTTCTTTTTAGGCCATATGACTTGGAACGCTTCATGTTCTGTAGATGTGTCCAAATAAATCAAAGCACTGTCTTGGTATGATTGTCCACTGCACTAACAATCTGCGAGTTGGTAACACATGTTCGATTCCTTCCTGTGTGTATTTGTCTTTTTCTGTGTTGGTAAAACTTATCTTGTGTTTTTCGGTTTACTTAATGTTTGGCACAGCTTTGCTGAATATGGCCATTGTGACATAAAATCCAACCAACCAAATAAAAAAATTAATGGGAAAACTTTAACTAGTTTAATTTCAAGTAATTAACTGGGTAACGGAACAGGATACACAAAAATTCAATGAACGATGACGAAAGTTTAATCTAAAATAAATTGAATACAAGTTCTTATTTTCATTTATAGATTATTAGTAGTTAGAAAACGCTTTTATTGGAATGGAATAAGAGTTATGGAATGACACTTACCATTGTTCGAAATAACTTATCCTTGAATTCAGCCTTCGGTACAAAAGGATGGAAACAATGGTAAAACTGAAAATCAAGAAATTAGAATTTTACAAAGATGTGTATATAGATGATTAGTAACACATATAAATCAATTCTCCGGGAAGTTTATTCATTTCTCTCTCTTAAATAGTAAGTTTCAAAATATCAGTAGGTAGGATGAATCATTGGGCCTGAAAACAATTTCACATGACACTTACTCTTATAAATGAGGTTTCAAATTCGTCATAAACTAACAATTTGTAATGTGAACTGCTTTCTTCCTTTTAGGTTCAAAAAGTACACAATTACTGAAGTAATTTCGGTACATCTCACAATAAACTTTAAAAGACGTTTGAAGAAGTCTAAAACTGGAGTGTAAAAGATTTGATAGTGGAGAGGTAAAAAACATCATTTTTGCCCAATGAAGTATGAAAATTGGAGTTTACTAGCTTTAAAATGAATTGAGTATAAAAAATATACACATAATGAAATATTTCAAATTATTTGCTTATTTTCATAACAATGCATAAACAGTTGTTTTAATTTGTTTTTCGTTCAGGTCACCACATTCTACCGTCAATAAAAAGTGCAACATGATCAAGTGATAAAAATAATTCCGAGAAATTTCCCTTTAATGTTGTTTTTTTCTATAAATAAGTATCAGAAATTCCGTTTGTATATTGAATTTGTAACTTGACCTTGGCTACTTACATTATCCAAATGAAAACTATCCCGTGAAGTAAAAAATAAGGATCTATTACGACTACAATTATTCTATTTTCTTCAGTATCGCTGTCCCATGTATCCTCATCTGAGTAAATCTCATCTGGGTAAATCTCATCTGGGTTATTCTCATTTGGGTTATCTGACATTTTTAGTCTTATAGAGTTTGCTGTTCTGTGTAGGTCGAGAAATTTCGCAAGATACGACTCTTGTAGACAATCATAAACAACTATTGCCACTAAAAACTGCAAATTAATTTCTATGTGTTTTAACCAGTCCAATTTTTCGTAAAAGCTTGCTTTGTAGCTCAGAAAGGTTCAGCCTTTAAGTAAACAAAAAATATGCACTGATTTTTATATTTTGGGGTCTGTTTCCCGAAAAACGCTTTGAGTAATTATATATTTATCACGGAAATACTGGCTGGATTGGTTAAGAACAACATTGTGCTTACTTTAAGGCCGTACATAGAAAATAACATCAAAAATTTATCTGCACAAAATTTTCACAAGACACCGTCTTCATATCCAATCGCGCACCTTTTAATTTCATATTACCGCATCCAATTTTGGTGCTACGTTTCGATTCTATATTTACATTTAACAAGGAATTTGGAATTTTTTTAAAATTAACTTTGTACTAGAGCAACACAACGCCATTTATTAAGGAATAAAAAAAAGCATGAAGTTCTTCAGTTTTGCCCTTTCAGGCATAGAAATGTGGAACATTTTTATCTCCTCATGGTGTATGTGTTTAATTAACTTCCCAGACATATCCATGTATTCCGTAATAATCTTCTCTCCCACTGAAATGTTTTTGTTGCCCAAACAATCTGAGCAACGTTTCTTAAAGTTCATTACAGTGTACAATGTTAGTTAATGTAAATTCATATTTTAAAAATTATGAATAATAACATTCATGCATTTTGATGGAAATCGGTTAAAAAGAAGTCTTGATATGATGCATAAAATTTCAGTTTTTCCCTCGTATTAGAAGTTGGTCATTTCTTTTTGCAAAAAGCGAATAGTTCAAATGGCCTGCTAGTTCGAACTAGGCTAGCAAAAAAATTTGAAGCCTTTTTTTTTAACTTTACTGGCGCGAATATAACTCGTTACAACAACATCAAGGACCTGGATATCCCAGTTGGAAGAGTAGCGCATTAGCTACCAGAGGGTAGCGAGTTCGAAACTCGGTCCAACCAGACTAGTATACGTGGCACGTTAAATCTGGTATAGCCTCAAATGCCTTCGTTGGCGTGGAAGTCTGTGGGTGGGATGCCAACTCAGGTGTAGACCTCGTCATCTGACATCGGTTCAGAAGTGTTTTGTGGTGTTGTCCTTGGATCTTTACACTCGGGATTATTGAATACAATGCAAAACATTTGTTGTGTCCTTAACTGTGTAGGGTTTTTTGTTGACCGCGAGAGGTTAAAACAACCTCTACTACTTATGTCCTTGTTACATTTTTTTTGTATGTTACATTTTCGTGTTAGTCCTAAATAAAGCTGTATATTCTATGTATTTAATTGGTTGTTTAATCCGAAAATCCAATTGGGATTGATCCCGGACCGTCGCCAATATCCCGTTGCGTTGCTACAGTGCGACGTTCACTACCTGCCTTTAACAACGTTCCTCACTAAATCTGTCTGTGAACCTGTTATGGTGCACCAGTATGCAATGGCTAGTTATTCCGTATATATAATTTCGTGGACCTCCTGAGGCTTAATTTAAAATGTGCTTGGTTTTAGTTGAGTACGATTCTTCTGAGATTGCAGTGGGTTTTGTAGGATCAGGCGGGATAATTGTATACAAGCGCCCACGTGGGATTCCGAGAATCTAAAAAGTTGTGAAATATGAAAGCTGGCAACCCTGAGGATGCAATATGGTGATCCCGTATTTCTTTGAACTACAGCTGATAGCAATACGTTTAGTTGAAAATTTTATGGTTGAAAAGTTTGGGTTTTAAAGTTTTTGTGTGCTGGCATTTTCTGCTGCCTTCCATAATATATTGAGAGGTATGTTGTTCCAATTCTTTACTACGGTCAGTTATGTTTCTATCGAACAGAAAATCATTGACTTATGCTTCTGGAAACTTTAATGCACCAACAGTTGAATGTTTACAATTACCCCATATTTTTCAAGGGACGGGGTACTTGTATACATAACTTTGCCAATAGTTTCGTTCAATTTGGATGGAAAACCAATATGTTGTCCCGCGTAATTTTGTATTTAATCGTATTTAGTACGTTTGAATTGCGTTTTATTGTATTTTTCGTGTTCTTGGGGAGCAGGAAGACTGATTTACTAAAACTTCACACATATGGTGAAGTTCTTACAACTGACTAAGTACTCTCAAGCTTGAAGGAGGCAGAGGAGAAAAAGAACAAAATGAAGCCGAGTGAGAAGCCAAAAGTAAACAAGAAACCAAGAAAGAAGCAAATGGAAAGGAAAGCAGAACTCGAGGACAGCGAGCATGAGGAACTATTGAAAGAATTGACTAACATTGACGGTGAAGAGTTTGAAGTTCTCCAAACATTCAAGTAAAATATAGAAGACTAGCATGTAGGGAAAGTTAAATATTTTGGAGCTATTCATGGACGACTTTGATACGACTATGTTTCTACTTGTAGATGTTGAGGGCAGGAAGAGAAAGAAAACCCATTTTTCGTATGTATGAAGGGTAGTGTTGTTTTAGAAGAGGAGTTTGAGATCACCCGACTCAAATGCATCGACTAAATTCGCTGTGGTTGAAAAAGACTAATTCTGTAATACCAAAGACCATGTCAAAGCAATTTTACCGACTCAGACCTGTAGCAAAGAAGGCCGTAAAGAAATTTCCCAGTTTGATGGCACTGTTAATAAGTAAGAAATGTAATGTATATTTGTTTTTCGTTCCTAAGTTTGTATATTTTAATTTTTAGGTGTTTTTTTTTTATTATTATTTTTTTTTTATGTTTTGTTTTTTACACTAAATACATTCTTTGTTCAGTAAATGTTCGAATTATTTATTCTTATGTGTTCCTGGAAGTTCACCTCATGATCAATGTAACTTTCAAGTGTCAGTATATTTTGCTGGGGTAAGAAGTGGAAGTATTTGGTAAATGTAAAGATGAAAACGGGGTTATTGTAAACATGGTATTAGAAGGGGAAAATTCCATTGGAGTTCCTTCTACTACCATGACTATTACTCATGCTGTCACTTATTCAATATTCAATCTCACGAGGAAAATCGTTGTTTACAATTACCCCTATTTTCAGGGGTAATTGTAAACACGTGGGGCAATTGTAAACAGCCGAGTACGGTGTTAAATTTATTTTCTGGAATCTTCGTACTAATTAAATATCAAAGCAAAATAGCGACAAGTTGGTTTAGTAGGGTGAACAATGTTTAATTACTTTATCAAGAGTTTGAAAATAGGGATTGAAAGTGAACATACAAATTCTGTTTACAGCCTTACCCTACTTTATTTGAATATAATTATTTTGATACGCTGTTTATTGTCTTAGATTTTATCTGAGCCAATGTACCTTCATTTACAGCAAATGCGAATTCATCATGTGCTCCCAAGAACTGAGTGATTTTTGTGCTTGAATGATCATCTCAATGACATCAATTACAAATATCTCTCAGTTGATATACTCGTCATCTGGCCGTGGTTCAAAAATACGTGTCGCCTTCCTCGCATCTTTCCCTTAGGGGATTGATCCCAGACCTCGTGAATAGGCTGTACTGTTGCTCTAGTACGACATTAATTAAAAAATTACCTCAGTTGATATACAACTACATAGGTTCTACTGTCTGGTCTGAATCACTACATCGGCAAAAATAAATTACCATGACTTCCTCCAGATTATTTCTCACCATCTGACCGCTGTTCAAAATTACGAGATGTCATTGTATATTTCCTTTCGGTATTGATCCCAGACCGTCGCCAATAGCTTGTTATCTAGTGCTACATAAATTAAACTACGTATACCTACCTCCAGGTTATTTCAAAGAATTCTCAGGGATGTTCAGTGTATAAACAAATCAGACGGTTGCAAAAATTTTGCTTCTATTCACAAATGCTCTTGCATACGTATCGGAATTACCTTAAAATTTAGTTTGTCGCGGTATATGCATCGTTTCGCGTTATATCTAATTGATGTTGATCAATCACCTATCCTATATCAATTCGGAATTTATTTGGAATTTTTATTGGCGAAGGTACTGAAATCGTATTTGAAAAACTTATTTCAATTACACTCAGCAAAACAATTGAAAGACTCCAAAGTCAGTTTTCGATCGGAATGAAACGACATGGGTGATGTAGTCATAGAAATAAAAACCCGAAACAACTCTTCATTCGAGCAATTTTCACATTGGGTTGGTGTGCAAGAATGAAGAGTGGGGTGCCAGCTCAAATGTTGCCTCGTTATCTGACCATGGTTCGAAATTACGTTTTGTCCTAGGATCTTTCGATTGGGGTTTGATCCCGGACGCTTTCGCGGAAACCCTCATGCTTTCAGCACCCCTTGGTGAGTTGGCGATAGATTGCTGTATCGCCAACTGCTAGAACTGGTTTTGGCGGACCACGCATTTACTAGCATTTTATACATGATACAACATAATACATAAAGTCATTTAAAATACAGAATAATGTAGGTCCTTGAAATAATAGTATTTATTAGACAGGAAAAAACTAAATGTTTTACTTTAGCTGCACATATATATTAAATACATTATAAAATATATGTTTGTGACACATCCTAATATCTTAAACAATAAATATGAAATAAAACAACTTATTTTTTTTTCTTTATGAATGCATGTGTAAAAAAATTCTGTCTCCATAGCAGCCCAAATGCAAGTGCTATAATTATAGGATATGAGAGAAAAAACATTGTTTAAAGAAAGCCATTGAAAACAGTAAAAATGGAATATTTTTTCAATTTAAATTTTGTTATCTTGAGCTCAAATGAGTGAAACAAATCAAGAAGTGTATTTGTTTACAAAAAATTACTTTGCTTAAATCTTAACACTTATTATTGATAACTGCTTTTACTAAGTTTATATTTACTACTAGTTGTCTCCCCGAACAGAGGCGAGATTATATTAAGTAGGCGATCAAACAAGAGATATGATTCAGAAGAAACTATATTATGAAAATACAAACACTGTAGGTTATAAGGGCGAATAAGTTCCATAATAAACAACGTAATAGATTTATCCGCCGCCCTCCGCAACTTAAACAAATACATACTCATCAACTTTCTATTTGACGAGTTTTAGAGTCAGTAATCATTTTATATTGTAAAAATCATAACGAAACACAATTGATTGACTAAATTTCAAATAAATGTAAACATATCTAATTTGTTTCCATGGGGTCTTATGCCGCCTGCTTCTTATATCAACCAATTCTTCGAATTAGTTACAATATAGACAGAAAGTATTACAAAAAGATTTATTCATTAATATCTTGAATATCAAAATAATATATTTAAATATCCAAAAAAATAATAGCAATCAGCGATAAAAGAAATGGCGATCATCTTTACAACGTAGTAGGGTTGCTCGAGAAATTGAGAAGGATTGCCAATTTCCCCAGCTTTTGGTTCTCAAAGCGCTTTATATCGCCAACTTGCCAAGGGTAGAGTGCCTATATAATAAGAGTGGCGACATACGGGAAACATTTTCTGATTGGCTTAGAGACCTTTTCTACCGCCCGGGGCGGTCTTTTCCTAGCTCAAGTAGACTTAACATGGGAACTTTTTGTGTGCTCGTGAAAAACGTGTGTGCATTTAATTAAAAAGAAAATATAGCTTATTCATGTTCCATTTCGTGTTCTAGAATGTTTATTTATTATTATTTTAGTGTTTTGCCTGAATAAATTTGAGGACTTTTTAAGTAAATAGCTTTTTTTGGACAACATGGTGTTTCTCGCAATCTAAGTTAGCACGTTGTGCAATCCATCTCATCAATTACGCATGTAATTGAGCGTTTATATGATTCATGTATACCGAATGTATCCATATTATAACAATCATATGCTTTTTGTTCTCCTTGAAATGATATATTAATTCGCCCAGCAACTTTCTTTGGGACGATTCTGGTAGAAAAATGGCTGCCGCGCATGCGCATTGGGCCAAATTTCGTCCCTTGTCGCCACTCTTATTATATAGGCACTCTAGCCAAGGGGTGCTGAAAGCGGGAGGGTTTCCGCGAAAGCATCCCTGACCGTCGTCAATAGCCGTTGTGTGTGCTCTAGCACGACGTTAATTAAGAATTACCATTCGAGCAATTTTAGCAGTAGAGAAAATTCAAAGATAACGTTCGTCAGGATCCACCTATGAATTAAAATACATAAATTTTGTATTAGGGGCGTGTAAAGACCCTTGTCGCGAGGTGGCGTTGCGAACAGTGACGTATCGCCAACGAGGAAATGTGCCCTGCGTGGCAAAGCTTTAAAAGAGTTCAGAGTTGAAAATAAAGTGTGTTACAGTCCACGTGTGTTTTTACTGAGCTAGCGAGAACATGGTCCTAGCGACCGGAGGTTCTATGGATTTATAGGATTTGTTTCATGAGCAGAATTTGTGTGCTGTTTCATGTGCAAAGTGATGAGCTTGATTTGATAAGTGCTTGTGGTTGGTTGTTATGAGCTTTGGGTTTAGTGAATATCCGAGCTTATTGGTGTGGATTTATTAGTGGGATCTCTGAGTGAGAACCTCCTTTTTCCCTACCTTGAGTATTATTTTGTAAATAAGCTTGCAAAATGTTTAGAGCAAATAAGAGAGATCTTTTATATGTGGCCGAAGAACTCGGTGAGGTCATAACAGACGAAATGACTAAAACCGAAATCCAAGATAAGATTAAATCTAACCCTAAATATATTTCTGATCCCCAATTTGTAAAGGATCTATTAGAATCCGTAATTTCGGAACGGAAAGCTGACGAAAGTTATGTACTTGAGTTGGAAAAGATTAAGTTGCAAAGAATAAAAGCTGAGCTTGAACTTACTAAAGCGAAATCTGAGATAAAAGTGGATAGGGATTCGAGTTTGTTAGTTTCGGAATCATTGGATTCAATTCTGAAAAGTGTCAGAACGTTGACCCTTAAAGTTCCGAGCAAACCGGAAGCGTGGGGTATGTTTTTCAATTCATTAGAAAGAGCATTTGACACAAAAGGTGTCCCGAAACAATTCAAAGCTGAGATTTTACTTAATTTACTCGGAGAAAAGGCTTCGAATATTATTGTGTACATAAAAGATGATGAAATAAGTGATTATGAAAAAATTATATCGATCGTGTTAAGAGAGTTTTAGCCGACACCTCAAAAATGCTTGGAAAACTTTAAACTAGCTAATCGCCAACCAAACGAAACGTACGTGCAATTTGCTTCTAGATTAACTACAAATTTCGATTACTATCTTAAACTGAGAAATGTAACTGATTTTGAAAGCTTAAAACAGCTTACAGTTTCTGATAAAATATTTGAAATTTTGGATAAGCAAACAGCTACACATGTCCGTATTAGACAAGGTGAATCTTGGATGAAACCACAAGAGTAAGGAAAGGAATGCGACGTTTTTTCCTCATCTCGAGGCACGTCGTATTACCCTCCGAAACATCCAGATAAGTTTTCAAAACATGTTCCAAAGGTTTTCCTTTCGGAATTCAAATCCTCAAATTGTGATTTTTGTAAATCAGGAACTCATTCTTTACATAAGTGTTATAGCTTTAAGAGGTTATCGGTGAAGGAGAGACTTGATATTGTGAAAAGAAACAAACTGTTTCAACTGTCTCTCTGCTAATCATACGGTTTCGAATTGTGAATCATCGACTTCTTGTTCCCAGTGTAACAAGAAGCACCATGATAGCTTGCATTTTTGGCATGAGAAAAAACCCGTCCCTCCAGATAGATCTGAAGTGGATTATCAATCGGCTCCAGCTGTTGAGACTCCGAGTGCTAATAGGCTAAACGCCAACGCAGTTCCATTCGAAACAAACATAGTAGATCAAACTTTCGTTGGTGCATCAAGCATGCAGGCTACTCGTAAATCTGTTTTGCTCTCCACAGCGATTGTTTAAGTTCAAAGTAAAGATGGACGATTTATTAGTTGCAGGTGCTTACTGGATAGTGGTTCAATGAGTCATTTCTGTACAACTGATCTAATTGAGTGCTTGCAGATTCCAAAAGAGAAAATTAATGTGTCTGTTTCTTGTTTGTCAGGCGCCTCATTAAATGTAAAGTCCAAAACATCGGTCGTTGTTAGTGATAAAACTGGAAGTTTCCAGCAAAAACTAGAGTTTCTTATTGTGCCCAAAATTACGCACATAACTCCCGCGAAGTTAATTGATATCTCTGAATTGAATATCCCCGAGACCGTAGATCTGGCTGATCCTGAGTTTAATAAACCTAGTAGAATTGATTTATTGTTGGGATCGGAAGTTTTTATGAGTTTATTGAGGTCTGAGCAATTAAGCCTTTGTAACTCCAAATTGATTCTCCAAAATACGGTTTTCGGATACATTGTGAGTGGGAGTATGTATGATACCTTTGATACGGATAGAATGTATTGCGGTTTAGTTAGTAATTTGGGAGATTTAGAGCGAGAAATTCAAAAGTTTTGGGAATTTGAAAATGTTGAGGAGTCCTTGAAAAAACCGAAGAAACTAAATTTTGTGATGAGCACTATGCTAGAACATATTTAAGAGATAGTGATGGGAGATATATTGTGAAAATGCCTCTCAAAGAGGATCCCTCGTGTTTAGGGGAATCGAGAGAGAGATCGCACATAAAAGGTTAAACTCTTTGATTAGAAAGCTATCTAGAGATCCTGATTATTATGGCCTTTATAAGTCTTTTATAAGCGAGTACGAAACTTTAGGTCATATGACAGAAGTTTTTGAGGAACAACAACCACAAGTTACTTATTATATCCCGCATCACAGCGTTTACAGAGCAGATAGTGCAACAACCAAACTGAGAGTTGTGTTTAACGCATCAACAGTGACAACTGCTGAGAATTCTTTAAATTCCATTCAACTAAATGGAGGCGTGATACAAGACGACCTTTTTGCAATCATGTGTCGTTTTAGAAAACATCGATATGTTTTTACGGCAGACATTAAAAAGATGTTCAGAATGATTCTCATTAATGAGGATCAAAGAGATTTGCAGAGGATTTTGTGGAAATCCGCAATAGACGCTCCACTTAAAACGTATCGTCTGAACACTGTCACGTACGGGACAGTTAGTGCTCCATATCTCGCCATGAGAACTTTGAAACAACTGTCTATTGATGAGAGAATAGATTTTCCTGAAGCAGCGTCAGTCCTAGTTACAGACGTGTATATGGACGACATTTTGACTGGCGGTGATGACCTACTTCAAACTAAAGTACTTCAGCAGCAGTTAATTGGCATACTTCAGAGAAGTGGAATGGAGCTCCACAAATGGTTCGCCAATTGTCCTGAACTGTCTGTACAATCAAGTGCCGAGTATTCGTTCGCACATCCAGAAGAGACCAAGACATTGGGTGTCTCCTGGAAGCCGTACAGTGACTATTTCTCGTTCAACCTTCTTGATGAGAATATGGGTGTCACTAAGAGAGCTGTGCTGTCTACAATAGCTCGTATCTTTGACCCACTTGTTCTTCTGGGACCAGTCATCTCAAGGGCTAAAATATTCCTCCAACGTCTTTGGCTGCTGAAATTGGGTTGGAACGATCCATTGCCATCGGCTGAGGTGACGGAGTGGAGAAATTTCATTGCAGCGCTTGCGGCCACGAGAACCTTACACATTGATCGTCGAATCCTAACGGATGATCCAGCTTCGATCCAGATGCATGGCTTCTCGGATGCCTCAGAGAAAGCGTATGGCGCCGCGGTGTACCTTCGATCAACAAATTCTTCAACTGGTGCTATATTGGTTAGTTTAGTGGCTAGCAAGTCCAGAGTTGCACCCATAAAAAGTGTGACGATCCCTCGTCTTGAGTTGTGTGCTGCCGTGCTTCTAGCTAAACTGACTAATAGGATTCTTAAAGCCTTGAAGCTAAAAGTGTCCCACACCTACCTTTGGAGTGATTCCATGATAGTTCTTTCATGAATCCAAAGGAAACCCTGTGATCTCAAAACTTTCGTAGCTAACAGAGTTACTACGATTCAGGAGTTGACGTCTGTTGCCCAATGGCGTCATGTACCATCCGCCTCAAATCCAGCAGATCTTATCTCACGAGGTATTGATCCTGACAAGTTAATCCGTAACGAACTGTGGTGGCATGGACCCAAGTTCTTACACGAGGCAGGTGATCCTATTCCCGAGGCTTGGGAAGTGGTAATTCCCGATGAAGAGATTGAAAGAGAGCTTAGAACAAACTCTAAGGACAACAGTAACTGTTTAGTGAATTTAAATGATTGTGATGATTTTCTTTTGAGCAAATTACTTGATTTAAGTAACAATTATGTACATATTTTGCGAGTTATGTTATTTGTTTAGATTTTCATACAACCTTAGAACCCCAACTCATAAAAAGCAAGGCCCTCTCACACCAAAAGAGTTGAGAGGTGGTGAGGTAAGTTTAATCAGATTATTACAACAATCTGAATTCAAGTATGAATATAGTGCTTTGAAGAAGAGTAAGCCTGTTACAGGCAAATTATCTTCTTTAAATTGTTTTTTGGATAATGATCAAATTATTAGAATTGGTGGACGTTTGAGCAATTCTAATTTAAGTATTAGTGCAAAACATCCTATGCTGTTACCTGCTAATCATAAATTAACTTGTATTATTTTGAAACATTTTCATTTGAAATATTTGCATGTTGGACCAACTTCCTTGTTATATCATGTACGTCAAAATTTCTGGCCTTTAAATGGCAGAAACATGTGTCGCAAGATAGTACACGAGTGTATTACTTGTTTCAAAAACAAGCCTGTAGCAGTGACACAAATCATGAGTGATTTGCCATGTGAGCGTGTTGTTTCATCCTTTCCTTTTCATTTCACTGGTGTTGACTTTTGCGGACCCTTTTTTATTAAGTTTAAGAATCAAAGAAAAGGTGTGCTAAATAAAATTTATGTAGCTATATTTGTATGCCTGTGCATTAAAGCATTACACCTGGACTTTGTTTCCGATTTAACATCTGATGCATTTATTGCATGTTTAAAGCGATTTTTCAGTCGTAGGGGCAAATCTGCAAAGTTGTGGAGTGATAATGGTACCAACTTTGTAGGTGCAAATTCTGAAATGAAAAGATTATTTCGTCTAGTTAAATGTCCAGATGAAACCTTGGCAAATTACTACACTTGTGAAGGTATAGATTGGAAATTCATTCCTCCAAAATCGCCGAATTTTGGTGGCTTGTGGGAAGCAGGGGTGAAATCCTTTAAGTTTCACTTGAAACGTGTCATTGGTAACTCCAGACTCACATTAGAAGAATTCCTAACGGTGATTTTGGAAATTGAGGGAGTTCTAAATTCGAGACTCCTTACACCCCTATCTCCAGAATTCGACAATTTTGAAACACTGACACCAGGTCATTTCTTAATTGGTCGGCCTGTATCGAATATAGTAGAACCTCAGTTAATTAATATTACTGAAAGTAAATTGTCTAAATGGCAGAGAATTACAAAGTTCTCGCAGCAAATCATAAAAATTTGGAAGCGAGACTATCTGAACACTCTACAGCAGAGATGGAAATTTTGTAAAACTGATGTATCTTGTGGAGCATTGGTGCTAATAAAAAATGATTTACCTGGCACTAAATGGCTTCCGGGTAGAATAGTGAAAATATACCAAAGTTCAGACCAAAGGGTAAGAGTCATTGATATCAAAATTCCTAATGGAAAAGTATTAAAAAGAAATGTCCGTGATGTTTGCATACTGCCTTTAGAAACTTAAATATTATAATAATTGTAAATTTAAAAGCATTTGATTTATTGCACATGTTTAAGAAGTTGTATTGTAATGTGTTTGAATATATTTGTAAGTGTTAATTTTCTGTTAGTTGAGTTGTAGTTTGTTATTTAGTTTGAAACCCCCCCCAATTGTTTCAACGTGGGGAGTGTAAAGACTCTTGTCGCGAGGTGGCGTTGCGAACAGTGACGTATCGCCAACGAGGAAATGTGCCCTGCGTGGCAAAGCTTTAAAAGAGTTCAGAGTTGAAAATAAAGTGTGTTACAGTCCACGTGTGTTTTTACTGAGCTAGCGAGAACAGGGCGTTTTCTTTTTAAATTGAGCACCAACTTCATAATTTCCAATGGTAACCCCTGTATTTTGACATAATTTGACTTCAGATACAATATTCCATGTCATTTAGGTCTTACCGTTTCGAAGTTATGACAACAGAAATTGGAACTTCTAATTTAATTCAGTTTCCCAGACTTGGATGGATATCTTCCTAAATAAATTAATATTTCTATAGTGCTGGTATTTTTGTTAAAAAAACCAAACAAAATCCACCTAATATTTTGCTTTAAAAATATTTTTTGTATTCAATAATTATTAAATTATTGTTGGAAAACATTTTGAATCGGAACTATATATTTTGATGAGAATTCAGGACTTCTATGATCATGTATAATTTTAGCTCATTCCAATGGTTAGTTTTTGCGCTACATTGAATTTTCCTAACTGGCGATTTCAGGGAGCAATCAAAATTTTAAAAAACGTTTGACAAACCTGAGGAATGTTACATTTTTGAGAAATGGTTGGAAATTGCGTTCGATTCAAGGCTTAGAAAGCTACAGGTTATAGTATGTGATATGAAAGACATGGAGTCCGATCTACTCAGCAGAAATGGTTTACAAAGTGTTTCTTGATGCAGTACTTGTATGGGGATGGACCATGTTACGAGACTTGTTAATATGACAAGAACTTTAACAAATGTTTAAAGAACTTTTGCCAGTTTAATTCTTATAAAAATTGCCTGAATTTTTTGGCTACCCTGCATATTAGAAATTATTGGAATGAATTTGCATAGCAAATGTTACGAGGCATTTTTATCAGAACTATACAAATGAACATACACTCATTGCCATAAAAATTTGAGCACCAAGAAAAAGTCGTCAAAATGAAACGAAATTTTACACATGTAAGTACTACTTTGATATAAGTAAGTGATTAGAAAATCAAAGGAAAAGGATCATTTATTGCTGAAAAAAGTACAACTGAACGGAAGTTTTAGTACTCTGTTGGACCCCCTCTTGCACGAAGCGATACGAGAAGGCATTGAGACATACAAGTTCCGTATGATATCCTGAGACATCTCGTTCCACAGTTGTAAACGCGCCTCTAGTTCGACTAAACTCGTAGGGTGTCCAACTTGCCGTCCCAAATTATTCCAGATATGCTCGATTGGTGACAAATCTGGGGATCGAGCAGGCCAGGGAAGGGTGGTAATGTGGCGCAGGCAGTCTTGTGACATCCTTACTGTGTGTGGCCGAGCATTGTCTTGTTGAAAAATGGCTCCTGAGAGCCCTGCCATGAGTGGCATCACATGTGGCTGAAGGATGTCATGGACGTACCTCTGGGCTGTCATTGTGCCATGGATCAATATTAGGGTTGACCGTGTATCGTAAGCAATGGCAACCCATACCATTACACCAGCTGTGGGAGCGGTGTGTCGCTGTGAAGCGAAGGCAGGATTGAGGCGTTCACCACGGGGCCTTCAAACACGAACACGATTGTCATCACTGTTCCAATTGAATCTAGATTTGTCGCTGAAGACGACCTGGTTCCATTCCGTTGCAGTCCAATCCCGTCGTGCGCGACACCACTCCAAACGGAGACGTCGGTGGGTGGGTGTCATTGGCAGCACACGTAATGGGCGCCGCGATACCAGATGTCCTTCAGCCAGGCGCCTTGCGATGGTTTGGGAAGACACAGGGCCCGTAGTGAAGCAAGCCTATGTCTGGATAGCGACCAGTGAGGCAGTTGGCTCTAAGCATGCGTTTCGTATGATGTGACGGTCTTCTCGACGACTGGTCTGTCGAGGGCGTCCTGAGCCTGGTCGCCGTGTAAATGACGTCTCTTTTGTCCACTGGTCCCAACACTTACTCACAGTAAAATCACAACGGCCTTTCTTGACGAGCTGACCACCCAGCTTCCATCATCCCGATGATTCTTCCCCTCTCGAACTCATACTGTCTTCGATGGCGGCGTAACGACATGTCTACCTCAGCGTTTCCTTTGCAAAAGATTAAGTACACTCAAACAAGCTCTGCTTACCTGTTTTATACTCCAAGGAGAACGAAGTTCAACGCCCCCTCTAGTGGCATTACGCAATCACGCTGCATTTCTAATCATTTGAATATCTGGCCGACATGTACCTTCGTGCCAAGTTTCGTTACGATCCCACAATTATTTCTTGGTGCGCAAATGTTTATGGCAATGAGAGTGTATTTCATATTTTTACACAAATAGTTCTACTGAAAAATTCATTTTTAGATTAATTTTCATCATAAAATACTGATATGTATATTTTGTATGAACAATAACTTACTTTTTAGATCCTAAAGATTTATACTTTTAAAGAATTATTCTTTTATATAATACATTGGTTGAACTCCATTTACCATTTAGTTGAACTCCATACCATTTAGTTATTTCAGTTTTCCTGTCAAAAAGGCATTTGCAGTTTAATAAAATCTAGAAAACCTTTGAATAGTTAGAAGTTTGAAAATGTTACAAGCTTTTGATTATAAAATTAAAACAAGAGCCGTTGTAGTGAACTTCAAGATGAAAATGGATAAAGAAATAAATATCCAAAAGAGCATGAATTAAAAATAAACTTTATTCAGATTCTTGTATTACAACATCTTCAATACATTAAAAAACTTGCAACCAATTGAACCAACATAAATTGTTTCCCAAATATCAATGAACATGAATTTTAGCTATCACACGAAAAGCTGAGTGTAAATTGTATCTTCACTTTTTGTGTTGCTCAAGGATAAGTACCAGATAAATTGTGAAACATCCAACATTAAAGACAAATAAAATTTAAAATTTTAAGGTAGTTATTTGTACCTATATAATTAACATCCCACAGGAATAAAACAATGAGCCATTGGCGACAGTCCATGATCAAACTTGAAGTTTAAATTTTAAGAGCAAAGCAATCTATTGACAATAAATTGCAATTTTTTTTATTGGCTACCCAACAAACTACTGCATATTTCCATAGCACCAATATTAATAAAAATCACAGGGGTGTTAAATCTATTCTTGATCCCTGTGTAATGTAGTGAATGTCATATTATGAATGGGAGAGTAAATTTCTAGTCTTTAAATGACCAAATACGGTCTCATATGGTGCTGACATTTTGGAAGACTCTGGTTTTGGAAACCTCAATAATTCAGTATTTTCTTACGTAACGTTTTGAATCTTTTTTCAATGTTGTGGCATTTACATCAAACTTATTTTATTCGGATTTAAACAGTGCACACTGACAATAGAAGAGCATCATATTTTTGAATAAAACAGGCTTCATGAGAAAATGTAACAAAAGGCATTAGCTAGTTTACACATGAATCTTTATCAGATCATTTGATAAAAAGTTCAAGTTTTAATGAAGAAATGAATTCAGTGTAAATAAAGGTTTAATTTATCTTATTGTCATGAATCAAACTTAAATGGTGTGTTTATTCAAAACTTTCTTATTCAGATAAATCTTTACAAAGGTCTGCAATAAACAGGGTTCCCACTCTTTTTTTCTAACCAAAAATAAGGACTTACATAAAACATTATAGAAACCGTATTATACAATGTAATACCTGACTTTCGACCAAATGGGGACGCTCTTACAGATTAGTTAATCTTATAAGAACAGTAGTATGTAAAAAATTTAATATTCAAGTCTATTTTCTAAAAATTATACACAAATAATGCCAAACAAAAATGAGATTTTTCAAAATAAGTCTGATTTTTACAAAATTCAGCAGTTAATATGTGGGCATTTACGTGTACATGTATCTCTACTATTATAAAAGGAAGTGTTTGTCTGTCTGTTAGTTTTTTGCCCGCAAAGTCCTGACGAATCTATGGTACTTACAGTAAAGAGATTTGGCACACAGGTAGTTCAAATTTTTTACATTTATAGGGTTGAGGCGAAATTTAAAATTCAATCTAGAACATTTTAAAATGAATTTAATAGTTTTTTTCACCGTTCTTCATTCTACTGCGGTAAATCAGAGGAATAAAGAAACATAAAAAATTAGACTTTTCGCTCTCACGTGTCACCTTTACGTCAGCCTTTGGAACCATGCCACAATTTTTTTTCCAAGGAGAGAACAAATTCGAATGACCTTCGTTTCTTTCGAGATTCATTCATTTGGATTTCCTGCAAAATGGATTCCAGTAAAGCAAAAGATTGCTAAAGTTATCACTGGCGTTCTTCAGTGCTTTTTTTTCTATATCAGCAATTGTAAAAGGTTGAATAAAAATTTTAACGGATTTGAAATTTGCGGAAAATTTAACACCAGATAACAACCAAACATAAAGGCGTTGCCCGTGGTGTTACACGGGCATGGACAATGCCGGGCTAGCCACGCATGTTCTTTTATCTCTTTGCAGTGCATTTGCTTTTATAAAAAGGGAAAGAAAAAGTTAAGTTTTACGAGGACCGGACTTGGTGTTGTCGATCTCAAAGCTGCTGTGGACTTTTAGCCACGACAGATTTACAGTGCACCAGCCACTTCTACACGATATGCTTACAAATATCATTTTAATGAAACAAAATTAATTTGAAAAAAATCATCTTAGCTGACAATAGAAACAGATTGCGCATGGCATAACAAAAGAAAGTGAAATTCAAGCACAGTCGGCAATTGAGTATTTGTCACCCGGATACAAAGAGAAAAAAATTATAAAGCATAGAAAAATTACTTTCGTTTTCAGTCAGCAGCCAAATACGATAAGAGTCCGAAATTTCCAGTTTTCAAATGACTTTTCCCGATTATTGAAATTCCCCGACTATTCTCGGTTCCCCAGTACTGTGGTTTACTATTTTGCAATCTTTTCCTCCAATGTTTTTTTTAAGCGAGTGGGTTGGTTTTCTTTTGGAACTGGTAACCAATTGCTTCGAATTTTCAAAGCAGAATCACTTCCGATAATCTTCAAAAATTTTTTTTTTCTGGAATAGTAGTTACAAAGAATTAGAAGCATAAAAAAAAAAGCTAGATTAAAAAAAAATTGCAACACATCGGGTTACTACTCAGATAGCAGTATTAATTAAATTAAATTAAATTATTTTTATATTGTTTTCGATTCACCTACAAACTTAAAAATACACTTCCACATAATTATAATAAATTTTTAAAACATTGCACTCGCGGGTAACTGAATAAAACAAAATTAATTAACATTTGATGATTGTATTCTAGTTTCCTCTATCAGGGCAACTATTTTGTGCATTGCGAGAGCCACTGACAAGTCGAAAACAGACCGATTTTTATGGGTTTTCAAGTTTTTGAAGTGTATTATGAGCTTATCAAGAAATGATCGAGGATTTGTGTATCGCGTATCAGGGGTTGCCATTCAAGCAAGCCAGTTCCCGAATCATCACCAAAACCGTACTTGTAAGCAGTTTTATCGCCGATCAGCCGCTAAAAAGAGGTCGGAAATATTGTAAAAAAATATTGTCATTTGAAATTTGTTTCCAAATGAAAATAAGCACTTTCTAAGGACTATTGATGCAAAATAAGCACTTCTAAGAGCCCTTAGAAATGGAAGGTCAAAATAAGCACCCTTGGGAACCCTGATAAATGAAAAACATGTGAATGCTTAAGAGCAACAGATATCCTAGTTTTAAGGCCAATGTTCCAACTTTCTGCAATTTCCTAAATATATTCCAGGTTTAAGAAATAACCAAATTCTGAAAATTTATAGGTTTCTGAACTACAAAACTCCTTCAAAACAGGAATTAAACTAAAACCAAAATAAATATATTTTGCTTATAAATTGAAATGTTTTTTTTTGAATTAGTCAATGCAGATCTTTGAAATCATCAGATGTTACTTGGGAGAAAAGGAAAATATTTTTCTCCCTCAATCACCTCACCTCATTTAACACTCAAACCAATTAGATGTACTTCATGTGCATCATCCAAATTTGAACAAATACTATTTTGTGACAGGATTACACATTCTTGTTAAAATTCTATTTCTCTACATACTCAAAAGAAAAACTACAAATCGTGTGTCATTTAAATGTTAATACAGAGTGCATAGTAAAGTTCTTATACACCCATGTAACTGTCGAAAGCTAATAGTCATAAAATTGAGGTATAAGTATAGTAAAGGGACTGCCCTGAGATGAGGCCATTTGCAGTGCCTACCAGTAAAACATTGGAAATTACCGCTTCTATCTCCAAAAGTATGCAAAGAACAGAAAGATCATTTACAAAGTCGTAGAGCATCACTGATTTAGTAAGAAATGATACTCTGTTGCTTTAGTATTACCCATACTTATATCAGCATGACACCTCAAATGCTGTTGAGCATGCAAAGAGAAGCTGTCCCAGACAGAAATGCGTTTTGTGGCTGAGGTGGACCCAATGAGTATAAATAAAATGTGTATTTTTCATGTGTTTATTTCAAACAAGCATATTAATTTTTCGTGCCTTTGTGCTGTATTCATTACTTAAATACTGAGTGTAGTATGTTGGGAATCACTAACGCATATTAGGTTCGCATTAGCTCTACCTATTTTATCAATTTGCTGTATTGCTATTCAAGTAGATATAAAATTGAAGGGAATTGTGATATTGCATATCATAGTGCTACCTTTGATGAGTGCAAAGCCAGACTGCTTCGGAGAGAGGGAATGAGGGGCATCTCCATGGTGTACACTACCTCCATGAATTCGCTTGGTTCCTGTTCACACCACTCAACTAGTAAGAGTGAGAGCAACCATGTGAAATGCAGAGGAATCCAGAACACAGCAGCTAAACAACACATGAAAAACAGGTTTGTGCAAGGCCAAACTTGGCAGTGTTGGTGATGCTGAGAGGAGACTTGCTGCTAGGGATTTTGGGTCAAGTGTTTCTACCACTTTGATTCCCAATCAAAATGAGACGAGGACATTTTTCTAGGCGCACTGCATGGAAATGCCTGAGACAAACTGATCCTCCTCAATAATTGCTACTCTCTGACTGGAACCCCCAGGGACCACCATCTCTGACCTCGACAATTATAATGACTCTTCATGAAATTCCTATAACTTAGGAACCCATCCACCCTAGGACCTGTGCCTGCCCAAGACTCCTTCTTCACTATCTGAGGCCAATAATGCTCCTGCAACTATACATCTATATAAATTGTTTACCAATAAACTAGAATGTTATTGTGTTTTATTTTATTATCTCCACACTGGTTCACCAAATATTCTACAGCTGGTGAGTGATTCTGAACCTTAACCACCATTACACACCCTAGGACTAAATAATAAGTAGACAAAATCACAATCCCACTATCATTCCAATAGAAATAATCTCCCCATAGTAATTGTATACCAATACAATTTAATGCTATTCATGTACTCCGAGTATCATTTCCTACAAAAATCAGCTGCTCTACAACTTTGTATAAATGGTTTGTTTCACCTAGCATATTTATCGTGATATGAGATTAGATTTTTACTTCCATGGGCACTGCAAGTGGTCTCATCTTGTAGTATATAGTTGCTGTATTAATCCTTAACACTTTCATAACTAGTTAATTGGATTCAACAGAATATGGATTACATTGACTTTATATCACATTTTTTTTAAATTTTATTAGCTCCCTGAACTATGATGGGGAATTTACCAGTAGGACTCAAGTTAATTTGGCTTGCTTTACGTACTTAACTTATTTCCATTACTATGAACTACAAATATTTACAACTTTCAGTCTGCTCTCTTTGCTCCTTGAAGTCTGTTCACAAGTGAATACTGACACAAAAGTAAAAATGTATGCTCCTAGACTTAAACACAAAACAATTTGTCAAACAACCTTGAACAATTATCTATTTACTTGAAAATACTACTTGATGTATCCAATGTAAAATAAGTAGTGTACCATGTTCAGTCAGTTATATATCACAAATGGTTATAAAAAGATAATACTTTAAGATGCCAAGATTGTTCAGCCTTTTCTCTTTCTTCGATTGTCAATACATTTTTAATATTTTGACGCATTCTTTCAAACTTCCTTTTCATTGCACACCTGTAAAATATTTTCATAAAAAATAGAAAATTATTTAATAAAGGAAAGTTTTTATAATAAAGGAAGTTAAAACCAGCATTTATTGCTAAATATTTTAAACAGCATAGTTCATTATAATATATTACTTAACTAATAAAGCCATTAAGAACATTGAAAAATATAATACTTAATAGATAATGTATTCCACACTACTTACTTTTTCAAAAATCTTTGTATAACAAGGGCAGCAGTTATTTCGACTAATTTTTCAGAAATTTCTGAATACTTGTAGTTTTTATGAAATTTCTTTAAATTGTCACTGTCTTGGGGATAAAAATTAAACTTATTAGAGCTGATATTAGTTGAAAAGGAATTTAGTTCCTTCGAAATTTCATTTTCATATTTAAATGGTGACAAGTGGAATGCATCAACAACATCTTTGCATTGTTTTAGAAATGCTAGATTGGCTCCTAAACTTGAATTGCTAGAATAAAAAAATAACATTATAGAGCTTTAATGTCATGTTATTACAAACAAGTTAGCCAAAATACAAATAGAGCAGATTCCCAAACTATTAAAATATTTTTATGAAAGTAGTCATATTCTTCAATAGCCATCCTTTAAATTTAAAAAATTTGTCTTTTTACTTTAACAGACTCATTTAATTAAAAACTCAATACATCAGGTACCAGCTCATTTTCAAATGATTTCATGAAGACCTAATTAATTAAAGGCATCTTCATAAAAGACAAACCAATGATTGTTTGGAAGGAATGTATTTGAATTTTGAAACATTCTTCAGAGCTATTTGATCAAAAACTTATATTTTTGTTTGGAAAAGTACACAAACAAATGCAAGTTGAATTATTACATTTTATGTAATAGCATGAATCATTTCAAACAATAGAAGTGAGTAGTTGTTGAAAATAGTCTGTCCTTGAAAGCCCTACAAAACTTGCACTGCATCATGCTTTAACCTGGGAAAGTAGCATGGTAACATATTGCAATGAAAAAATGTTCTGAAATTTATAATTTCCTTCATTTAACATAATTATTTTAGAAGTTTGATAGGCAGATGGCATTTTACCAGAAAATTAAGAAAGACTGTCAGGTGTTTGCTGAGTTATGTAATGCTGGGGTGTTCGGACTATAATGTGAAAGTCTAGATAGTCTAGCCATTGCAATATGGCACATCGCAAAAAATGAGTAAACGCTTCTTTTTTTAATAAATAGAAATAAATCTATGATGCAATATGCATCTCATGTGACCAGATTATCCATATACTATGATTCAGAGAAAATTTATTTTAACATTTTTTTTAAATTGAGCATCAGTGGTACTATTCAGTACTGCTAGTCTTTAGTCATTTTTATATTTTCGCTGATTTCCGCGATTTTTATACAAAAATATGCTCATAACATATTATAAACAAAAATATTTACACAATTTCCTACAAAGCTTTGAATACATAACATCGCCATGAATGATTGATAACAGAATTTAATTTAAGTTCTTTAATAAATGTTAAACATTTTATGAAACTGTAAAAGTTCATAAAATGTGTAGTCCTAGTTCATACTGTTAGATGTGAAGATTGAATCAGAATGTAAAAATCTTTATTCACATAAAGGAGAAAAGGAAACTATTAATTATCTTTCTCATCTTATAGGTCAAATCTTAAAAATGTTACATAAGCAAAGTTTGTGTATTTTCAATAGGAAATTATAAAAAAGGTGAGAATACACATACGTATATAATTTCTCTTTATAGCTGGGTAGGGTAGTTTTTCTTCCAATTTTGGAAAGGATAAACCATGACTGAAATCAAAATTTATGAGCAAGATTAAGATTAGACAACATGAATGCTCTCTTCATATATACATATATCTAATACATATTGATTTTTAAAATACTTGCAACACATTTAAATGGTAGGTAGGTAGTTGATAAAAATTGCACTGGAGTAACACAATGGGCTATTGGCAACAGTCTGGGATAATCTCCAAGGGAAAGATTCAAGGACAATGCCTTGTAATTTTGAACCATGGTCAGATGACGAGAATACCCGAGCGAGCACCCCACACTCCAAACTTCCACACCACACCAATGTGAGTACATTTGAGGTCATGACAATTTCACATACACCAGCCCCAACATACAAGATGGTCTTTGGCTGGATCGAGTTACGAATTCAACCCTCTGGTTGCTCACTCGTTGCTCTTCCAACAGGACTACTATGGTTCTACGTTTAAATGGAAAAAATATGAAAACATGTAACTACAAAGAACAAAAGAGTTGACACAATAAGCATTAGCATACAAATGTTTAAAATATTATACATGTAGACAGACTTCATACTCTACTAATTTACAGACAAGGAAAAAAATAATAATTCAGAGAACTCACAATTTTAATTATTAGAAAGAAATGGTGATATTAAAATCTAGACATGGATGACCTTTTTTGTTTTGATGGATTTGTTTGAAACCCAGAGTAGACGGAAAAAACCTAAACTGTTGATGTAAATTGACCCAGGTTTCATCAGTCATTTTAGCCACTCAAGGATTTATTAAACTGAAATCTGTCTCAAAGTGGATTCTAAACCATTTAGAAAATCCATTCTCAGATCAGGATTTGCATCAAAGACCTGAGCTCTATCCACAAGCATGTAACCACCTTCATGTTCAGTGAGTTTTCATTTAAACATTACTTAACAACTCACAACATTGATTTTTTCACTTTAAGGACAATATTCACATTTAGCATATTCATAGCATAGCATTCATATAGTCACAAATGCAATTGCTGATAAGTGTGCCAATGTGACTCACTCAAATGCTTAAAGAATCCCTACATGAAATGTGCTGCCTTGCTTCTATAACAGACAGGTAGACTTTGTCATGAGCAGAACAAGGAAGCATTTTATGCTAATTCCAATCGAGTTTGATAGTTACCTGTAAAACTATTACAAATACAAATAAAAATATTGACGACTAGCTACAGGCTCAAGCTCAACAAGGCTGGTCCTTTGTTTATGAATTCCCCAATTCCCACTGACTATCCAATTGTATCTTAAATTCGTACACTCCCTTTGAATTAACTATATTTTCTGGCAACGCGTTCCAACTGTCTATTACCCTATTAAAGTAGTAGTTTTTCCTTAAATCCCGATTAAAATGTGTCTTATTCAATTTATACCCTTGACCCCTTGTTCTGTTATCCCTATTGAAATTTAAGCCCTCTGTGTCCCCTTGTTTTACCAACTTGAAAAGCTGAATCAAATCCTTCCTTCTCTTCCTTCCAGTGTATACATGTTTAGCTTACTTAAACGTTCATTATAGTCGAAATTTGCTAGCCCCTTTATAATTTTTGTAGCTCTGTGCTGAACCCTTTCAATTAATTCTATGTCCTTTCTCATATATGGAGCCCAGAATTGTACAGCATATTCTAGATGTGGTCTTACTAAACCCTTATATAACGGCAAGATTATATTCTTATCCCTTGAAGTTATAGTCTTTTTAATATACACCAATAATCTATTAGCCTTTTTACCCGCAGCTGAACATTGGTGACCCATTTTAAAATCCCTGTGAATTATCACCCCAAGATCCTTGACTGTTTCTCCCTCCTTAACCTTTACTCCCTGCAGACAGTACTCGGCTCCACTGTTCCTGTAACCCGTATGCAGAACTTGACATTTCCCTATATTAAATGACATACCCCATTTTACAGCCCATTCGGATATCTTATCAAAATCCCCTTGTAAATTCTCTATCTGTAACTTGGTATCCACTGTCTCCCAAATTTTTTAAGTCATCTGCAAATATATTGATTCTAATTTTAATCCCCTGAACTATATCATCTATGAAAATTATAAATAAAATTGGTCGCAAAACTGATCCATGAGGCACCCCACTTATAACTTCTGTCCACTGTGAATAATTTCCTTTTACCTACACTCTCTGCTTTCTACTCAAAAACCAATTCTTTATCCATATCAATGTTTTCCCCTGAATCCCCAGCCTTTCCAATTTAAACAGTAATGCCTCATGAGGTACTTTATCAAAAGCCTTTTGATGGGCGATCCATATTACGCGTATCTTTAGTGCGGATGGGTTTTACAAACCTGAAGTTACTCTAGTGATCTATTTCTTTCTCATGCAGTTTACCATCTGGTAAACTTGGGGGTCGCAACTCCATGATGCCTGGGCAATCTTTCTCCTCCCCTTTTTCCTATCTTTTAACAATTACTTGATGTACTTTGTCTTGCATTTGGCCAAGTATGGTCCTTGCACTATAAAACCCCAAAACAACCAACCATAAAACAAAGCTGGTCCAGAAAATTAGTACTGTTTGTGCATATCTCCCACACATCTGACAGCACAAAAGTCGCGCTGCGTAGTTACATCCTTCAACTCAAGAACGAATTAGCCATAGACAATTTGTTTGTTTACGTTAACGTTTGAAGACATTGTTTGTCGGTAATCATGTCTAAAACAATCAATCGGCCCGCCAGCTGTAAAATAAACTATCAAAATTCCTTGACAGTCACAAAACCCAGTGCACATTATTTTTTTTGAAGAAAGGTGGCTTGGCCTTCTTGGGTTTCAGGGAATCAGTATACCGCTATATCAGTGACTGTCGTTTCGTTACAGGTGTCTTGGTAACAAATCCATGTTTCATCACCTGTGCCAATCCTTTTCAAAAAATGAGTTCCTTCTGTCGCATGACGCTGCAAAAACTCATAGGCTGCTCCAATGAGTTTCCGTTGAATGTCCGTTAGTGTTTTTGGTACCCATCGCGAACGCAATACTTTGTAGTTCAAATGTTTTGTCAAAATTTTGTGTAATAAACATAATGAAATGTTTCGAAAATTCATTGACAAATTGGAAATCCCTTATTGGAACAAACTTTTTCGTCGATACAGTGCACTAATTCTTTGGTGATCAATGACGGGTGTCCACTGCACTCCTCATCGTGGACATTTTCCCTTCCTTCGTTAAACATCCTAACCCACTTTTGCACTATACCTTCACTTATCGTGTCGTCTCAGTAAGTTTCACTTATCTGACGATAAATTTCATAAGGTCGAACATTTCTTGCATTCAAAAACTTGATAACAGCTCTTATGTCACAGCTGGCAGGCCAATCAATTGTTTTAAACATGATTACAGACAAACAATGACTTCAAATGTTAACATCGATAAGCAAAATGGCTAGGCTAATTTGTTCTCGAGTTGAAGGATGTAACTACGCATGCACGACCTTCAAGCTGTCAGATGCGCAGGAGATATACGCAAACGGTACTTACTTTCTGGACCAGCTTTGTACATGCACAAACCCAAGTTCAATTCTAACATGAAACAGCAGAATATACTTACCTGGATTTTAGATGCAGCAATTTCTCTAATATCACACATCTTTAATGCTCCATGATATTTTAATGTTTCAATTATTTCACTATTGTTTTTCAAAATTGCCATATCTAATGGAGTAGTCCTAAAATATAAATTTTATTTGAATGCAAATATATAACCATGATAAAAAAAAGTATTTTAAATTTACCCATTACCTTCTGAATGAAAAATGAACTGAACTTGAGTTTTACATGTAATTGAGTAAAAATCAATGAGTGGCTACAAATTGACTTTTATAGCTAAATGAACTATCGATTTCAGAAAAAAAATTTTCTTTTTAAATTATAAAATGGCAGCATGATCAGAAAAATCTTACTTCTTTACGTATACAAAACATATACTGTCACATTATATTAACTAGTTATAATTTGACTAATACAATATTATGTTGTTCATATACGGCAATTTCTCTCATGTTTTTAAAAATAAAAATGCAGACTAGAAAATCATTACAAATACTTGACACCTCATGCCAGTGTAGAGTACGCACAACACTTTGTAAAGAGTTACTTTTGCAAAACAAAAATAAATTATATTAATGAAAATGCCATTTTCACAGTCCTACTAACCTGAAATGGAGCTAGATAATTGTGACTAACATTTTCTGGCTTTGACCAAGCAAAAAGTTAAGATTTGCCTATTTAATTAAGATTAAGATTTGCCACACAGAAATAATTGAAGTATTTTGAAGAATAAAATTTGTGTTTTATTTTTTAAAGTGTCAACACTTTTTATTCATTAAATTGAATATTATTTTTAATAAAATGTCACTAACAGAAGTTAGAAATTGTTTTAAAAATGTCTTAAAAAATGGTTTTTTTTTATGCTGCAAATATGAAACACCATGAGGTAATAGGTTGACATGTAATAGGAATCTTCAAAGAATATGGGCACATTGTTGCCAGATGAAGTTAATAAAGGAGAAATAGTACAATTTTCTTCCAAATAATTTAAATGTTGAGAGGAAAAATTATTAACTCATTAAAAAACTAATTTTGTGACCGTGTGCTGAGAAATTCCTCCTTGAAGCGGGTGAACAAGCGACAAACTCTCATTACACTCACAAACATTTATTAATCTAATTTACATAACGTGGACACAATATATACTATTTACATAACCTTTCATAACTACCCGACATAACGGACGCTACGACGCGTCTTTATTCTACGCTGCCGATAACTCCCTCACCTCCTGAGGGTGTCCGTGATCGGAGCAGGGGTTAGACTTAGTTTTGGTTCTCACTTTTAGTTCGGAGGTTTATAGCTCTGCAGCTGAAGCTGCACTTATAGTTCACTTGTTTCAGTCCCCCCCCCCCGGATAGGAAGACGTTTCGGCGAGTCGCCAGGAGAAGGGTCATATGGTTGTCTTGAGTTTTGCCGCACTGTTGGATCAGCTTTTCGAGGTCGACCTCTCCTTCGCAGTGGGATGATGGGTACGTTTCCATTTTGAGGGGTGTTAAGGCATGGACGGAGAGCAGATGTATTATATGTTCCGACAGGAATATCAGGAGATTCAGGATTCGCAACAACATAACTTGTTGGAGAACGCTGAGTTAAAATCAAATAGGGTCCGTCTCGGCGAGGTGCAAATTTCGCTGACCTCTTCTTAACTTTGTTGCTCACAGTATGTGAGGTGACCCATACTTGATCTCCAGGTGCGTATTGGGGAACGCTTCTTCTTCCTCGATCAGCATATTTCTTTCTCTGATCCTGCTTTTGTTCGACAAGATCTTTAATCTCAGAGGAGATCTTTGCAAATTTCCGTAAATATGGTGTGATCTCAGCAATGAAGTTGTCATTGTTGATCACTGACCTTATGTCATGTTGAACATCGTCTAGTGTTCTAAGTTCTCTTCCAAATTGTAAAAAGGCTGCAGCATGAGCAGTGGTGTCACATTTTGCAGTGCTCAGAGCAAAACGTATAGTTGGGAGTTTTCCTGACCATGTGGTGTGGTCATCACCGACAAGAATGGCAAGTCTTGGTTTTAAATCCCTGTTTTTCCTTTCTACTGGGTTCGCTTGAGGACAGTAAACTGTAGTAAGAATTTGTGTAACTCCGAGAAGATAGCATACTTGTTGAAGAACAGCACTGACGAATTGGGATCCGTTATCATTTATGAGACGACGTGGCAGACCGTATCTCAGAAACACTTCCTCTAATAAGGTTACTGCACACTCCTTTGCAGTGGCGTTTTGGAGAGAGAAAAGCTCCACCCATTATGTAGAAGTGTCCTCAACAATGAACATCCATTTCTTTCCATCTGGGATTTCTGGTAAAGGACCGAAAAGATTGATCGCTAATGTCTCAAAACGCTGGGAATACACTGGTGTTCTCAAAAGTCCTGCAGGCCTTTGGTTACTTGGCTTATAACGGCTGCACTCAGCACAATTCCTTACATAATCTGAGATGTATTTTCTCATTCCAGGAAAGAAATAATGCGTTGCAATCTTATGGAAAGTGCCCTCAGCACCATAATGTCCACAGGTTGGGGCATTGTGATATTGTTGCAGAACTCTTTCACGTTCCTGTGTCGGAGCTACCAACTGGGCTTCTTCTGATTCAGAATCCGGGCCGTATTGATATAAAATACCTTGAGACATTATGTAGCAACGATTGGTCCAATTCACGTAGTTTTCGTCCTTGGAGACGTTCTCAAAACAGTCAATAATTTTCTTCACGTTATCGTCTTTCAATTGTCCTTCACGTATGTCATTTGCTTTCCTGGATGGTAGATCAATAATGGTAACAGAACAAATGCCACAAGTGGGCCTTCCATGTGTACATGAAAGGCGGGAAAGTATGTCTGCAATGACGTTTGCTTTTCCTGAAAGATAATCAACTTTGATGTTGTAAGACTGTATCTGAAGGGCCCATCTTGCGAGTCGATCAGTTCATGATTTCAGGCTCAACAACCATTTCAAGGGTTGATGATCTGAAAATACTGTTATTTCAGCTCCTTCGACATAGCCTCGAAATTTTTCAAGTGCCCAAATCATTGCAAATGCTTCTCTCCGTGGTGCAATAATTTCTTTCTGCAGGTGTCAGCAAACAGCTTTCATACTCTATGGGATGCTCTTGTGGACCGTGTCCTTGGATAAAAACAGCTCCTAAAGTATAATTCAAAGCATCTGAACCTATAACAAAAGGTTTTGATTCATCAATCTGTTTCAGCACTGGTGGCGAAATCAAACATTTCTTTAAAAATTAAAATGCAGATTGCTCCTCTTCACCCCACTTCCAAGTGGTCTGCTTTTTGGTGAGATTGCTCAACAGATGAGAAATGTCAGCAAACTTCAGAATGAATCGTCGATACCAGCTGCAAGTTTGCAAAAAGGATTGCACTTGTTTCACATTCTTTGGAGGGGGAATACAGGTAATGGCCTCCACATTGGCAGGGTCTACTTCGATACTGGAACTGGTAATGTAATGACCAAGGTACTTGACTTTGGGACAAGAAAAATTGCACTTGGCACGGTTAGCATTCAACTTGAACTGTTGAAGTCGTTCAAAGACTAATCGCAAATCTTGCAGACGTTCTTCAAAACTGGGAGACATCAAGATGATATCATCCAGGTAGGCGAGGGTGTTGATCTTTAAACCATTTCGAAAAATGTCCATCAAACGTTGAAACGTTGCAGGGGCCGTTTTCAATCCAAAAGGCATTCTATTGAACCTGAAAATTCCAAACTGTCATACAAAGGCGGTTTTGTCTTTATCATGCGGATGCATTTGTATCTGATAGTAACCTGATCTCAAGTCAATTGTTGACATAAATGCCGTTTGCTTGGCATTGTGTAAAAGGTTGTCCATACGCGGCAATGGGTATGGATCTGATTTGGTGACAGCAATAAGTTTTCGGTAGTCGATGCAAAGTCTGAAATCTCCATTTGGTTTGGGAATGAGAACTGCAGGTGAGGCATATGGAGAGTCACACTCCTCGATTACTCCTGCTGTAAGGAGTTTATCAATTTCCTTTTTTAAAACTTCCTTCCTGGCAGGAGAGAGTCGGTAAGGTGACGATGAAATTGGTAAAGTATCTCCTGTGTCAATTCGGTGTTCACAATAAGGTGTCGGTTCTCCCCCTGGACTGAAGACCTTTTCGTATTCCGTCAATAATGCTTTCCTGGTGTGGGTTTAGATTTTCACCTTCGCTTGGTCGAAGTAGTACTGAATCCATAGAAGTACTGGTGTCCACAGAGTTACAAGATTGACCTATAACTTCTAATTGAAATGGACCAGAATTTGCTGGCATGTTTTCTACAATGTTCAAGTAATGGTCTTGAACTTCTAGCTGAGTTTGACAGGGATTCGCTGGGATAGCGCTTATCACGATGTCGGAAGAATGGTCTTGGACTTCTGGTCGAAGTACACCAAGACTCGCTGGGACAGTGGATTTCGCAAATGTGAAACTTTTATTGGGTCTATCACTGAAGAACCAGGAATGGTCTTTTAAGATTCAGGACAATTCCAGTCTTTTCTATAAAATCCATTCCAAGCAGAGTATGTTTTCTCCGTGCTTCAGGAATAGCAAAAATTGGTAATGAAAACATTCTCCCTTCCAGACAGATACTAACATTTGCTTTGTGTACCACCTTTGTTGGCTGGCTGCCATCAGCGAGAGTCATGGTAAAATGTGTCCTTTGGAAATGGGTTCCTTGTTCTTTCAGCAGTTGGTAAAGAATTGCACCGGCAATAGAATGAGTTGCTGCTGTATCTGCACATGCCGTACCACACAGTCCGTTGATATTCACAGTAAGAATCACCATCTGACTCAATGTTGAAAGACTACTTGACTGTATACTGCTGAAACGACTGGTATTCTTTTAGTCAGGCCTGGAACAATTCAGACATTTTGACTTAATGTACCCTGGAGTGCCACAAGCATAGCAATAAACAGTGGGGTGTTCTTCCTACTTCGGCTTCTTGTATTTTCTGTCATGGAACTCCTTCCTCGTAGAGTTGAATCTTGGATATTCTTCTTTCATTTTCGTAAACGATCTCTTAGGATTAACTGTTGGTCCATCTTTTCTGGTCTTATACCTGAGACTTTCGTATGCGTCTAGTTTTTCCACAAGATCAGTTGGAGAGATAATGTCTCCCCATTCATCCAAGATGTGTTCTTTGAATTCCGGTGGACACTTTTTCTTGATTTGATCAGTTATCATCAGGTTTCTCAGCTTTTCAAAAGTATTTACCTTCACTTCTCTAATCCAATTCTCATAATAACTACACAGTTCAAAATAAAAATAATTCCATGTACATTCAGGATTCTTTTTACGAGTTGCAAATAGCTGGAGAAAACGTTCAGCAGTCAACTTGAATCTTTTAAGTAAGATATCCCTAATGAATTGGTAATCTTCTGCTTTTTCATCAGGTTCCCTAGCAAGGATTTTCGCTATATCACTGGGAAGGACTCCCACCAAATATGCTACCCATTGTTTTTCCGGAACCTTCAGAAATTTTAATCGTCTTTCAAAGAGATTGAGAAACAGAGACATGTCATCTTCTTTTGGATTGAAGTTCCGAATAAACTTTTTCAATTCAAATTTTGGTTGGTCGACAGTAGGAACGGGTAACTCTGATGGGAGCAAGGACAACTTTTGGATTTCAAGTTTCAACCGAAGTAGTTCAAGGTCATGAGCTCTTGCCTTTTCTATTCTTTCTTGTTCAATTGCGTTTTCCTTTGCAATTCGTTCCAGCTCAATTACTTTTTCTTGAGCAAGTCGTTCCTGCTCAACTTCTTTTTCTTTAGCTATTCGCTCCCGCTCAACTTCTTTTTCCTTAGCAATTTGTTCCCGCTCAACGTCTTTTTCTTTAGCAATTCGTTCATCTATTACACTGACGAATAAATTATTAGTGAGTTCTTCATCGTAGTTGTCAGAATTGACAATTAAATCTTTTAATTGGATAACTTTCATATTGCCACCTACGTCCAAGCCCAATTCATGTGCCAACAATCTCAAGTCGTCCTTGCGGCCTTTTGCAAGGTAAGACATGATTGCAGTCTAGTTTGAAAAAGTTCTGGAATTTCGGATGAATCTTACAGTCTAGAAAAGTTCTGGGATCAATTTTATTGTTCGTAAAGTTTTTTGTTTCAAGCAAGCTCCAATATAAAGCAATAATTATTTTCCTTGACATCAACACCCACCCAATACTTAAATTAAGTTTTGATTAACACAATATTCAAAATGATTAATGGAAAACCTCATCTGAAAACACATAATAAAATTTACACTGAATAAGAATTACTTTTAAAAAGATAATGAAACCTTATCAGAACACACAAAATGTAATTTATAAATGCTTAAGGAAATCAATGCAAAATAATTCTTATACTTAATTATTTATAATGTGTTCTGGATAATAAATATGCCAACCTAAGTAATACGATTAGAAACACAGATTCAACAACGATAGTATTATTAAAAATATCCGAGCAATAAATCTTCCTGTGAAAGTGAAGCATGTAAAAGAAAAGGTTTCACTCATATATCAAAAGAGAAAACAAATTGTGAAAATGAAATACAGACTATGAGTTAGTCAAAACAACATTCACTGAAACAGCTGAGAGAGGGGAAGAAATTAATATATCAGGGAATTCTCAAGGTCACTTGTTACTTCACGCTTACACAAAGAAGCTCATGCGTTCACAAAAACGATACATTACATTTCAATAGCAGAAAAAGCCATTAATTATTGAAATAGCAAGATTTTTTTCTTTTTAAATCAGCAAACATATACGGATATGCATTTAAAACACAAAATAGTAATGTTAGTTCAAGTTATGCATTTAAAAAACCGAAAGCAGAATAATTTCACTACATTAACACAATACTAAAATCAAGATAATTCCTATACCAAATATTGATATCAATTAAAAATTAACGAAAATCAACAGCACAAATTATTGAAATCAAGTTGATTTCTTTTGACACAGTTTAGTCTGGATGACTACAACTTTTAAATTATTATCAAAAACAATACAATGCAACTTATAATTTTCAAGATCGAAAATAGCAACACAAAACAAACTTATCTGAAATCATCTGTTGGAAGCAGGTTGCTTTGGTGATTTCTCCGACACAAGTGGATACTTTTGGGAACCTGTGAATTAAATTAGCCTAACCCCAACTCAAAAACGAAACACATCGGACAGTTGGGCGCCAATTTGTGACCTGTTGCTGAGAAATTCCTCCTTGAAGCGGGCGAACAAGCGACAAACTTTCATTACACTCACAAACATTCATTAATCTATAATTTACATAACGTGGACAAAATATATACTATTTACATAACTTTTCATAACTACCCGACATAACGGACGCTACAATGCGTCTTTATTCTACGCTGCCAATAACTCCCTCACCTCCTGAGGGTGTCCGTGATCGGAGCAGGGGTTAGATTTAGTTTTGGTTCTCACTTTTAGTTCTGAGGTTTATAGCTCTGCAGCTGATGCTGCACTTACAGTTCACTTGTTACAGTTTATTATTATTGAATTGAAATAAATTAAGTCCCTAAACTTTGATAAAATTTAGTTATTACTTATATTTCGATTTAGTATTTGTATCGAAATTTTATATTGCCCTATTCTAATACATTTATTTATTATTATTATTTCTTATACATTTCACATACATAATTCTACCAACTTCCATTTCAAAAATGAAAACAGAAAATAAAATAAACCTACATTATTCAAAACTTTTATGCAAAAGACTGAAAAGTATAAGCATGTATGAGATACTTTAGTGCTTTTCCCAACAGGTAAATAACAAATGGAATCGACAAGTATGTAAATACATATTAAGCAGTTCACTTTAAAAATATTTTCCCTGGCAATAAAAATAAATGGAGCTAAATAGAAAAAACCCAAAAGTGCACATCGTCCTTAAGAACTAAAAACCAGAATTTTATGTAATGAAAAGTAAAGCCTACTATTAGAAAAGAAAAATATCTAATAGCACTAAAATGGGCTTTACTAAAGCAATTCACAGCAGAAGAGTAACCGATGCTTTTCTTCTTAGGGCATAGTTTTGGCACAGTATGCAAAGGGTTTGTTGTAGCAAATATGGGAAAACGATAAGTAAAACTAAATTCACTGAAAATTGCATTCACTAGTGAAACACTTTTTTAGTCATCTAAAATCAGCAACCAGTTTCACCTAATACTTACTATGATAGAAGAGAAGGGAAAATAATTTTCCTTTTCCCAAATTACATGCTTCAGTTAAATGACAATTAAGTAGTTTCAAAACTAAAATTGGGGAAAGGAAAAGAAACAATTAGTAATAATCAAGGGAAACGGGAAATAGGAGGTAAATAATCTAAACCTATAAAAAAAGTAAGTGCTTTTATAAAAGTAATTGAATATTACATGCTGTATGCTTTCTCAGAGGTATAGTTTATTTATTATGGAAAAAAATCAGGTATGGAAGATAAACTCTTTAGACCAAAGAGATAAATAAAATGCATGGTGCAAAATGTATACTGGATACAATTTATCACTACATGGAAAAATTAAGATATGGTAGTGTCAGTTTTCAACACACAATTAGTTATTCATGTTTGAAAAGGCTTTGTCAATCTGAGTGTATACTTGCAAAATAGATGTTTCTCAATGTAAATATTAACAATACTTAAATTCTGCTGGAGTAATCTTTCGTCTATTCTAGCACATAAAGAAAAATATGATGGTATCAAAAATTAAAATCAGTAGAGAAAAGCACAAACATATTCTGTTGCACAGATTATTACTATGATCATCAAAAATAAAACAATTGTCTTTTGAATGCAAATACTAAAATGAGAACCAAAATTCAACATCATGGAAACTCATATCCTCTAGTATATATATCACTCGGACTGTATCGATTGTTATAAATTCATAAAATTAGTTATACCTGCATTTCTTATGAACTATTGCATTAACATTGGCATCATAACAACAAAGTAGTCTAACAATGCTTCGATTTCCGCTAGATATTGCCCAGTGAAGAGGAGTCTTTCCCTGAAAAAAATTGAAAACATAGTAAATATTATCTCCATATGTAGTCACAGAAAAAAATGAACCACCCCTCATCATTCAAGCAATTTTAACAGTAGAGAAAATTCGATGATGGAGTTTGACAGGAACTAACATAGGGGCTGTCTTCATATTAAATTGAGCCTCAATTTCATAAATTAAAATGGAAAACCCCCTTTTTCGATACAATTTCAAATCGTTATCAAAATTTTTCACATACCAAATTTTATGTTATTAGGCCATACCGTTTCGAAGTTGAGTACTGAATGATTGGAGCTCCTAATGTTATAAATAAATTAATATAATAAACAATATTTCTATAATGCTGATATTTTGTACAATGTTACTGTTAGACAAATCAAACAGAATATTTTATTTTAAAAATTGTTTTTAGTATGCAATAAAAATTATTAAATTGATGTTTGAAAAAATTATGAATTGGAACCTTATATTTAATGGGAATTGATTCAGAACTTCTAATATGACCATGCAACATTTTAGCTCATTCATATGGTTAGTTTTTGAACCTAATACTGTGTAAATTTAGCTGTTTTTAAAATATTTTTTTATTAACAGTGGATTTTAAACATTAGGCAAATTAAAGTACCATATTTTTTGGGGAAAAATAAAGCACTAACAAAAGACAATATTTACAATTTTGAAATGAAAAGAAACGCACAAGAAAATTTTCAAATATTGTATGTGTAAAATATTTTTCAAGCATGGATTCACTTTTTAATTCAACCCAGATTTCTTGAGAAATCTGATACTTAAATTTATCTTTGTTACTTATTTTCTCAATCATTCACAATGCAACATCATTTATATTTCAAAACAATCATCAGTATATTAATTAAACACACACTTATTACCTCCATGTCAACAATATTAGGATTACAATCAGATTCTAGGAGTACAGAAACACAGTTTAGAGAGCCTTCCTTCATGCAAGCATAATGCAGTGGTGTCATTCTAAAAAGTATTATGTAGTATAATAAGCATGTATTGGTTTAACTTAAAAGCAAAACAATTAACACAATTTATCTTCATGTAAGTTTATAAGAAAACAGTTAAAATAAAAAGAAATACTGTGAAGAATAGTATAATTGAATTAATACATATCCAATTACTATAGATCCTAAAATGTTTGGAGAACTTAATTATAAATTTGATTGCAATCAGTCCAGATTTTCTTTCGTCAAAATGAAACAATTTCAACATTTACTAATATGCATCACCAGTTTTTTACCATTATTCTTACCTTTTCACTTCATAATCATAACTTTTCCTTTAATAAGTAGCAATTTCGCCTTTATCAGGGTACGGAATAAAATGGAATTACAAGGTACAATCACAGAAGAAAAAACGAATCAATCCTCTTCATTCGAGCCAATTTTAGCAGTAGAGAAAATACAAAGATGACGCTTGACAGAAATTAACGTCTTCTAAAAATTCAATTTCACAAAATTTGCATAAGGAGCCATCTTTATTTTAAATTGAGCACCAACTTCATAATTTCCAATAGGAACCCCCTATTTCAACACACAATTTCGAATCTATATTAAAATTAAACTTCATATACCAAATTTCATGTTATTAAGTCTTACTGTTTCGAAGTTATGAGTACAGAAAGATTGGAGTTTCTTAGAATTTTACGAATAGCTTCCTATATACCTCTACAGCGATGGTATTTTGTGTACCATATTACTGTTAAATAAACCAAACAAAATTCACTAAAATTTCATTTTTAAAATAGTTTTTAGTATGCTATAATTATTAAATTAATGTTTAAAAAAAATTATGAATTGAAATCTTATATTTTTATGGAAATCGATTCAGAACTATGTTGTGCTTCGTAAATTCAACTACCTTTTGACATCAGGTTAAACGATTTTTACTGCAGGAAAATGAAACTTGTACAATTAAGTCTTGAAATAAAATTTTTAAACCTTTCATGGTACTGATGGACTGAGTCTAATATAAATTATTCTGCTTTTACCACATGTAACATGAAATATAAATATTTCTTTATCTGATGTATTTTTAATAATTCAGTGTTAAATAAATACATCTCATGTTATAAAACTTTTAAATTATGTGAACAAATAATAAGTTATTTAACAAAACGTTGTTTGGGTTTTGTGATGCAAGAACCATATTTGTCCAAGTTGCACCAAACACAAGACAGACAACATGAAGTAATGGACATGCTGATACAAGGAAATTATTCCGACACAGGAGAGAAATACAATGAGGGTATGTAACAATAATTGAGCCTACAGCACCTACAACTTTATTTTACAAAAGGAAACAACATTATGAGGTGTAATTGCTTAACAAAGATTCAGGGGTTTTACTATACCCAACAGTTTATAAAATATATTTGTTCAAATTATTAAGTATAAATTTATATACTAACCCAAAATCATCCTGTGCATCACAGTAAGCTCCTTTCTGGAGTAATATCTGACACAAATATGCATGGCCGCCTAGAGTACACCTAATTTACAAAAATATTTATTTAAACAAATATAAAATATTTCAAAAACTTTCATAAAAGTTAAAAAGTTTCTTTTGGTATAACTAGTCACTGCATTGCCCATGAGTTATTTTCATGGGCTCAGGTGTGACCACTGCTCGCTAACCCCAGGTGATTGCTACGGATTCCAGCAAACCTAATGGGAATTTGTAGCCTACTGAATAACAGCCATCACGGCATTGCCAAATTCGAACTGCAATGTGATCCAATTGGCAGTACGATCGCTGAGATAAAACAATAACGCTCGCCAACCCCCAGTGATTGCTACGCAATTCCAGAAACGATCACAATAGCCCATTGTGTTGGTCCGGTGCGACATTGATAAAATACTACCTACCAAAAAAAATTGTGGTGTCATTGTCTAATGTGCCCATGCCCCATATTCATGTTACAAAAATAAAAAAGTTACAATTTAAAAAGCAGGAAATGGAATATGTTATCTCGATAGCGAATGTCAGCGATAGTCTGCTGACAAATCGTTCCTTGTTGCCTGTGGTGCTGTTTTGGAATCGTTTCAAATGGAATCTGTGATTTCTCAAACACAATCAAGGTCAAATTCATATGGGAAAAAAATATAAAATTACAGTTTAAAAATTATTTATTTAAAGAAAATCATATTTTTGGTATCAATATAATGTGAAAATTTTCCATAAATTACAAATCCATAGAAAATTTTTTACTCTATCTTTAATGGTCTAGGAGATAGAAAAAAAATTATATTATAACTCCAGTTAAAATTGTTTTTTATCATCCACTGAAAAATCATTCCAATTCAATTTTGGACATTGGCCCATTTAGCTCCACAGTACAGAAATAATTTGATTTCCTAGTGTGTGTGCGAGTTGGAATTCACTTTAATAGAAGTATTTTTTGGGTAAGTAAAAAGTAAATTACAAAAATAGTCACCAATGCAAAACTGTGCTAGAGTTTACATCTGAGATATGTATATTAGCACCATGTCTGATTAAAGCTTTAGCTGTGCCGGTTCTACCAGTTTCACATGCTCGTAACAAAGGAGTCATTCCATACTTATCTTTACAATTAATGCAAGTTTTACAGTTCACCAAGAAATCAACTGCAGAAACTTGGCCTTGGCGTGCAGCAACATGAAGTGCTAATCGAAAATATAAAAGAAAACGAGGTTGATTATTTTAACAAACAACTTATTGTAACTTGAAAACTGATTTTAAAATAATACTTTTCTTCAAGCTATCATAAGAACATTTAAACTGTTAATACTTAACAGGTTAATAAGATTAAATCACATAAATCCATACTACAGCTAGTTAAATGACAATTTCATATCTTAAATTATAATTGTATTACATGAAATTAATTATTAGCATAACTTTACTAAGAGCCTTAATAATACTTAAAATGCAGGGACAAAGAATAAAAGTGTAACAAATATTCTATTCAGATGCTTTGTCAGGATAAACATTGATGCTTAAAGATAATGTTTGATGCAGTTTTTTTTTCGGAGTATTTATCCTTAGTTTGTTTCAAAAACTGAAAAATTAAAAACCTGGTTTGTTGTTTTGGCACATGAGCCACAATTTGGCCAAGCTGTGCCAAACACAAGACAACATTAAGTAAAAAGGTCATGAAAGGTGGAGGCATTGGGAAACAGAATAGAGGGATGAAAACAGAAAATAATAGCTTGGGTACCCTAGAGTTCCTCAGGTCCATGAATCCCATATACACATAATAAAGATGTATTAGAATCAAATTATATAATTACCAAGCTGAGAGCTTATCAGTCTAAATCAGAATAATATCTATATATTAAAAATCTTAATATAATTACCATCTACTGGCAATCTAGAAATTCTTAGTAGTGTTATGTTCTATTATTATATAGTACATCATGAAAACAGAAATATTACCACTCATTCCATCATTATCAGTAGCATTATGATTTAATTCAACTGCAATTTCATCCATGACTTTCAGAACATCAACTGCATTTCTGGCTGCAGCCCACATGAAGGATTTTCGGCCCATACTGTCTCCAACATCACACAAATACATTCTTGCTAAAAAGAGGGCAACTGTTTTCTGAAATAGATTATTAATGTTGCTCATCTTCAGTAAAAAGTAACATACAACTGATCTTATGACAAATTATTAATAAATGGTTATAATAATGAGAAACAAGTTCATATTCAAAATATGCATTGAAATATTTCACAGTATCATTCACATTGTCTTTTATAATTGCACAAGTTAAATCTTAATTATGTTATTATCCGTTTATGACGTAGGCGACATGCAATATAAAATTGACAGTTTAAGTATGCTCTGCATGTTCATTTTACGAGAAACAAAGCAGAATGGGGAAAACGCAGACCGTTCACTGTTTGAAAAAGGTACTTGTCCAAAAGAAGTAACTGAATCTAAAACAACTAATCAAGACTGATTGGTGGCGTCAGACAGATTCTGTAGCAGAAACTTTACTATTCTGCAACTGACAGAAACCATTAATGAAATCTCGTCCCAACAGATCTCAGTGTAAACAATGTGCAGAGAATTGTAGAATCAGTATATGCCAGTGAGGAAACTTCAAGAGTAGTTCACAGAAGATCAATCTGACTTCTAACATCTTCCCCTCGTTGCCGCAAAGTCTGAATCTTAACACCCTATAGAGTTTGGTAAACGTTGGAAAATCACATCTGACAGAAACCTCTTCCATCTACTTTACAGGATTTTAAGGTCTGTCTATCTAATGTATGGTATTATCTGGATTTTAAAATGCACTTCAGAACATTGTAGAACTTATTCCTAAATGCCATACATGCTGTTGTCTATCCAACTAAAATCCAATAAAATATTTATCCCAGGTTTCTAATTCATTAGTCAGTGTGTATAACATAAATACTACAGGGTAATACACAAAATATATGATGGAAAGTGAATTACGGTTAAGGAAACATACTGCATGGTTATAATAGGCAGCATAATGCAATGGTGTAGCACCACTATCATCTGCACTTGTATGGCTTGCTCTCCTATTCAGCAGGATATCAGCTTTGTCATGTAAACCTGAAATATATATATATGGGAAAAGTCACTTAAAAAATTAAAAGGATGCTGATGAGTCATCTTTACACATATCATGCCGATTTGATTAATGTTGATGTAACAGAAAATGAATTGGAAACACAAAATTTCCATAATTATCAAACAATTGTGCAATTAAACTGCAATTTTTAGAGTCAAGCACTCATATTTTCTTTTTTTTAAATCAAAACATAATAAGAAAATTAACATTTAAAAGGCTAATAAATAATCAGACAACATATTTCTTTCAATCTGAAATGTTTTTAGATCACAATGGGCTAAGTCACCAAGAGCAGAGTAATTTATTTGTTGGTCAGGTGGCAGCATTCTGTTAATTTAGAATGAATGTCAGTACTCGTAGAAATTGAATAAGCAATTATGTTAGCAAAATTAATCACAGAATGATAAATAAGTCCTAATTCAATTACCTTTTTTTGCTGCCCAGTGTAATGGGGTGCAAAATGCATTATCAAGAATATCTATATTACAATCATCTCTGCAAGCCTACAACCAAAAAAGAAAAACATTATTACTGTAGTATATACTGTCATACAGTAGCATAGTTACTTTCAAAACAATGTAGCGATTCTAATGCAGATAATATTCTACTCCCCAAAAGAAGATTTATACTGAAAACACTAACGTCAGATGCATGACGCTTGGCAAAAACAGCTTAAACCATAAAACAATGAAATTTAAATTTATCACCACCATCTTGAGGGGAAGCTAAGTGCCCAGTAATATGTGGAGTAAAAATATAAATCATCAAACAAAAAAAAAGATTCAATAAGTTAAAAACTTTTATTAATTAAAAGCTGCAAAACTATTTACAGTTTTAGTTTTTAGAAAGAGATTCAGTTTAGACGAAACAATTAGAGATTTCAGAAAAGTTCAATTTAGAAGAAACTATTTGTAATGTGCATGAAGGAAAACCTTTACCAGAAGGAATACTTTTTGCCACACCTGCTAATTAGTAATTTAATCACTTCTTTAAACAGGACAAGAGCACATTTCACTTGGAGCAGATAAAAAAAAAACTCTCAATTGCAGATAATATTGCTCATAACTGAGCTCAAGTACACTAGACAGTCTGAAATACATCATGGGAATATTTGGAAAGAAAACAACAGAGTACACAACCCCGAATTTCTAAATAGAATACAGTCAAAAGTAACAAATTAGGGCAAGGCGGGGTAATTGTAAACAAAAATTGTATGTTCGTCTTTCAAACTCTTGATAAAGTAATTAAACATTGTTCACCCTACTAAACTATTCTACTTTGATATTTAATTAGTACAAAGATTCCAGAAAAGAAATTTAACACTGTACTCGGCTGTTTACAATTACCCCTGAAAGTAGGGGTAATTGCAAACAACGATTTTCCTCGTGATATTGAATAAGTAGAAACAACAAACAAATTAGAAAATTTCTTTACGGCCTTCTTTGCAACAGGTTGGAGTAGGTTAAATTGCTTTGACATGGTCTTTGGTAACAGAATTAGTCTTTTTCAACCACAGCGAATGACAAACATCCACCCTTCATACATACGAATAATGAGTTTTCTTTCTCTTTTCCCACTCAACATCAACAAGCAGAAATGTAGTTGTTTCAATATCTTCCATGAATGGCTCAAAAATATTTTACTTCCCCTACAAGCTAGTCTTCTATATTTTGCTTGAATGTTTGGAGAACTTCAAGCTCTTTACTGTCAATGTTAGTCAATTCTTTCAATAGTTCAACATCCTCGCTGTAAAGGTGAAAATTAATGGTCGCCACGTGGCAACTGAATGTGTAAATGTGGAAACTGAAAAATTTTGCTACAGTAGTCACACTTTTTTTAAAATATTAGTTTATATGGTGGAACCTCCAATTTTACATTTTTGTTTCTGAGAAACGTAAAAATTTTTTTTTAAAGAAAGAATAAAGTCTGGACACACACACATATATATCTAACCTCTTCGTAGCCAGGACAGCGTTGCCCACAACAGTTCTTTTTGTGGGGTCAGGTGTGACCACTGCTCGCTAACCCCCAATGATTGCAACAAATTCCCATACGAATTCGTAGCCAAGTGGAAAAAATGGTAAACCAAATGGAAATTCGTACCCTATTGGAATGAATTCACTGCTAATTCTAATTTGGTTTGCTTTGCAAACCAAATTATGAATATTATGAACTATGGTTTGCTTCATAAATTTGATAACAGCCATAACAGAGTTGCCCGTGGTTCCATATAGGAATTCGGCGTGACATCACAATCTCTTGCGAAAATATAAATATGTAATTGAAAAATTATTTATTTTTAAAAAAAAATAAACGTATAAGGTATCAAGCTGGTGTGTTAACTTTTCCGCAGATTTCAAATCTGTTGAAATTTTCAATCTATCTCTAGCGATCTCGATTTTACAAAAAAGAACTAAATAATGCCAGCCAAAATGTTTTTATTTCCTTTGCTTTCTTTCGCTGAAATCGTAAGAAGGCAGGCAATGTAATCTGTTTATTTTTGGAACAAGAATGTTAGCGTGACGTCACATTATCTTGTGAAAATATAAAAGATATTCAATTTAAAAATTTCATTTATTTAAAGAAAATTATATTTTTAGGTATCGATGTCATGTGAAATTTTCCACAGATTAGAGATGTGTGTGTATTCGACAAAATATGTGAAGACTTGAAAGTGACCACTGAATGAAACAACTTCAGTGGCCACTGACAAAATTTCTTAATTTTCACCTTTACCTCGCTGTCCTCGAGTTCTGGTTTCCTTTCCATTTGCTTCTTTCTTAGTTTCTTGCTAACTCCTGGCTCTTTCACTTTCTTCTAACTTGGCTTCCTTTTTTTTTTTTTCTTTTCTGCCTCCTTCAAGCTTGACAGTATTTGGTCAGTTTTAAGAACTTCACCAGATGTGTGACGTTTTAGTAAATCAGTCTTCCTGCTCCCCAAGAACACGAAAAATGCAATAAAATGTACTAAATACGATTAAATACAAATTACTCAGAAAAACACATTGGTTTTCCATCTACATTTAACATAAATATTTTCAAAGTTGTGTTTACAAGTACCCCATTCCTTGAAAAATATGGGGTAATTGTAAACATTCAACTGCAAGTGCATTAAAGTTCCCAAAAGGAAAAGTCAATGATTTTCTTTTCGATAGAAACTTAACTGACCGTAGTAAAGAATATGAACAACATATCTTTCAATATATTATGTAGAGCAGCAGAAAATCGCAGCAGACAACAACTTTGAAACCCAAACTTTTCAATCACAATGTTTTCAACTAAACAGATTGCTATCAGCTGTGGTTCAAAGAAATACGGGATCACCATATTACATCCTCAGGGTTGACAACTTTCATGTTTCACAACTTTTTAGTTTCTCGGAATCCCACGTGGGCGCTTATATAGCTTGTTTAAAATTACCCCACCTAACCCCACACATTTTGTAGCAAAAAACTAATATACATTAATTCTAAAAATTACACACCAAAAATTTCAAACAGAATTCTAGAAAATACAAACTTACCAAGAAACGTACAACGTCTGAACTGCCAGTAGCAACGGCAAGATGAAGAGCTGCTCGACCTTCATAATCTTGCCAATTTACAAGGCATATTTCTTTTGCCTAAAAAAATATAGTTATAAATATTTTTTAACTATTATTTAATGACATTCTGAAAGATTTAATACAATTTTTTTACAGTCAATAAAGATAACTTTTAAAAACCAGTTATTTCATTATTCTATTCAAAATGAAAAGGAATTTGACAGGAAAAGAAATTTGAATATATTTTACCAATAACACTTTCACACATTCAAGAGCTCGGGGATTTGCATTCATAACTGCCCAGTGCAAAGGAGTTTTACCATCTTCATCAGGTATACAAATGTTTGCACCCTAAAAACATACAAAATAAAACATGTATTGTACACAAATAAGCACAAATGCAGGAGTAGCTGACCAAACTGGAATGACTTAATTGTATGCTACTACAAATACTAGAACAGAATTGAGTGTTTTTGGTTAGTTGGTTTTGGGTTTCTATGGTGCAAGAGCCAATTTTACCATGATGCGCCAAACAAAAATACAAAATTTCTCAGCCTTAACAATGAAAAAACTTGAGAAGTAAATTGCATCTCTTAATATTTAACAATGCTCTTAATTGTGATATAATTTTTGAAGAAACATTTTTGCAAAGGATTGTAATTTCTATCAAAAAAGTGAACAAGACAAGGATGTGAATGTTGATTATACACAAGAGTAGAAATAGTAAAAATTTAAAAGGAATAATAAAATTTAGTTTGAGATATATATATATATATATATATATATATATATATGTACATACGTTCATCAGTAGAAGTTTAATGCTGTCAACATTGGAATGTGCACAGCCCCAATGTAGAGCTGTTTTCTGAAAAACAAAGAATAAGTTTCATTCTTGTGAAATTATTTCCATGAACATAAGGAGTAGAACTTTAAATAATCCTGGAAATTTATCTTAAGTTATCAATATATCAAAAAAGCAAAATGAAATATAACAAGTGAACTTATTTCTATCCATATTCAAAATATCGCAGCAGTGATACCATATACAGTCAAACATCATTAAGACTAATCACTAACTGGTTAGTCCCAGATACTGTTTCAACCATGACAACTGCTCTAACCACTAAGTATGGGTGGGGGATGGTCGCAATAGAAACAGGATTCATGCATGTCATGCTGGGAGGAGGTGGGACTTTTTTCTTTTTAATGTTTACGGTATCAGTAAGGACCCAAAAAGAACTGTGATTTAATCCGATTTCTAATCTCTACTAACAAATTTTAAGTCACAACAGCTCCACTCTTCTGACAACCAATAAAAAAAAATCTGATCAATAGAGTCGAAGGTTGACAACTATCGTAACCATAAACATCAAAACACCCAACAATCTTAGAACTGTGACAAACTTGAATACATTTCTTTAAGCAACCCCTAATAAATTTCAAGCAAACTTACTTTAGAGCTATCTTGGATGTCAATTTCAATTGGTTTCATCAGTTTCAAAATGGCAGCCAAACCTTTATGATTACTATGAACAGCAGCTAAATGCAGAGGAGAAACACCGTAAAAGTCTTTCTGTTGACATGACGCATTACGAGATAAAAGCAGCTTGGTGCACTTGTGATACCCCTGTTGAGAATGATACTTCCAGATTAAATATCAAAAATCATACGCGTAACAAACTTAGTATGTCCATGGACCCCTTTTTATAGCAAAAACCTGACCATGTGAATCCCCAAGTAAAATAACTCTACATAACTGCATAATAGAAAAATTACAAACTTAACTTTCATGTCTTGAATGGTATTTATTGAAATATAAATATTGTATATTTATTGTAGTATTTATTAAAATTAGTATTTATTGAAAGTAGTAGTATTTACTAAAATACTACTTCTTTAATGTATAGTAGTAGTATTTTAGAGAGTAAATACCACTACTACATATTTACTAAAATACTAGTAAGTAGTATTTATTGAAATTATACCTTTTGTTATAAAATACAACTTTTTTTTTAATGAGATAGGTGAACCTGATGGGATGATATGCGATTATTTATATTAGGCTCCTTTGTGACTAACATTCGTAAGTCTCCATGAGCACTAATTTCCTGTCAGTTTCTTTTTTTCGTGATGAAGCTCATAGCTGGCACTAAATCCATGTTCTACTAAATAGGAAGACAGGAAAGCAATTAACAGCTTCTGTAGATTAACCCATAATGCAGGATATAAAATTGTTATCTGTTTCGTAACCAGAATTTGTGGTATTCTTGTTCAAACATTGGTTTCGGCTCCTTATTTGTGAATAATTCAATATATTGCTCCTGTATTAGTATGGATTCATCTGAGTTTGTGGGTCTACTTGCAAAAGGGTCCAACACTCAATTGGGGATAACAATGTGAAAAATGTCTTTAAATCTTTGACTGAGGCCAGAATAAAGAAAGGTTAAATGCTGACATCTCGTTTTTGCAATTTGGAAAATGTGTAAGAGCATTCTTCGCATCATCATCTCGCTTAGTCGTCGCAATGATGGTGTTTTCGAATATTTTTATTTGACTGTGTTAAAAAAGTTAAATCTTTATCTTTGTTGTCGAATGTTCCTAAAGCTTAGAAAGTTTCACTGATTCGTTTAACAAAGTTTCATTGCATAGAAGTCACATAGGTAAAGTACTATTTCCTGATAATGGAATAAAGCCACATTTTAAATATTCTACACTGTATTATCTGCATTTTTTTCTTCGTCTCACATCATACTGTCTTAGTAAAAACAAAGACGCAAATTTAAGATCTAAGAAAATAAAACAATTTATTTCTTTTCTCAGGATGTAAAAATTGCTACCAATTTATTTATTGCTATTTATTTTAACTTTCATAATAATGAAAATGGGTCACAATTATTTTACTTTATACCTATTAAACCTTTCGCAAACCCCTGACATTGTCCATGCACCCCCAAATTAATTTTAATTTGCCACAGACCACCTGAGCGGTTTCACGGACCCCTGGGGGTTCGTAGGGACCACTTTGGGAACCACTGATATATGGGTCATTCTGAAATTAAGTGGGAATTTGAGTCACCTGCATTTTTTTACGACTCTTATGCATTAATTGATTTTTATACAATAGTAATATATCTTAATTGAGGTATATTTTCATCAGATAGTGTTAAGTGAATAAATATTTGCATATTTACAAGTAAAAAAGTAAATTAACCATGGAAAATGTCACCTCCATGGCTGTGCCTAACCCTGTTTCTAGGTTAAGATATAGTTGAAAATTAAAAAGTGTAAGAAATTCCTTTATTTAGTAGCTCTATTTAATATTAAGAATTTTATTGTTACATGATGCACTTGAAATTATTACATTTTTAATTAAATTTAATGTTGAAAAATCAGCAAATTCCTTTGTCCCTACTATTTTTGTCAGCTCTGCATAAAATGTAAATAACCTTTAAAAAAGGTCTACTAGAAGGCAGCACATGTCTGAAAGTGTAATTAAAAGAAGATCTAATCAGCTATCTTTACTGTAAGATATCTTAGACTCAATAGTAAGTATTATTTTGTCCGTTTCTTATCTTTATATTTAGAAAACTCATGAGTTCTTTTAACAATGTCACCTCCAGGGCATTTTTTAACCTTATATAATTTCATTTATTGATGAACTTTTTTTCTACAGATAGTTAAAATTTGTACAAAATAATCTGGAAATCAAAGCACATGGCTGAAATTGTTTTAGGTTAGGCATAAATGTGGTCCAACCATTGAAATGTCACCTCCATGTATATCGCCTCCATGGCTAAGCTCCAACATGGAGGTGACAGTCATCCATGGAGGTCAGCAAATATTTCTTATCAGGAATTTTTTACAATGACATGGTTAAACATTGATTATAAATGTTATTTATTAAAGTAAGAACAATCTTGGGTAAACAAATCAGAAGTCCAATTGTTTTTTCTCTAACCTGTACTGATTTAACCTGCCAATTGATTCTGATTTGAACCTGTAGTGTTAGCTAACAGTTTTATTTGATTTACAATGTTTAACCCTTCTTTGCATAATGGTGAAAATTTAAATCATAACATTGAATGCCCAAAAATTATATAAAAGAACATGTTCACTTTAAGTTGATTGTGTCTGGATACCTTTTTAATGTCCATTGCATAAAAAAAAACATATCTGTCAAAAATAAGCAAGTGTCACTATCAGTAAAACGAGCTTGAAGTTGTCATTCCGCTGTTCGTTGTAGTTGCAATAAACGTACGATTTCGTTTTTAATTTTGTTTTATTATATTTGAGTTTCTATTGCTAAAAAAGTGAAAATGAGTGGAAGAACGGTTTGTAACGTGTTTCTGTTATTTTTAGAGCAATTTCTGAAAAAGTTTGCGTTTAATTTAAAAAATACCACATGATAGAATTTTACATCACTATGCAGTTACTTATCTCCTAGCGTATGGGAAAAAAATATTTTTACTCATTGTTTATTATTTGTTATTATTCTAGAAACCCCTAGATGATAATTATTTATCTATTTAGTACTAAGCTAATGATCTAACTTTGCATGATGATGGAAATTTCCATCATATTGTTTTTTGCTAAATTTATACTATAAATATATACTAAGATTTTTTTAACCATTTTTCCTTTAATTTTGAATTATATCACCTTGATTTATTTCACCAATAAAGAAAAAATCATATGCAAAGAAGGGTTAAACACTTGTAACTTTGAGTCTGATTACGTATGCTGATAGAATCGTTAATTTTTCTTTAAAAATATGGCATTGAGAGTTGGGAGATAATTTAAGTATCCTCATGACTAAAATTCTCTTTGCAGTTTCTGACATGGTACCAGTTGGTACCATGTCAATCTTCCAAGTTGGTACCATGAATAAGAAATCTGATCTAATCAAATTTAGGAAAATCAGGAAGGAGTCTGAGCAAAAAGGAAACAGAATTAAAAATGATCCATAGCTGTATGTAGAATTTAAAAGGAAGGAGCTGGAGAAATATTATAGAAAAAGGAAAAATAAAAGGTATTTCATTACTTTCCAACAGAATAGAGGAGTCTGTAAAAAAATGGGTTAGGAAAGTCTCAATTTGAAGAAAAAAAGAAAATATTTCACTAAACAGTGAAGTAGTTGACCTAGTAGAAGCTGTTGGTGTAGGCCTTTAAAGTGTAGCTGTTATTGGGAGAGTAGTAAGCAGCAGGGAAAGAGGCAGAAAAGGGCTAGCTAAAAGAAACAAATCAAAGTCCTACCGAGCGATTAAGCAACTTGAAAAAGAAAAGAAAGCAAAAATGAAGCTCAATATACAAATAAGGAAAAATATAAGAAGAGGAACTATTGTTTGAAAGAGAAGTTTAAAAATATGAACAGTCCTCAGCAGAAGGTCAAAAATCTTTTACGAGGAGAAAAAGTCTTGAATTTGGAGCTGCGTTTAACTACCCGGATCGAGAAAAATTACAATAAAAAATAAAGGAAATGCCAAAAAGCATTTGATTTGGTACTGTCTGGGAAAAGAATTAAAAAGTATCAAAGTTTGCACAAGATCCCACTTTAGACCAAAGTGGGAAAAATTAAATAAAATATATGGTGAGAAAAACATTTTTTTTTGGAATTAAAGAGACAAGCACATACCAAACAAAAAATAAAATGAGAATAAGATCTGACATCGTGAAGATTTTTGAGCAAGATGATGTCAGCCGTATGGAACCAGGCATTAAGGACTAATACTAAAAACAAAAGAAAACCTTAACAGAAAATCTTAAAATCTCCACAAAAAGTTTGAAGTAGAATTTGGCTATAACCTCTTCGCTACCTGGGTCCACGCCATGTGGACCTCGACTCTTTCGCCTTAAAAATAATCTTACTGTAAAGATTGGTAGTTAAGAACTGGGGTATATATACATGGATGTCTAAGCTTCTGATTGACACCAATAGATGGCTGTATAAATCTGTAATTCATGTGGAATATTTATTATTCAAAAGCGATTTAAAAGAAATGTTGTTGACTCAACGTAAGTAAGTAAGTAAATAAAAAGTAAGTAAATATATAATTTGTTTTTAATGAATTTTAAATCTTTAGTTATTGTGTTTTAGTTGACAATTTCTTTAAATATGTGATGAAACAGTTTATCTGATTTAAATCTGTATTTTGTGCATTTGAGAGCAATTCTTATATAGGCCCACATAAGTGGACGTGAGTATTTGGCGGTTAAAATTGGCATTGTTATCTTGTACGTTTCGTCCTTTAACAAACTTAAAGAACAGTCTTTTTTGAACCGTTAACGGTATTTTGTGAGAACTTTATCATTTTCAAAACATTTTTCTATCATCTAAAAATTTTATTTTGATAATATTGATTCAATTTTTAGGCAAAAGACTACCTAATATATGTTGGAAAGGGTTGTGTTTTCTCTGAGGACATGAAAGTTTTGGGCCTTGGAGGAAGTGCTGTGAAGATATCATCAGAAAGTATCCCCTCAAACTGGCAATATGTAGTATACACTGACAGGTACTTCACTGGCCTGAAATGTGCCAAGTATCTCCTCGATAAAGAAATTTTTACAGCTGGTAGGATAAGGTCAAACAAAATTGGAAATGCCCAAAATAAATTAAAATTGAACAAAACATTAAAAAGAGGAAAGTGGGATGAACTTGTAAAAAATGATGAAACCTCTGCATTTTAAAATGGAAAGACAATAAAAGCGTTTTATTTTTATCAACATATTTGGGCAGTGAACCTGTGTCAAGCTGCATGAACTGGTCAAAGGAGGAGAAAAAAAGGATATTGTACCACAGCCAGTAGTTGTTCAGGCCTATAATAGCTCAATGGGTGGAACCGATTTATGTAAACTCTATTTGGCCTATTATAGGTGTACCATGCGAACAAAGAAATGGCCAGTAAGAGTGTTTATTCATTTTGTGGATCTGGTTATTTATAACTGCTGGGTATGGTATGTATTCTTATCCCTCATTGACTACTGAATTCAGGTGGCACAAGCCCTCATTAAGTATGAAGGGAACATTAAAAAAAACATAAGAAAACAAACATGTTCAGAGGAAGAAACTCTAAAAAGGCAGAAGAAGGTTGTCAATCAACCAATCAAACAATTTAGACTTGATAATGTAGGCCATGTGCCAAAATTTATGGATGATAAAAATGCATCAAAGTGTAGGTTAGCTGGAGGCAAATCCAGGACAAGAGTGAACAAAATGTCAAATGTACCTTGCATCATGAAAAATAAGCTTCATAAAATACCACACACAATAAAAATTGTATTAAAAAATTGTTTTTGTGTCTTATTTCCCACAAATATTGTGTTACTTTAAAGTTATAGTGATATAGTATGTACAAAATTTATGTCTTGCAGCAATAAAATGTGCCTTTCCAAGAAAAAAATATTTTGTGGTTCTAATCTTCTAATAATGTTATTGTACTTATAAAGTGATAAATAATACAACAATGTACAAAAAAGTGTGTTAGTAAGCAATATCTTTGCATTTGAAAATTATTAGGCTTTCAGCTTTGAGACCAATGGTACACGTATGTGTACCTAAAAGTTTTAGCCCCCTATGATGAAGGCATCTAAAAGAAGAATTGACGTGAGAACTTTGAAGTGTTTCATAATATTTATCAGAAAAAGAACTGATATTTAAAAAAATTTTATATGGCTGGTAGCGAAGAGGATAATATTCCATACTCAACAATGTTTTTCTTTAACCATATTAGGTAATGCAACCTGATGTAAAAAACTTGTGCATGTAAAAAGCACAAAAATGTTTTTAATTTTTGAAAAATTAAAAAGCCTCAAAGTTCTTAATTACAATGATTTAGACCAGACGGTTACATCTCTGCTGCTGGGATGTAGTAAAATGTAAAGAATAATGTCTGGAAAGGAGATGTAAGAAGTGCATTAACAAACATGTTGAGACAAACGATTTTGAAAATGTGATTACACGTGTTGAGCAATGGAAGAGGAAATAAGTAAAGTTTAGTTAAAGGAATAAAAAAGTCAGCTAAGAAAGTGGTTAAATCAAAAGTAGAAATAGAAGTCAAAGAGCTAGTTAATAAATTTAATCATATGATTTCCTCATTTCATGAAGCATGTTTGCAAATAGTCCATCAATACAGGTCAATTTTCAACCTAAAAAATAACCTAGGAACAGATGAGATACTGATACATGTTGATTTCAGCAAAAATGATTAATGTGAGTACACCAAGGAGATGCAAAGTGTGCATTTCAGAGGTTCCCATGACCAAATCACGTTATATAGATAGGGAAATTGAAAACAGTGGAAAACAATGTTCTGACATTCTGCTCATTGTTTGAATTTTTGCGACTTGACTCAAGTGCATTTAAAGAATATACAATTATCAAAGTATTTGGTAGAAAGAGTGTTTGCTATTATGTGGTAAATGTCATGGAATGTTTTGAAGCTTTTTACCAGATCCGCTTCATGTCAAGATGACACGACACTAAATAAAATTTTTTTTTTTTTACGAAGAATGTGAAGCAACAGTGCAAGATGAGGTTGTGGCCATTTTAAAACAACTGACAATGAACATTCATGAACAGTACATTTTTTAAGAAATGCCTGAAGACATTATACTGTGTTAGATGAAACTGAAACATTTTGCCACCTCCATTCCCATGAATGTCACCTTCATGTTTTAAGGAAATAAAAAATTCGCTTTAATTTGCTTAAAATGCTTTCTTGACCTCTGTTTGATGATTGTACAACTTCATTTGTTCTAACAGGACAATAAATACATTAAATAAATAATAAAACTTTAATTTTTATTTTTCAAAAGTTTTGACTGTTAAATTTCCACTTAATTTCAGAATGACCCATATACGAGTTTTTCACAAATTAATCCTTTATTAATAACTACTCAAACTATTCATAACTTACGCTCATAATATAAATAATTGCACAGCAAATTTGACTACCTTGATCAACGATTTGAATGGGGTGGGGTTGAATCCCCAACTACCCTGGTTACACCTATGGACTAATGTACCATCGTCTCATTTATTTATCACACAAGTGAAACACTGATGAATTATGTTATGAGTAGTTATTAATAAAGGACTAATTGGTGAAAAACTCATAACTACAAAATTTTTTCCAACTGAAAAGGGAGGGTTTCAACCCCTAAACCCTCCCATTCAGTTGAGAAAAATTTTACTAATAAGTTTTTCACAAATCGGTCCTTTAGCCAAAATGGACATATTGAACCAGGTTGTGCTAAAAACAAATGAGACATGAAGTAATGGAAATACAAACACAGTGAAAGGTTTACTAACACAGAAAAGAGAAATATACCCACAGAGAAATCCATTACAATCGGATAACAAGGTCATACCTGAGCTGGCAGCCCACTCTACATACTTACATACCCTGGCAGCATGAGAACATTTAGGGCAACAACGGATTTATTCACACCAGCCCCTACCTACACAACAATCTTTGGTTGATTGAGTTTCAAGCTTGCAACCCTCTGGTTGCTAATCTGTTACTCATCTGACTGGGATACCGCAGCCCTTCAACTTGATATAGGAACCATCAGATAATGTAAGTTGAATTTGCATTTCTTTACAAATTTGCATTTCATATTCTCTATTTTGTCATAATATCCTACTGCAAATAAATAAAAAAATACATACCTTATTTGCTGCAATATGAAGAGCCGTGCGACCAGAATTATCAGAATTGTCAACATGAACGCCAATTTTCAGCAGTAAAGCTGCACATTCTACATGATTATGCATGACACAATACATTAATGGTGTTCTCCCTGACTCATCCTTGGCTTCTAATGATTGGAGGGAGACAGAACGCAAAATTTTTTTGAGAACACCCTTACTTCCTAGAATACATGCCTTGTGTACTGGCAATGGCATTTTGCGAAGCAAACTATTTTATAACTCCAAAGAGGTACATGTTACAAGGTTGAAACTGGGTACTCTAAGTTAAAGGTGAAACTTTGGGGTAATTTCAATTGTTACGCCATTACAATGCCATATGGTTAGCATTGCAAAAAAAACGCCAACTTGGCGATCTTTGGCAACAGCACAAAGAAAGAAAATATTCCAGGATTTGATGAACAAAAGCAATTAAAAAAACGTAGGGAATGCAATGCAAAATCAAAGTGTCGTTATTTGGCCCGGAATAAAAAATATTAGTTTACGTAGTGCCTTCCTTCGTCGCTTTAGACTTATATAAAGTTTGGCCACTCTAATAGTTGACGAATAATTTTTTTGCAGTCACAAAAGCAAAAGAACGAATTACTATATTACTATTTAGATTGAACACGAATTTTATTTTGCAATCGATATTCCTAAAATTATAAATCAACTTTAATACACTGCGGATAAATTTTGTGGAAAAATCAAACTGGGAATTAGTTGAATTTTAATAATTTATTCCGCATGTACATTTCAAGTTCATGCTACAGCAGTGGGACATACTACGATTTTTTGTTCCAGCCAGAAAGCAGTTCAAATTACGAACACAAACTTTGTTTTGTTTTCAAACAATATTATACGTTGCCATCAAGGAAACAATTTTTTTATTATTTCTAAAGGTAAGGTAAAGTAATTTTAATTAACATCACACTAGAGCTATAGAATGGGCTATTGACGACAGTCGAGGATCAATCTTCTAAGGAAAAGATTCGAAGACAACATCACGTAATTTTGGACCACGGTCAGGTGACGAGATTTGATTGTTTCGTTTAAGCTTTCTTGATTGTATTCACACTTAAAACAAAGTATTTGTTAGACCATTGAAGCTAAAACAATGATTTTTCAACATTGGCATAAAGTGAAGAAGTGAGTCCAAAATGTATAATTTGCTTTGTCTTGCAAGGTTGACTTTTGCCATTTCCTGATGTTTTCTGGTTGTTAAGAGTTATTTGCTAATGGAATGATTCTGGTTCTGGTTTAACGTTTTCGGCCATTATTTTCGCTAAAACAATGATTCCCAGAGTTTTCCAGTCAAAGACCATCGTGTTAACGGGTCTGACTCACGTTAAATCTATCATGGCCTCAAATGTCTTCACTGGCTTGTTGTGGAAGTTTAGATAGTGGGATGTCATCTCAGGTTATGACCTTGTCATCTGACCGTGGATCAAAATTGCTAGGCGTTGTCCTTGAAACTTTTCCTTTTAGGATTGATCCCGGACTGTCACCAATATCCCGTTGTGTTGCTCCAGTGCCATGTTAGTGAACTATTTATCAACCCAAAGTGTGCTTCGCGGAACCCTAGGATCAACGACCGAGTTTCAGGGGGTCGGCGAAAAACATGCAATATTTCACTACCAAAACAGAGAACTTCCAAGAAAAAATAATTGGATTGCAGTAGCTCGGTTGAAAGGAAGGTATGTATTTTAATTAACGGTGTACTAGAGAATTTCAAAGGGTTATTGACGACGGTCCATGATCAATACCCCAAGAGAAATATCCATCCCGGTTGAGAGATTAACGAATTAGCAACCAAAGGGTTGCGAGTTCAAATCCAACCAAAGACGGTCGTGAACAAAGGAGTCTGATACACGTAAAATCGGTCGTGGACTCAAATGTCCTCACGTGTATGGGTAGTGTGAAAGTTTGGAGAGTGGGATGCCAGTTCAGCACGTCATCTGATCGTGGTTCAAAATTATCTGGTGTTGTGACCTCTGTTGTCCTCGGATTTTTTCCATCGGATTTCTTCCCGGACCGTCGCCAATTGTACGCTGTCTTCCTCCAGTTCGAGTTAACGTTTAACTGCTGTTATGGGTCTCACAGACCTCGAGTCATTTTTGACAGGACGTTATCACCCCTTAAAGTGAATAATGGTCCTCGTCGTATTCAGTACCTTCCAACTACGTCCAACAGAAGCCACATTCCAAGACTGGTTTGGCCGCCCCAACTATTTCGTGTTTTACACTGTTTGCGTTTCCCACGTGGTCTGTTAGACCCCTTCACGGCATTTGCTTTCCGTTCTTGTTGATAGCCATCGTCGGCAAAAGTTCCGCATGGCACCTGCTTGGCGATCTTCTCTTTCCGATGTGCGATAACCAGCTGAATGTTGCAAACTTAAAAGTCACCAATTGCAGTCAATTATTCAAGAAAACAGACACGAACGATATGTAGACTGAGACAAATGCAAGGGAAGCTATTTCCAATATTGTATAAATATCGCCAAAAGAAGTTCAAATAAAATATCGCCAAGCAGGTGCTCTGCGAAACTTTTGCCAAATCGTGTCTAAGTTGGAGTAGGGAATTTCGGCAAAAAGCCTAAAATGGCAACAAACTTTACTAAAAAACGAGGACAACGCTACGTAAATTTTAACCACGGTCAGATGACGAGACAACACCTGAGCTGGCACCCACTCTCTCCAAAATTCCAAACCAACCAACGTGAAGACTTTAGGCCATGGCAGAATTAAGGTGTACTAGCCTCCTCTACACCATACGCTTACAAACATCCCTGAACTGACCCGGATTCGAACCAGGAACCTTTCGAACTAGAGGCTTACACCACCAGATCTGGCAAAATTACTTGGTGTTGTCCTTGGATTTTTCCCTTAGGGGTTTGATCCCTTACAGTCGTCAATAGCCCGGTGTGTTGCTCTAGTACGACGTTAATTAAAAATTACCAAAATTACCACCAGACCTGGCTGATTTGGCGTTCTATCGCCAGGTTTGGTGATACCGAATCTCATAACAGGCGCGCAGGGAAGGAATGTAAATGCGCATAAGAATGAATATTTCTTAGGTTTGGCCAAACACATATTTGTTTAAATTAGATTATTTCAACTTTTATTACCAGTTGTTTGTCCCTAACTTTGAAAAAAATATTTGTTTTTACATTGCTTCATATTACTACTTACTTTAGAAAATTTCAGATTGCTGGGATATTAGAAATGCTAAACACAACCGCAGAAATAGTTTTCCCTATTATTTAAATTTTTTCTTCAGACTCATTATTTGTTTCCTTAATAAAGTGAAAAGAGGAGGCAAATACAAATACAAATGTTGACAACCAGCTACAGGCTCAAGCCCAACAAGGCTGGTCCTTTGTTTATGAATTCCCCAATTCCCACTGACTATCCAATTGTATCTTAAATTCGTACACTCCCTTTGAATTAACTATATTTTCTGGCAACGCGTTCCAACTGTCTATTACCCTATTAAAGTAGTAGTTTTTCCTTAAATCCCGATTAAAATGTATCTTATTCAATTTATACCCATGGCCCCTTTTTCTGTTATCCCTATTGAAATTTAAGCCCTCTGTGTCCCCTTGTTTTACAAACTTGAAAAGCTGAATCAAATCCCCCTTCCTTCTTCTTCTTTCCAGTGTATACATGTTTAGCTTACTTAAACGTTCATTATAGTCGAAATTTGCTAGCCCCTTTATTATTTTTGTAGCTCTGTGCTGAACCCTTTCAATTAATTCTATGTCCTTTCTCATATATGGAGCCCAGAATTGTACAGCATATTCTAGAAGTGGTCTTACTAAACCCTTATATAACGGCCAGATTATATTCTTATCCCTTGAAGTTATAGTCTTTTTAATATACCCCAATAACCTATTAGCCTTTTTACCGGCAGCTGAGCATTGGTGACCCATTTTAAAATCCCTGTAAATTATCACCCCAAGATCCTTGACTGTTCCTCTCTCTTTTACCTTTACTCCTTGCAGACAGTACTCGGCTCCACTGTTCCTATAACCCATATGCAGAACTTGACATTTCCCTATATTAAATGACATACCCCATTTTACAGCCCATTGGGATATCTTATCAAAATCCCCTTGTAAATTCACTATCTATAACTTGGTATCCACGGGCCCCCATATTTTTAAGTCATCTGCAAATATATTGATCCTAATTTTAATCCCCTGAACTATATCATCTATGAAAATTATAAATAAAATTGGTCCCAAAACTGATCCATGAGGCACCCCACTTATAACTTCTGTCCACTGTGAATAATTTCCTTTCACAAGCACTCTCTGCTTTCTACCCAATAACCAATTCTTTATCCATATCAATGTTTTCCCCTGAATCCCCAGCCTTTCCAATTTAAACAGTAATGCCTTTGGGCAAAAGGGTAAAAAAAATGGGTCAAAAGACTTTTGATAAAGTACCTCATGAGGCATTCATGAGGTACTTTATCAAAAGTCTTTTGAAAATCTATGTACATGATATCCACACTGCTCTTATTATCCAGCTCCTCAGTAATTTTTTCGTAGAAGTTCAAAAGGTTTGTAGAGCAGGATCTGCCCTTCCTAACCCATACTGATTCTCTGACAACAGTCCCCCCTCCTCCAAGTATAACATTATCTGCTTTTTTAACAGAGATTCAAATATTTTTCAAATTACTGATGTTAGGCTTACTGGTCTATAGTTGCCCGGATCACTTTGTATTCCTTTTTTGAAAATTGGAGTTTTGTTGGCCAACTTCCAATCCATTGGTACCCAACCCGTGCTATATGTTGAATTAAATATCGTGTGAATTACTTCCCCCAATTCTTCCGTGCATTCCACTAGTACTCTCGGATAAATATCGTCTGGCCCTGGTGCTTTAGATGGCTTCATTCTTTTCAACTGATGTACTATTTCTTCCCTGTTAAATTTGCATTCTTTAATTATACCCCCTGCAAAGGCTCCATCCTTGGGATCCTTTTTTAAATTATAGTTACCATTGAAAACCCCCAGAAAAAAGTCATTTAACACGTTTGACATTCCTACCTCGTCTTGAATTAATTCACTTCCCCTCCCCTCCAACGGGCCCAGTGTAGTACTAAATTTATTTTTACCACTTGCATATGCAAAAAATTCTTTTGCGTTTATATTTATTTCCCTTGAAATTTTTCCTCCAAGAACACCTTTTGCTTCCGACTAATAGTTTTAAACTCCTATCTGGCTTTCAGATATGCCTCCTTGTCCCTGTCGTTACCAGTGCTTTTATATACCCTGTATGTTCTTTGTTTTAATTTGAAAGCTTTGTGTGCTTCCCCTGAAAACCACATAGGGAGCAAGTTTCTAGATTTTCCTTTTTTCCTGAACGTTACATGTTTTTTTATCACCCTGTCTAACTTATTCTTGAATTCCTCCCAATGTTCAGAATGATGCGGTGCTAATAATCCCCCTTTGAATGTCTCCTTTAACTCTTCCCTTATCCTATGAAAATTTACCTTTCTGAAATTTGGAATTATCCTACTATTGATTGTGTATGCTGACTGAAAATTTATATTTAATAATCTGATACTTCTATGATCACTTTCTCCCAGTGGCTTACCTATAACCAAATCCTGCACCCTATCCTCATCATTGCTGAAAATCAAATCCAATATTGCATTGTCCCTAGTATCCTCATACACCATCTGGTACAAAAAACAATCCTGTATCACTTCCAAAAATTCTGCCCCTTTCCCTTTTGTAGCTAGATTGTTTGTCCAGTCAATATTTGGATAGTTTTGTGACCCATTAAAATTAATTCTCCTTTTTGACATGCTTCGTTTATCAGATTGCACATGCCCTTTTCCTGCTCTTCACTACAAACAGGAGGTCTATATATATTACCCAGAATTAGTCCTTTGCCTTTGTCTGTATTCAGTTTCACCCAGACTGATTCTATACCCTCAGTTTTACTGTTTAACTTTATTTCCGTACAGTTTAAGAATTCTCTCACATAAATCAAAACCCCACCCCCTTTCCTATTCACTCTGTCCTCCCTAAACATTGTGAATCCACTTAATTCTAAAATTTGTGCATCTTTACTGCTTGCCCAACTTTCAGTAATCCCAATGATATCTATATCCTCTGCTTGTGCAATTCCCTTGAGCTCATCCATTTTATTTCTCACACAGCGAGCATTACAATAAAATACTTTCAGCTTATTTTTCACCCTTATATTGCACTTTCCCCTTGTATTATTTGTCTTGGTATTGTTTTTCTCCCTTACATTGCACTTTCCCTTTGTATTGTTTGTCTCCTGCAATTTAGACCCTGTTAATTTTTCTAAGCAATTACTGTGTACTGTCAACCCTCTATGTCCTTCCCATCCCTGCTTGTATTCTAGTTTTTTGACTCCAGAATATTCAAAACCCGCTTGCCAACCTCCCTATTACCTATCAGGCTTAAATGCAAACTGTCCCTGCTTATCCATTCCCTCCTACACTCCTTCCAAACATCTAAAAATATAACCTCCTCCCTCTCACACAAATCCCTTAACAACCCGTTCATCTTATTGGCCCTTTGATTTAACCGCCCATTACCTAACCCATACCTAGGTAGTAATCATAATACTGTTACCTCTACCCCATGAGACTTAATGCCTCTTAAAAGTGTTTCCGCTTCCCTCTTAAACTCAACATTAGTGGTCCTCTCTACATCATTAGTTCCCACCCACACTACTGCCTTTTCCTCCCCTTTAACTACACTACAACAATATCAAATATCCTCAGATACTAAATTGCAGCAAATAATCATTTTGTTTCTATCTTTTCTTATCATTTTATCTTTATTGACAAATTCAGAAAAAGAACCATCAATCTGTATATATTAAACTTTTATGTTATGAAAATTTCGAATTCCTAATATATTAACCCTCTAACGCCCAAGACGGCCGAAACGGCTTCACATGCAAAAGCCCAGCACCCGCCCGAACCGGCTTAAGTCATTAAAGCTACTGGCTATCCCCCTAACCCAGAGAAGGGCAATCCGTCATTCCCTCACTACAATGCTCCCTCCTTTCGCCTGAAGCAGTAGGGTAGTTTCCCTTAATGACAAACAACAAGTTAGGGATCGGCTTTTAACTGCGCCCTTTCACATACTTCTTCCAAGCTTGGTTTCGGACCGGACAGTTTTGTGTGGCTATTGAATAGAGAATTTGGTTTCTTCACAATCGAACAGGCTCGTTATAGGAAAACATTGTCGAAAGAAGAAATAGAAAGAATTCTTTTAAATGATACGGATGAGTGGGATTTAAATTCAAGCGACGAAGACGATCTAACAAAATATGATTTGGAGAATTCAATCCAAGAGGATAGTGTCTCCGATAGTGACAGTGAGGTAGATGAAGTCCCGGAAATTGAAAGAAACGATGATATTTTTTGAATGGGAATCGAACAATATACGGAACGATGATATATCCATTCCAAACTTTAATTCGCATGCTAGTCCTGTTCATGACTTGCCGCCTGGGTCTTCACCATTAAACTATTTGAAACTCTTTCTGACGGACGCGAGAAATCACATATTTTCACGGTAATTAATATCACAGAGTTATTTTCAAACCTACAATTTGGAAATGTAATTTTCTTGTATAGCATGTTAATAATTTTACTTAAAAAATGAAGCATTTTAGGAACATAATTATGTCAATGCTATTCTTTTAGCATAGGTTTCTCGGTCAAATTAATAATTCATCTTTATGAACTGAGAATATCTTATAAAATGAGTATATTTATGTGAAACATAAAATAATCATTTTTCGCCCCTTATGAAAAGTTCTTACTACGAATTCCAATTTGGTTTGCTTCGCAAACCAACACTACGGCCACTGCATGGCAAGCACATGACAGTTCTTTTAGTGGGGTTTGTTCATCACGAGGTTGCCCGTGAGTTCTTTTCGTGGTGACGCATATCTCTTGCAAAAATGTTAAGATTTAATTGAAAAAATATTTATTAAAAAAAATCAATAACAATAATTCAAAAAAATTATTCAATTCTAAACAACAATAATTCAATTCTAAACAACAATAATTCAATTCTATTAAATTAATTTGAAAATGTTCTAGATTAAATTTTAAAATTCGGGCTTCGTACAAAAATCGCAAAACATTCGGGCTTCCCTGTGTGCCAAATTTCATTCTAATAACTGCCATAGATTCATCAGGACAGTCCACGCACGCAGACAAACGCTTACTTTTATAATCGTAGAGATGAGTACTTTCAAATAAAATTTTACACACAAATATATAATAATTAATATGACTACACTGGATAGGAGAATTTTTAATAAAATTAATTTGATTTTTATACGAATAGCAAAATTATAACTATAACGCTAAATGTTCTACCGCAAAACATTTTTAATATACATAGGACTTAACAGACTTGAAAACGCTTTTTAATCGCATGCTTGCTTATGTATTAGACAGTCGGAGATACAAGAGAATTTTAAGATATACGTTATGATGAAGTAGCAGTCAAGTATTAGAAAATATATTAATTAATTTTTGTTCTTTAAAAATGTGTTAGTCTAATCAAAGATTGAGGAATGTATTATTTAGGAAAACCATATTTAAGTATAAAGAATTAACAAGTGATAAGATATAAATTGTAGTCAATTATTTTTTGCTATATTTTCTTCACAACTAATAAAATGCGTGATAGATACATATAAGTAACTAATGTCCAATACCCAATGCGACTTACAAGTTGAAACAAGCACTTCATATACACCCCCTTACAAAGCACGGGACGTCCCGTGCATTAAGAAAGTACCTAGATGACCATAGATGATGTGTAAAGGGGGAAGAAATTATTCGATTTTCCTAATGGTTTCTCGGCCGTTCTGGGTTTTTGAAGACATCGTCTTGAGACAATATAATAATTCCTAATATATTAATATAATAATTCCTAATATATTAATATAATAATTCCTAATATATTAATATAATAATTCCTAATATATTAATATAATAATTCCTAATATATTAATATAATAATTCCTAATAATTAAATTTAATAATTCCAGCAACATCTGTGTATATGAGACTTGAACACGTGTCAATTTCATCTCTAGGAAGTGTCTGACGAATCTATGGCACTTACAGTAATGGGATTTGGCACACAGGTAGTCCGAATGTATTGGATAGCGGCGAATTTTAAAATTCAATCTAGAACATTTTTAAATGAATTTAATATGAAATTTAGTCATTATTGAATGAAACAGCACAGAAGATCACGGATTCTAAATTTATTTTTTTCGTTTCCGTTTTCATTTTGGGAGGAGGAATGATTTTCCAGCAGACGATAAAAAAACTCAGTTTTCAATTTAGTTATGTAGTTCTTTTTTCTATCTCCTAGACCAGGGGTTCCCAAAGTGTGTACCGCGGCATCCCGGGGTGCCATGTAGAGAGATTAAGTGTGCCCGAAGAGCCCATGAGGCAGTTGCTGTTGTAAGGAGCAAATATAATTCGAACATTAATGCCGTAAAAGAAATGCGAGTAGCTGTATCACTAGCACATCGCGAGTAGCTGTATCTTAGTTCCACGATGTAAACAATTGTGCAGTGAGCAGCAGACTCACCTGTAGCGCTTAACACACACATATACCTCCAAGAGCATGTTGAAGGTAATTTTATTTGTATTATTTAAATTTTCACCTACGAATATGTTTTCCTATTAAATACAATTAAAGTATTTGTGTGAATTTTAAATACGAGTTGTATTAACTATGTTTATTCTTACCACTTACTTCTCCAATTTTTTCTTCAAAGTCGTACAAATATGAAATATATATTATATGATATATATAATAATATATCACATACTTATTACATGACGCGGGTGCAGTGAGAAATTCTAATTCTCTTAAGGGTGCCACGACTTGGATAAGTTTGGGAACCCCTGTCCTAGACCGTTATAGGTAGAGTAAAAATTTCAACACATTTAAAATCTGCGGAAAATTTTACATTAGATCAATACCTAGAAATATGAGTTTCCCTAAATAAATAAATTTTTTTAATTGAATACATTTTATATTTTTGCAAGAGATTGTGACGTCACGTTAACCTTTGCGTTGAAATAATTTGCAGATTACATTTCCTGCCCTCTTACGATTTCAGCGAAAGAAAGCAAAAAACAACATTTTGGCTGGCATTGTTTAGTCCTTTTTTGTAAAATCGGGATCGTTAAAGATAAATTTCAACGGATTTGAAATCTGCGGAAAATTTGACACCAGATAGATACCTTATACGTTTAATTTTCTTTTAATAAACAATTTTTCAATTAAATATTTAGATTTTTTGGTTTGGCGAAGCAAACAAACGCCACGGGCAATGTGACCTCCACGAAAAGAACTGTCACCAGCAACTCCGGTATAGCTGTTATCCAATAGGCTACAATAAGGATGTCAATAACCGTCCGGTTAAACCGATAAATTGGTTTTTTCGTTTCTGTTAAGCGTGTTTTTCAGGTGTTTCCTTGGCACGGTTATAACTGCGGTTGTTATTTTAAAAACTAATAACCAGAAGAAAAAAAAATGGCCCCAAAAATTCAAGAAAACTATATTTGTGGCATGTGTTTATAGGATGCAAATGGTTCTTTTTTCATAACTGATTTTTCAAGATCTACATAGTTTATATCCCTTTTCAACCACATAGCTTGTTCTCATTCTCTGACTTTGCATTGTTTAGTCTATGAGGGTTGAGATATAAACAAAGGGGTGAGCGATGATCTAAAGTACATTTATACCAAATAACGTTTAATTGCGATGAAAAATTCAGCAGGAGATGCCTAACACATATCTTCACAGGCGCTGAGTTTGAATCTGGGAGTGAAAATTAAACTGGTAGTCTTGTTATCCCTCTTATTTCATGTATTAGGCATCACTGGAAAAAATTACCCCTATTCATGATTAGGGATTGCAATCCGATCCGGCTGATCCGGTAATCCAGCGGATCCGGCATCATTTAGCTACCTACCGGATCCGGCAACATCTATCAAATCCGGTCCTGATCCGATAAACCCGAATTTAAAAAAAATTAAATAATCGATTATTCAAACCCAACTTTAAAGTCGCGAAATCGTTTATTAAGCAATCGATTTAAAATTTTCCAATCATCAGTTTGGAGAATTCTAGCAAAAATAATAAATTAAATTATAAATAATATTTTTTTTAATAAAGAGGAATTAGAAAAGCAAATTCTGCAAGAAAAGGAAGACTATTGCAAAAAGACAAACTTCAGAAAAGAAACAGATTTTGAGAAAATAACGAAGAAAGAAATGACTTAATATATATGAAATGGAGTCAAAGGAAAGTATTTGTCTCAAATGTACGACTACTTAATGACGGTTAAACCAACTAGTGTTGAAGCTGAGAGGGCCTTCTTCTCGGCCGCTGGTTATATTTGCGTTATTAGTTTATTAGTTCATTGAGAAGTAGGTTGGGGGATGACACAATTAATACGATTTGTTTCCTTATATGGTTCTTTCAAACTCAAAAGTGATTTTCATTATATATAGCTTCGATTTAAGCAATTAAGAAGAATTAAGAGTACCCTTGTTTGTTATGTTGACCAAATACTGCCGAAGATTAGATTTTTGTGTTAGTATGAGGCAAGGTTAGGTACAATTTATATGTCACTTGCTCAACGACATTAGAGATAGACTTCTTAATTTTAGACAAATAGAAAAGTACTACGTATAAAACAAGCTGATGTTTTTTGGGATGGAAACTAGTAAGACTGATCATAATCAATCGTTTAATACCTACTACTAGCAGTACTAATAGTTACTATAATTAATTGTTGGTGACTGATTTCCTACCTATGGATAATTATTAATAAAATTGATTCTCTAATGCTAAATAAACGTTTTGTTCGTCAATTTGGAATAATATCCTTTTTACCTACTTTCACTCAGCCGATTTTGGAAAAATACATTCTTGTTAGATAGACTTATTAACAAAATTCCAATCCGGTCGCATCCAGCCGGATCCGACCGGATTGAAAATCGTGCCGGATTGCAATCCCTATTCATGATATTTCTAAAATGTTATTAGCAAAGTTGTCGCAAAATTTTACCTCCCGTTCAAAACTTCTTTTATCCAACCCTCTTCTGTGCAAAGCGTCTCTTTCTGACACCAGATTCAAAAACCTTTATACGTCTTCCACAATTGTCAGTCAAGCAGTTTCCCAAGTCAGCAAAGTGTTAAAGCCCTGCCTGAATCAATTAGGAAAAAATTCGCCGCCTTCAGCAATACCAGAGAGTTTCGATTCAACAAACCCAAGCCTTCTTTGGGCAATACATGACAAAAATTTGACAAAATCCATTTTTCCAAAATCGCAGGGTGCAGATGCTTACTTTCCCAATAAGCTCAAACTATATTTACAGCAGCCTCTGTTGTTAGGGGATAGTAGTTCACTTGAATTTTGGGGTCAAAGAGAAAGACATGTTTGCCTGCATTAGCATTGCTAGCTTTTAAATATTTGACTGTTGTTGGAAGTTCAGTGCTATCTGAAAGATTAGTATCTGCTCTGAATTCTGTGATTTTGGATGACAGAAGTCGATAAACTAACCAGCATATAACTGAGCGAGTATTTATGAGCAGAGTAAATAAAAACTATTGGGTTGAATAGATAAAACAATATTAACAACGTAACTAATGTTTTAATGATTTTATTAGTTTGTGTACCTTCATTTTGAAACAATTAAGTTTTGATTTATTTTAGAATTAATGTGAATTTTTGTAACAGTTGCGATGCGACAAATAAAAACAGTTAACGACATTTAACATTTTTTTATACAACTAAATAGAAAGAAAAACCTTAAAGTTTTTAAAAATCGTTTTTTTTCCCGGTTATTTTAAAAAACGTTTTTTTTTTTTTTTTTTTTGACTCGGTTAAACCGGGGGAGCTATAACCGGACAAACAAACGGTTTACCGAAAACCGGTTATTTTCTGAGAGTTGACATCCCTAGGCTACAAATTAACATTTGGTTTGCGGTATCCGTGATGGCTGTTATCCAATAAGCTAAGGACTCCCATTTGGTTTGCGAAGCAAACCAATAACCCCACAAAAGCAACTGGCACGGGCAACGCCGGGCTAGCCACGCAGTGGCTAGTCACACATAAAACAGACAATTACTTCACTTAAAATGCTGAAGTAATTTTAACAGATCAGTTCCCTTTAGAGTTTTGTTTTATTCATCTCTTGTTCTCAAAATAGTTTTCCTTTGTGCTTTGTTTCCCATAAAGTTCTCTTTTCTTCGTCTAGAGAAAAACTAATAAATAGAATATAATAAAAGTTTTTAATATATATGCATACGTATATTTATATATCTATTCATACAAATCGAATAAAAGAATTTTAAACAGGCGTGTACACATCTTTAATATATTCTTTTATCTCTACTATTATAAAAGGAAATGTTTGTCTGTTTTCTGTGATCAAAGTCCTGACGAATCTATGGCATTTACAATAATGAGGTTTGACACACAGGTAATCCAAATTTTTGCAAGTTTTGGGTTGCGCCGAATTTTAAAATTCAATCACTAATATTTAAAAATGAATTTAATGGAATTCAATTATTATTATTTTCCCTATAATGGCAACACCATAAAGATATGACAGATTCTAAATTGATTTTTCCGTTTTTTTTTAAATATTATTTTCATTTTGCGAGGAACGATTTTTCAGCGGACGAGAAATACAAATAAAGTTTTAACAGGAGTTATGTAGGTTTTTTTTCTATCTCCTAGATCGTTAAATATGAAGAAAAAATTTCAACGAATTTGAAACCTGTGGAAAATTTTACATTAGATCGATACCTAAAAATATGATTTTCTTTAAATAAATAATTTTTAAATTGTAACTTTTATATTTTTTCCCACACGAATTTGACCTTGATCGTGTTCGAGAAATCACAGATTCCATTTTCTGGGCTCAAAATATTCCAGCTAAGGAAAGAAAAACAAATAAAAAAATTTTGACTGCCATTGTTTAGTTCTTTTTTGTAAATTCGTGATCGTTAAAAATAGATTGAAAATTTCAACAGATTGGAAATCTGCGGAAAATTTTACAACAAATAGGGGCTTACATATATCTTATACGTACGTTTGATTTTCTTTTAGTAAGTAATTTTTCAATTAATTATTTATATTATCACAAGAAATTATGACGTTACGCCGATTGGATCTCTTCGCTATTCGAATATGGCCTCATTTGACAATGGCAACGCCGTGATGGCTGTTATCCAATAGGCTATGAATTCCCATTTATTAGGCGTTATCCAATAGGCTACGTCCAATAGGCTGTTATCCAATAGACTACGAATTCCCGGCTCAGCAAACCAAATGAGAATTCTACGGGAGTTAGCTAGCTGTGGTCACACCTGACCCTACTAAAAGAACAGTCTCGGGTAACGCCGTGCTGGCCACTCAGTGGCTAGTTATCAGATAAATGTAAAGTTTTAATTTTAGTTCCACATTTCATAAACACAAAATAATTTTGAATCATTCAAAAGGCAATGCCTGAAACGTTTTGCTTTTGGAAAAGTTATCACAAATTCTCGAGGCTTTTAAAAGCTAGGTTCTCTCAATGTAAGACAATTGCATCAATAGGAAAAATATTCGTTACTCGTTTTGTTTATACACATACATGTAGTTTTGCTAGGTATTTTAATTTGTTCATTTTCTACAAAATGACCTTTTAATGTGGTCGGATACCTTAACATAAACTTTCTTTCATCGAAGCTTAATCTGGATTGGGCCATTATTTCTCAACCGCTAAATCTGCAGCAGAAATAAAATTCAGTTTTTTACTAGCTAATAAAGTGCAAAAACATTTTTTTTGCGACACCCTGTATATGACAAACCAAATCAGGAGTTTCAAGCAGATGTTTTCGAAAATGATATTTTCCATCTGCGCTGATAGCTTAGAATTAGGTCGAAAGAAGTTAAATCTCGATCTCTATTTTCCTGTTATTTCAATAATAAGCTATCTCATATTTTCCCCTTTTTGTTAGACACTCTCTTGATAGGTTGTAAGTAAAATAATAAATACCTCAAAATAGCAAGTGTAAGTGCTCGGCTGAGCTGAAGGAACTTTTTCAAGCATTTTTCATCTCGGGCACCGAACAACTAACAAATATTTTTTTTAGGGTGTTGGACTGGAAATAACGAAAGAATGGTCTGATCGTAATTAATGCTGTTTATTTGTAGTAATCTTTGACCCTATGTACATTAAGACCGCGATTGAGTCGAATCGCATCCTTCACACTAAAATAGCATGTCATAGCACAGTTCATTATCATTACTCTCACATCCGGGGGTTTCGTTACTAACATACGCGCTACAGAGGTTGAGGAACCTCCCCAACTCCATCTATTGGTCTCTCTCGAAACCAACAGTTGGGTGTTTAAATTATATATGTTACATACTCCCCCTCTGGTTTCGCCGTCGTCCCGGCAAGGAACCAGCATGCTTTCGTTTTGTACGCCCACGCTTTCGAAAGGGCACCAAAGGCAGAGCATCGGAATCAAGGCAAGGTCTTAAAGCCAATGAGTGATAAACTCCCATTGGGACATTAGGAGAGTCTGGATTGACAATTTCGTACGTAGTTGGTGACCGTTGGGTTATTACGATGTAGGGTCCATCCCTAAGGGGCATAAACTTTAAAGTCTGCTTTTTCGTTGCATTACTGACAGGATGCCTGTTTACCCATACTGAATCACCCGGACTTAATTGGATTGCAGTTCTTCTCTTCTTGTCCGCATAGTGCTTGCGATAATCTTGCTTTTACTCAACAAGTTCTTTCACCTCGTTGGTGACATTGGGAAATTTTCTCAGATATGGAGTGATCTCCGGCACGAAGTTATCATTAGAGATCACACACCGAAGGACATGCGCAATATCATCAGTCGTCCTTAATTCTCGACCAAATTGCAGGAATGCAGCGGTTTGCCCTGTTGTAACACATGTGATCGTATTCATGTCGAACCGGATAGTCGGCAATTTCTCTGTCCAAGATGTGTCCATCTCCTACTAGAATGGCGAGTCTGGGTTTCAAGTCGCTATTTTTCCTTTCAACAGGATTTGCTTGTGGGTGATACACTGGGATCTGGACATGATGGATCCTCAACCAAGTAAAAGTAATTCGCTTACCAGTTTACGTAGGCAATGCTTGTAGTTCCCGGCCAGTTAGATGGTTCCAAGGAGTGGAGACTGGTGGGCCCCCACCAATCGGACTGCGGCTCCAACAGAAATGCTAAGGGGCTCCATAACTCTGCGGTTCGTGGGTCTATCCACGTAAGAGGAATATGCCAGTCTCTTATGTTACGGAGTTGCTCTAGCCAGCAGGCTATCGGCTAGGCAGTAGGCCGTAGAGCCCCCAGATTATCTGGACTCGGGCTTAGGGCAAGGCCGCCGTTCCTACGGTCAAGTAGTGACAGGAATCTCCTTAGGTGCCACACGGAAAGTAGCGGTGCTGGGACCACTCCCCGGCTGCCCTAGGCCATTACCTGTACGTTAACGAACAAAGGCTATCTGGCGGACAGCAAGGGTCTGCAAAACCCCAAAGATGATGATGCCGATACAAATGGCCACGGCACCGTATAAACAGGGAAGTGGTGGCAACCTGCTGCTCCGCTGGGCTACTGAGGAATTTCGACAGGCTCCTAGTAGATGCCTGGGTGTGCGCTCTGAAGCGTCCCGTCGACTCGAATCTATGAGGAAAACACATCGGGCTCAAATTCATAACTAAAGTTGGTTGATATTAATGAGCCGGGCCACTTAATCTTCGCACACCTCGCCGTGGGTCGACCAAGGTCCACGTCCAGTCTCTGTCTTGCCTATCCCCAGCGGACAAGGGAATTTTCGGACGGCGATTCCTATGGCCCTCCTTCCTAAGTTTCCTACTCGAGGCTCTCCCTAACCAGTGGCTAATCCGATGTGGGTTTTTAATAACCCGGTACGGAGGGGTCTACTTCCATTCGGAACGGAACGGGGGAAACATGTTTGTTGCATCACAGAGCTAACAAACTGTGACCCATTGTCGCTTATGCATGCCTCATGAAGACTTCTATTAAGGTGACAGAACATTCTTGAGCTGTTCCATTGATTAACCTGAATAACTCCACCCATTTTGTGGAACAATCTTCGGCAGTGAAAATCCACTTTTTTTTTCCGGTAGGGGTCCAAATAAATCGATAGCGATGGTTTCGAATCGCTGAGCATATACAGGTGTTTGTAGTAAACCGGACGGCTTCTGATTAGAAGACTTGTACCTATTATAGTCAATACAGTTTTTAACATATTCACTAATATACTTGCACATTCCAGTGAAATAATATATCTTAGCAATACGGTGGTAAGTGGGTAATTCTCAAAAGGCGGGTACAAGACACATTTTATAACTTTAAGCTTTGACAGCAAATAAATTTAATTCTTAAATTTACTAAAAAGTTTTAAATTAATTTTTTTTTCTCAATGGGTTTTTAGTTCTGTTTAGAGACAAGAATTAGTAGGATTTATTACAACAGTTTGGTGTAAATATGCTTAAAATTAAATTCTTTAGTTAAAAATGTCGGATTTTTGACATCTATAATGTTAACTGATAAAGTACATCACCCAGAAAATAAATTCTAATGTGTTTTCCAGAATTGCAGAAAAAAATAAATAAATAGAGTATAGCGATAGTTTGTTTACTATTTTGATCAATAGATGGCATTATTAGTTTAAAATTTTGAAGAATTAACAAAAATAATAATATTAAGCCATCTAGCATGTTTCGCGATGTCAAAAAGTAACGATCGATATAGCTCTATACCTGAAGCAAAATATGTATTGTAAGTAGTTTTAACTGCATTTATTTGTCTTTAAAATAACTTTTTAAACGTTTTTAAGCATTTTTATGTGTTTGTGTGCATTTTCTTTGCCGTAAACATACTTTCTTATTTTAAAAAATGCGATTTTTTTTGCCGATTTAATTTATGTTACAAAGGTGCCGATGTCCCAAAACATATAAAAAAAACATTAATTATAATATCTTTTTATCAGATTAATAGTTTTTTATCGAAAAATAAAGTGAATTTAGCAGATACAATATTAATACCATTACTAGGCACGTGTCCGGGAAAGTGTAACGATCGATATCAAATGGCGACGGCGTCGATCGTTACTTAATTTTGGATGTGATATAGCAACAATCTCAATAAGATTGTAAAGAATTTCGTTTTTTTTTTTTAAATAATATTTACTTTTATTTTTATTTTTTGCTTTATGGCTGGAATGATCCTTTGAATAAATTTTTTAAGATGAAACTTAGATTTTTAGAACGTTTTTTTTTTCTGATTATAATTCTATCGGAACTATAACTTTTCCAGGAGCTTTGAAGGATAAAGTTATTTTTATTTTATGATCATGTTTTCCTTTTTGTGTGATGTGTAAATATATATTATTTAAAAAATCACAAAAATCAACCAAACCCAAAATTTTTGGAATTAGTAATAAAATTTAACAGAATTACACAAATCCATGATTTGAAAATCTGGAAAAACAAAATTCTAATTTTAAAATATTCAAATCTACTCAAATTTTAAAGCATTGACAATTTATAACTAATGACTGATGTCGTATTTTTATACCTATTAGTAGACATTAATATATATATATATATATATATATATCATTCAAGTACGCAAATTAACGATTTCTTTCTAACGAGCAAATTAACTTTCGTTTTCTGGTTAAATACATCTGCTTTTTATTTTGCTCTTTCGTCAATTTGCGTATTGCAATGATACAATCCTAGTTTAAAAGTTCCATTACTGACTATTCGTGAATTTATCATACAAAATCAACAAACTTTAAAACAAATAATTTTATGCTAATGGTAAAAAGCAATTCAACATAACGTAGGAAAAAAAATTAGACTTTCATTTATAATAAATGTTTAAAATTTCCACCCTTTTCTTGGAGGCAAAGCTGAAGTCGTTTGCGCATATTTTTAGAAACGCGTTTCAAGATGCTGTGAGTGACTTCTTGTATCCTTTGAGTAATGGTAATTTTCAGTTCACCTATTGTTTGCTTATTATCTTCATAAACTTTGTTCTTCAAATATCCCCACAGAAAAAAAGTCAGGAATGCGCAGATCAGGGAACGAGGTGGCCAATGGTTTCTTGAGATCACTGCCAAAAAAAAAATCTTGAAGCATGCCCATGGTTTCATAACTTATATGGCAGGTTGCAACGTCTTGTTGGAACCAAGAGTCTCGTTCATTTACTTCTAATATTGTAACAAATTGTTGAATAAGTTGATATAACGTATCTTTACTCGGAATAGCATCATTTGGATATTTATGTCGCCAAATTCTTTACATCTTTCATATGATTTACATTCAAAATAAGCCTCAAACAGCGCAATTCTCTGAATGCGTGATAAATTCTTCTTGCAATGAAGAACAAAATGACGCGGAACTTCATTATCGCACGACTCGAGTGCGAAGAAAATCAAACGATAAACATTAAAGAGTTGATAAAACTATAAGCAGACGATAAAATAATACTCAAACTAACGATTTCTTTCTAACGAGCAAATTAACTTTCGTTTTCTGACACAATGTAATGTAACAATAATAGTAATAATAATGTAACAAAAATTTAATAACACAATGTCTGAAAGTCATTAGACTTTGGGAAATGCCAAAGTTGTGTAACATACAGGCCAGAAATGTCCCAAATCTGTAACCTATAGGAAATAATGTCAAAATCTGTAACCTACGGATCTTGAAATTAAATCTTTTTTTTTAGTAATTTTGGAGAACAGTTCCTGTTTTTGAAAAATTGTATATTGTATTTTAGGCCTATAAACAATACACTAAACAGTATTAACGCCAAATTTCAAAATTTTAAAAATTACTCATAGTTAACATTTAGTGTTCCCACATTTTGAGAATCTCCCAAGTATCTTTCGCTCCATAGTGTCCTCCGGTTAGGGCATCATGGTATTCCCTGTCGCGTTCCTGTTTTAGAACAACTAGTTGCATTTCTGATTCAGAGTTAGCAGCATAACTTTATAGTACCCCAAGATCCACGATGTAACCCCGTCGTGTCCAGTCCCCAATCAAAATTATTCAAGTATCTGCCATCTAATTTAGAACTTAAAAACATTTATGTTTCCGTGGGTTAGTATTTTTACCACCAAAAAGTGAGTGAGTGATTACTTCTTGTCGTAAAGGTTCTAGATGCATTTTGGAAACAGTACTCTTCAGAATGTAAGATTTTTGAGATCCCGTATCGATCAGCACCCGAACACATGAAGAAGAACACGGTCCTTTTAAATTTACCTTCAAGGTTTGTAAAAATACCTTAGGATAGAGAGATAAACTAGCCAAATTAAGAGATTTTTTCTGTTCTTGGTAATTATTCTTTTTCTCTGACCAAAGCTCAGGGCAAATTGTTTTATTTGAAGGGAGTTCTGGACACATATAACGACATAATATTTGCTACAAATGATGCACTTCACAAAATCTGCGCATTTTACTGTTATGCCCTTTTTTAAACATTTAAAGCAAGAAACTTTCTCTTTTAACAGTTTCTGTTTCTTAACTAAGCTCATTTTTCGTTCATTAAAACAGTTAGAGTTTTCATTTTGTCCATCACAGAATATACAGTTTTTAGAATTCAGAGAAGTGGTGGTTAGTAACTCAGCTGCTGTAGATACTCGATTTTCCGTTAAAGGGAAGACCTTTTTCCTGCTATTGGATTCAGTTTTAAGTCCACAACCAGATATAGCTAAATTTATTCGTTCTTTTGACTAAACTTCCCATTTTAAAAAGTATATCAAGTTATCAAGCCTGGATAAAGCCAAGTTATCAAGAGCAATTAGAGCTTCTTTGCCAAGCCCCGAGTAAGGCTGAGGGCATGCAAGACTACTAATGGGTAAAGCATAGCTACACATTTGTCACTTGTTACACCGAGTGTTGAAAGTGCTCTAATCTTAAATTCCAAGTTATCATAAAGTGAGTAGAGAGAATAGGAACTCGAGAGTAGGCGAGCAGGAGACGGAGCCCCCTAGTTAAAATAAAATATTTTACATGTATTTTAAAACATCACAAAAAGTTATCTAAAACGCCTTTGTATTGTTTCCCATTTATCTCCGACTGTGGGATGCTTTAAACGATACATTAACTAATCAATTTCATGTTGTGCTTGAGTTTCAAACTTCATCTTTATTGATTCGCAATAATCATTATTTTACAAATGGTGTGATACTAAACGTGTTTGTTCAACAAGAAATAAAATTTGAAACCCATATTCAAGTTTATTTTGTCATTTTATAACATTACTGTATAGCATGCATACTAACAGGGCCCCCACATAGGTGGTGGTATCGTTGCCATGGCAACGAGGCCCGGGGGTCAGGTGGGCCCGCAAAGAGGCAAAAAAATGCTATAAAAAATTCATAAAACTGGCAACGATGTAGAAAATAACTTTTTCACATGTCAAATTAAAATGTAAAAATCCCTAAAATGTAACATTCTCCATGATGAAACCAAGAAAAATGTACAATAATTTATTCATGTTTGTTTTTTAAGGACACTTGTACTTTTTATATTAAGTATTATTAAAGTTTCAATTCTATTTTAATTAGTTGCTTTGAATTTCAATTTTAATTGTAGAATTGTAGATATACAAATAATATTTTGATTTTCCAGATATTAAAACCGTATATTACTAGCAACTATGTTTATTAACCAAACGTTATTTTTTTTTATTCAACACTGCATGAAATAGGAATAAACTATGGAAAATGCTTTTAAAAAATAAATTCAAAATGTCTGTTCAAACATAAGCCGTGTTAAAAAGACACGGGTGAGGTGGGGAGGGGCCCGTCATAACAACTGGCAATGGGGCCTGCATACTAGACAAAATAGTGATCCCAGTTGACGTAAAATAATCATCGTTTAGATGAAAACGATTTAAAACAATTTTTAAAAGTTCGATTTATAATTTATATTACTCAAGTATAAATCGACACACAGTTCATAAAAGCAAACACCACTTGACTAAATTATTTTATTGTAAACATTATTTAGGATATACATCTCTACTATTACAAAACGAACTTTTTGTGTGTGTATCGGGGAGTCTAGACGAATCTATAGCACTTCCAGTCTTGAAAATTGGCACACAGGTAGTCCTAAAGGCGACTAAATGCGCCTCGAAGCAGCCCGGATTTAAAAATTTAATCTAGAACTTTTTTTAATTAATTTATTAGCTTTATTCTCCGAGTGATTTTCATTTCAACGCGCGCTCTAAGTTTCCACTGTCTGCCACGGTTTGAATTTGAATAATTTCTGCAATTTTGTTTATTACTGTTTAACTTGGTTTAGATTTTTGTTGTTTGTCGGAATCAGTGAAGCTTAGGGCGCTTTCACGTGAAGGAGATCGATTCTCATACCGGTGTATGAAGGCAACGGAACTTACATAGAAACTATAGGAGCATTTCACACGAGAAGACTCACAGGAGACCGGTATGAGAGACGAAAAAAAAAAGGCCGGCGACTTTTTTTGTATGAAGGAGATTTATGTTATATTGCGAGGTATTGCGTCATTCACACGAGAGAGACTATCTTCTGGAGATTTTTGATTTCTAGCGATGTCATCTGCCGTTTTGAGAATTTGTTTTCCTTATTTCTTTGTCTTATATTTTTATAGCATTGGAAAGTTTAGATAATGATAAGTTAATTACTGCTGTGCAAATGCAGCCTGCATTGTGGAACAAAACTCACGAAGATTATGCGGACAAAATTTAAAAAAAAATGCACGGAGAGCGGTGATGGTGTTTATTTATGACGAAGAAATGCTATAATGTGAAAAACAAAAGACAAATATACTTGTTAAATTATTCATTTTTTGTTACGATAATTTAGCATCAATTTATGTGACCAACTAATAGTAAGAATACGAGGAAGTAAAAAGTAAGTGACAAAACTATAACTTGATAATATTTTGAACTAGCCACTGCATGCCAGCACGGCGTTGCCCGCGACAGTTCTTTTCCCGGGGTCAGGTGTGACCACTGCTCTCTAATGCTCGCCAACTCCCAGTGATTGCTACGCATTCCCATTTAGTATGGTTCACAAACTAACACCATGGGCAACACCGTGATGGCTTTGAAATGGCTAGTAATACATATATGCTGATAAACGAATTAAAAAATATTTTAGATTCAAATTTAAAATCGAGCTGAACATATTAAATTTGCAAAAAACTGTGACAGGGGCATGTCGCCTCATTCCTCCATCACACCCCCATCAGTGTGAGAGAAAAAAATTATTTTGAAGAATGAGGCTCACCTCCACCCGACATGACACGGGCATGTCGCCAGGAAATCCAAATGAAACTGATCTCTTTAACGATCGCGAAGGTCAATTTCTCCACGGCGAACACTGACGTCAGACCTGGCACAGTTCCAAAAAGGTCGAAAACTTTGGTTCAAGGAGAAAAAAACTAATAAATTCATTTAAAAATGTTCTAAGATTAAATTTGAAAATTCGGACTGAACACAAAATTCCCAAAAAATTAGGACTACCTGTTAAATTTCATTATCATAAAAAAGAAAAACAATAACGCTCACCAACCCCTCGGTGATTGCTACGCAATTCCAAAAACGATCAATATAGCCCATTGTATTGTAACGTAATTAAATACCTACCAAAAACATTCGCGAAGACGATTCCAAAGGACGTAGAAGTCGTGATGTCATTGTCTATTGCTAATGCGCCCATATTCGTATTACCAAAAAACAGTTGACAACAGTGACAGTTGAATAATTATTTATTTAAAGAAAATCAAATGTAAGGTGTCTAACTAGTGTAAAATGTTCCACAAATTTCAAATTCGTTGAAATTTTCAATCTAATGATCCCGATTTTACAAAAAAGAACTAAACAATGCAAGTCGACATTTTGTATTTGTTTTGTTTCCCTTCACTTGAATCGGCGCAGGAAATGAATCTGTTATCATTCCCTGGTCACGACTTTTTGTATGAAATACCGGTCTATCATACCGGTATGAGAGATCGATCTCCTTCGTGTGAAGGTGTTCTTAGCGTTAAGACTTTTTTAAAGCATTGTCGTGTACTTTTGAATTTTTCTGCAATTTTATAGTTTCTTACTTTTTTCTTTAGCTTTAAAACTTTTTGAAAGCATTGAGATATTCAATTCTTTTCATTTTGCAATCATCAAACCATTCCATCAAAACAGCATTGCCAAAAATCCCTTCTCCAATCATATTTTAACTACTTGTACAGATCTTAGACAGTTTTATCGAAGCTTTTTTAATACTCGATCACTTGTTGGGTTACCCTCCGCATTCACCACTCTTCGCTTTCTTGCAATGCCAGTGGCGAATCAAGTCAACTGGGGGCCCCAAGCATTAAAATTTTCGGGGCCCTCAAACTCAAGGAAGAAAAAAAAGATTAAAAAATAAATTCTCGTTAAGTTATTAACAAACAGAAAGGTAGTCAAAAATTTCAAACCATAACACACGAATAAATTTATTAAAAAAACCTTTTTCTACATGAATTTCCGTCTTGCTCTGTAGCAAATTCGTGAATTATCTTGTCAGGGTCAATTCGGTTTAAAATTTTCGCCCTATATACAGAATGGCCACATTAATTAATCTTTCTTCTCCCGTAGTACTACTTAAATATTTTTTTTTCACGCTTTGATAAAGGAATCGATCTTTTTCCTGACGAATTAGATAAGTGAATTGTTAAACGAAATTTTTTCATACTATTTCAACATTCGTAAATGTGCAAAACATTTCTTTGGAGGCTCGATAGATGTCTGGTGTGCTTTTAATGGTATCCTCGTTTTCTTTTAGAAATATTAAAATTATCGAATTCATCTCCAAAAGTACAAACATCAATGTTTTTTTTTGTAAATATCCTTCAACTTTTTTATCGTGTTCTTCTTTAATTCTGATTTGGTGTAAAATGACAAAAAATGCATTGACTGTGAAAATTTCTTATTGTAAATTCATGTCTAACTTCTTTGCTTTTATCAAAAAAACATTCTTCTCTTATGTTGTCTACGTGTATGTCCATCTTCCACATTAAATGATAGGCCTGATAAATCAGTTGCCTCTTTCAACTTTTCAAATTCTTCACTGATATTATTGATAAATTTTCTAATGACTTCAATAGGATACATCCTTTCAATAGTTCGCATTCCACTGATTGCAGTGATTTACTAGTAGCATTTATCCTTTGTAAAATAGTATTCCAACTAACTGTCACTAGGGCGGTTTCATATTTGTCCATTTTCTTCAGAAGTAAAGTCACCTCCTTAATGGCAACTTTTTTTTCTTATGAGTTACAAATTTCAGTTAAAGTCTGTTATATGGGGGAAACCAAGTTTTATAGCTAATGCAGCATCTGTGCTCCTACTTACCATCTTGTATTAGAAACTCTTTTCACTGCATTTAAAGACGCTGTCACAAGTTTCCTCGAACCCTAATGAAAAGACATTTTAAGACAATGGGGGTCCTTTGGTATTCCGGGGCCCTACGCAGCCGCTTAGTCCGCGTACCGCTTAATCCGCCTCTGTGCATTGCTGCGGCATTTTACCATTTCCATAATTCATCATTTTCAATTGCATTTCATATTTTAATATGAATAGTCTACTAAGATGGGGATACCCTATCTTATCACAATTTCCTCTCTTCTCAGTTATATTTTTAGCCTTCATATTTTTTTTACCAATGGTTATCTACTTGCATTACATTTTTTATATATCCTGCACATTTTGTATCATCTAAACTTCATCATATCATCTTTAAAAATAAATACATAATTTTAAATATACTTTTTGTATTGTTGATTAGACTAGGTTGGATTGTGCGAGCTCGTACTCGCAATTAATGTGCTAATTTACTTTCATTTTCGAATTTATCATTTGCGCAACTTTCTCGGGCAAATATGATACCAACTTCAACCGGAATTGGAATTCTGATTTGAAAAACGATAAAGTTTCAGAATGGAAGCGTCAGTTCAACGGTTGGTGCAATATGCAGTTGTGAATAGCAAATTTGCAATTGTAATAAATATTTTGTTTTTAAAATGTAGTTTTAATTCCAATATATGTAGCTTCTACATGCACAATTTCGTAATACAGTCCACTTACGAACTTTGAAAGACACTTGAGTCCTTTGAATAGCACAGAAGACGGAAACAGACTGTTTGAACCTTTTACTTACTTTTATTGGTCTGCTTTATCTTCAGTTTGGCACAGCTTGTCTGTCTTTGGAGCTTCGAAGGTACGAATAGGCGCCCTCTATGTTGTAATAAGCTCACTAGATCCCTTTAGTGGGAAGATAAATTAAGAACTTTGTCCCATCTCTCTATTCTGAACAGCAATACACATTGCAACGGGTAGATGAAAAGGACAATCGACTTTAAATTATTGTTTTCCGAAGATGGAGTACCAGAAGGCACATTCATTCACACTCATGGAGCTGGAACAAAATTATTGTGACACGAACAAGTGTTTTTAAAACGTTTTAAAGATATACATTTTTAACAAATACTAATAAAATACCCTCCCTTAGATACTGGCGCTAAGGGCCACCGAGCCTATAGCCTTTCCCTAGCTACGCCACTGGCGAAAAATTGAGTTTATACCTCTGTGAATGGGTCTCCGAGATGTAATTTTGAGAAGTCACCCTCTCGGTTGTTCTATGCTCACAAGACATTAGTGAGAACAGAAATTATATAGTTTATCCCATCTCTCTTTTCTTAATAGTAATACAGCTGCAAGGAGTAGAGGGAAAGGAAAATTGTCTATAAAACATTGTTTTCTAGCGACTTCAAACGCATGGCACTGAAAAATATTACTGTGACAAGAACAGATGTTGTTTGAAATATTTTCGAGAAGACTACTTTTTAACAAATACTAATGAAATACCGACCCTTAGATACTGAAGTTAGGGGCCACTGAACCCATCGCCCTTCTCTAACTACGCCACTGACCTCGTCGACTATCAAACGAGATTTTTAATTTCAGTTCAAATGCGCAATAATCCTACTCATGCATCGTAAAAGAGACATCGAGACAGATTTCGTGCAAGACTTGGATTTTTGTGTGTGCTAACGTTGGTGCAGATTATGCTCTTTTCTAAAAGTCGAAAAATTGAGTTTCAGCCAACAAATCAGGTCTCAAGTCATTGTGCTCTGGTTTGAATCACTCGCGACAGGTTTTCGTGTTCTAATGCAGTCGTTTCAACTTCTGTTACTTCCTTCTGAGTGGGGGCGTCCCCTTGGAAAACGGAAACGGTACCTTTCTATTTGTCTTGAGAGAGCAAATAGCTGGGCTATTCGTTCCTAGCAGGTGGCCTTTAATCTGTGGGCTCTCTGTTGACCCAGCACGATAACTAGTAACAGATGACAGTGTGAAGACTGCAACAGAGTTTGGTGAAGGACTTGACTTCCAAAATTTACCGTGGAAGGTTTTTGAGCGTCCCTTATCTTGAAATTCACATAAGTTTGTAATTCTTCCATGTCATGGCAAAAGGGGTTAAGACTGACTTTTGATGGTTCAAAGGAGTCAAGTACATCATTAATTAAAATATAACAGAACATGCTTAAAATCGAAGCTAAATTAATCCGCGAAAAGAAATTACAATTATTGTTATCATGGTGTGCTTCTTTTCGACCTCAGTATTTATGGAAAAAGTGGGAAATATTCTACATAAGAAAATCAAAAGTAGACCTTTTGATTTAACCCTTTTTGCCCTGACAAAGAAGAATTTAGAACACGCTTTAATTATTTCTTTTTAATGAATAAATATGTGCAGTAAGGAAATTATTATTTTACTAGCAAAATACCCGACCTTACTCGGTTTGAATTGGTTTACTCTAGATTGAAGACATGATGAAAATATACAATGACTTACGTTTTTCGTAGAATAAAATAATATTTTAACACCTTTCGCCATCTTTATATTTTCTACAACTTACTTTGGACACAAATCCTACACATGCATATCCACTCATGTAATACATTTCACATACATCGCACTCTTGCTGTATGACATAGCTACAAAATGACGAAAAGTGACACTAAGTTACTACTACAAAAGCCGATTTTGAGGGAGATTTGGAATTCCATTTTTTAAGTTCTTTTCATGTTCAACTCAATCAATAAACACGACGATTGACGGCGAGTGCTCTCGCACTCATAGTCAACAAAACAATATTATTTTACTTGTGGCACTCTAACATCCGGCATGCGACATTGTGGAATTTCGCAATTTTCTCCTGTCATTATGACAAAGAATTTTTCAATGTTTAAATAATTATAGTTCGGATTTTTTAAACATTATTATTCTTTCAATAACGGCATTATTCTTTCAATAACAGCATTATTATTTCAATAACGGCATTATTCTTTCAATAACGGCATTATTCTTTCAATAACGGCATTATTCTTTCAATAACGGCATTATTCTTTCAATAATGGCATAGTTACACTTACAACTTGTTTTATTCTGACTTACCTACCACTTTTAGTCGAATACTTTGTGGTGGTATTGCGTGTGATGAAAAAGAAACACAATTTATTAAAATAAGAAATATTTAAAACAGAAAACAGCGAAATAAAACAAAATAAAAGATGTCGTGAAAAAGTTGTTCCGAAGAATATTAATTTGTGATTCGTTTTTATCTCTTGATCTCGCAGTTGCCACAACTTACAACTAAAAAGTGCACAAAATTTAGAATGGCGAAATTAATTCAGAGCGAAAGAAACATGGGTTTCCGTTTTATTCCCGTTCGTTAAAAAATATCGTCTGTCTCAAATATTCGGAAATCGTTTACATTGCACCAAAAAACAAATATAAGACTTGAAATAAATAAAGTATCAAAGCTAATATTCCAACGTAAAATTTTTTTTTGAAAAATAATTGGTTTTTTAGTAGTACTGGTAAAGCAAATCAAAGTAATCGTAATACTCAATATACATTCCAATTTTCCAAAATACCAAATTATGGTTGATTTAAGTATACTTACTCAAGTGTTTTAGCATGAAACTCAACTAAATATAACAATAAAAATGTTTTTAATATTGCTTTCACTAAACTAATAGATATTGTATAAAATAAAACACATTACAATCAAAAATATAGAAAAAAATTCATGTGATGCCTACACACAAACACAAAATCGAACATAGAACAGAAAGACGGACAGCCAGACTTTCGCAACCAATTCCACTCACTAAATGAAGATAAGAACTCACTGTATGCAAATTTCCATGAAAATATATTAAACCGTGTGGACGTGTATATAGGGCACATACATACATACATACAGACAGACAGATGGACAGACAGACACCAAACGCGAAAGAGGCGGATTTTGAATCAGAAGGGTCCAAAACGGATAGAAAACTTGAAATGGAAAATATTGAATGAAAATATTGAATGTACAAACAAACACTCCATTCTTATTTATTTAGATTTATAAATTTTATTTAAAAGTTTGAATTAATACATTCATTCTGAGCGTCGCGAGATTTCTGGGTAGTTGAGTGTTGCTCTTACCCCACAACATTCCTAATGACTAAATAACATCTTTTTAAAGAATCTATGGATTGTTTCAACCTTAAGATAAATATTATATTGGACTTTTCCTTAGAATAGAGTAAGTTGGAAATATTTTATTGGCTCATTCTCTGAAGTATAGGATCGGTTTGAAATATATTCAATTGCTTATTTCCTTATATTAGAATTCCTTAGAAAAATTTTATTGCTCATTTCCTTAGGATACAAAACTTTGGAAAGACTTTATGTCTCCTCTTCTTAGAATAGAATTACCTGGAAAGGTTCTATTGCTAATTTCTTTAGAACAGTATCCTTTGGAGAGATTTTATGTCTCCTCTTCTTAGAATAAAATTCATTGGATTCTATTGCTAATTTCCTTAGAACATAATCCTTTGGGAAGATTCTGACAGTTCTTTCATGGAATAGAATTCTTTGAGTCGATTTTATTGGTCTCTTCTGAAGAATAGAATCATTTGGAAATATTCTATTGACCACTTCTGAAGAGTAGAATCAATTGGAAAGATTATATTGCTCATTTCCTTAGAATAGAATCCTTTGGAACGAAAAGAATAAAGAATAATACAGGATGTACATAAAGTGTCTCTATACAATTTCAAAAATTTATTACAAAAGCATGAGAGATAAGTGTAAATTATATTACAAAATGAGACATATATATTTAAATTTTTTTTGCCTAGTTTAATACATCTCTATGTGGCACTATTAGTTACACGAAGCACATCAAGACGGTACTCGATTTCTTGCTATGTTCGCTGTAGCATACCCTCATCAATGGTGGCAATGACATCAGTGATCCTCCGCTTTAGATTAGTGATGTCTCATACATTTGTTTGATACACCAACCTCAAAATCTTTCAATGGGGTTATGTTAAAGATATCGTGTATGCCATTGCCGTTGTCATTGCCACCATTGTGAACATGGCAAGAAATCGAGTACCGTCTTGATGATACTTCGTGCAACTAATGGTGCCCATATAGAATTGCATTACGTTTTAGGCACAAATTACGTTTTTTAAAAATTAAAACTATGGAAAACTACAAGTTAAAACCAAAATCAAACCTAGAATCTTTGAAAATGAAGCAAATGTGTAGAGTATATTTGAAAATAAATTCTCCTTTCGAGATTACTCAAATCTCTTATAACCGACTCTGTTTAGGACAATTGCAAATGACCTTTGAACTTTTCTTATTTTGTTGTACCGCAGAAAGAACCTACAAAAACGCATAAGCATAAAATTAAAATACCAGGAAAATTGATTAGTGGATATCTATATAAATAAGAATGGAGTGTTTGTTTCTACATTGAATATTTTCGACCCATTTCAAGTTTTCTATCCGTTTTGGACCCTTCTGATACCGAATCCGCCTTTTTCTCGTTTGGTGTCTGTCTGTCTGTATGTTGTGCCCTATACACGTCCACGCGGTTTAATATATTTTCATAGAAATTTGCATACAGCAGGCCTCGAAATAGATTTTTTAATACAGGTGCACCTTGTGCACCTAAGTTTTTAAATTAGGTGCACAAGGTGCACTGCGTGCACCTAGTGGGAAAAAATTAGGTGGACAATTATATTTTCATGTGCACAGTGCACCTGTGCACCCGGGTATTTCGAGCCCTGGCATACAGTGAGTACTTATCTTCATTTAATGAGTGGAATTGGTTGCGAAAGTCTGTCTGTCCGTCTTTCTGTTCTATGTTCGATTTTATGTTTGTGTAGGCATCAAATAAAGCTCATTCCAGATATTTGATTGAAATGTGCTTTATTGTATACACTATCGATTAGTTTAGTGAATGCAATATTAAACATTTCTTTATTTGTATATTTAGATGCGTTTCATGTTTAAAACACTTAAGTGAACTTAAATCAACCATAATTTGCTAGTTTGGGAAAAATTGGAATATATATTGAATATTACGATTACTTCGATTGCTTTACCAGTACTGCTAAAAAAATTAATTGTTCTTCAAAAAATTATTATTTTATGGAATTTCAGCTCTTATATTTCATTTATTTCGAGTCTTATTTTTGTTCTTTGCGCAATGAAAACGATTCCCGAATATTTGGGACAGACGATATTTTCAAAGAACGGGAATGAACAAAATCGCGCGAGCAGTGATATTTTCTCTTTCTTTCGCTCTGAATTAATTTCACATTTCTAAATTTTGTGCACTTTTAGTTGTAAGTTGTGGCAACTGTGTGCGAGATCAAGAGATAAAAATGAATCACAAATTAATATCTTTAGAACAATTTTTTCCGACATCTATTATATGGTTTTGTTTCGCTGTTTTAAATATTTAATATTTTAATAAATGTGTTTTCCTTCTCATACGCAACACCACCAGAAAGTATTCGACTTAAAAATGGCAAGTAAGTCAGAATAAATTTTCAGTAAATTTTAAGTGTAGTTATGCCATTATTTAAAGGATAATGCCGTTATTGAAAGAATAATAATGTTTAAAAAATCCGAACTAGAACTTTTCAAACATTAAAAAATTTGTTGTCATAATGACAGGATAAGATTGCAAAATTTCACGTCATATACCGGATGCAAGAGTGCCACAAGTAAAAAAATATTGCTTTGTTGACTTTGCGTGCTAGAGCACTCGCCGTAAATCGTAATTTTTATTAATTGAGTTGTACCTGAAAAGATCTTAACTAATGGAATTCCAAATATCTCATAAAATCGTCTTTTGTAGTAATAACCTTAGTTATTTTGTAGCTTTGTCATACAGTAAGATTGTGATGTATGTGAAATGTATTACATGAATGGATATGCATGTGTATAATTTGTGTCCAAAGTAAGTTGTAGAAATTATACGGATGGCGAAAGGTGTTCAAATAATTTTTTACTCTACAAAAAACGTAAGTCATTAGATATTTTGATTATCTCTTCATTCTAGAGTAAACCAATTCCAACCGAGCAAGGTCGGGTATTTCGCTAGTATTTATATAAAGTTTGATACATACTGTTTCTCTCTTTTTCGGTCGCCCCTATTTCTTCTGCTATGCCTGTTCCTGAGTGGTGTGCTGGTCGTGCACTTACATGACGTCAGAAAAAATAGGGGATGTATGTCTCCAACTTTAAATAAATATGCTCAGCAATAAATTAATAACTTGATATTTATTAGGTCTTTGTAAGTTCTTTTTACAATCGTAAATAGATACTTTTGACTCTGCGTTATTTTTTTCTTATTTTACATTTGTATGTATAAGGGACCAATGCCATCTGTCCTTTCTGTGATTTTTTAAAAAGAATCCTCTTCATCAATTTTCGGTTTCATGAGTATTTGATTCGGCATATTTTATTCACAACACTCCAAGTGGTTTCGACTAAATCTTTCTCATCAAAATCTGACCAACTTCGCTGATAACGAGATACCTCGTCAGGACACTGCTGTTTTTGTTATGATGACGAGATCAAGATCTGGTCAGATTTATTATAATGATCGTGATCGTGTATTCTTCTAATGACTAGATCTCTCGTCCAACAAGATCTGGTACGTTTTGCTGATGACGAGATACCTCGTCGAGACAACCACCATATGTACTCACGTTTCAGGAACCAGAGCCCTTCTTGAGATATGCGTTGGCCACTTGCAAACCTCAGCAAGCTGCCCCCTCTTCTGATAAACATTAGATTTTCTAAAAGAACGTCCTTCATCAAGCACGAATTTTTGAAACTGTATATCTTGTTTTTAACTTACATTAGTATGCACTCATACCTTTGAAACCAGAGCTATCCCTATACTATGTATCATCCACCTGTAAATCTCAGCAAGCTGCCCCTTTTTCTAAAAAAAAGCAAACCCATTTAATTTCATAAAAGAACGCTAGACGCTTTTCACCATGCTAGAATTTTTGATTCTGCACATTTTGTTCTTAATTTACATTAGTGTGTAGTCATACCTCAGGGACCAGAACAGTTTTTGAAGTATGCGTTACCCACTTGCAAATATCAGCAAGCTGCCCCTTCGTGAAAAACATTGATTCCCTAAACGGATGTTCTTCATCAAGTTCGAATTACTGATTCTGTATAGTTCATTTTTAATTTACATCAGTATGCACTCATACTTCAGGCGTTTCTGGGGTATGCGTTGCCTGCTTGCAAACTTCAGCAAGCTGCACTCTCCTAAAAACATTTAATTTCCTAAAAGAACGCCCTTCAAGCAAGATATTGTGATTCTGCATATTTTGTTCTAAATTAAGATTTGTATGTACTCACTAGCTATTGCGTGGCCAGCACGGTGTTCACGTGACAATTACAAAAAGGTCGAAACGAGAGAAAAAACTAATAAATTCATTTTAAAATGTTCTAGATTAAATTTGAAAATTCGGACTGCACGCAAAATTCACAAAAAATATGAACTACCTGTGTGCCAAATTTCATTATCACATAAAAATAAAACAATAACGCTCGCCAAACCTCGGTGATTGCTAAGCAATTCCAAGAACTATCTCAATAGCCCACAGTGTTGGTGTTTTGTGACGTTTAATAAATACCTACCAAAAACAATAGCGAAGACGATTCACGAGGACATATAAGTCGTGACGTCATTGTCTAATGCGCCCATATTCGTATTGCAAAAGTCCTCACGTTGGGTTGGTGTGGAAGTTTGGAGAGTCGGGTGCCAGCTCAGATGTTGCCTCGTCATATGACCGTGGTTCAAAATTACGTGGCGATACACCGAATGGCTTAGGGTGGGATGGTGATAACTAATTGAATATTCGTATTGAAAAAATAAAAAAGTTACAATTGAAAAATTATTTATACAAAGAAAGTCAAATGTCTGGTGTCACATTTTCCGCAGATTCCAAATCCGTTGAAATTTTCAATCTATCTTTAACGATCGAGGAGATAGAAAAAGAATTAAAGAACTCTAGTTAAAACTGTTTATTTGTTTTGTTCGTCCGCTGATCTAAGGTAATTCGGACGAAAAATGCTTGTGACGTCAGAGGTCGAAAATAACAAAATCGGCTGGCTTTTTCTTTCAGACGTCACTTCGGAAGAAAAGAATGAAAGGTGAAAAAAACTAATAAATTCATTTAAAAATGTTCTGGATAAAATTTTAAAATTCGGGCGCAATATATAGAAAAATAGCGAAAAATTCTCATTACCTGTGTGCCAAATTTCATTATTATAAGTGCCATAGATTCGTTAGGACAGCACACGCAGACCACAGACAAAGACTTCCTTTTATAATTGTAGAGATACTAACTAGAGCCGTAGAATGCGTTGCCCACTTGTAAACCTCAGCAAGCCGCCTTTTTTCTTAAAGTTTTGTTCTGAACACGAGCTTGATGGAGCGCGTTCTTTTAGAAAATAAAATATTTTTAAGAAGATGGGGCACCTTTCTGATTCTTGCACTTGCTCAGCTTGTAATTCAGGAACGGCCATGCACATATATGTATTAATTTCTCTTCTTTTGCAAATGACAGGTTAAATATCTAACAATAGTTTGAAAATAAAGAAAGTAAGTATTTAAACATATGCTGATTACCCTTCCTGTTTGTTTTCTTAATGAGGTATCTCGTCATTTGAAAACTGACCAGATCTTGATGGGCAAGATCTCTCATCAATTGAAAAAAATTGACTTGATCCTGATTATGTCATCATCCAAACACTGCAATATCTTCATCATTTGGAATTCAATCTTCATTCTTGATGACGAGGTATCTCATCATCGCTGACACAAACCAAGAGGTAGGTAGGTAGGTATTTTAATAAACGTCCTACTAGAACCACACAACGAGCTACTGACTACTGTCCGGGATCAAATCTAAGGGAAAGATCCTAGGACAACGCCAATTAATTTTGAGCCAATGTCAGTTGATAGGCAGCACCTGAGCTGGCAACCCATTCTCCAAACTTCCACACCACGTCAACGTGATGACATTTGAGGCCACGACAGTTTTAACGCGCACCAACCCCCCTTTTTGTATATGACAGTATTTGGTTGGATTCTAATTTTGATATTTTTACCCCGAGGTTCCACATAACGTTTTCAGCAGTTCTATGACTTTCTGCAGATTCGATGCAGTGTATTTCTAGCGCTCGTTCTTCCTCTGTCCTCCATCTTGGGTACGCCATTGTCTCTTCTGTGCCAGTAAAACTTTTCTTGTGTGTCTACATCCACTTGACGTCGTTTAGCGCAACTTTTCAAACATTGTTCCTACGCCATTAAAACCGAACTAACCACAACTTTTAAGTAGAGACAATGTCTAAAGAAGCAGAATCCAGAGATATTGAGTAATTAATTTTTTGCTAAAAGTTATAATTTTAAGCACTTTGGTATGAATAATATCACTGTATATTTTCGGGCTCTTATATTATTGACATCTTCCGACGCCAATGCCGTTGCAAAGCAAAAGCTCTGCGCTAACGCCCGAAGAAAATCATCCCTTCCCGAGCTTAACTACGACAGAGAAGTAACAACAACAATTGCCAGACTGAGGACGATGCACCTCAGAGGTATGAAGATTTTGCCAGATGGATCAAGAACATACCCTGAATTCAGGCACTGTCCGGGCATGCAGCTTAATCCCAAGAACATCTTTAACTGCCCTTCCATTATTGCAGCACTCTTCAAGATCGACTTGAATTGTTCCAGGGAGACCCTTTATACGGACAAAGCTGTAGATGCGGCCTACGCAGTGCTCCACGCTTTTGGGCCCATTTAACTATGCTCTCCCCGCCTCTCTCCCATCCTTTTTCAATTATTGCACTGGTCACACGACAACAACAACATATTATTATTGATCGATCAGGGCCTATAGTGCAAGAACCCGTCATCTTCTCCAAAAACCGAAAAGTCACCGGGGGACATGTAAAAAAGAGCGATATAGGCGATTGTGTGATATATCGAGCGTGATTGAACGAGGGATCACTGCATAATTTCGGTCTCTTATATTATCGATTGATCAGAACCTATATAATGAGAATCCTGCATCCAAAAACCGAAATTTCATCAGAGGACTCGTGGAAGGAGCGATGTCACCGCATGTACGATACATCGTTGCGCGGTAAAGCGATGGGTATCTAGATAATTTCGAGCTCTTACATTATTGATCGATCAGGACCTGTAGTTCGAGAACCCCTCATCTACCGAAAGAAAATGTTCACCGGGGAACAGGTAAAAAAGGACGATACAGACGGTTATGTGATATATCGAGGCGTGATAGAACGAGGGATTACTGCATAATTTTGATCTCTTATATTATCGATTGATCAAAACCCTCAGAGTAAGAATACTGCTTCCGAAAAACAAAATTTCACCTGAGGACTCGTGAAAAGAGTAGTGTCAGCGCATGTGCGATATATCGAGGCGCGATAGAGCGATAGGTTTCTAGATAACTTAGGGCTCTTATATTATTGATCGATCAGAACCTATAGTGCGAGAATCCTTGTGCTTCCGAGAAACGAAAATTCATCAGGGGACAAGTAAAAAGAGCGATATAGTGAATTGAGTGATATATCGAGGGAATACTGGATAATTTTGGTCTCTTTTGTAATCGAACGATCATATCCTCAGGGACGGCGAACCTTTTTAAGAAGTTGTCAAATTTTGTTCATTATTTTTTTACTACTAGTTCGTGGTTTTTTTTCCTAATGGGCTCCATTTTTTAATCCTTTAAAAAGTGAACGATTCCTTTTTGTTTTACAACTTTTACTTACATTTTCCCTTCTACTTCGGAAATCAACTATCAAATTTATTTTTACAAACTATGCTGCTTTGAAATTCAACTAAGTCCATTTCTAAATCATGGATACCTAGCCACTTAAATTCGTTTAACTCCATTGTTTCGAATTTCGTTTTGTATAGATATAAAATAAGTGAAATGTATTTTCTATACTTTTAAATTGATTAAATACCTCCTCAAAGGCTTGTTTTATTTCCTGTATAATTATTAAATATTTTTTTATTGCATTTTCTTGAACGTCAAGAGTATTTTCCATTGCTATTGAGTTTTGAAAATGTTTTTGTAACTGAGGAAAATATTTCATGATTTTCATTTCCAAATCCCTAGTAAAGATGTCAAGTTTCGTCATAAATATCCTAATATTCTCATATAAATCTTAAAACAGCATTATGTATAATCAATAAATCTAAAACATTTTACAAAAATCATTTATGCATTTTCTTTTTCATTTGAAATTATTTATTAACATTTGTATTTTCTTCAGATTTTTTAAAAGAGGGGTTCAAAAAATAATTAAAATTCTTTATGCATATGATGAAATATGATGATAAATTTATAAAAATCAACGCATGGGTCATTCAAAAAGTCTGCGTGGGTCAATGTCTGACCCGCGGGTCATATGTTCGCCATCTCTGTCCTATGTGCTTCCCAACCGATGTGACGCGAAAAATTTAACTGCAAAGACCGTATCTTGATTATATCACAGGGCATTTAATTTATCAATGAAGGAAAAGATGAAGTTATTAGACTTAAAAAGTGATTGTACCCTTGAAGTTGAGTTTAAGGATGTTCTCTTAATTCAATTCTGGGTAACTGAAAAAAAGGAATTTTCCACCATCGGCAAAAAAAAGCTATAAACATTCTTTTACCATTTGCTACAACATATATGTGTGAACAAAGTTTATCTTCTATGCTCACTATCAAGAATTTAAAGAGACCATTGAAAAGTTTTGATCATGAATTGCGTGTAGCTCTTTCGACCAAAGAACCGGATATAAAATTATTTATGCTTGCAAGGTGTGCTGTGACGTGAAAAAGGTTGGAAAGCAATGTCTTATGGTGTAAGAGTTCATCTGCTTCTGAAAATAAAAAATTCTCCGAAGCAGAGGTATAAAATAGCGACATAGCTGGTTGTGTGATATATCTCGATTGAAAGATGGGTTGTTGTATAATTCTTGCCCTTAAATTATCTATCGATCAGAACCTATAGCATGAGAATTCTTCTGTTTCCGAATAACGAAAATTCATCCGGGGCAAGTAAAAAGAGCGATAGAGAGATTATGTTAGGCTCGATATAACGAAGGGTTTTTGGATAATTTCAGGCTTATATCCGATCGACCAGCTAAAACGGAAGACGGAAATCACCCTTGTAAAGAGGGGTGCCACAAAGACGTCGTCTGAAACTAGGCGTTGAAACAAGGGGTCTTGTTTGGTGCCCGGAACTCCATGGCTCTTATCTGTCGTCTTGAACGAGAAATTTATCTCTCCTTGGAGTTACAGTAAGTATCTGAAAGGGTGATCTCTGGGGGATGAAGATAGTGCATAAACAACCACACAGATATTTGCGTTTGCAAACATCCATCTTTGGTACCCACAGGAAGTTGTAAAGTCGGGTGCTTGCTCTTGGTTTGTGTCAGCACCCAATTTCTAGTGGTTTCGACGAGATAACCGGTCCATCAAGAGCTGACCTATTTTGCAAAAACGAGACACCTCATAATCAAGATATTGCCGTTTATGATGATGAGATCAAGATCTGGTCAGTTCTCTTCAAATGATCATGATCGTGTTTTCTTCTAATGACTAGATATCTCATCCGAATTCTGGTCAGTTTTCCTAATGACGAGATACCTTGTCGAGGCAGCCACCAGATGTACTTACATCTCAGGAACTATAGCCACTCATGAGGTATGCGGTACCCAGGCCCTGATTTACCATTAGGCCTGTGAGGCACGGGCCTAGGGCCCCCATAATTTAAAGGGCCCCAAAGTTTCAAAAGTATCTAAAAATTTTAAACAAAAATAACTTTTCATATTTTCTGGAATGTTTTTTCAACAATTTTTGAAACGGTCAACAGTCAAATACGTAAGTACCAATTATTGTTTTAAAATTAGTTTTTGTGATGAACGGATAACATGGGGGCCCCCTTCCTGCGTGTTGTGCCTACTATACCAAATTTTCTAAATCGGGCCCTGGCGGTACCCACTAGCACACGTCAGCAAGCTGCTCCCTCTTCTAAAAAAAACCATTTGACTTTCTAAAAGAACGCCCCTCATTAAACACGAATCTTTGATACTGTATATCTTGTGTTTGATTTACATTAGTATGTAGTCATACCTCAGGAAACCAGAGCCGTTTCTGGGGTATTAGTTGCCAACGTACAAACCTCAGCTCTTTCTTCTCAGGAACATTTCATTTCCTAAAAGAACGAACGCCTCCAGCATTGTCCAGAACCTCTTTCCGTCAATCATATTTTAACTTCTTGCATGCATCTTGGATATTTTTATCAACGCTTTTTAATACCTCCTCCCAATTTTATCAGACATGTTGAGTCACCCTCAGCATTCATCAATCTTTACCTTTAAGCATCACTCGGGATTTTTATTGCGTTTATAATCAGAATCTTTAATTACATCTGATTTTCAATTTTAATAATAAGCTAAGGTGGGGGATACCTCATATTGGTCTCAGATTTCATTGTGTCTTAGTCTCGAATTCTCATTTTTCTATCCTCCATAACTTGTGTTTTCAAGGGGGACTTACTTTTCTTATACAATTTATGTTTCGCCCTGCGACGCTGTTATCTACAACATCCACATCTTTAGCATCTTAACTCATCTTTTAAATTTACTTTTTATTGTTGGTTAGACTATTTCAACGCATTGATTTATATTGGTTTATATTATATCTTGCGTTTGCCGTAGTTTGACCCTGCGCCATAAAACCCAAATCAACCTAAAAGAACGCCCTTCATCATGCAAGAATTCAGAAAATACTTTCGGTGGTCCAGTCTTCTCCTGATTGTCTAAATGCAGCAATGTTAAACCAATACAGTGTTTAATGACTTTTTCGACCGTTTTCTGACAATTGACGTAGATTTTGCCCGACTTCCTCAAAAGAAGAAAAATTAATATCTTCGGTACGCACAGGAAATTGTAAAGTTGGGTGCTTCTTCTTGGTTTATGATGGCTGCGGTAGCCCGGTTGGAAGAGTAACGGATTAGTAACCTAAGGGTTGCGATTTCGAATCCAACCAAAGACTGTCGTGCACAAAGGGGGCTGGTGCACGTTAATTTGGTCGTGGCTTCAAATGCCCTCACGTTGGCGTGGCCTAGAAGTTTGGAGAATGGGGTGCCAGCTGAGGTCTTGCCCGACATATGATCGCGGTTCAAAATAACGAGGTTTTGTCCTCGGATCTTACCCTTGGTGAATTGATCCCGGACCATCGTCAATAGCTCGTTGTATTGCTCCAGTAGGACGTTAATTAAAATACCTGCCTACCTACATCTTGGTTTATATCAATGATGATGAGATACCTCGTCATCAAGAATGCCGATTGTATTCCAAATGATGAAGATATTGCAGTGTTTGAATGATGACGCAATCAGGATCAGGTCAGTTTTTTCTATTAATGAAAGATCTCATCCATCAAGATCTGGTCAGTTTTGCACATGACAAGATACCTCGTAAAGACAACCAAAACTAAGGTTAAAAATCAGCATCTGTTTAATTACTTACTTTCTTCTTTATGAGACTATTGATATATATTTAACCTCACATTTTCAAAAGATGAGAAATTAATACATATTTACAATGCCGTTCAAGAGGTACAAGCTGACCAAGTGCAAGCATCAGCAAGTAGCCCCATCTTCTAAAATAGATTTGATTCTCTAAAATAACGCCCTCCATTAAGTTCGTATTCAGAAACAAAATCCTCGGATATTGCCAATAGCCCGTTGTTTTGCTTTAGTGTGACGTTAATTAAAATACCTACCTACTAGAGATCAGAGGTTTCTCTTAAAAAACAGTAGCGCCCTGGAATCATATTGCCATTTAGAAAAAGAGGACAAAGCAATAAAATTCTTTTCTCAGAAATGTTTCGAGAACGCAGAACAAGGCAGGGGGCATTTGTTTTGTCGTCCTCTTTCATCTATTAGCAAAACTCCGCATTGTGCTGGTTTTCATGTGCAGTAATTACAATAAAAAAGTTCTATTGTGAACGTTAATTTGTCAATTAATTAATATGGGACTAATTTATATATTTTATCTTCATCATTTAAATAATATTCATTATCTTCCTTTTAAATGCGGTTAAATTGTATGTACGTACAACAGAAATTTTCAAAATTTTGACTTTAAAAATAGAGTTTTTTTACAATAGATCATTAGTTTATTAAAACCATTTCAGTTTTTAAAAATCAGATTAAGCTAATGATAGATTTGCTAATTTAGATATAATTAACTAATTTCCTCTTTTTTTTTTTTTTTTTGAAGGATGATCTCAAATTCTAATTTGTTGGGAAAGACAATTCACGTTAAAAATTATTCCTATAATGCTATTCTTTATGTTTTGACCCTCAATCGAATCGATAGAAGGAATAGGTTTTTGCAATTTTTTCACCAAGAAAGCACACAGAAGAAAAAAAATCAAGATTTTTTCAGGGATTTGAACATTTAGAAATCAACTAAATATTCATTTCTTAGCTTTTACTCTAAATGAGGGTTAAAACATTCACTGTATTATATAGATGATAATGATACAAAAATAATTACAATATCCAATTCACGGTTGAGTTATCACCGTTTAAACAAATCATCATTTTGAAAAAACATTGTTTTTCAGAACCTTGTTTGTGTACATATTGACAGTACCTTACGAAAATCCCTCGCAGCTAGAAAAATGTTCAGACTTTTTTTTGAGATCTTGATATTAGTTGTAAGGTAAAGAGTTGGAAAATATTTTGAACTAATAAAAAAAATCTATATTTTGGTCGATTTTCGTGATTTATAATGTATACTTTGCTTTCGACATGCTGCCTAGAAAATGCTGTCACAAGCCTTAAAAAAATTAGCTTCGTTTCTGAATAGAGAGAGAAATACACCCAGAGAGGGAATCAAACCTGTAAAAAGTTGCGGTACTCTTGGAAACGTTACGCCAGGGATGCACAGGCAACTGGCCCCATGCGACCCCCCGTTGATTGGCTAGTGGTTCGACTCTCCATGTGTTATTTCAATACTATTAACAAATCGTCAGATAGCTAATTTTTAAGTTCAATGCCAACTTCAAGAGTATATATGTTGAAAAGATTAAAAGTTTTTTTTTTTTATCAGCTTTCAATGATCGTTTTTCTGATTTTTAGATCTGTGCAAGATTTATTTTTGCAACCCCTTTGCCATTTTGCTTTAAAATGCACCCATCCTGAACGCATCGAAACGACGAGAACCTTCGAAATAAATTTAATGAAGGCAGTTCATTAAACTTTTATCGTTGTGTCGGTAAAAAAAAATTACAATTCGTTGTTGGAAAATGCATTATAATGCGCAGATCTCTTTGTATCAACATATATCGTTGAACAAAATTTTCCAGTCATGTATTAACAAATCGAAAGAGGAATCGCTTGACAAATGAAAATGTATAGCCAATTTTGCGCTTGGCAACAACAAAAACCGCACCAAATATTAAAACAATGGTTAAATCAATGTAATATATATAGCATCAAATTAAAATGTTTATTTACTTTTTATTATCTTTGTGACAATTTTAATAAAATATGACGGAAAGCTTTTACATTTTATGGCGGCCCTCCCATATAAGTCCTATAAATTTATATTGCCCTTGGTCTTAACAAGGTTGTGCATCCCTGCGTTACGCGGAACCCTGGGGTTCCGCCCAACTCAATCTCAAACTCCACTACTCCGGATGAGAAAGAGGTAGATAACACGAGCTTGTTTGACACCCCTCACTGATCAGGGGTCCCATAGGTTCCTCTAACCACCGGCCTCATACCGCTCGACACTCGCCAAGTACCATAAAACAAAAGGATTTCAAATCATCCGCAAGAAAGAAGTTTTCGATCGTCCGCCGGTTCGTCGGCCAATCAGAAAAGTTGTGGCCCGTGACGTCAGAACGGCCCGAGACGAGGGGTTTTTCACGGGACAGGCAACTTCATCGCTCAGTGTGCCCGATGTAGCATGAGGTTGCTGTTGTGCTTGGTATTCTTAGCGGCGGTGGTTTCCGGCACCCCGTTGATCCCTTGCTACCGTGAATGCGATTTGAGGTTGATGGTAAGTCCTTTTTTTTTTTTTACATTTTTGACAGCTTGTGTTTTGTTTTCCTGGTTGAGGGGATTTTTTAGCAGAATTTTTTTTTTCAAAATTTCTGAACCTTTTAAGAGGCGTTTTGCGTGACACTTTCTGGAATTTGAAGGAACATATAAATACTGATGAAAAGTGATGATGTTGATTTTAATTAAAAAGTCTCAAACAATTTTTGTGTGGTGTTTTACGTGAATTTTTTTTGGAATTTAAAGGAGATCTACTTTTAAGTGGTGTTTTTTTTGTGACATTTCCTAGAATTTAAAGGAATATGTTTGAAAACACGCATGAGGTTGTTTCGGATTCAAAGCGTTGATGTTGATTCAATTGAAAAGCCTCAAGCAGTTTTTAAGTTCTTTATTTGAGTGACATTTTTTCTGAAATTTAAAGGAATATATGAATATTGATGTAAAGTGTTTATTTTGATTGAAAAGGTCTCGAACAATTTTTTGTGTTTTGCATGACATTTTCTGGAATTTATAAGAGACCTACTTTTAAGTGGTGTTTTTGTGACAGTTCCGAGAATTTAAAGTACATAAATACTGATGTAAAGTGCTGATGTTGATTTCAATTGGAAAAGCCTTAGACAATTTTATGTGGTGTTTTACATGGCACTCTGGAATTTTAAGAGTGTATAAATAACTGCCGTAAAGTTGATGATAGTTTGAATAAGAATATTTTTCATATTTTCACATTTTTTTGATTTTTTAATGACATTTAGATGTGTTAAACAAAACATGTTTGTTTACATACTTAACAACTTATAAAAACAATTTTCACTGCAAAAATTTTGCTGTCTTTTAATTTTCCGCTCTAGACTAACATACGCAGTCTACACTTCCTGGATTTTAAAGGAATGCTTCCGAAATTGTGTTGATGTAGATTTCTCTAATTTAATATTTATAAATGTAAGTAATTACGCGTAAAATTAGCAGACGTGGGGGCAATTGATATATATTAAAAAAAAAAGTGTTTATTAATTTAGAAAACCTCAAACAATTTTAAGGAATGTTTAGCGTGAATTCAAAGGAGTGTAAAAAATGCTGCCTTAAAGTTGATGTTGATCTTTAGAAAAACTTTTAAATGAATATTCATGTTTCAAATGAAATGTATGTGTTTTGAATAAAAAATATTTACATTTTTTACATGCATATGAAAACAAATTTCACTGCCAAAAATACCAAATTTTGTGGTTCTATAATTTGCCGCTGACGGATTTATCATTCTCAGCCTACACTTCTTGTATTTTAAAGGAATTTTTAAATACTGTCGAAATATATAGTTGTTGATTCATTGAAAAAAAAGCATTAATAAATGCAAGTATATAATAAAAATTAAAAAAATAATAATAAACCGATGTTTATATTTTAAAATTGTGTATCAAATTACACAATTCTGTTATTTTCTCAGCAAAAAAAAATTAAAATTTCACTATTCCCTCAATTCCCGTGTAGGCCGAATACTCACCCTATTTAATATTAACAAAAATAAAATTTAGTTGCCTAATTTGTTAGTGAAAATAAGTTTGGATAATTTTTATATAAGTATTTTCTGATATTAGAGTTTATGACGTTTATATGTATTCCTTATTCTAATGAGAAAACATTAAAGCTCTTTATACAGAGACGTAAATAACCATCAAATTGCATCCTAAAATATTTCATGGAAACGTAAAAAACTTTCGAATTCTGTTCTAGAGCCTATGTGAAAAATAATTAATTCATCGAGTAATTTAGTTTTACTTCTGTATTTCTTAAGTTTGTTCCGCAATTTATAGATTTTACATTGCACGGAGAAATTTTTGCTCAAATTCTATCTCATTTATAAATTTAAAAATTTATAAAAGTTTAGATTTACGTGCGTAGGTTGCAATACTTAATGCGTAAGTTAACTTCGAAAAAATCGCACTTTCTGTTATACTAGGTGAGTTTGATTATTTTCCGAACAAGACTGTTATTCAGAATTCAGTTAACGTTTCCCAAAATTGATTCGGAAACATTTTTCAGTTCTTATGTTAAATTTATCACACTGAACGTCACACGATTTCCTTGTAGTGTAGTATTGCTTTTGCCACACAGCACGCATAACTAAATAATTACATCTATTAGTTCAATTTAGCCATGGATTCTTTCCCAACCCTTAGAAGTGTTTTTCGGTCCTTTCCTTGGAATCGAATCCTTTGGAAATATTATCAGGCCTTTTCTTAGAATAGAACCTTTTTATAAGATTACGTAGGTCTTTTCCTCAGAATTGATTCATTTGAAAAGATTCTGTAGGCTCTTTCGACAAAATAGAATCCTTTTGAAAAATTCTATATTGGTCCTTTCCTCAGAACAAACCCATTTGGGGATATTTTATTGGTCCTTTCCTTAAAATGGAATCCTTTGGAAATATTTTACTGTTCCCTTTCTTAGAATAGAGTCTTTGGAAAGAATATATTGGTCAAGAAGATCAAAGGGAAGACTGTAGATTCTAAGGTAGAATTATGTGTATGAACCTATCAGAGGGTTGAAAAGTCACGAGTATTTCTTAACTAAATTGTACAGTAATGTTTGCAGAAATTTATAAATTTGTAATTCTTCGTAATTTTGATTATTAATATGGTATTCATCAATGCTTTTTATCATACAACATAGGACCGACGCCGAGTCTTGATGCTTAAAAGGATAAATAGTCCTTAAAAGCTTAAAATTTATGCAACAATTGCAATCTTTCTCTAAAAACTAAAATAATATTTGAAGATTTACCCTTAGTATTGGTGTGGGCGTTTTGTTGAATTAATTCATTTTGTTAGTCATTGTTGATATTTTACTATACCCTTCCACAGTTTAACTACTTCTTTACTGGATCTATGAGGCCCAGTTACGACCCCATCCATAAAATTATTAGGGGGCCCAAAGGACCCCTAGGATTTAGCGTACCTGCTACTAGAAGGTGTCAATCATGGTTCGCGTATCACCATGAACACTGCTCCACTATCTTTCATGATATTGAGCATAGTAGTGGCTCTCATAAGTTAACTCTCTGAGGGTTTCACATGCATAATTCCCAACTTGCAGTGTTTTCCCTGTATTACTTCTAAACGGTTTTGACTTTAGCCAATATAATCTTTCCAAAGGATTCTATTCTAAGAAAAGGACCAATGGTATCTCTTTTCAAAGGATTCTTTCCTAGTTAAATGGCAAACCAAAGGCATGGTTTCTTTCAACCAATAAGTCTGGTTATTTTGTCAATATTTGTGCGTTGTGAGGTAAAAACAATACTATACTACTTTGAAATCTGAGGCCAAAGGTTTAAAATCAATTCCATCAATTTTTGTATGTTTCATTTTCTTTGTAGACTTGATTTCAGTTCTTAAGACAAAGGAATGGACAACTATGGGAAAATAATGATTGATCGTAGTAGTGTTCACTCTTATAAATTATTTTTCTCTGGTGCCTTAGAATGGGCAGAATTGGTGGTACTAACAATAATTTTGTATTAGGGAAGTCAAATTATTTTGTATTAGGGAAGTCAAATTATTTTGTATTAGGGAAGTCAAATTATTTTATATTAGGGAAGTCAAATTATTTTGTATTAGGGAAGTCAAGTTATTTTGAAAATGGAACTTTTACTATTATCTTGTCCAACTTTTTTTTATGTTTCTTGTGGTATACAATACTATGTCCAGTTCTAACACATATGAGTTATGCCTTTAAAAAAAATTAGAGATGGGAGTATTTGAACACCAAAGTACTTGTGTACTCGATACTTAAAGTATTCGCTGAACTCGATTCTTTATAGAAGTATTCGAATATCAACGTATTCATTCAAAGTATTAAAATTCGAAAGTACTCGGATACCATAGTACTTGGATTCTAAAGTATTTGAATACCAAAGCATTCATCCTAAGTATTCGAATACCAAATAATTTATCCTAGTTGTTGACAAAAACCAAAGTATTATTCACTTTAAGTAGCAGTGTTGCATAATAATTGGAAGAATGAGTACTTTTAAGAATTTAATACTTGATATTCGAGTACTTTCTACTATCGAATAATCTTAAATTCGAGTAAAATTAAAGCTTAATTCGAGTACTTATAGAAAAGAGATTAATCGATAGCCTCGTCTTCTTATAATAGCCTTATATCGCAGTGTTCTGATTCATTATTGATTAATCGTTTTACTGTATGTATTCGAATACTTATTCGATACATACAGAAAATGGGAAGAAGTAGGAAAAAACTTCAAACTGCACTCTAGAAAAAAAACTTTTTTGACCTGCCCTCGAGGCACCGAATCAGAATATGGAAATAAAAATAAAAGGGCTTTTCATTCGTTGATAAATCATAAAATTTCTGCGATCGAAGGATGCATGTAGACACAATTTGGTGAGGGTTTAGATTAAGTATATATCAATCCAAAATTTTCTCCTCTCTTTTCCCTCTACAAAATTAAAAAAAGTTAACAATATTTTCGCTTTTGCCTGTCGTTTCGCACGAACTGTGTTTAGAGATGAAAATAAAAGCAAAATTGTGGGAGCAAAAATTTGAATAATTTATTTTGAGTTTTTGTTATTAAAATATTATACTTTATAAAAAAACAAATACAAAACGTGCTGTAATACTCTGATAAAAATTCAAATTCGTGGATTTGTAGGGTGTAATCTCAGATAGGGTTTAATGAAAGGATAGGTAAAATAACTCTAGCATTCCTTCTTACTGCAAAACCAAAAAAGAAAAGCAGCATTTTTTTTTTCTGTAACGGGAGAGACGTGAGTTTAAAACAGAGAGTTAGTGCTCATATGGGAGCACAAATTTGAACATCTTGTATTGAATTTTTTTGTAAAAAAAATATAAAACTCCACCAAAAATAAATATAAAAATTGGCTGTCATGCTCTGTGATACGAATTCAAATTTTCAGATTTGTACGGTGTAATCTCAGATAGGAATCAGTGAAAGGATAGGTAAAACAATTCTCGCATTTCTGCTCACTCGCATAGCCAAAAATAAGATACAGTTTTTTTATTGTAACGGTCGGGAGAAGCGTGTTTAAAAGAGAGAATTAATGCTCAAACAGGAGCACAAATTAAAATTTTAATTTACATTTTTATTTTCTTGAGAAATTGCATTTAATTGAAAAGATAAATAAAAATTTTATTTTTATTTTCATTGCACAAAAAATACAATTTTCGACTTTGGAGGATAGTATCTCAGGCAGTATTGTTGTTTTTCCACCTACAAAAAATTATCAAAATCAGGGAAACAGTATTTTTGCTTCAGACGGTCGGAATCCATGTTTAAATCAGAAATTCGTTTTCTGTGATGGAAGCAAAAATTCTAATAATACTATTTCAGTCAGCATGTCTTTTCCACTTACGGAAAAAAAAAAAATGGGGAAAATATTTTCGCTGTTTTGACTGTCGGAACCCATGTTTAATGGAGAGATCAAAGGAAAGCAAATATTCTAATAATTTTATTTTACATTTTTTTATAAATACATATACGTCATTAAAAATAAACTTCAGGCAGTAATACGATTTCAGGCATTATTTTTTTCCACCTACAAAAAATAAAAAAGGTAAAGGTAAAGTACCCCTAGTATTTTCCTCTTTGATTGTCGGGACCCATGTTTAGAGGAGAAATCAAACGGAAACGAATTCTCTCGAGTAGTTTAAATTTTTCACTGTAAACTTGTTCTTGATTGCAAATAAATAAAATTAATATCCCCAGTACTTTAAAAATAAATTTGAGCCTTGGTGGAAAAAGGTAGGTAGGTAGGTTGTTAATTAAACGGTCCTGGATAAACTCCGAGGGGTATCAAAGAACAACTAGTAATTTTGGTCGGTAGGTATTTTAATTAACGTCAAATTGGAGCAACACAACGGTCTATTGACGACGGTCCGGAATCAATGTAATTTTGGTAGAAAAAAGACCGCTGTAAATTTTGGTCCAAGTGTTTGGAAAGAGTGTACTTAGCTATTATAATTTTTTTTTTTAAACGGTATACAAACAATACTTTCCATTATTCTACACTTTCGTAATGCATTGACAGGTACTAACCAAAGACCGTCGTGTACAAAGGGAGCTGGTGCACTACAAATCTGTCGTGGTCTCAAATGCCCTCTGGCGTGGTGTGGACGTTTGGAGAGTGGGGTGCCATCTCAGGTGTTATATCCTCATCTGACCGTAGTGGCGTCCTCGAATCTTTCCCCTTGGATTAGCTCCGGACCGTCGCCAATACCCCTTTGTGCTGTTCCATTGGGACGTTAATTGAAATACCCACCTAAAAAAGGAACAGAAATATATGATACTGACAAAAGATTTCCGGATTCGTAGGACGCGTTGTCAGACATGATTTAGTGGAGCTCTAGGTGAAGTGATCCCGAATCATTCTCGCATTCCTTTTCCACCTTGCAAGGGGAAACGGTATTTCGATTTTGACCGTCGCAGAACCTCGGGAGGGGGGCGACGGGATTGCACCGTCCGATCCGGGCATTTCCCTGCGATTCGGGCATCAATCGGCCAGTGTTTTGAGCGGGACGTTTGTGTTTTTGTCGGTTTTTCGGGGGAGGACAATGCGTTTCCTGGCGCCGCGCTTCGGTGCCTGGGCTTCCGCCGTCAGCTGCGCTCTTCTGCGGTCCGCGAGGCGGAAGCGGTGTTTACGCTCCAATGAGCCCAATTTTTTTTTATCAGTTTTCCTTTTTTATTTTTTGTAATCCGTAACAAAATAGTATGGGAGGTGAGGGAGAACGATCTGGTCTTCGGTGGGCGCTTGCGATGAACGGCGTCTTGCGTTTGACAGCCGTGGTTTCGGTTTTCTTTCGAGGTGTTTTTGATTGTGAGGGGTCGGGGACGAGGGCATCTGACCTTGCGCCCCCCCCCAATAGTTTTATGAATGCGATCGGACTTTCCCAAACATGAAGGGTAAATAATGGTATTTGGTAAATTTACAAGTGAATTTTTTGATGTATGAAAAATTGCTATTATTACGATGTAGGAAAGGTATTAAAATTTACTATTTTTACCGAAAAAGGGAATATATGAAAATTTGCTATTAATACCGTTGAAGGGAAGTATGAAAATTTACTATTATTATATTATGAGGTGAAAGTATGGAAATTTACTTTCTTTACTGATGACAAGATGGTATTAAAACTTATTAATTAGCAAAATTACTACCAATGATGGGTAAATATTCAAATTTTTTTTCCCAGTAAAGGGTAAATATTAAATATTTTTCAATTTGTTATCTGAAGGGTAAAACGAAACATTTCCTGCTATTATCAATACACGGCAAAAATTAAAATTTACTATATACCAATTGAAGAGAAAATATTAAAATTTGCTATTAGTAATGAAGGGTAAATGTTAAAATGTAGTATTATATTTAAAAAGGAAACTATTAAAATATGCTATTGTTACCTAAAGGGGAAACTTAAAATTTGCAATTATTATCATGAAAGGTTAATATTAAAATTTTCAATAATTAGATGTTATGGTATTTTTAATTAACGTCACACTCTGGAGCAACACAACGGGCCTTTCAATTATTATAAATGGGTAAACATTAAAATTTATTATTGTTAGTGATGAAGGATGAATATTAAATATTCTCTCCTGTAAAAGTAATCACGTTGGGTTAGTGTGGAAGTTAGCCAGCTCAGGTGTTTCTCCGTCATCTGACCGATATTCATGAGAAAACAACCCTTAAGTTGTAACTAGATTTTTTCCGAAGCATCAAAACTTTGAACGTGTTTTTGTAGAAAAGTCAACTTTGCAGATCGGTGCCTTTTTCGTGGTGTTAACGACATCAGAAATTCTAGTCACGAAAATTATATTCTGTTACTTACGGCAAAGATTTCTGCGGGCCGGAATCCAAGACTATCGATTCATTTTGGGGAAATTAGAAAAACAATAGGTAACGCTTTTTTGCTGGATTTGTTCCCACATTCTCAAGAGGTCACTCCGAAGCGCGCCGTAGTTTCCAGTTCCAGATTACAGCTAAAAAAATTCCGAGAGCTACCTTTCTTTGACAACCGATATACTGACTCCAGTGTAACGGGATGCTCGGGTTTCGCTCTTGAATTGGGCACCCGCGGTAACATAGTAGCGACTTCAACTGATAGTAGAAATGAAAATTCTTTTTCATTTTTTGCTGCATCATCAGTGAACTTCTTTGATTTCAGTTTCGAATTCCGATATGTGCACCTTGGAGGATATCAAGTTCGGGTTTTCTCGAATGTATATCAAGCACTCTGCGTGACGATTTAAGGGTTGTATCTCTGATGTTTTTGAGATTGTAATTTTTCCTGAATACCCCTTTAAAATTTATTTTTGGGTACCAGCCCCACATCTGTAGTGAAGGTCCAGTAATAAGCCATTCGATGGGTCCTAGTAATAAGCCATTCGATGGGTCCTAGTACCAGTTTCGATGACTTGCCTTTTATGAAGCCTTTTTATATGCCTTTTACTTAACTATTTTAAATAAATTAATATAGAGGAGATATATACTGTGAAAATTCAGAATATGGTTTTCGTTATATATCGTGAATCTTGGACTAATTCAAGTTCGAATTTTCTCAAACGTAGTGTATATCAAGCACTCATTGCATACTGATTTTAAGTGTTAAATATTGCTTTTAAGGTCGTAATCTCGTTCCTAAATATGACTTCTTTTTTTATATATTCTTGGGAACAGTTCCCTAGATCTGTACTCCAAGCGCATTATGAAGTTAATAGACGTGTCCTAGCCCGGAAGCAGAAAGTGCTTAAAACTGCGACGTACGTCGAAGAACAAAGACTTTACAGAACAATTTTCCCTTTATTTTATCAAATATTTGGGCGATTCTTTTTTTAATCATAAGTTACGATGTTCTGCAGTGCAAAGCGTGCTCCTTGCCAAACCTTTTTTTCTTTTCTAGCTACGGAACAACCTCCATACACAGCCCCAAATTACCACAAACACTTTATAAATAACACATCTTCTATGTCAATGACAAAATATTTAAATTCAAAAGTTATCGACAGAATTCCAAACTCTAAAAGTAGGCCTTGGTTTTAAATAATGTTAGTTAATTAATTTTGATGTGTATGTGTGTTTATTATAAGTATGGAATACATATTTAGCCGATTATTGTGCTTTACTTCTGTTTTTGATTTTACTGCAGTTTTCAAAATTCGGACAAAATGCCTGCAGAACAATTGCAATTGCTTGGAGTTGTTTTGCAGAACACTGAATTCAGTTCTGCACCTGGGTGTCATAGCACCCAGTCATCTGACCATGGTTTCGTCATCTGACCATGGTTCAAAATTAAGTGGTGTTGTTCTGGGTTCTTTCACTTAGAGGATTGATCCCGGACCGTCGTCCATAGTCCTCTGTGTTGCTCTAGTACGACGTTAATTAAAAATTACCATTACCTAGTACCAATTTAGAGAACTTGCCCTTTATAATGGATGTTTCTGATACTTTCCTCTTGGAAGATCAAGTTCGGGTTTTCTAAAATGTATATCAAGCACTCATTGCTTGCTGATTTTAAGGGTTAAATATTTATTGCCTTTTATGCCGTAATCGTTCCTGAATATGTAACCTTTCTAAATTTATGCTTGGGTACAGGACTCCAAATCAGTATTCCAGGGCCAGTACCAAGTCAATATAGATGGGTCCTAGTACCAATTTTGATGAGTTGCCTTTATGAAGGAGGTAGGTAGGTGTATATTTTCATCGCGCTGGATCATCATAACGGGCCATTGGCGACTGTCCGGGATCAATGACGAAAGGTCTGGGATCAATCGAGAGCAATGAGTAATTTTGAACAATGGTCAGATCCTTTATGAAGGAAGTTTCCTATACATAAGTCTTGAACGATAACAAGCTCGAGTTTTCTCAAAATTAGTGTAGATCAAGAAGTATTGCGTGCTTATTTTAAGGGTTAAATCTTTATTGCTTTTAAGGTCCTAATCTTTCCTGAATATAGACGGACCCCTTTTTAATTTTATTCTTGGGTACAGGACTCCACATCTATACTTCAGTCACAGCATCAAGTCCATTAACAGGTCATAATACCGAATTAGATGACTCACCCTTTATGAAAGAAGTTTCCGATACATGTCTTTGGGACAGTATCAAGCACTCATTGCTTGATGATTTTAAGGGTTAAATTTTTATTGCTAATTTAAGGTCGTTATCTCTCCTGAATATGTATCCCTTTTTAATTTATTCTTGGGTACAGGCCACTTATAACTACGGTTTCCCTATACAGGGTGGTCATAACCATACCACTATCCCTTGTCGAAGACAAATCCGAAAAGGTGTAACCTAAAATGGGCATATTACTCATTTGGGGTTATTACGCCCATTTATTTACAAAAAAATTAACAATTTTGTTTATTATTTCTGAGTCTAAGTACCTCGAATAGTCGATCCAATAATTTTTTGAAGAGTATTTTCATCGGGACGGAAGAGTTTAAAAAAACACTGGATACTAAATTAGCGATTTTTCTCTTGCATTTAACTGGTTAAATAGTTTTGGCGGAGCGTTTTCATCGGGATGGAAGAGGTTAGAAAAGCACTGGAAACTAAATTCGCGATTTTTCACTCGCATTTATTAGGGCAAATAATTGTTTGAGGAGCGTTTTCATCGGGACCGAAGAGGCTAAAGCATTGTAAAATAAATTCGAGATTTTTCACTCGCCTTTACGAGGTCAAATAGTTTTAGAGGAGCGATAATATCGAGACCCAATAGGTTAAAAAAGCGCTGCAAAATAAACACGAGATTTTTTCACTCGCATTTACTAGGTTATGACCGGAACTCTGATGTGTGATGGATATTGATGTGAAGGACTCATATTACCAACCAAAAAATGGCAGTTGCATAATGCGATTGGGCGGCCGGAACAAGAGCTAGATTTTCGAGTTAGTTTGTTGCACTTCCTACGTGTAGTTAGCGATCCGGAACCCTCGGACTACGTCCTAACAAGCGGAATGAATTCTAGCACGTAAAGGACAGTCATAAATAAGTCGCACTCTGGGTAGATAATGAAATTGATTTTTTTGGTCGTCACTCCCTTTTGGAGTGCGATCGCTAATAATTTCAGGGACATATTCAAAGGGAGTTGGTTGGTTTGGGTTTTATGGCGCGAGGGCCATATTCGTATTCAGAGAAAGGGACATCTTCCGAAATGATCGGGACTACAAAAACAAATGCTGAAGTTGGCTTAACCTCTAAAGGTAGGTAGCTATTTAATTAACGTCGCACTAGCACAACACAAAGGGATATTGGCGACAGTCCTGGATCAACCCCCGAAAGGAAAAATATCCGATGACAGCACCAGGTAATTTCGAACCACGGTCAGGTGACAAGGCAACACCTGAGCTCGCACCCCACTCTTCAAACTTCCACATCACGCCAACGTAAGGACATTTGAGGCGACGACACTTAATATCTGGAAATAGAAGTTTGGTTGAATCCATAAGTAGTAGATGTAGGTATTTTAGTTAACATCGCACTGGTGCAACACAGCGGGCTATTGGCAAAGATCCGGAATCAAACCCGAAGGGAAAGAACCGAGGACAAAACCACGTAATTGTGAACCACGGTCAGATGACGAGGTCACACCTATGCTGGCACCCCACTCTCCAAATTTCCACACCACGCCAACGTGAGAAATTATTAATGGAATCTTTCTAAAAAGTTCTTCCTAGGAAAGGAGCAGAAGAATCTTTTCAAAGGATTCTATAGAAACAAATTACCAACAAAATCTTACTGAAAGATCTTATTATAAGGAACGAATCAACGGAAACTCTCTTTCTTGAGGATTCACTTCCAATAAAAGACTCAGTAGAATGATTCTAAAGGATTATATTCTAAGGTAAGGCGCAATAGAATTTCCCTTGGGCATTCTATTCTTACCAAAACACCCATAGAATTTTTTTAAAGTTTGACAGAATCCATGAATTTTTACATCCAATAGATGTGGTACTTAATTCATTCTGTGTTGGTGTGGGGTAAAAGCTACACTACAGAGGGTTAAAATTTGTACAGGAAGGCTCCTTTTTTTCAAATCGATAGTTAACGTAATCGTACCAAATCAGTGAGTGGCTCTTGTTGAATGTTAACTGGCTTACAGCTCTCTTCGCAACTTCGTCCTAGTTAACATTTGCCTAGTCTATTTGCGATGTATGTGTGGCTATAGAAAGGTCAGATGGAATCTAAGGGATGTGAATTTTGGTACAAGATGATCTCTTGTCCGGTTCATACCAATGTTTTAGTTGTGCTGGCTTTGAAGGGAAACCTACTCTATTCGACCATGTATGGCTCCAACGTTTTCGTTTATGCTGCTCCTTTCTTTCAAATTGGTAATTAACGTAATTGCACCAAATCAGTGAGTGGATCTTGCTGAAGGTTAACTGGCTTACAGCTCGCTTCAACTTCGTCCTAGTTAGCATTTGCTTAGTCTTTTTGCGATGTATGTGTGGCTATAAAAAGGTCATAGTGTCTTTTCATGAAAAATGAACGAATCAGTTGTAGCTGACGTATCAACGATTTCAATGAAAATTAGTTTGGAATAGATCGCATATAGTAATGAGCAAATGCAAAATATTAGATTTCAGAAATCTATATTTGTTACTTGTTGACATTAAAAGTTCAAGGTCACACAAATGCAGATTTTCTAGCACCTGGGATACAAGACTTCCTGTCCTGCTCATACCGATGTAGTGGTTGTGCTGTCTTTGAAGGGAAAGCTACTTGATTCGACCATGTCTGACTGACCAACTTTTTCATTTATGCTGCTCCTTCGCTTGTGAAATATTGCTGCTGGTTATAAACACGTATGGGACAGGGGGTCTAGCATATTCTCTCTGTAGACCTTTCCGTATTAATGTTCAGGAAAAAATCCTTGGTAACTTGTCTATAATGCCGCTGACACAAATATGTCTGATAATGATTTGCCAAAATGTCTGATAATTTCAATGTTGTCTCTCTATCTCTCTCATTTTCAGCTTCAAGTCTATAAGAAATCAATACTCACCGGAATTTCTTACTAATTGTTTTAGATTCTAAAATTTGGATTTTAGGAATATATAAGAATAGGAGAAAATAATGAAATATTTTATATTTCTTGGAAAGTCTTTTTTTTTATATTGGTTTTCAATATTATTTTAATGTCTGACAGTTTCAATATTAAGTCACTCTCAGCTTCAAGCCGTTTTAAAAATCAATGAATACAGGAATTCCTTGCTAGTTGTTTTAGATTCTAAAATGTAGATTTTAGAAACATAAAAGAATCGGAGAAAATAATGAAATGTTTTATTTTTCTTGGAAGGTCTCTGTTTTGGATAGTGAAATGTATTCTCGGACCACATTTTAAAATCCATTGGTTTAACATATTCCCTCTGTAGTATATGTGCCCTTCCGTATAAGTGTTCAGAAAAAAATCACTGTGACTCGTCTATAATACAGCTGACACAAATTTGATAGTTCGTGTATCATTTTTCGGAAACACACAATTGCACGAGATGTGCTTTAGAAACAAATGGTATGACACATTCTATAATACACACCCTTCCGTATTAGTGTCCTGAAAACATTCGGAGGACCAATTAGGTCTAACAAGCTAGCTTTCGTACTTCCTTTTTTGCAACAGCAATCTAATCAACTGAGCGTTATTAGGGCTAATGAATTTTTTAATTTCATTTATCCCCATTTGAAGAGGAAAGCACTTGATTTCTTTTGAACAGTGTTCGCACAGTAATTGAAAGGCTTAGGGCAATATAAGGGCCTCCATATTGCCCTGGGTTTTTCCACTGCGATAGCAAGATACAGAATCGAGTTGTGTAGGTGGTGGCGATTCTTCTCCTTCTGATAAGTAAAACTTTTATTGCGTGTGTCTACTAAGGATGCGACATCGATGCCAATGTTTACAAAACATCGATGTTTTATAAAAAAAAATCGATGTATAGGAGCCGATGTTTTTTTAACATCAATATTATACTTGTCGATGTTTTATATTTTTAAATGAAAAATGTACCATTATAAAAATTTTAAAAAATAACCAAGTAGCATAATTTTTATAATCAGTAAATTCGACATACTTTTAGACCAAAGTGGCCAAAGTGAAGGGTCTGAAAAGTAGGGATGCGACATCGATGTTTTATGAAAACATTGATGTAGTATTTATCATCGATGTTTTAACATTGTCGATGTTTTATTTTTTTTAATGAACAAAGCAACATAGTAAAAATTAAGAAAAATAACCGTGCAACCAAGTATTTGTCTGTGATGGCGACATCTGTCCCATCAGAAATAGTTTATTCTCTAACTGGTGGGATAGTTAGTGAAAAAAGAAGTCGACTTAAGGTAGAGAAAGTTAACAATTTTATTTTTTTACAAACTGTAAATAACAAATATTAAGGTATATAATAATTATAGGCCCCAATATTTTTTTTACAGCAAATAAAAATTAAGTTTGTTGTGTTTCCCTCTATAAGTTGATAAATAATTAATAATAACTAACACTAATTATTGTCATGTACCTACCTAATTATACTTTAGTTAGTAGTACCTATGTCAAATTGATGTAAATATTGTTTTCTTTTATATTATTCAATTTGAAAATAACAGATTTGTTAATTGTTCTTATTAATTTTTTGATTTAGTATTGACAGTTAAAAAAAGTCTTAGTTATAAATTAATAAACACGCAAATGACAAATTAAATCTCCTCCATCCCTCCCCGGCGAACATTAATGTTTGAGTTTGAGAAACCAGTTTTAAGAAATGGGGGGAAATTTAAATACACTGATTTTCAAAAACATCGATGTTTTATTATGGTTTATTATCAACATCGATGTTTTGCTGTCGATGTCGCATCCCTAGTGTATACCCATTACTTGATGTTGTCTGCCTTGTGTTGGTGCTGTCTACCTTCATAAAGGATAAGTCATCTAAACTGGTACTAGGTCCCGTCAATTGATTTGATACTAGGACCCATCAATGTATTTGGTACAAGGGTCTGTCAATGTATTTGGTTCTAGGATTGTCAATGTATTCGGTACTAGGATACGTCAATTGATTTGATACTAGGACCTGTCAATTGATTTGATACTAGGACCTGTCAATTGATTTGATACTAGGGTCCGTCAATGTATTTAGTACTAGGGTCCGTCAATGTACGTATTTGGTACTATGATCGTCATTGTATTCGGTACTAGGATCGTCAATGGATTCAGTACTTGTAACCGTCAATTTATTTCTCGTCTTCTGATAAGTAAAACTTTCATTGCGTCTGTATGCCTATTACTTTATGTTGTGTTGGCGTTGTCTGCCTTCATAAAAGGTAAGTCATCTAGACTGGTACTAGGACCCATCAATTGATAGGGTACTAGGACCCGTCAATTGATATGGTACTAGGATCCATCAATTAATTTGGTACAAGGAACATTCAATTGATTTGTTACTAAGAACCTTCAACTTACTTGGTACCAAGACTGGAGTGCAGTTGCGAGGCCTATATTTAAAAATAAACATAAAAGGGTTTCATATTCAGGAAAGACCAGGACCTTAAAGACAATGCAGATTTAATCTTTAAAATCAGCACGAAATAAGTGCTCGATATACACTGCTTTTGAGTAATCCCGAACTTGATATCATCCAAGATGCACTTGAGCCGTTAGCCCAGTTGGAAGAAACGGATAAGTAACAGGAGGGTTTCGAGTTCGAAACTCGATCCAACCACAGACTGTCGTGTATGTTTGGGGCCAGCTAAAACTCTCGCGGCCTCGAATGTCCTCGCGTTGGTGTGACGTGGAAGCTTGGAGAGTGGGGTGCCTGTTCAGGTGTTTATCTAGTCATCTGACCGTGGTTCAAAATTAGGAAGGGTTGTCCTTGATCTCTCCTATCGGGATTGATTCCGGACCGTCTCCAATTTTCTGTTGTGTTGCTCCAGTGCGACGTTACTTCAACTACCTATACGAAACTTTCTTTATAAAGGTCCGTAGTTATCAAAACTGGTGCGATTGTCTTGGTACTGGACGTGAAGTGGATCTGTGTGGAGTCTCTATACCGAAGAATAAATATAAAATGGTCATATCCAGAAAGTATTACGATCAGAAAAGCACACACACAAAAGTTAACCCTAAAAATCAGTATGCACTGATCGCTTGATGTACAGGGTGCCCATAAAGTATCTTTACAATTTCAAAACTTTATTGCAAAGGTAAAGGAAAAGACAGATAAGTGGAAATTATTACAAAATGAGACATGGCATTTAATATACCTCTATATGGGCACCATTAGTTGCACGAAACACATCAAGACTGTACTCAATTTCTTGCCATGTTCGCTGTAGCTTACCCTCATCACTGGTGGCAATGGCATATACGATATCTTTAACATAATCCCCTAGAAATAAGTGGGGAGTGATATCTGGTGAAAGAGGTGACCAAGGAATTGGGCCACCCCTTCCAATCCACCGATCTGGAAATGTTTCATTTAGGAACTCAAGAACATGCAGTACCGGATGTGGTGGTGTATCGAACAAAGGTACGGGACAACGCTAATTTAAAACAGAGATTACTGATGCCATTGCCACCATTGATGAGGGTGTACTACAGCGAACATGGCAAAAAATCGAGTACCATCTTGATGTGCTTCGTGTAACTAATGGTGCCCACATAGAGGTGTATTAAACGAAGCAAAAAAAAAAACCCTTAAATATATGCCCCCCCCCCCCGTCTCATTTCGTAATAATTTCCACTTATCTGTCCTTTCATTAGCCTTTGTAATAAAAATTTGTAAAGCGACTTTATGCCATCCTCTATCCAGGGTTCTGCTTAGTTATATAAATCAGTCTTCATATAAAATTCCATGACTTTACTATTAATATATCCCGAGATATTCAATCTTAGTTTCAATTTCAGGGATCATCTCCACATAAGAAAGATTCGCTATTCGTAGATCGAGATTAATTGTAGTTATCGCTACCCGAATTTCAAATTTATTTCAACGTATTTTTCAGCAATCCGATAATTATATTTATTACGAACGATTTGAAAATTACATTATATTTACTTTGTAAGTGCAAACGATTCGAAAACTATTATCGAGGTTTGTCAGACGTTTTATAAACTTTTGGTTTCTCCCTAAAATCGTGCCGACCAACCGGTATAGTGGTTAAGGTGTTAGCCTCTAGATCGGAAGGTTCCTGGTTCGAATCCGGGTACGGGCATGGATGTTTGTAAGCGTATGGTGTAGAGGCGGCTGGTGCACCTTAAATCTGTCGTGGCCGAAAGTCCTCACGTTGGGTTGGCGTGGAAGTTTGGAGAGTGGGGTGCCAGCTCAGGTGTTGCTTCGTCATCTGACCGTGGTTCAAAATTACGAGGTGTTGTCCTCGGATCTTTCCCTTAGGGGACTGATCCCGGACCGTCGTCAATGGCCCGTTGTGTTGCTCTAGTACGACGTTAACTAAAATTACCATTACCATTTAAAATCGTAATAATCCTGGAGAATTTTATTGACAATTTTGAGCTAGCAGACAGACTTAAATACTGTAGTGTATGATAAATAAAACGTGTTTAGATTAGTAAAAGAGACTTCATGTATAAAAATTGTACCTAATCGTACACAATTGATTGATTGATTTGGGGTTGTGTGCCGCAAGTGCCATATTTGGACAAGCTGCGTCAAACACAAGACAACAAAGAAGAGGGAAAAAAGCAAATAGCGAGAAGTGTAGTCGAGGGTAAAATAGAAGAACCTCGGGGTTGTGATACCAGTACACACCAAAAGAAGATGTACGCTTGAGGGTGAAAATTGTTATTCCTCTGGCCTTTTCAAGTTTCTCTTCTAGTCCTACCTATCTTATCCTGCTCTAAAAGCCTCGGAATTTCCAGATAGCCTCCAAGACAATTCATCATATGCTGTCGTAGGTCTACCTGCAACATAAGACCTGTTTCTTAGATAAGCGTACCAATGAGGGGAAATTGTTTTTAAATATATTCTCGTCTATCGAAGCAGTTTGTCTCCAAATCTGGAGCTTTCCCAACAAGCGCCTCAGCGTACAGAGTAAGTGTCCGACAAGTTGACTCTGATTGGCTGGTATGATCATGTACCTGAGACGTAAAGGTGTTTCATTTGGCTATTTATCTACGTTTTGGCGCAGATCTCTTTGACTGATAGGAACGGTTTTCGAAAGGTTTTAACATTTTGAACCGAAAATTGTATCCTTTTATTATATAAGTTAATAATTATATAAGTTAGTGTTTTATGTATGCTTTTTGTTACATCAGAATGGTCCTAAACCAGGGATGGATACGACACCATCATCCTAAAGCAAAGGGGACGGCAGAGGGGCGGGAAAATATCAGCTGGTAGTGAGTTCAGGAGTGGTTTTTAGATTATTTATGTAAAATCCACGGAAGTTTGGAAAAATAAAAAAAGGGTATTAAAAATTAGGAAAAGTAATTTAGAATCAAAAGGAATTGTTTTAAAATAATTTGGATGATCTAAAAATATTACCGCCAGTTGGGTTCGAACTCGGGAAGACATCCTCCGCCGTTAACGCCAATCTGACGGTAAGTGACTTTAGCCATTTGGCCATGGTTGCTTCACCAAGAGGAGCTCTTTAAAACAAGAGTTCATTTTTGCCTCCCCTTATATAAGTTGGCGAGAAATACTACTAACAACAACCATACAACATATATATGAGGAGCCAATCAGAGTCAACTTGTCGGACACTTACGCTGTACGCTGAGGCGCTAGTCTTTCCCATCGTCTGGGTGAGACTTTCAAATAGTATTACTTCGTACGTTTTACAATGCAGATGTAACTTTTCTCTTTTAGAGACCCAGTAGGTAGAGGAAGGTTGTGAATTCGAAACGCGATCCAACCGAAGACCATCGTGCTCGTGGGGGGGTTGGTGCATATTGAATATGTCGTGGCCTGAAATGTCTTCTCGATGGCGTGGTGTATAAGTTTGCAGAGTGGGTTGCCAGATCAGGTGTTGACCTCGTCATCTGGGACCGGAGTCAGAAATGAATGTGCTAGGTGTTGTCTTTGGATCTTCTCCTCGATATCGATCTCGGCCTGTTGAGTTGCTCCAGTGCGACGTAAATTAAACAACATACATATCTTCAGAATTGCACACTACAGTTGCACATTTTCAAGCGTGAAATTGACTTCCGCTTTCTGCAAGTATCAAACTACAATTTCTAGTTACGATCTCTGCTAACGATACTGGTAATTGGTAATTTTAGTTAACGTCGTACTAGAGCAACATAACGGGCTATTGTCGACGGTCCGGGATCAGTCCCTTAGGGAAAGATCCGAGGACAACACCTCGTAATATTGAACCACGGTCAGATAACGAAGCAACACCTGAGCGAGCACGCCACTCTCCAAACTTCCACGCCAACCCAACGTGAGGACTTTCGGCCACGACAGATTTAAGGTGCACCAGCCGCCTCTACACCATACGCTTACAAACGTCCATGCCCGGACCCGGATTCGAACCAGGAACCTTCCGATCTAGAGGCTAACACCTTAACCACTATACCGGTTGGTCGGCGCTAACGATACTGGTAATGGTAATGGTAATTTTAGTTAACGTCGTACTAGAGCAACACAACGGGCTATTGTCGACGGTCCGGGATCAGTCCCTTAAGGGAAAGATCCGAGGACAACACCTCGTAATTTTGAACCACGGTCAGATAACGAAGCAACACCTGAGCGGGCACGCCACTCTCCAAACTTCCACGCCAACCCAACGTGAGGACTTTCGGCCACGACAGATTTAAGGTGCACCAGCCGCCTCTAAACCATACGCTTACAAACGTCCATGCCCGGACCCGGATTCGAACCAGGAACCTTCCGATCTAGAGGCTAACACCTTAACCACTATACCGGTTGGTCGGCGCTAACGATACTGGAGAAGGCTAGATATTTTCCATTTCTCTTTCTTGTCTTACTTTGTTTTAAAATCAATTTATTGATTCTCCATGCATACTTTGGTTACTAACCTTTGTATCGTGTATTTCGCTTTTCTGCCTACGATTGGAAATTGAGAGAAACATTTTTCAAGCGCATTGTCAATATATTTCTTCCATTTTGCGATAGTTTAAATATTCGAGTTTCTTACAAGTAAACAATAAAATATTAATTAGTTAATATTTATTATAATATTAGACCTCGGGGTCGTGAACTTGCAGAGCACTTTTATTCGTTAACCCTCCTGGTAGTTTTCCCAACGAGCTATCTCGTTAGTAAAACTGACCAGATCGGGATGGACGAGATATCTCGTCATTAGCAAAATTGATCAGGAATTGATAGACGAGATATCTCGTCATTTGCAAAATTGATCAGGAATTGATAGACGAGATATCTCGTCATTAGCAAAATTGATCAGGAATTGATAGACGAGATATCTCGTCATTTGCAAAATTGATCAGGAATTGATAGACGAGATATCTCGTCATTTGCAAAATTGATCAGGAATTGATAGACGAGATATCTCGTCATTTGCAAAATTGATCAGGAATTGATAGACGAGATATCTCGTCATTCGAAAAATTGGTCAGATTTTGATGGACGGGATATCTTGTAAAAATCACTTGGAGGGTTAAGACAGTACTCAATATGACTTTACAATGATATGAAATGTAGTTAAGACATCAATCTCAGCCATCCGCAAATTACCTCCCTATGAGTCAAGGTTGTTCTTGGTCTATATTCTTTGGTCTCAAATATCAACGACCCTGTTATAAATTTCCAAGGAATGTTAAAAACGCAGCTTAGAATAGACTATGTGATCATAATCCAGTTGGGTTAATTTTGGGGTTTAAACCTTCTTTTATATTTCAGAGGATTAACTTAGCTCACCATTTCAATGTTGGAAAGGATCGTCGTAAAAATGACCTTCCCCTCTCTTTGTTCAGCAACGTCAAACTTAGAGCAGCATATTGGAAGAATCAATTCATCCTGTCCTGTTTAATAGCATACGAGTGGTTGTCGAGCTGCCTGTTTCTATATTTAATGTGATAAATGAGCATTTCGAAAGAAAAAAACTTTTTTCATGGCATGGATAATGGTTGTGTTGGCATCCACATTTTTTACACCGAAAAAGCAATTGACATACTTTACGATTTAGATTAAATGTTGTTAAAACATCAATCTCAATTATCCACAGGCAATTACTTTAAGGATGCAGTGTATATTTGTTTCATTGTCCGAGTCTCAAGTATCAATAAACTTGTTATATCCAAGGAATGTTGACAACAGATCATGGCATAAACTATTTGATTAAGTCCCAATGAGGATAATTTTGCGGGGAAAAGTTATTTTGTACTTGTGACACTAAATTAGTTCACCATTTCAATGCTTAAATCGATAGCCGTAAAAATAAACTTACCTTCTCTTTGTTAAACAACTTCAAACATAGAGTAGCATGTTGGAAGAAACCATTCGTTCAATCCTGTTAATAGCCCTAATAGTGGTTTTCAAGCTGCCTGTTTCTGTATTTAATGTTATAAATGAGTATTTCGGAACTAAAAAAAATTTTGTTCACTTCTTGGAGAAGGGTTGTGTTTCAATTTTCAATTCAAATTTTTTACACCGAAAACATACTATTAACATACTTTACGATTTAGATTAAATCTCAATCATCCACAAGCAATGACTGTAAGGATCAAGGAAATATTTGATTCCATTGTCTGATGTCTCAAGTATCGATAACCCTTTAATTTCCAAGGAATGTTGACAACGTAACTTGGAATAAACTATTTGATTATGTCTCATTTGGGTTAATTTTTGAGGAAAAAATTCTTTTATGCTTGTGAGATCAAATTAGTTCACCATTTCAATGCTGAAATGGATAGTCGTAAAAATGACCTCCTTTTCTATTTGTTAAGCAACGTCAAGCTTAGATCAGCACATTGGAAGAATCCTTTACTGTTCTGTTTAATAGCCCTAAGTGGTTATCAAGCTGCCTGTTTCTGCATTTAAAATGATAAATGAGCATTTCGAAAGAAAGATACTTTTTCCAAGGTTCGGAGAAGGGTTGTGTTTGCATTAAAATTTTGTACACGGAAAAAGCAATTAACATACTTTACGATTTAGATTAAATCTCAATCATCCACAAGCAATTACTGTAAGGAGCAAGGAAATATTTGATTCCATTGTCCGAGTCTCAAGTTTCAATAACCCTGGTATATCCAAGGAAGGTTGACAGCGGAGCTTGGAATAAACTATTTAATTTTTGCGGAGAAAATTCTTTATGCTTGTGAGATTAAATTAGTTCACCATTTCGGTACACAAAAGGATCGCCGTTTCTCCAAAAATGACCTTCCCTTCTCTTTGTCAAACAATGTCAAACTTCGGGCAGCATCTTGGAAGAATTCATTCGTCCTGTCTTGTTAATAGCCGGGGAATGGGCTAAGGGTGGTTGTCGAGCTGTCGCCTTCTGTATTTAATGTGATAAATGAGCATTTCGGAAGAATCTTTTTTTCACTCTGTGGGCAGGGTTGTGTTGCTCTTCTAATTTTTTGCACCGAAAATATAATGACGAAGGAAGCCATGCGGTTTGGTGTATTCGTGAAAGCTTTTTTACTGGTGTGACAGCGTCTGAAGTTGTTGGTGGGTCCCCAAGAGTAGGGTATATGTTTCCGGGGATACTGTACAAAATTATGTGAAATATCCTTTACTTCGGGCAATCCTTTTTGGAATAGAAATAGGTGAGAGAAGGTCCCTCATTTGCACACCAGGCTTTAATACGAGTCCATAATGATTGCTTGCGTTTTATGGCGCAAGGGCCATATTAGGCCAAGCTGCTCCAAACAATTTCAAGTACTATGTGGACATACACACATGGTGAGCTTTTACTGTCACAGAAGAGAGATATACACCCAGGGAGTAATCAAACCACATAAAATACCAATATATATCCCAAATATTCATAGTGTAACCATCTGAGGGGTTCACACGCATAATTACATTGTACAAAGTCTTCTCTGCATAACTTTTAACCAGTTTTGACCATTTTGATAAAAAATAATCTTTCTAAATTATTATATTCTTTGTTAGGTAATTAATTAATGTCCCACTGTGGAACAACACAACGATATTGGCTACGGTACTGTATCCATCCCCAAGGGAAGGATCCAGGACCGTCCTTGATGTTGTCCTCTTTATTTATCCAGGATCAATAAGGTGAACAACACCGCGTAATTATGAAATATGTTCAGATGTCGATCATATTTTTTGAAAAGGAGAGGTAGAATCCTTTTAAAAATTTCTTCTATGTGGGAAAAAGCAACAAATTTCTTCAGAAGGATTCTTTTTATACAAATAACCAACATAATCTTACTAAATAATTATATTCTAAGGATAGGGCCAATGGAATTTCTCTTACGAAAGGATTCTCTTCCGAGGAAAGGAGCAATAGAAAATACCATAGGATCCTATTCTAAAGAGAGCATCAATAAAATCTTTCGAAAGGATTATTCTATTTTATGGAACTGACCAACAGAATCTTGCAAAAGAAAATTCTATTCAAAAATGAAAGGGCCCATAGAAATCTTTCAAAACGCTGAAAGAATCGATGGATTCTTCAACGTTTCAACATTATTTTTGTGGGTCTGCGAAAATATTCCATTAATTTAAAAGTAAGACGTTTTGATCATAATATAAGTGACACTTTCACAACTAAAATTGGAGAGCAAAAATATAAATTATTCATGCATGTTTTATATAATGATTGATTGTGACTTAAACTGGAGTTGAGTGGTTAGGGACTGCCATGTAGTGGATGTAATTTATAGACCAACATAATACTTCTCGGAAATGCTAAGCGGAAAATGACTAGCGTGATAAATGAAACCCAATAATTAGTTACATGGGTGTTCTGGTGTTCTGTTATTGTGTGTGTGTTTGAAACCAGGAACGCTAGGTCATAGGGTGAAAATGTAGACTGAGTAATGGTAACCTTTTAATGTACCTAGGATCATGAATTCAAAACTAGTAGCAATGTGACCCTTAGACTAATTGTCGGGAGGAAACTAACATTTTTCATCTGATTGGTCTATGGAAAGGGAAGAAGGGAGAAGACGATCATCCACTGATTCATCATCTGATTGGCCCGAGGGACACCATTTTTGTCGCTATTCTATAAGAATGTGCATTTACACATTTATCCTATCATGTTAAAATGGTCGCTGGAGAGGTGATGGAATGTCAAATCGACCAATGAAGACAAATTTTCAAAAAATAGTCACGTGATCAATAATCGATATAGTGGTCACACATTTTGAAGCCTCTCTCAATGCTAGTCTACTTGTATTTCACGTCTCAGGGTAGACCCCGCTCGAATCTCACTTCTTATGTATGTTGGTGATTGTTCCTAGTTAGAGTAATGGCGACTTACGTACTAGGTGCTTCTTTACAATAGCCATCCGTTCGACCCTTGTAGTGCCGATGGCGGAAGAGGTCAATAGCAGGACTTAAGAAATAAAAAATATTTAGTTTCTATTTTTTCCACCTTGACTGGGTTTTTAGTTTAAAATAATTTCAAAATTATCGAATCAATTTTGAAATATACGCGTAATTAATTTAATAGTACTTAATTATTTATTATATTGTTAATAAGTCTCATCGTAGTAGTTTAAATTAATATTGTATTGCCTTAAATACTTTAAGAACATGGTTGAACGTTTAAGTAAGCTAAACATGTATACACTGGAAAGAAGAAGAAGGAGGGGGGATTTGATTCAGCTTTTCAAGTTGGTAAAACAAGGGGACACAGAGGGCTTAAATTTCAATAGGGATAACAGAACAAGGGGCCATGGGTATAAATTGAATAAGACACATTTTAATCGGGATTTAAGGAAAAACTACTACTTTAATAGGGTAATAGACAAATGGAACGCGTTGCCAGAAAATATAGTTAATTCAAAGGGAGTGTACGAATTTAAGATACAATTGGATAGTCAGTGGGAATTCATAAACAAAGGACCAGCCTTGATGGGCTTGAGCTTGTAGCTGGTCGTCAATATTTGTATTTGTATTTGTATTAAAAACAGTTTTAATGTCATAAGTGTGAACAAATGCTGAAAGAGCTACGCATCAGTGTTTTCTTCTACGTCTTTCTCTTTTATTATATTAATAAATTTCTAGTGTTCAATTCTCCCTTGGAAAACGTTTTTCCACGTCTTGAACTCATGGATATTTTCAACCACATCCGACTATTATATTCTTAGAAAGAAGGATAAATACTCAGTATACTTAACCTAAGGGCGACGAAAGGCAAGCATTGCTGAGTGACACGTCGTTTCTTATGTCAACAGGACTTCCATTCACACCTATGTCTCATGTTAGTCAGTATTTTTCTGTCGAACTCAATTTTTTCGATTCCGAAAACAAACTCCTTGGACTCAGTTGGTCAAATTATAATTTAAAACTAAATCTTATAAAATTACGTAAAATAATAGGTAGGTAGATAATTAATGTCGCACTGGAGCAACACATCGTGTCCTCGGAATTTTCCCTAGAGAATTGACCCCGGACCGCCGCCAATAGCCCGTTGTGTTGCTCCAGTGCGTTGTAAATTCAACTCATACATACATGTAGTCTAAAGATGTAGCTCGTAGGTAGGTATTTCAAATACAGTCGCACTGAAGCAACACAACATACTATTGGCAGGTCAATCCACTTGGGAAAGATTCGAGGACAACACCACGTAATTTTGAATCGCGGTCAGATGACGATGTCACACCTGAGCTGGCACCCCACTCTCCAAGCTTCCACACCACGCCAACGTGAGGACATTTGAGGCAACGACAGATTTAACGTGCAACGACTCACTTTGTACACGATGGTCTTTGCTTGGATTCGAACTCGCAACCCTCCAGTTGCTATAATTCGTTACTCTTCTAACTGGACTTTGCCGACCAACCGGTATAGTGGTTAAGGTGTTAGCCTCTAGATCGGAAGGTTCCTGGTTCGAATCCGGGTCCGGGCATGGATGTTTGTAAACGTATGGTGTAGAGGCGGCTGGTGCACCTTAAATCTGTCGTGGCCGAAAGTCCTCACGTTGGGTTGGCGTGGAAGTTTGGAGAGTGGGGTGCCAGTTCAGGTGTTGCTTCGTCATCTGAACGTGGTTCAAAATTACGAGGTGTTGTCCTCGGATCTTTCCCTTAAGAGACTGATCCCGGACCATCGTCAATAGCCCGTTGTGTTGCTCTAGTACGACGTTAACTAAACTTACCATTACCATTACTATCTAACTGGACTTCCAATTTCCAAGAGTAATGGTAATGGTAATGGTAATTTTGGTTAACGTCGTACTAGAGCAACACAACGGGCTATTGACGACGGTCCTGGATCAGTCCCTGAAGGGAAAGATCCGAGGACAACACCTCGTACTTTTGAACCACGGTCAGGTGACGAAGTAACACCTTTGCTGGTACCCCACTCTCCAAACTTCCACGCCAACCCAACGTGAACCAGTTCCCAAGGGAAAGATTCAAGCTCTATCAGTACCACAAAGGTTTAATGCATGTTAATGACCCATTTCATTCGGATGAATGCGAATATTTAAATCTTACGTTGCATTCTTCTTACTCCCGCTATTGGAGAGTGGGGTGCCAGCTCAGGTGTTGCTTCGTCATCTGACAGCGGTTCAAAATTACAAGGTGTTTTCCGCGGATCCTTCCCCTAAGGGATTGATCCCAAACCGTCGTCAATAGCCCGTTGTGTTGCTCTAGTACGACGTTAATTACCAATTACCATTACCTCTTACTCTCGATAGCCGACCAACCGGTATAGTGCTTAAGGTGTTAGCCTCTAGATCGGAAGGTTCCTGGTTCGAATCCGGGTCCGGGCATGGATGTTTGTAAGCGTATGGTGTAGGGGCGGCTGGTGCACCTTAAATCTGTCGTGGCCGATAGTCCTCACGTTGGGTTGGCGTGGAAGTTTGGAGAGTGGGGTGCCAGCTCAGGTGTTGTTTCGTCATCTGACCGTAGTTCAAAATTACGAGGTGCTGTCCTCGGATCTTTCCCTCAAGGGACTAATCCCGGACCGTCGTCAATAGCCCGTTGTGTTGTTCTAGTACGACGTTAACTAAAAATTACCAATTACCAATAGCTTACAAACGTCCGTGCCCGGACCCGGATTCGAACCAGGAACCTTACGATCTTGAGGCTAACACCTTAACCACTATACCGTGAGCAAAGGATTTGCAAAGTTGATATCAGTAGCATATAGACGTATCTCTTGTTTTGGAATCTTTCGTCATTAACCGCAAGCGTATGTGAGATATCTCGAACAAGACGCTGTCAGCGAGTTCTTTCAGTGCGCTTGATACTATCGCTATTTGTTTTGCTGTAATTGCTAATCGTGTATTAAATTCCAGTTTTTTCTTATCGCGGATGTGCTGTTGCTAGTTAGAGCAGTATCGTAGCCGGGATTTTGTTTTGGACAAGACCTGCAAAATGGTCCAATCACTGTATTTCCTCCTTATGAGCCCTCCAGTTTCGACAAAGCCGACCAACCGGTCTGGTGGTTAAGGTGCTAGCCTCTAGATCGGAAGGTTCCTGGTTCGAATCCGGATCAGTGCATGGATGTTTGTAAGCGCATGGTGTAGAGGCGACTTGGTACACCTTAAATCTGTCGTGGCCGAAAGTCCTCACGTTGGGTTGGCGTGGAAGTTTGAAGAGTGGGATGCCTGTCAAGTGTTGCCTCGTCATCTGACTTTGGTTCGAAATTACGTGTTGTCGTGGGACTTTTCCCTTCGGGTTTGATCCCGGACCGTCGCAATTATCCGTTGTGTTGCCTCAGTTTGACGTTAATTCCAACATCTACCTATCCGTCAAAACAACGGTAATACCGTAATGAAGAAATTATTAAGATCGATATTACGGTATTGACGATTTTTTGACGAGATGTCTCGTCTTTAGCGAAATTGTTTGGTAATGGTAATTTTAGTTAATGTCGTACTAGAGCAACACAACGGGCTATAGACGACCGTCCAGGATCAGTCCCTTAAGGGAAAGATCCGAGGACAACACCATGTAATTTTGAACCACAGTGAGATGACGAAGCAACACCTAAGCTGGCACCCTACTCTCCAAACTTCCACACCAATCCAACGTGAGGACTTTCGGCCACGACAGATTTAAGGTGCACCAGCCGCCTCTACACCATACGCTTACAAACATCCATGCCCGGACACGATTCGAACCAGGAACCTTCCAATCTAGAGGCTAACACCTTAACCACTATACCGGTTGGTCGGCGTAATTGTTTGTACTTAGATGGATGAGATATCTCGTCGAAAAATCACTTGTAGGTTAACCGTCTGCAGAATTCACACGCATAATTCCACTTTGATACTTGTAGTCTTCGCCTGAATGACTTATAGTAATAGACCTTCTTGACCAATAGAATGTTTCCGAAAAATTTTATTTTAAGGGGAAAGCATCAAATAGGATCTTTCCAAGGGAATCTATTCTAAGGAAAGGAGCAACAGAATATTTCCAAGGGAATGTATTTTAAGAACATGACCAATAGAATACTTCAAAATGTTCTTTTATTCTACAGAATGGGACAATAGAATCGTTCCAAAGAATTCTATTCCCAGGAGTGATTGCTATTGTGTTTTGTGGCGCAAGGGCCATATTGGCCAAACTGGCTCCAAACACAAAACAATAACGAGGGAGGAAGAAAAAGCAAAACGCAGTAGGGCAATCGAGGGAAAAACAGCAGAGGATAAATCACTCGGGTACCTCGAGGTTGTGATGCCCGTACCCACCTAAAGATGTCCCTCTGAGGTCTCCAAGGAAAGGACCAATAGAATTGTTCCAAAGGTTTCTATTCTAAGGAATAGAATCTTTCTAAAGATTGAAAGAATCTATTGATTCTTTAGGAAGATGATGTTTCTTTGGTTGTGGTGGCCCTGCTCTTAATTACTGTTTCTCACACTCTGTTTCAACACTCTCGTTTTGGAATTACTATCTCAGCAGTCACTACTCTACTGCCAAATAAGGCCGGCAACGATGCTCCAGAATGGCGAAGCTCATTTTAACGACGAAAAATTTGCTTCGTTGATGAGCAGAAAAGTTGCGGACAGGTCTGGAAATATTAAAATATATCTGGCAAGCACAAAAAGCTAAATTTTAGTGTTGAAGCAATTTGATAGGTTGTTTAAGCAAGGAAAGAATCTATCTATGTGCTAGGCGTTTGTTTGAATAGGAAGGGGTTGGACAACACCTCTTGCCTATTTGTCAAGACACGAGTGATGAAGGATGTATTTACAGGAAGGTTCCACAGAGCTCGAGCCCTTTCCAACATATGTACTTGTTGAAAACAATTATACATACAAACTAGGGATGCGACATCGATGTCGATGTTTTCAAAATATCGATGTTTTTTAAAAAACATCAATGTATTTAACATCGATGTATTGGGGTCGATGTTTTGGTAACATCGATGTTTATACTTGTCGATGTTTTTTTTTTAATGAAAAAAGTACCGTTATAAAAATTTAAAAAATGAACAAGTTGTATAATTTTTATAATCAGCAAATTGAACATACTTTTAGACCAAAGTGTCCAATTATAAATGGTCTGAAAAGTAGGAATGCAACATCGATGTCGATGTTTTCTAAACATTGATGTTTTAGAAAAAAACATCGATGTATTGGAGCCGATGTCGCATCACAAGTTGCTAAAACAGTTTTAAGAAGCGGGGGAAAAAGTTTAAATACTCTGAATTTTTAAAACATCGATGGTTTGGGGGCGATGTATTATCAACATCGATGTTTTAATTTTGAACATTGATGTTTTGCAGTCGATGTCGTATCAATAGTTGTTAAACCAGTTTTAAGAAACGGGAAAAAAAAGTTTAAATACACTGAATTTTAAAAACATCGATGGTTTGGGGGCAAGTATTATCAACATCGATGTTTTAATTTTGAGCATCCATGTTTTGCTGTCGATGTAGCACCACAAGTTGCTAAACCAATTTTAAGAAATGGGGGAAAAAGTTTAAATATACTGAATTTTAAAAACATCGATGTTTTTGGGTCGATGTATTATCAACATCGAGGTTTTAATTTTGAACATCAATGTTTCAAAACATCGATGTTTTGCTATCGATGTCGCATCCCTAATACAAACTGAAACTCATTTAGTCTGCATAGAACTGGGATATAAGAATGGGGACCCTTCTAAATATTTTCTGGACACTTGTTTGACCATGCGTTAAAGCTGTCCTGTATATAATACATAATTTAGTGCTATTTACCTGTAATATATATTTCAGTATCTGTAAAATATTTCCCCCTTGATAGCAAATGATTACAAAATTATTTTTTGAACACGTGTCTTGTTTGATGCATTAAAACGGTCCTGCGTATAATACACAACTTACTGTTTCACACATCTTACAATTCAGCATTAGTAAAATATTGTCCCTTTTGATTGCCACTTTATTACAAAATTATATCCTGAATACGTGTCTGGTTCCAGGCGTTAAAACAGTCTTGTGTATAATGCACAATTTATTCACACATAATATACAATTCAGTATCTATAAAATATTTTCCCCTTAGATTGCAGGATGATTGAAAAACTATTTTCAGAACAAGTGACTGGTTCTTGCTTTAAAAGGGTCCTGTGTATAATGTATAATTTACATATACCATTCAGTATTTGTAAAATATTTCCCCCTTTGATTGTTTTTTATTTCAAAATTATTTTCTGAATATGTGTCTGGTCCATGCGTTAAAACGATCCTGTGTGTATACCGTTAATTTACTGTCATTGCATGATATAAGTCAGTATTTATAAAGTATTTCCTCCTTGATTTCCAGCTAAATCTTAAGAATTGGCGGTGGACAAGATAAATAATGCATGGACAGTAATATAATACTTAATATAAAAGGTGGGGAAACACTATTATACAGTTGCTTTGTTGCCCAAGTCTGATTCGATGTGGTCCGCCCTTCTTGTGACGTCACTGGCACTTATTTCCCTGCATATGTGATTACCCCTATGATTAACAACGACTGACAACGAAGTGTTCTGACATCATAGACTGTTGGGAGAGATGGAGTAAAATATCCCTTATGTTTCCTGTTTAGTAATCTGGACTCCCAACTCCCCCGTTTCATCCACTATGGTTCTGTGCACTTATGAGTCTCAACCTATCAAGTTCCCCTTCTTTCACAATTCTCCAAATAGACTAAGTAGGGTAAAACCTAAAGCAGTTCCATGTTACATTATTACTGAACATCGCCATTTTTCATTGCTCCGCATCTAGAAAATTCGAAGTACAAGACAAAATTTTGAGATGCGTGCTTTCATAGAAAAGCTAGTTTTTACAGAATACTCTTAATGTAAGTTTTTTCTCACCAGAATCAGAATTAGCTGTGCCCCAAATCAATCCTTGTCAAAAAAGATTGATATGCACATAAGAAAGAAAACAAAGCCCACATCAAGTTTTGAATTTGCACTTTCCCAGAAACTGGCTTCTACAAAATGTTCCTAATGTGGGTCCTCGTCAGAATCATAATTAGTTGTCTCCAACTCAACCTATATATATATATATATATATATATATATATATAAAACACAAGATAAAGTTTTCGAATTAGTGCTTTCCTAGAAACACTAGATTCTACAGAAGGCTCCTAATGTAGGTCCTCATTGAAATCATAAACAGCTGTCTCCGAATTAGCCTTTGTCTGTCAAAATAGATAGATATTAACATAAGATAGAAATAAAAGCCCTATTAAAGTTGTAATTAATACTTTCCGTGAAATAGAATCTACCGACTGTTTATCATGTAGGCTCTCATTGTAATCAGAATTAGCTATCCCCAAATCCAGCCTTTGTATGTCAAAAGAAATTGATATGCACATAAGAAAGAAGACCTAGATCAATTTTCGAATCAGTACTTTCCTAGAAAAACTAGATTCTACAAAATGTCTAGTATAGATCTTCATCAGATAATCATAATTAGCTATCCCCAAACCCAGCATTTATCCGTTAAAGGAAATTTATATTCACCTGATAAGTAAGATAAAAATAGAAACCCAATCAATATTTTCGAATTAATACTTTCCTTGAAAAACGAGTTTCTGCAAAATGTTCCTAATATGCCTTCAGAACCAGAATTTGCTATTTGTCAAAGGAAATTGAATGTATTTAATAAGCAGGATATAAGGCTCAAGACCAAATTTTCCAATTAGTGCTTTCCTAGAAAACTAGATACTACAGAACGTTTCTTATGTAGGTCCTCAGCATAATTGGAACTAACTAATTGTCGAAGGATATTGATATGCACCTATACTAAGTAAGATAACAATGAATTTTTAATGAAATTATTATAATTAGTGCTTTCCTATAAAAATTCAATTGTGCAGAATGTTTTTGGTGTAGGTCCCTCATCAGAATCAGGATATCTTCAAATCCAGACTTTGTCAAAGATATTGATATGCACCTAATAAGTAAAGATGAAAATAAAAGCCATGATGATATTTTGAATGAGTTCTTTCCTATAAAACTTAGATCCTACAGAATTTTCTTAGTGTAGATCCTCATCGGTATCTACTATCCCCTAATCCAGACTTCGCCAAAGAAATTGATACGCTTCTATAAATAAGATAGAAATAAAAGCCTTGATGAAATTTTGAATGAGTGCTTTCCTATAAAACTTAATTTCTGCAAAATGTTCTTGGTGTAGGTCTCTCATCAGAAACAGAATATCCTCCTATCCAGACTTTGTCTATTGATATCCACCTAATAAGTAAAATGGAAATATATAAGCGATTCCTTCTGCAGTTGAAAAATGTTGGGTGTTAAGGGGAATTCCATTCAGGACCATTCAGCCGAGTACAGTTGGTTGATGTCAGAAGCGATAAATGTGATTGTTTCTTCCATCACCGTTGATGCGTGCCAACTGAGAAATTTGATGCAATATGATTCCACCATGAAGCCCTCAATTGTGTGGCACACGTAAGGAACATTTTCAGAACAAGGCGGAATTGAGAGCAATATAAGGTGTGTCAAAATACTGATCAAAGTGACCTTTGGGGATCTTTGGCGATTCAGTCGGATATCTTCAAGAGCGCGTTGTTTCGGTATACTTGGCATCAGGGTTGTTCCTCTCTGGTGTACTGGTCGTGCCTCTTGTATGTAGTCAGAAAAAATCAGTTTGTCTCCAATTTTAAATAAACGTGCTCAGACAAAATTTAAACTAAACATTCTTTACTTATTCGTTCTTCGTGAGTTCTAATTTGCGATTGTAATTAAAGATATTTATGAATATTATCCAATGACGTTTGGGTTGGTTAGGTTTTATGACACAAATGCCATATTTGTCCAAGTTGAGCGAAACGCAAGTCAGATTGCTAATACAACCCCTCAATTTATAGGGTAAAATATTGCATGCATGCATGGTTATCAGTGCTTTCACGTGCTTGGGTACTATAGAAACTGAAAGGTCTTTCATAACATGGCAAAAAAATGTTTTGAATCTTATAATTGCAGTTTTGCATTACAAACTATTATGCATTTTGCAAGTACTTCATGCGTTATAAAAGAAACAGGGGAAAATAATCGTTCCAATTTTGCACTTTCCGTAACAGTGCGTATAACAAGAATAACAATCTAAATAAAATATTTCTTACATTCCCTTCCTTTTAGCAAAAAAAATCAGTTTTAATAATTTCGAAACATCCGAAATCACATTTTTTTTCGAATACCAAAATATTGCGTTTTTATTGGTTGTTTTGGGTTTTATGATGTAATGGCCATATTTAACCAAGCTGCGCCAAACACAACATTAATTAATAAATTTCAGGGAGGGAAAAAAAGCAAAATGTATAAAAGCAGGCGAGGGTGAAATAAAGGGGCGGAAAGATCATTTAGGTACCTCGGGATTGTGGTGCCCGAGTTTACCTAAAACCTCTGGTGGTTTTTTTGACAAGGTATCTCGACATAAGCCATTTGAAGATCTTGATGAACGAGATATCTCGTCATCAGAAAAGAACTGACCAGATCTTGATCTCGTTATCATAAAAAAATCGGCAAAATCTTGATGACGATATAATTTGTCATTACCAAAATTTTCCAGATCTTGATGAACGAGAAATCCCGTCGATATCACTTGGAGAGTTAAAGAATAAATTCCCTTAGAGGGGATTTCGTTTTTGAATATGGATATCGTTTCATGTGTTGTGCAATTATAACAAAAATGCCATTGAATGTTTAAGGTAAAACAGACACTTCTCTATTTCGTAGTTCCTAGCAAAAACCTTAAGTCAATGATTGTTGTTTGTGTAAGAAATCAACATTGTCAACCAACTTCATGATTTCTCTGACGACTGGTTGGAGCAAAATAAAATGTATTATTAGATGTTCAAAGGCTTTACAGACACTTACGGACGTGTTCACAACTCTCGAGTTAATTCGTGGATGAACAAATCCGAGGGTCAGGGTTAAGCCTCGGATTATCCACGAACCGTATTCATAAATCAGGAGTTAAGTGGTTCACCGATTAAAGCGATAAGATCGCTGTGATTGGCTACTACCATTTCCTCTCTCGGTCACGTCATGTTTACATTTCTTGCAACACGCAAATCTAAATATTTCTTAGAGACATAGTTCTTAATCCCTACCATTGTGATCGGAATGTCAACTGACTATTTGACCCTCACTAAATCCACTATTTCCAGAAGAAATAATTCGCATTCTCCAGTTGTATGAGGACGGTACATGTACAGTAAAAAATACGCAATTGCTCCTTCACTTTAAAATTCTTTTTCTGTGTGTTTTGTGTGTGTGAATTTTGTTTGTTACTATTTTTAAGTTATACTACTAATGTGTTACTATTTCACAAGTTCTTTGGCTGTGGCAACTCTTGAATGCGTTTTCGTTCCCTACCATAAGGACCAAAGTGTCAACTGACTATTTAACCCACTAAGTCCCCTATTTTCAGAAAAAATATTCATATTTTTCCTTTGTAGAACTGTAGACACAAAAAATATACGGAATTACTCCTTCACTTTAACTTTATTTTCCGAGCACCATCTAAGTCTGTGTTTCTAGATTGTTATGGAAGCCTTTGTAACAAAATATTTAGTTTTTAATTTAAAAATTTAAATTTCTAGAAAAGATCTTCAACCTCTGTTTTATACTTAATTAAGGCTCGTTCTCACGAATCAAGTTTAACTGACCGATTATAGTTGATCAATAAAAGTTGAATGCGATTTGAATCAGTTTTTGTTCACACATTTTAATAGAAACTGATCAAGTTTCATTTTTTTTTAAATGGCGTCTAAAGCAGCTGTGTGTGAAGTTGTACAGATTGTAAGTTTTGTAAAAAGAACTAAATACAATCTTACTTAACATGAGAAGAAATCGTAAGAAAAGTCGTTTTAGCAAGTTTAGCTTTAGCAAGCATATCAGATAACTCCTGCGAATCATCTCCGCATTGTTCTCTGTTCTATGATTCATTTGAAACTGACGACGACCATTGAGTTATATAGTGAGAAGGTGAAAACGCAGGTGATGTTTGTAAGAGTTCCAATCGCTTTTTTTCTTATTACAGTTTGAATTTATTCCTGGCAGATGATTGCATTGTTAAGAGGCATCTGTTTTAGCAGAACAGCGACAGATTTAGCAAATATGTCGAATTCATCATCAGTCTAATTTTTATTACTTTGCACTACTTTATCAATTGTAACTCTTGCAACTTAATTTTATATTTATCTAATCGGTGGTTAATGATACAGTTCTAAAAATATTAGCATTACACTTTTAGACCACTTGAGGCTCATTTTTAAACTTTCTTATATCTGAAAGCATAACAGAGACACGTGTGGCGTGACCAGATGAAAGCGAACTTGACAATCAACTAAAGTTCACACGTTTCATGACAAGTTTCAAATTGAAAACAGATGGCGGATGACTCATCACTTGAACGATAAAGTTTGAATGGGTCAAACTTTTCTTGATCCACTAAAACGTTGATCAACTTTATTGATACAAAGGTTCTCACTATAGTTTTCACTCAACTTTTGTCGATCAACTATAATCGGTCAATTAAACTTGATTCGTGAGAACGCGCCGTTAGTATATGTGTTTTAGCCGATTAATTTTGTATCTGAGCATCTAAAGCTGTTACTAAATAGGGCTTGAAAGGAGACCTGCTATTTTAAAAAATTTATACGACTAACTCTATTTTAGAAGTGCTTCGGCATACCTGCAATACGTCTTGTTCCCTGCCACAGTGACCGAAGTGTACACTAATTATTTTACTCTCCCTAAATCCTCTATTTTCAGAAAAAACATTTACGTTTTCCATTTGTATGAGGACAGTAGACGTACAGAAAAAAAAACACGCAATTACTCCGTCATTTTAAAATTCTTTTCTGAGCGTAATTTCGACACTCGATGCAATTTGAAACTTCTAAACAGGTTTTTGTATAACGAAAGGACGAAAGAAGAAACTCTCCGAGTTCTTGAGTTTCGCGGTTTTTTGGAGAAACGGTCTGCTGTAGGTTCGTCTGGAAGGGATTTTTCGCAACAAATTTCCCCAGTGTCAAAGGTGTACGGAGAGATTTCCCGTCCAGAAACAGGATGCTCTCTGATTGTTGAGGGCATTTCCCGTTCGCCCATATGCTACATCCTCATTACGGGGCTGAACTCTTGATCAATTTCCAATCCTCGCGCTCTTATCCGTTTATCATTAAAATGGAATCGCCCTGACTCAGACTACGCTCTTCAAATACTCATAGCGTTGTAAGTTATTTGAAAAATAGCTATTAGCGCGCTATTATCTGTTTCTCATTAAAATAGAATCGCATTGACTCAGTTTAACCTCTTCAAATACTCGTTGTGTTGTTAGTTATTTGAGAAATAGTTAATCACGCGCTCTTATCTGTTTCTCAATAAAATGGAATCGACCTGGTTGAGTATAACCTCTTCAAGTGCTCATAGCGTTATTAGTTATTTGAGAAATAGCTAATAACGCGGTGTTATCTGTTTTTCATTAAAATGGAATTGCCTTGACTCAGTCTAACACAAATACTCACAGCGTTGTTAGATATTTGAGAAATAGCTGTTCTCGTAGGAAAAAGGTTTAACCAACAAAAAACTTTACGCGTAGATAAAGAAGTTGAAGTGATTGCCCTCAGGCCCGGAGACGGATCTACAAATATTTTTACCTTGCCCGCAGACAAGATGTTGATCTCCAAATATTTGTAACAGGCCTCCAGACAAGATATCAGACCAGAATAGACAATATGTAGTCCTCCAAATATTACATACACATAAATGCGTTTGGAATGGGCATTTTCACCAGTGTTTAAGTTCTGTTTTATAAGGTAATGGTAATGGTAATTTTTAGTTTATGTCGTACTAGAGCAACACAACGGGCTATTGACGACGGTCCGGGATCAGTCCCTTAAGGGAAAGATCCGAGGACAACACCTCGTAATTTTGAACCACGGTCAGATGACGAAGCAACACCTGAGCTGGCACCCCACTCTCCAAACTTCCACGCCAACCCAACGTGAGGACTTTCGGCCACGACAGATTTAAGGTGCACCAGCCGCCTCTACACCATACACTTACAAACATCCATGCCCGGACCCGGATTCGAACCAGGAACCTTCCGATCTAGAGGCTAACACCTTAACCACTATACCGGTTGGTCGGCTGTTTTATAAGGCATTTTCTTTAGTTTTTGAGGGCTACTAATGCATTTCGTGTGAGCATTTTGTTTAGATATTTGTATGAAGCATTTTTTTGTGCAATAAATACATTTTGCATTAATCTTTAGTGTTTGTTGCATTTTTGTATGGGAATTTTCTTCAGTTTTTTGGTCATAAATGCATTTTGTATAGCATTTTCTATAACTTTTACGTTCATAAACCATTTTGTACGGGCATTTTCTAAAACTTTATTTGGGGCACAAATGCTTTTTACGTAGGCATTTTCTACCAGTGTTTAGGCCCTAAAGTATTAGTCCTATTTATTAGCAAGAAATATCTAATTTAATTATGCACAATTTAATGAAATCGGGAGCATTTCGAGGAAGACTAATAGAAAGAGAAAACGGGGTCATTTGGCACATCTCATTTGCAAGAGTTTAAAAGATCTTAAATGTACGGGCTCGTCACTAAAAGTAGCCGACTAATTCCCATTTCTTGCGAAGTTACGGAGAAAGAGCAATGATTTTCCTTTCACTTGGGCACGTACGCTAATTAAGTTATTACATAAACGGGCTCGAATGTCATTTGGTTTCTTTCCCTGTCAGAGGGAGATATTTCTTTATGTGTTTTGGCAGCGAGGCTTGAAAATTCCCTTTGTTTTGTCACTAGCATTATGCCGGAATTTAATGTGATCGCTTTTCCCATTACGAAGGATTTCCGGTGCAAAGTTCCGATTCCTCTCTTTCGCTAAATAAAAAGTTAATTACTGAGGAATTTTAGCAAAGATTCTTGTTGTTTCAACAATTCTATGAACTTTTTTAACAATTCACTTCAACAATTTGTATGCAAAGGATACTGAATCCAAAATATTAGAGTATGAACTCTGACTGTCGCGAGATTTGAGAGTAATGTAGTGTTGCTTTAACCCAATAACACGCTTAATGACTAAATTACCACATCTGTCTAAAGAATGCGAGGATTCTTTCAACGTTTACAAAGTTTCTATTGGTCCTTTCCTCGGTACTGGCCCATTTTGAGGAATAGAATCCTTTCAAAAGATTCTATTTCTCCTTTTCTTATAATAGATTTCTTTGGACTTATTCTACTCCTTTCCTTGGAAATGAATCCTTCGCAAATTAATCCTTCCTATAGCCCATTTCTAAAGAATGGAATCCGTTTGAAAGATTCTATATATATATATATCGGTCCTTTCTTATAATAGAATCCTTTGGAAAGATTATATTGCCCACGTTCTCACAATATAATCATTTGGAAAGATTATATTGCTCGTTTTCAAATAATAGAATGATTTGAAAAAGTTTTATTGGTCATGAAGGTCAAAATTGTTTAGAAAGTATACCGGGAAAGCATGTTGCAATGTGAAGTAATGTGTGTGAACCCCACATAGGGGCGCTAAGATTATCATTAGCCTTTTCGTTTCGGACGTCGGCATACGTTGAACTAAACAAGTATATTTTTGATATACTTGTCTGATCCGGGATCTTTCCCTTCGGGGTTTGATCCCGGACCGTTGCCAATTACCCGTTGCTTTGCTCCAGTGCGACATTATTTAAGTACCTACCTACCTTCCTTTTAGACCTTCACGGAATGGTTAAATTTGATACTTTTATGGTGATTCATTAGGTTAATTTCATTATGGCAGTAGATGTAGTCGTCGCTTAGGGGGTATGCCCACTGAGCAAAAGTAGGTTTTACTACTCGAATTTTATTTCGGACGTAGGACGGCACCAACCATCATCTCCCCCTATCCCAAAAAAGTCCGGCATCGGCACTTACTACACCCGACATCTCGAATATATTTTTTATTTACGTTACGTCCGTTTTGTTTATTTACAAAGAAGTAAAACAAGACGAGGGGAAATCTATACCAGATAAATTTATCTAGTGCCAGGAAATCGGGAAATATGCATCTGTTGTTGAACAGATATAACGACTTATCAGTTGTAAAAGCTTCAGCAAGGGGTGGGTTGCCAAACATGCAGATCCTCCATTGTCGTCCAGGCCGTATCTGGCACTGCCCACTAGCGATGACCTTATGCCCAGCGCTCGCCTTGGTGAAAAAGACTGCGCATGACAAGCTGCCAAAGCAATGGCGATTCCACGAAAATGTAAACAAGCAGCGTCGCTATAAATAATTACGGAACCTACTCGGGCGGTTGGCTGATAACTCCCTTAATGTATGGCTTAAGTTTGGCAAAAAATGCCCTAAATGACGGCAGGAGCGGAGACTTGGAGCGGCTGAAATTCGTCCAAATATTGAGAGGAATGTAAGAAACGAGAGTCAGATAAGAGAGCTGATGACAGATGGGTGTTTATTCGCTGGTAAAGGTCGATGCCCAAAAACGCCCGGGATCAGATAGACCTAGAGGTCGATCAGCTCATATTTAGCAACTCGCAGGAATAAATCATTCAATCTCGGAATTCTTGCAGTTTACTGGATTGCCTGCAAGAATTGGCTCCCCGCTGATCCTCGGTACCCCGGGAAGAGTAGCATCGTCTTAACACGTGGGAACACTGGGAAGGGACCCACGATTTAGAGAACAAGAAGCGGTTTTCCAAGTAACTCGACATGATCAATGCACCTGTTTTAATTCAATTTGAAATAAAAGTTTCCGTTTCCAAAGAGCAACAGGGCCGCGGTATTAGTGGCCGTAGGGATGCGAGTTCGAAACTAGGTCCAGCAAAAGACCGTCGTATACAAGGGGGATGGTAGAAATTAAATCTGTCGCGGCCTCAAATGTCCTCACATTGGAGTGATGTGAAAGTTTGGAGAGTGGGGTGCAAGCTCAGGTGTTCTTGTTGTCATCTGACTGAGGTTCTAAATTGCGAGACGTTGTCCTTGGATCTCTCCCTTCAGGATCGATCCCAGACCGTCGTCAATAGCCCGTTGTGTTGCTCCAGTGCAATGTTAATTAACTACCTACCTAAAAAGATGTGCAGTCTACAAAAATATATCGTCGGCTTAGAGCATAAGCTCATTAACCCTATTGGCGGTTATGTCGATCGTGTATACTACTGTCATTAACAAAACTGACCAGATCTTGATAGACGAGATAACTCGTCTATCAAAATCTCATCGTATCTCGTCACTAGAAGAAAACTTACCAGATCTTGATCCCATCATCATCAAAACGCCTGTAATATATTCATAACGAGATTGGAAAACTATTCAGATCTCGATGGACGAGATATCTCGTCGAAACCACTTGGTGAGTTAACTGTAATGCTTTCTGAGACACTAAATGCTTGTTTTCACGATGACGAGAAATGCATTTTCATATTGAAATCCGTTCAAAAATATATAATACTGTCAAAATAATGTTATTCATATTTTTGACCTAAAAGCTTAAAGATCTTCTTTTAATAGCTGATGAGTAAAATATTCCATTAGTCACTCAACGAGCTTTTGATCTTAGCCAATATATCATATCATGAGGAATTTTATGTATGAAAATTCGTCAAGGCCAATTCTTAAATATCTAGAAATTATTAATGCATCAGTTTAAATTTATCTTTGAAATAAATGTTCCCCCAGCTTCCAAAGATCAATGCAATAAAAAAACTCAAATATTTGTGTTTTTCGATATGGAAATTTCCAGTGATGATTGAAAAATATTTCGAACTAATTAACACATCAGTTAAAATTCAACCTCAAAATAAATGTTCCCCCACTTTCAAAAATCAATGCAATATAAAAATTTTGTATTTTTATTTTCTTGTACAGAAATTCCCCATTGCTAAATTCCTCAATAAGACGAACTGATTAATGCATCAGTTTAAATTCACGCTTGAAGAGAGGTTTACACTTTCAAAGAGCCAATACAATTTTAAAGAACTCATATATTTGTTATTTTCCAGTATATATGGAAATTCCCCTTAGCAAATTCTAAAATATCTCGAACCGATAAACAAGTCAGTTTAAATTCACTCTTTAAATAAATGTATCGGTGAATGCAGAGAAGCACACTAGCCCCATTATTTACATCTAAAAAAATGAAACCACACAAGTCAGTAACTCATGTGGTTTCTGCACCCAGTGCATTTTTCCATGGCCTTGTAATTACTAATTAAAGCCACGGACTAATTTGAATTTACACATTATGTGCCGACCCAGTTTCAGCCAAGTCAGTTCCCAAAAATTTTTGGACTCGTGTGATTTCTCACCGATTTAAATGTTCCCGCTTCCAAAGAGCAATGCAATTTAAAAATTATATATTCGCATTTTCTCGCATAGAAATTCATCGTAAGCAATCTCGAACTGATTAATACATACATTTAAATACACCTTTAAAATAAATGCCCCCATTTCCAAAGACCAATGCAATATAAAAAAATATTTATTTGTATTTTCCCATAACGAAATTCCTGAATATCTCGAACTGATTGACACAACAGTTTGAATTTACCCTTAAAATAAATAATCCTACAAGAGAGAAAAGGAGATGCAAAAAATGACATTCTGGAGACATTTTATTTCAATTTAATATAAAACCAACAAACAATTTTAAACTATTTTATAGATCGTTTCGTAATCCTTCATAGTATGCTATAATCCTTTACCAATATTTATATATTGATGACGAAATGAAAAGTGGCATAAAAGCAATTTATTCAATGTGTGCTTTCGAACTTTAGTATCATAAGTAAAACTGAATATATTTTTTGTCTGCAAAGAAAAGATTCCAGAACAAAAGAACAAGCAGAGGTAAGTTCGTTAGAATAAAGCAGCGTGTTCTTTTTTAATAGCTTTCAGTTTAAAGTTCAAAATAACAGATTATTTTATCAAGAACACGTTATACATAATGAAAGTGAAAAAATATAATAAACAAAAAGTATACAGATTATTGATCATAGACACGAGAAAATGCATTTTTACATTTTTGTGATTCCTTAAAGAGAATTCGCTTAACATTTTTACTCTGACAAATTCGCTGATGAGGCTATCCTAAAAAATAAGTCAGATTAAGAACGTAATATTTTGATTTCTGCCATAATCTTAAAATCCTTCGTATTAGGATTTTTCGTTCTTCTGTCATTATACACCCTAATTAGTTTTAAACTTGCTATTTCTGCATGCTTTTAATGCATGTCGCATTTTGATAACGTGAGATGCGACTCAAAAGAGTTTTGAATGTTCTTTTTAAGAAAAGTAAACTCTCTTCCCGTGCACCATAGAAGGACACCACGGTTTACAGAAATAAGTTGATTAAAAAAGAAAACGGTGGGAAAAAATAATTAAATTACAAGATTTCATGAACTCAACAAATGAGTAGAAAAGCAGATTAGATTGAACCAAAACATTGAATTTCACTGGCCATGAATATGTTTCAAAGGCTGAAAGTGGGACATATATGCATTTGTAGAAAATAGTAAAAACTATCTGACCGAGAATCACACACATTAATATTCGAAAAAACGTATACTTATACTCTTTCTCAAGTAAACCCTGAGTGGCTCAGCAAGGAAAAAATGCTTTCATCTTGTGAAGTTAACAAGGTTTTCAACGTTGGCGTTTCAAACGCATTTGTTTCTTTGATTGGTATTAAATGATTGCTTCCACGCTTTTCAAAGAACATTGCACTGCAATTAAAATGTAATTGACTTTTAAATGCATAGCTAGTATTCACAAAACACAGTTAAGTCTTGTAATGATTGACAAACACAAGTTTAATCTATCGACATTTTTAGTCTCCCATCCTTAGTTATTTTCAAACACTAATCAAAACGAACGTCACCATATGCGTGTGCCCACGTGACTTACTTAGTTGTTTATTTTCACTCATCCTATTGATAATCGCCATGTATTTAATAGCATTTCATTTATAACACTTCGAAATAATTACCTAATAGTTTGAAATATTTGAAGTTGAACTATCCAGATTCTTTGTATTCTACCGTTAGTTGTTTTCAAACGCACACCAAAACCAGCAACACCATCTGCGAGTGCCGCGTGTTTATTCTCTCCTCTCCAACAAAAATTGCCTCATATTCAATAGCATTTCATTGCAACTGTTTGAAATAATAAAAATTGGGCCGCCGGCATTATTTGTATTCTTTCGTTAGTTGTTTTCAAACAAACCAATAAACAATGTCACCATCTGCTCGTGCCCACGTAGCTTACTTAGCTGTTTATTCTCTCGTAATATTGATAATTACTACATGTACGATAGCATTTTATTAATAATGGTTTGAAATAATTGCTTAATTGTTTTGAATTATTAAAATTGAAACATCCGTAAAATTTGTATTTTACCTTTAGTTGTTTTCAAACTCAAACCAAAACCAGTGTCACCCCCATCTTCGCTTTCCCATGTGACTTTTATTCTCTCCCATCCTACTAATAATTGCCTCATATTCAATATTATTTGATTGCCAATTGTTTGAAATAACAAAAGAATCACTGACGTTCTTTGTATTCTTCCACTTTCAAGCAAACTAAAATCCAGTGTCATCATCTGCGCTTGTCCATTTGATTTCCTTTTATTTTCATTCATCGTATTGATAGTGGCTATATATTCAATAACTTTTACTGTGGCTATATATTCAATAACTTAACTTGGGACATGGGAATTGGGAGCCGATTCGGGACTACGCAGTTTATCGAAATTACACTGTTTTTCACAATGATTTGAATATTTAACCCTCCAAGTGGTTTTGACGAGATATCTCGTTCATCAAGCTCTGATCAATTTTGCTAATGACGAGATATCTCGTCATCAAAAATGCCGATTCAATTCCGAATTATGAAGAAATCTTCATAACAAGATCAAAATCAGTGTTTCTAAGGACGAAATACTTTGTCCGTCAAGATCTAGTCAGTTTTGGTAACATCGAGATATATCACCGAGACAACCACCAGGAGGGTTAAAAGTACTGTTGCCGCTTAAGATATGTGTATACATTTAAAACTCTATTTCACATTTTTTTTTAATTTTTCATATTATTATACTACAGCTCTTTAGCTCTTCAAATCACTTTGAATTTTATTTTTACGATTGTTGCAACTGGAAGTATAAAATTTTAAAAAGTGTCGACACATCTATATTTTACATGAGGGTTTATATCGATTTTAGCTTTTTCTCGAAATGCAATTTTCGCTGAGCGTTACTTGCCGCAAAACACGATATCTCATTAAGTGCATCGAATAAATTCTTTTGAAATTTTTTTATGCACATTCTGAAGATTATAAAGCAGGGGTTGAACTATTATTATTAAGAAATATGCACTTCAAAAACTAAACAAGATGCAAACCTGAATATTTTTTTATCTTGCTTTTTTTTTTCATATTTATTTCTCTGTGATGACTGACGTTTAAGTCCACAATTCATTTAAAAAAACAATATAGTATAGTTCAGTACCTGAATCAATGTTTTTAGAAAATAATTCCCTTTTCAAACTAAAGAAATGTTCACTATTTTTTAAAGTATGATGTTTTGCGTAAATGTTATTTGTGGTTGTTTTTTTTGCAGTTTTTACTCCATTTTAATAAAAATAAATTTTAAACACAATATTTTCTCCCATAGAATGTTTTTTCTAGTAGAACTCAGTAACAAAATCGATAAAAATCCAAGTTTCGTGATAATTTCGTAAAGTTGCCTTCGAAGGTGCACAGATACCTTTAAGTTGTTTATAGGTAGAAGTATAGAAATTATTGGTTGAAACCTTACAGCTATACAAATGCTCTAACTGTCAGAAGCTGGATGATTCTCTTTGAATATCCTTAAGCGAAAAGCTTGTGGGTCTTTGTTCTTGAAAAGAACTATAAATATCTGGCACTTATTACTTAATTGCGACCAATTGCTTCGAATAATGATTCAATAAATTAATGGATACAACGGAGAGACATGAAATTATTTCCGAGTTAGATATCACGGAAGCTATTATATAGTAGATGTGACTAATGAGGGAAATATTCCGATTTAAAAGCCAGCCATAAAAACTTAATGGCACCATGTAATACTTCTACATTGTTTATGTTTCACTACTTAGAAAGGAAGGTGATTAACCGGACACAGATCTTTTAATTCCAAACTCACTTACGTAGATTATTTTTACTTTATTTGCGATCTTTAAATCTTATTTTGAATTACCGTAGTTTTGTCTTCATTTTAATTTGTTCGTGGTGTGGCATACTTGGATTTAGAAAAGAAGGTGACTAACCGGACACATATTTTTTAATTCCACTTACACTTTCGTAAATCATTTTTAATTTATATGCGATCTTTAAGAACGGTTTGAAAAAATTGTTTAATTCTAAAATAAGTAAAGTTGAACCATCGACATTCTTTGTATCCTTCCGTCAGTTGTTTTCAAAAGCAAACCAAAACTAGTGTCACCATTTACTGGTGCCCACGTAACTTATATGTTTATTATCTTCCAACGTATTCACTACATTTTATTTATCTAGATTTTTTATATAGATTGTTATTTATAGAGAAAAAAAATTATTTATGTATATTATATTACTTATATAGATTATTATTTATATAGATTATTATTTATTTAGATTATTATTTTATTTTTGTATATTATTTTTGCTTTATATGCGATCTTAAATCCTTTATTTTGAATTACTGTGGTTTTGTATGCATTTTTTTTATTATTGTTGTTGTGGCAATTTAGCAGGCAATTATGGAATTAAAAGAAGCGAAATTTAAGCTGCTGGGTATGCTTTAACGAAATAAAATTTAAGTTAGAGGCTATAATGCCATACTAATTCAGATAATTTGCAATTATCACGGCAATTTATCAGTAATTTTGATTTTGTAACTGCCTTTCCTTTTTTTTAGTGTAGTCCTAATCTTTTATAATTAAATCTATACACAAAGCTGGAAGAAAGCAATATTTGAATTAAACATCCTTTTATTTTCATCTCTCAATATTTCTTACTATACGATATTAATGCTATCATTTTTATGACGATTTTCCTGAAGAGTCCTTTGGTTGAATTAGAATTCATCTGTAAAAACTGGCAAATTTAAAAAATGAACACCATGCTTTTGGCTTGGATTCTTTTCATTTAATTGCTTTGTTACTAGACATAACCTCTTAATTTTTTTTATATTTTTATAAGTGAAAGTATTGATTTAATTAAACAGAGATTTTATAAAACATTGCATTGATTTGAATTCGTTCCTGAGAATTTGATTTTGTGAAGTGATTGATTTCATTACCCGTCAATTTTGCAATGACGTTATATTGATTTGAATCCATTCCCGAGAATTTAATTATGTTAAAGGGACTGTGGACTTTCGCGAAACAAGCCTTTTTAGTTATTATCCTATTGTCAAGAAATTTTCAGACTATTTTCTACTAAAAACCTATTTTTAAAGTTTGGTTTTAAAATATTCTTTTTATTTATTTATTTATTACAAGTCTTTTGAAAGTATTACACAAAACTTCGTCAAAAATTTTGAAAAATTAATAAAAATTCATAGGTCTTATGTACATTAATTTTCGGTGTATTAACAAATTTTTAATTCACATACTAGTTTCTAAACGTATGAATCAAATGAACTCTCATTTTGTAAGTGTTTATATTAATTGTCAAGCAAAAACACATTATACTAAAACACCAAACATTTTTCCAAAAGAAGCATAGTTTAAGAAACATTTTAAGTCAAAATTTGGAAGCACGACATATTTTAAGGATTATCCGAAACCAATTTTAAATGATTCAGTTGAAACCAAAGACGCAGGGAACATTTTGAAATCAGAATGTCCAAAAACCTCTGAAGAAAAACACGTTTATGTAATACTATTTTTATCTACTGTATCTCTGATGATGTTGTAGATGTAACTCCGCCAAATACTATCGTAATTAAAATTCCATTTATATATCCACAGAAAAATTTGATATCAATTCATTTTTAAAGCTAAAATAAGAAAATAGATTTTTTTTTATCGAATCTTTTGAATTTAAAAGTCTAGCGGTTTATTTTTATCCACGAGATTTTGAGTGCTATTATCAAAATTTGATAGATCTTCAAAATCATGTATCGTAAATTAATTATCTCGGCTCACGGATGGGAAGGGGAACGTTATCAGCGAGAAATGCGGTCGAGCTGTAAAAGCCGTGTGGACGGACGAAAAAAACACTCATTTAAGACACAACTGTCTCATGGAGCTGCAATCGATGCAGCTCGATAACAGTCCTGTCTACAACGCCTTCCCACGAAATTGTTAAGGTTTGTTTTGGCTTCTCATTCTCTTTCATGGCCAAGCAGAATGCCTGATGCATCTCGAATAGTTTATAGAAATGATGACATGCATTTGATTTTATCTGCAACTGAGATAATAAAACTAATCATGTAGTTTAGATAGGGAACAAATGTGTGCGCGTTAACAAAATTGAGCGATCCGCATTGTCAGGTTGCAAGTGAAATGTAAAAATCAAAATTTGATAATGCAATTCGTCTCAAAAGGTACAATTCTTGTTTAGCATTCTGAAGGGGCTCAGCGTATTATTCCTCCTTGCAACCTCCAGTCTTCCCTGCATGACTTCTACTCAGTTTTGACCTTGATCAATATAATATTTCCAAAGGATTCTTTTATATGAAATTCTACATTAGAATCTTTCCAAGGGGTTTTATTCTGTAGCCTATCTATCTTACACTTAGATGATGGCATACGAGCACAAAAAAAAGCTATCACATATATATCTTGAGTGTGCATTCAGGTGACGATATACGCACGTAGAAAACTTTTTATCCTCTAACTATCTTGCACTCAGGTGATGATATATGCGCGAAAAAACCATCACCTATTTACTTTGCATTCAGGTGAAGATGTTCGCGCACTTAAAAACTATCACATTCCTTTCTTGCGTTCAGATGACGATATATGCGTGATATATTAAGGTGACAATATACTCATTAAAAAAAACTATCACATACATATCTTACATTCAGATGACAGATATACACGTGCAAAAAAACTTATTACCTTTCTAATCTTGCTTTCAGGTGAACCATATAAGTTAAAAAACTATCACATATCTATCTTGCATTCATGTGATGATATACGCGCAAAAAACCTATCATCTATGTATTTTACATTCAGTTGACGATGCACTTGAGTAAAAAAACTATCATCTATCTATCTTGCATTCAGGTGTCAATATAAGAGCGTAAAAAACCTATCACATATCTATCTTGCATTCAGGTGACCATAAATCCTCAAAACACTGTCGTATATCTTTCTTGCATTCAGGTGACTTTGCGCTCTAAAACTTATCACGTATCTTGGATCCAGGTGACGATTTACGAACACAAAAACGTTATCACATGTTCATCTTGCATTTAGATGATAATATTTACGCGCAAAAAATATATCACATATCTATTTAGCATTCAGATGACGATATACGCTCACAAAAAATATCTATCAACTATCTTGCATTCAGTTGACGATATACGCTCGCAAAACAAAGCTATCACATATCCATCTTGTGCATTTCCAGATGGTAACTAAGCTCGCAACAAAAAACTATCAATATCTATCTTATATATTGATGACGATATACGCTCGCAAAAAAAAGAACTGTTACGTCGTGCTTTATAGTACTACAAAGGCTGTACAATAATGTTCATAATTATTTTTTAAAGGTGATTAAAAATCAAGAAAATTAAAACTCCTATAGAATGTGCAGTGGGATAAGTGTAGAATAGATAGCGCAAGTTTCACGGTCATGACGTCATTGCTGAGCCCTTGGCAGCCGGCCAAGAACGCCTAGTTTTACTTTCGCCTACAGCAAAAATGGATGTGACACGCGAAGTGCAATACACTGCATTGAAATTTTGTTTTCGACTTAAAAAATCGTCAGATCTTTCAAAAACGAATGTCATGTGTGTTCCCCATCCTCCATATAGTCCTGATGTTGCCCATGCGATTTTTTTTTCTTTTCCCGAATTTGAAGAAACACCTCCGGGAAAAGCGGTTTTCATCATCACAGGCAGTGGTAAAAGTTGCGTAGGCGATTTTGAAGGACCTGTCAAAAAATGGCTTCAAGCAAGTGTTTGAAGACTGGAAAAGAGGTGGGATAAGTGCATTGCATGTAATGGAGAGTATTTTTAGAAAGACCATAAAAATTTGGAGGATTAGTACAGGAAATTATTTGTTATTAATTTATGATCATTCTTTATTGAACAGCCCTCGTATAAATTGACACATGTGTGACTATTGACTTTCATCGGTAGTTAAGAGAGAATTTCCTCTTTCTGAGGGAAAGTAATCTAAACGTTTACTTTTCATTGATTTGCAATTTTGCATAGAAGCTGCATATGGATATTGAACGGAGATAGTCATATCTTCTTATGCAGTTCCGCTTTTATAATCCCGTGTGTTTCTGTTAGTAGCTTAGAATGACAGAATGAAAATCAGTTCACCTTTGCTTTCATAATAAATGTAGATTTTTGTTGCAACGAAAGATTATTTTTTACAGTACTAGATCTTTCATCAAACGTCAATGCACAGTACATTTTGTACCGTGAACGTATGACTATTGCTATTACGTATACTGATACAACAAAAAACCCGTTATAATGAATTCAAGGATTAGGTCTTTGTTCAAATGGTAATTCACTGTATATTTTGGTTACTGCGTATAACAACTGATACTTCGTTGAATGATGCAACAAAAAACCCGTTATTATGAATTCAAGATCAATTATCTTTTTAATGGTATTTATACAATGTGTTAACCTCAGCGTGGCGGGATTTCCGAGTAGTGTAGCGTTGCTTTTACCACACTACACACTTAATGAGAAAATAACTACATCTTTCTAAAGAATTCATGTAATCTTTTAACATTTAGAACTCTTCCTCGGATTTAATATCTTTGGAACGATTCTATTGGTCCATTCTGTGGAGTAGAATCTTTTGGAAATGTTGTATTGTTCCGATCTTTTGAAAAGAATCCTGGAAAAAGACGATTCGCTATTTCTTGACAATAAGACCTATTTTCCCGTTCACTGAGCAACTGAATAGCAAAAAGTGTACACTTTAGTCTTGTTGTCACGATTTCTGTCTGAACGTTCACTTCAGTTGTGTCTCATTCACTTGTTCAAACACCATTTGGTATTTCTTGACCTATTGTCGCGTTCACTGAACAACTGAATGGGAAAAAGTACACACCTTAGTTTTGTAAACACAATTGGATTCTAAGCGTTCACTTCGACTGCATCACTTGTTCAAAGGCGATTTGGTATTTTTTGACATCAAGACTAGTTTTCTAATTCGCTGAATAATTGAATGTCAAAAAGTACACACCTTAGTCTTATCCCAAATAGCTTCTGAGCGTTCACTTTAATTACATCTCATTCACTTGTTCAAAGGCGATTGGGCATTTCTTGATGTTAAGACCTATTCTAGCGTTTGCTGACATCTTCTTTTCTGTGATGAATTCTACTTTCTAAATTTCTCATTGCCTTCCGTAATCAGACTGCTGAAGAGTTTCATCAGAGCTGCGAACTCTTCCGTGTAGATTTAGCAACGTTATGTAGCTCCATAACTCGTATCAAACGCGTTTAAACATAGCGGAATAATTAGAGAATAAATCCTGTAGCGGTTGATAGCCGTTGTGTTGCTCCAGTGTGACGTTAATTTAAAATACCAATACAATTACCCATAGCGGTTGAATTTAAATTGTTTTTATCGGTTAGTTGGCTGCTCTCCATTATATAAATAATGTCGATTTCTCTGCCATGTGTGCGTTAGTGAAACATGCAGTGTGTCACAAAAGTCACTTAGATAATTACAAAATAAGCTCTGTATTTGACAGTGGCCATTGACCAAACTTTTATTTGAGCTTTCTTCAAATTAAAAATTGGTATTCAGTGATGAATTGAAGTGTTGGCAATCAATTTTCAATGTTGATAATTATTGTTCTTGAAAACTGATGAAAGTTGAGTGGAGGAAACTCATATCAGAGTTTGATCAGTGTTATATCCGCTCAACTATCAAATTCAGATGTAGTATTAAATGATTGTGGGAGATGTATCGGAACTGGAGTATATACACTTGAATTTATACCAAGTACTAATACCAAAGTTCAATATGCATATACTAAATTTTTTTTGAAGAAATTTAAATTTTTTTGTCTGGAGAAATATTTTTTGCTTTTTTTTTTAAGGAGAAAATGTTCTATGGGTTGCCAATTGCTGCTAGATTGTCACGAAAACCTTATTAAGAGAATATTTAGTTTCTAAGTTTGGAAATTTAAATTTCTCGACTAGATCTTTAACGTCTGCATCATACTTAACTAGCACATTTTGTGTTAAAGCCTTTTTTTTATCTGAGCAACTAAAATTACCACTTAAATAGGATTTAAGAGGAAACTCTTCCTACTTTAATTTATGCAACTATTTCACAAGTACATTGGCTGTGGCGTCTCTGCATTAGGTACCATTTACTTCAGGTTTTCAGTTAATATTTAATAAGCATTTCAAACTTTGTTGGGTTTTACAAGTTCCGAAAGATACTAAATACCTACAAAAGTATAAAGATCGCAAAATTTTGAATTTCGAATTTTGTCAAACAGAAAATATAATTGTAACAATTTAATGTTTTCTAATTGTGTTTAACATACAAAATGAAAACCTACCTGTAAAATAAATGTGCTCCCCTCTTTTGCGTCAAAGTTTGAATTTTAAGAGTAAAATATCTTTCTGATACAAAAGAATTCAGATTGGATTCATGATTAAGTTCGCCTTTCCACTTATGAAGCTGTCCTCGTTAAACACATTCGAACACGTCTGAACAAAAAGTGATGTTTGAGTTGAGTGGCTTGCTTTATCAGTTCCCCTCCGAGACACATTGAAGGCAGTGCGCTTTGGGACTTAGATGTATCAACTTAGATGTTGAGCTGAAGAGCAATGTTTAAATGTGTGCATTGTGTTCATTTATTGAATTAGCACAACCATCCGTGATTTAATGAAGTATATAGTTGCTTAGCAATGGATAGTTGCATTTGGATATATTAAAATGGATATTTGCAATGGATGAGTTCAAGAGCAATATTTAAATGTGTGTATCTGACTTTTTTGCTATCGTGTTGTATTCTTCAGCTAGCACGATAATCGGTGAATTAATGAAGAATGGATATTTGCATTTGTACGTGGAAGAATGGATATTTCCAATGAATGAGCTCAAGACCAATGTTTCAGTGTGTGCGTGTGTGTGTGTCGTGTTAATTTCTTGAATTAGCACAACAAACAGTAAATTAATGGAGAATGGATAGTTGCATTTGGATATGGAAGAATGGATATTCGCATTTGGATAATGAAGAATGGATATTCACAATGTATGAGCTCAAGAATAATGTTTTTAAATGTATTTTTTGGCGTGTTAATTTCTTAAGTGTTAGCGCAGCAATCTGAATTAATGAAGAATGGATACTTACATTTGGGTATGTAAGAATGGATAGTCTCATTTGGATATGTAAGAATGGATCGTCGCATTTGGATATGTAAGAATGGATATTCGCAATAGATGAGCTCAAGAGCAACATTTAAGTGTGTGAATCGTTTTTATTTTATAATTAACACAGCAATCGGAGGATTAATGGAAAATGGATATTCACATTTCGTGCGAGTAAAAATTATTTTGAAAAGATATCCTGTTATTTGAAACCTTGGTCCAGATAGTTGTCGATATAATGAGCTGAAGCCACAATAAACAAAATTGTGATGTTGTGGTGCTAACTGTTCATTTTAGGGTGATAACAATGCAAGACATGTAAGTGCTTTTTGCCATCGTTTTTAGATAATATTTTTAAAAAACGAAATGCTTTTTTTAAATGTTCTTTGTTTATTAATTTTAACGGGGTTGTAAGCAGGGCGTCTCATCTTGTGTAACAGAATAACTTATTTAACCCTCGTTTTTCTCTTAACTTTTGATTTAAAAGGTGATTTTTGGCAATGCTATTCTAGAATAACATTTAAACTCGAGTTTTCCTCTATTGGCTTACTTATATTCTGATGTTGGTGGACGTTTTACTCCACCGAAACGACTATTGAGAGAGTTTTAACATATTTTTACCTTAATTAGTCATATTTTGAAGTTTTAATATTTTGCTGTCCTTTCATATAGTTTCTTTAATAGGACCAAAATGATGTAGAGCGTATTACAATGTTTGGATTTTCTTTAATTACTAAAAGTTGAGTTTTTTTACTACATGGAAGTTTGTCAAAGTTTTGTCACCTCCTAAGGAACTGCTGTCCAGAGAAATTGGTGAATTGGTGGCATTAGATGAGTTGATTCCTTTCGTATAGCGCATTCGAATAGATATGCTTTTTTGTAGCTCGTATCTACCTCGCCTGCTTATTAATTAAAAAGTAGATTGTGGCAACACTATGCTGGAATAATATATGTTTAGATTTTTTTTAATTGATTCAAAAAACTAATACTTTAAATGTTCCCTTTTCACTCCTTTACGAACTGCTTTCGATTGAAATTGACTGCATGAAACGAGTTTATTCCTATCGTGCAGTTTTTTTTAGATTCTTTTCAAGGAACAGAATGAAATAGAGCTCTTTACAATATTTTGATTTTTTTTGCTTCGCCCAAAATATGGATCTTCTACTTTTTTTTGTCAAGTTGCTTCACGCCTTAAGGAGATGCTGTCGAGGAAAATTGGTTACATTGAATGAGTACCCTATTGTATAGAAAATATTACTTACATAAATTTAAAAAAACTGAAAAGATTGTCAATGGTATATTCGGTGGAGCAAAACGTCTATCATCATCGGGCCAGATGTAACACGCGAGAGGAAAACACGAGTTTTTATATGCTATTCTAGAGTAACATTTAAACTCGTATTTTCTTCTCTTGGTTTACTTCTGTCCTGATGATGAATCTTGATGATGTCCTGATTTTGATCCACCAAAATGACCATTTACGTTTTTCATCAAGTCATGTTTTTAAATTTTACAATTTTAGTAATATTTCGTATGGTTTTCGTCAAGATTCCTTTCAGAGACCAAAATTATGTAGAGTGAATTACAATATGTGGATTTTTTTTACATGATTTAAAAGATGAATCTTCTACGTGCTCTTTTGTCAGCTTTTTCACTCTGAAGACCTGCTGGCGAGGGAATCGGTTATGTTCAATGAGTATTCGTGTAGTTTTCAGGGACGAAAACGATATAGAGCGCATTATATTATGTGGATTCAAAAAATGTATCTATCTTCTACTTGCTCTTTTGTCAGTTTTGTCACATCTTGAGGAACTGTTGTCGAGGGAATCTGTTGCATTTAATAAGTATTCGTGTAGTTGTCTTTAGAAGGACCAAAATTATGCAGAGTGCATTACAATATTTGGATTTTTTTACACGATTAAAAAATGAATCTTTTAAGTGCTCTTTTGTCAGCTCTGTCACTCCATGAAGACCTGCCGTCGGGGTAATCGGTTACATTCAATGAGCATTAGTGTAGTTCAAAGGACCAAAGTTATGTACAGCGCATTACATTCCGTGGAAAATGCTTTGATTTAATTCAAAAATGAATCTTCTAAGTGCTCTTTTGTCAGCTCTGTCACTCCTTGTGGAACTGCTGGCGAGAATCGGTAAGATTCAATGAGTATTCATGTAGTTTTCTTTTCAAGGACCAAAAATGATGTATATCGCATTCAATCATATCCTTTGCAAAAATATCTCAGTCAGCCTGTCAGTGGAGGAGAGGTTACTTGCCCTGCATAGCAGACATAAACGCTTTTCGGAAAGATGAAGCATTTGCGTCGGCGATTATAAATTTCCCAAACATCCCGGAAGAATAACTTTTCATTACTAAGGCGGAGAAAACGTCTGTTTGTAAGAGAAAGCGAAGAATCTCGATGGGTTATACAAACACCCGACAGTTGTGTCGCAACTAAAATGTCGACACCGCTGAACGTTTTCCTGAAACAAGCAACGCTTTCTATTTGATCTTCATTGCATAACGAAAACAAAACCAATCGTGGACTGACAACTGATATTTCGGGTCATTTTCAAAAAAGTATATGCGCTATTTTGGCAAGAAGAAATTCCTTGGCGAGGAGTTCATGAAAATATAAGATGAAAAACAATCTACATTTTAAAATTTAAGGTCCGAGATTCTCGTTGTAAAGAACTCTCACTCTGAAGGGTTCACTCTCACTCTGAATGTAATGATCCATGAATTCTTTCAACCAATATATGTTGTTATTTAGTCATTAAGAGTGTTGTGGGCTAAAAGCAATACAACACCACTCGGAAATCTCTCGTCTCTCAAAGGGTTGATAAAATTATGAATATGAAAATTCAATGACACATATTAAAGCTTTTAAATAAAAATATTACTAGATATTTGGTAAATCCTGCAAACCTGTTCACCAAATATCATAATCAAGTTATTGTAATAAAAGAGTACTTGCGACTCAAAAATAACCAGGAGGCTGTGTGTGCGTCAAGAGATCTATACAATCGGTATCATTAATTCCACTAATGATGTGATTGGGAATATAGTCCTCTCTCGTACTTTTTCTCAATCATCATTAGTGGAATTAAATTTTCTGATTATATAGATCTTGACGAAGCCTTCTGGTTACCCAAAGATTCATATGGAATCTCGGTTAATAAAATATGAGTGACTATTTCTTTCAAAAATATATATTAAAAAGTGACTGTTTTCATGGTCATCATTAGTGAAATTGATTACACATATTATATAAATATTGATGCAGCCTCCTAGTTTACCAAAGATTTTTATGAACCTCGGTCATTTTTCTTATAAAAATGAATGTTTCACAAATCATTATTAATCGAATTAATTATACAGATTTTTAGATCTTGATGCAGTCTCCTGGTTAACCGAAGATTCATATGGAATATCGTTTTACACACCGTACTCCACTCGGGAACCCCCGAAGGATACGTAGTCTCGTGATGCTGAAATCCTTACCTTCTTTTATTTATCCCCGCTAATCATTGGATTTTTTCTAATGGTTTAAGTTTATTACAAGCTTCCTTGTGATCCGAAACTGTTCTGTTCTGATTGTCACTGCCATTTCAATGCATTTTTGCGTCCATGTTTTTTCCCTCAGTTGCCATTGTCACCTGCTCACCCATCATCCAAGACCCAAATTCTATTGTATTTAAATTCTATTCTTTAATTTTATCATAATTGCACCGGGAGATAGAGGGCCAACGACCCAGAAGCTTCCTCTAAATTTAACTCTCCTCCATCGGTTAACAAAATATGAGTGACTATTTCTTTCAAAAATATATATGAAAAAGTGACTGTTTTCATTAGTGGAATTGATTACACATATATCTCTATATTAATTATATAAATATTGATGTAGATTAGTTTTCCAAAATTTTTTATTTAACCTCGGTCCGCTTCCTTAATAAAAATGACTGTTTTCCTAATCATCATTGGTAGAATTGATTATACAGATTTTTAGATCTTGATACAGCCTCCTGGTTAACCCAAATTTCAAATGGAACTTCGACTTCGGTCCCGTGCATTTCGGATAATCGAAGTTTTAGTGTGAATTGTAGTTCAACCTGGAGACCCAGATAGACTATGAATTGCTGAATAATATATTTTCACTCCCTCTTTCATCCGAGTGTCAAAACTCCGGATGTTTATGGAAATCTAGTTTTAAACCATTTCCTCTTGCATTGTAGTGAAGAGTTTCCGGGAAATCACATTTTGTTTGTACTTTTTGTATTAATTTTGATAAAAATTGATGGGCTTCTCATTTTTTTGCAGTCTGATGAAGATGACTTTGATGTCACGTGCAATGAAACCTGCAAAGTTCAAAAGGTAAGCATATCAAAAATTCAAATTTTATGTTGTCTTTATTTAAAAACCAATTTTACTTCGTTCATTGCTTGCGATTCGTTGTAATTTGTCGAATTTGAAAATCATGCCAGGAAAATTAAATAACAAGTATTAAAATTGTAGAGCAATAAAATCCAAGACTGTTTTGCTCAAAATATATTGCTTTATAGTTTAAGCTTCTGTATTTTTAGTTAATCTTAACTTACGTAAACTTAATATCTTTCGTTGATCTTGGTCAATATTTTTTACAATATTTTACCTATACTATCATGAAAACACCCACATTCTTACATCACTTATGATATTTTTATAGCGTTTCCAAAAAAAAGCTCTTTTATAAAGCAGAAATGAGGTCTGGGCTCGGTTAACACTTACACCCAGATAATAGGAGCTCAGATAATCAAGGTTTCACTGTAACACGTATTAAAGACATTAAATGATTCGATGATTCACACCACCAATACAAAATAGCATAGGGTAAGTGTTCCAAACATCTCCTACCCTAACTATCTTTCTGTATCTCAACGTCCTGGATTGGGAAATCCAGCTGGAAACTACATGAATATCACTGGGATCTGTTCACTTTTGGTTTCCAGAGATCATATAGCTTCTTTACCTATGTCAGTTTAAGTTAACTAGTAAAATTTCAAAACGTTTCAAAGTGAATTTTCAAGAGTGTGTTCCTAATATCGCCTACCCCTGTTCTTATTACCGCCCACCAGGCGAAATTAGGAGCTACTATTAAAAATAAGTTGCTTAGTAGAGCACACATACCTACATTTAATAAACTAATTAGTCGGTGTTCACTAGTGGAGGTTCATTTGAATGCTCACTGTCAGAACAGCTTGAGACTTTACGATTCCTTCCTTTAACTTTTTTCTTGTTGGCGGCAGGTTTCCTCTTTTGTGTTGTCTCACTAGTAGAGGCCTGATTTGAATTTTTTTTTTTTTTGGTATTTAGCAATATAAAAGTCTTTCAGCTTTTTCTTATAAGGAGAGCTGGTCAATACCTCGCTCTCTCCCCTTTCGTTTGCGAGAGGCTTATGTCCTTGGGTCTCTAAAAGAATGCAAGTACTTGCTGTATGCAAAGTTTCATTAAAATATCCTAAACCGCGTGAACGTGTATAGGGCACACACATATAGACAGATAGATGGACAAACAGACAGACACTAAACGCTCAAGATGTGGATTTGGCATCAGAAGGGTCCAAAACGGATAGAAAACTTGAAAGGGTTTGAAGAAAACTTGAAAATACAAGCAAACACTCCATTCTTATTTATATAGATGAGGCTTTTGAGCTTTCACGTTCCATTGCAAAATGTGTTATGTAAAATTACATGTATTTATAAATTATTTACATCATGGGAAGAAATAAAAAGTAAGTTCAAACATTAATATTATAATTTCATTTATTTAAAGATACTGTGGTTTTTTTTCGACCAACACTGGTAAAGCAATCTCAGCTGCGTACAGTAGTACTTAACATTTTATAGTACTTAATGTTATTTCTATAGAGATTTCGAATTGGTTTTGGCTTAGGCCTTACGTCAATTTTAGGCCTCTTAGGAGTCAAATTTTTCAAAATCCTTTCTTAATGCACCCCTATACTATACGAAGAATCACCCTGAAAAATTTTAGATTCCTAGGACTTAAAGTTCTTGAGATACAGTGACCAGAGAGTGAGTGGTATTTGTCTTTTGTATATATATATATATATATATATATATAGATATAAAATTTAGGAAGATAATAAGATTTAAAAAACTGTGAGGTAGATTTGTAGGTAAATGAAAATAGGTGTTCCTAATACCACCTAGGGGCGATATTAGGATCGTGTTGGTAGGCGATATTAGGAACACAGCTTAGTCAACACAAACATACACACGACAGAGGTTAGTAACAGCTATTTTTGAAAATAATAACAGCTTTAGAATCCTTATTTAACCTTCCAGCGGTCGCGCCCTCCACACCAACGTGAAAGGTCGCGGTATTTCTTAGATACACTATTTTAAAATGTAAAATTAAATGTAAAGGGTGTTAAAATGTAAAGGGTGTATTTATTGAAATTAGGCTTTAACTAACATGAATACAATTTATTTAATGAAATGCTATTCAAATTTCTATATTATTTCTTTACTTAGTATATAATATAAAAAATGTAAGTATAAGACATTAAAACCAATTTAAAATGCCCAAAGAACTGTATAAATGAGATGAAAATTAAAGGAATGAAATTGTCGATATAGTTAATTAATTATTTGCATTTAAGTAACATAATAAAGTAATAAATAACATAATAAAGATTTCTTGTAACGAAAAAAACCATATATAATAAAAACTTACCTCAACGGTCGAGCGTATCTGTTAACTACAAATGACGGATCTACAGGAGACATATTTACACTTCCAAATTCAAATTATGACTGAAAGTAATTCTAGGTGAGCGGGAGGAATAGCCAAGAGCGAGTATTCGTAGCGCTATTTGTTGTAAAAATATATAACTTAAATCAACTCTAGTGTATCTCCCACATGCGACCGCTGGAAGGTTAATGTACTTTCAAGTCATATAAACAAAATTATTATTTGGAAACACTTACCTGGATATTCCCTGAATTGATTGGTGACAAAAAATATGTTGATCGCAGCCTCAAACACTTCAGATGCAATATTGTTCTTGATATAACTGATAGGAAACCTGCCGGTGGTGCTTACTTGTGGCAAAACCCTAGACCGTCAAGGTAACTACATAAACTCATAGATGTCGTACATAGTAGCTTGCAAACACGAGTAGGCGATATTTGGATCACCTATTCTATAGTTCTGTTTCGCGTTCACAGGCAATTCAAGGATCTTTTTGGCGCTGGAAACTTGTATATAAATAATTTGTAATGCGTTTTGTAGTGTAAACGAAATAATGGTTGAAAATTTTTCGACTTGTTACAAGTTTTTACAAAAATATGATTAAAATGCAGGACAAAACTATTTCTCTAAAAACTTCAGAAATGACAAAAATAAAAGCTCTTAAAATCTCAAAATCTCTAAAAAAGTGTGCATATCTCCGTCCAAAAAGTTTGCTGATAGAATTTCATATTGGCACTGTCTGAAAAATACTAAAATGCAAAATGCTACATGTGATCTTGTCCTTTAGGGAACAGTGTTTTTTCAAAATCACCCAAATGGATCGAAAAATCGATTTTTTTTAACGTTAAAAATTAATTGATACCAAATTCTGTGGATAGCAAACAGAATTATTCAATACCTATAATTTTTGAAGGAGTTGCATCAAAGATATTGTTGATAGAATAGTAAGTCTACTACAAAAACGCGCGTTTTTCTCTAAGATTTTTTTTTGTCAGTTTTCTGATTTAAAAATGTTTCCTGCGTATCTGATTTTAATTCATTCACTTAAAAATTATTTCGGATAATCCTTGAAATATTTCGTATATATTATCTAAGTGCAAATGAAAAAGTTATTCTTCGTGCTTTCAAATTTTGAAAGTTTACTTTAAAAAGTTGGTTAACTACGTTTTTCCAAAATGTTAGGTGTTTTAGTACAAATGTTTTATTTTACGATTGAGCGATACACTTACAAATTGAGTTAATTTGATTTATATCTAAGGAAAAACACTGGAATTAAAATTTTGACAATACATGGAAAATTAATCTGAAATAGAATCTGCCACTTTTTGCTAAATTTTCAAAAATGTTGACCTTTTTTTACATAATAGCTTCCAAGTGACTCAATATTTAAGTCCAGACTTCAAGTGGAAAATAAACAGTCTGTTAATTTTTTATAACATTTGGATACTAACTGAAAAAGTTTGTTTTGAAAGTTTACGGTCCCCTTACACCGAGGATACACAGACCAAAGCCGCGGACCAAGTGCGACCCTCCGTTCATTTTCTGGCGTCCCCCTCACCACGCGTTATTTTAATTTTTAGAAGTAACATAATAGGTAATTTTTAAAAACTGCTTATACGCACAACAAAGTTGCTGTGGTGCCAGGCGCTTCTCATATATTTGTGTAACAAACTTTTTCAGTCATAAATATTAACGAATCGAAAAATAGGAAACACTTGACTAATGAAAATTTAGGACCAGTTTTGCACTTGGTTACCACAAAAATCGAACCAAATGCTAAAACAATTGTTAATTCAATACGATGTCACGCATCAGATTAAAGTATTTCCTTTTTTTATCTTTCCTTGTAAATATGTGATAAATATAAGTAATATTCGACAGATAACTTTCACATTTTCGGCGGCCCTACCATAAGTCACAAAGTTATCTATGTAGCCCTTGGTCTTAACGAGTCTGCATCCCAGCCAACTCTTCAGTACATTATACCAGTGTAACGAAAATTTTACATAATAAAAAAGACCATGAAAACTCCTTTCCATGCGCATTCAAAACAATTGTGGAGGAGCATGTTAAAGGACCAATTTTCCTGGGACCTCCAACGTCTATTCAAGAGTGAGAGAGTGAATGCATGCACTTTGAGCCCAGATAATTGCCATCGTAGCCAGTAGGCAGTTATGAAAGGAGCGAGGAGCTTCATTGCTCCAAACGACATGATAATTGCCCTTTAGCCTCACCCAGTAATGAGCCACTTCCTTATTAGACTCACTCTATACCTGCAACGGCATAAACAAGACTTCAACGCAGTGGCCGGACAACAACGGACGCCCCAACCTCATGTTTGAAGCTTCTTAGACTGACTAGGACTCAATCTGGCAAACTGCATTGTTTCGAAGATATTGTCGCTCCAGTTGCGTTTCTGATTTAGATAAAAGTCGTTCCTCTACTAATTGAAGTTTTCAACAAATGAAATTAAATGATTGCTTGAATATGTTATTAGCCGAAGTTAGCGGATGTAGTCAGAAAGACCTCCAAACCTCTCTTGGTGTTTGGAAAATCAGTGAAGTTGAACATAACGGAATTAAAATTTTGCTTGTAACAATTCAATCAAAACTATCATCAAGTTGCTCAGACTGACTAGGACTCGAATCTGGCTTATTGCATTGCTTTGAAGAGATTATCTCTCCAACTGTGTTGCTAATTTGGATAAAAGCTGCTTCTTGATTAATTGAAATTTTTAACAAATGAAATCAAATTGCTTGAATATGTTTTTAGCCGAAGATAGCGGATATAATCAAAAAGACCTCTAAACCTCTCTTTTTTTTTTTTTTTTGTTGAAAATCTGTGAAATTGAATTTAGAGGAATTTAAATTTTGCTTGTAACAATTCAGTTTAAATTATCATAAGACTGCTCAGACTGACTATAGCACAATCTTGCACACTTCATATGTTGTGAAGAGATTACCCCTCTAATTGTGTTATTCATATGGATAAAAGGTTGTTTCGCAACCAATTAAATTTTTTTAACAAATGAAATTAAATAATAGTTGGAATACGTCGTTGGCAGAGGTAGAGAGGATGTGATCTGTAATATCTCTAAGCTTCTCCAAATTGTATTAAAAAATCAATGAAAAGATTGAATGAATAAATATGATGTAATTAAAATTTTTGTGCTATAACAATTTAATCAAAATTATTATGTAATCAATTGTGAAGTATAAAACTAAAAATTAATTATTCTATATCAAATGGAGAATATTTAAGTATCTTAACAGCTTAATTTACTTAGAATGTTAAGACACGGAGTCTTAAACCTCAGAGCGTCACGAGATTTACGAGTAGTGTAGTGTTGCTTTTATTCCACAACACACTTAGTGACTAAGTAATCACACCGTTGTTAAGAATCGATGGATTATTTTCTCATACCAATAGCTCCATTATTTTGGTCTTATCCTTAGAATATAGAAACGTGGAGGCTCAATGGGTTTGTCTACAACGCACGAACCTGTGGATTGTAGGGGGTGCAGGTTCGACTCCTCCCTGAGTGCATTTCTCTCTTTTGCGTCAGTAAACCTTTCATTGTGTATGCTTGTCCATTACTTTATCTTGTTTGTCTTCTGTTTGGCACAGCTAAGCCAAATTATGGCCCTTGCGCTATAAACGCTCTATTCAACCAACCAACCTTAGAATAAAATCATTTGAAACGATTCTATTGGCACATTCTGTAGAATAGAGTCCTTGGTAATTGGTAATTGGTAATTTTAGTTAACGTCGTACTAGAGCAACACAACGGGCTATTGACGACTGTCCGGGATCAGTCCCTTAAGGGAAAGATCCGAGGACAGCACCTCGTAATTTTGAACCACGGTCAGATGACGAAGCAACATCTGAGCTGGCACCCCACTCTCCAAAATTCCACGCCAACCCAACGTGAAATAGAGTCCTTGGAGATTATATTTTTAATCCTTTCCTTAGATTATAATACTTTTACTTCAGCTCATGATGTCACGTGTCTTGATTTTTGAATACGATATCAGCACTGGGCAACAACAAATTTCAACGGAAGAATTCTGAATTGATCTGTGATAGCTGATTGGTTAACTCGAGTTGGATAAAACACCAAACGCTACAAATCGGCGTTAAACTACGTTTTAAGGTAACCCCATAATCAAACGAAGGCATTTGAACAACCAAAGTAAAATCGAAGACCGTCTGGAGCAACATAATAGGCTTTTGGCGTTAGTCTGGGATGACCAAACCGCATAAAAATCGGACTAAAACAGTGCACAAAGCGTTAAAAATAAGATTATTTTTTTTTGTGAATGAATGAGTTAAATGGCCACTTGACGTTTCTTTGGCGCAGCTTGGCCAAATATGGCCCTTGCTGCACAAAACTCAACGCAACTTCCCTATGTAAACCAAGTTAGTTTGGGTTTCGATTTTTATTTTGTTTTGGTTTCGAATTATTAAATTTTTTTGTTTTAGGTTTCAAATTTTTTTAAACTTTGAAAAACGGTAAATGAATACAACTCACCTCTTTTGTATCTCTTTCTAAACACAGGTTGTTATTGTTTACATTCTGCAACGCGCGTGCTTTGAATGTGTCCATATTTTCCAATCTTGATTTCCTTACAAATTTGACATTTTTTATATATTTTGAATAATTTTTTGTTCTATACAAGTAGCGAGTGAATCAAGGATACTGATTTTCATTCTTTAGGGAACCAGCGTATTTCCAAAAATGTTTCAGTTTCGTCTGCCCAGTTGGTCTTAAATCCTAGTGTGCTTATTAAATGGCATTTTTTGGTTTAATCCTAATGTATGATGCGGTCGCCAAAGTTTTCCAAACTGGAGTGTTATCTTTAATGATAACCATTACCATTTTTCATAACCTTGGCGACATAAAAGTGCAATGCCCACCATTAACTAGGCTTTATAAATGGCTGCTAATGAACAACTTATAAATCAAGAGGCATTTTTTAAGAATCTGGTTCCTTTTAATTCGATTTAATTTCAAGAGGTAAATATACAAAACTTGAACTAACATCCTTTTTTTCCAGTTCGATGTTTTTTACACTTAACCAAACAATAAAATGTGCTTTGTATTACCAGGAAATTTCACATATTTTATTCACTATTTTGCATGCTATTCTGCTTATGAAGTTAGGACATTATATATTTTTAAAAACAATTAAAACCCATCTAAAGCTTTGACCAAAGATTGGGTTGAATACCAATAAATTACCAAGATATTGAATGAAAATGTTGCTAAATTTCTCTTCAATTTGGTAACAATTACAGACAACATTTAATTAATTGAAAAATTCGAAAACTCTCCATCAGATTTGTGTTATTCTGCAGAAGTACTTGCAAAAAAATGAATTTTTGACTATTATGGGTTAAAAACCCACTTCTATCCAGAATCAAATTAGTAACTATTCCTCATCACTCCACTCTTATATGGCAAAGCATGACCAGAGCAACAAACCAAACCTGTCTTCCCTTGAAATGAAACAAACATTTTGAGTATTTTTAACCCATTTCGCTATTATCTAAATTAATTTTTGCATTAATGCACATTTTTGTTAAAAATCTTATTAAAACTTAAAATAACAATTAAAAACATGCATCATAATTTTATATTTTGATTATGATTCAAGATGCATTGGCTGTTAATATCTTTTTTTATATATCTTCATACATTTTGTTTATTTTCAGTGTCATGAAGGTTGTGCCTTGTTCACAAATGCTATATTATCTTCCTGCCATGAAGTTTGCGTAAGTAAATAAGTTTCACACTAACATTCTATGAGAGACATTTATAAAGTGTTTATTCTTGTGAATTCTATGGTACTATATTAATTCTTGTGACTTCTTATGCTTCATAAATTTTTAATGTTCATAAAATTTTCTTTTTTTTGTAGCAAGAAGAAAGGAAAATTTTTAATAATAAAATGGTGAGTTGCATATTTATTAATTTCATACCATCTTATTTCTTTCCATACTTTAGTTAAATAGATGGCTGCTTATGCCACATTAATACCTACTTTGTGACAAAACTGGTTTCATTTTCTGTAAATTTGGCATTTTAATGAAATTACTTACCCTTGCAAACTTGATTGATCTTGACAGATTGATCTTGAGTTTAAAATAAAATTCATGCAGCTTTATCACAACTTTACTCTATTGTCAAAATAAAAATGCTATTTTTCTCTTTTCACTTATTTCTCCTTATTTTAGTCTTTCGCTGTCTCCTTTCTTTCTTTCTCCTATTACAGTCTTCTACGTTGAATCAATGCCTAAGAGATTCATCTTGTAAGTACAGTAATATTAAAGGTAATTCACAAAGTATACATGAAGGTAATTTACCACACAATTCTTGTGGTATTTGTTTTTGGTTTCTATTTGCATTTATTTTTGACACTCTGACTTGTTTTCAGAATCTGTACTGTACCAGAGGATGTAATATTGCAATAAATATCTACATGAAAGCGATTGAAGGTAAGATATAATTGGATTTATTTCAACTTCTTTGCCCTTTTTTGTTTTCAAACTGAGATATGTTTTATGTTCACTTTTGGAGGAGGTGAGTGTCTTATATTCAAATATGTTACACTTGTGGTGAACACCACTACAAAAATTAACTTACAATACAGTACTATATATAGCAGTGTAACGTATCCCCACCATGAAGTCCTTTTTAAATCCATGATTACAATCATCTATTGCATGGCAATGCATACAGGAGTGCAGCCATGATCTTAATGCAGGTCTCATGCTATTGACAATCCATCGAACAGTGGCAGCACTTACTGTATTCTGTTATTGATAAATTCTGAAGAGGAAGTATTAAGGTGAACTGAGCCACCACTACAAAAATGAACTTACAATACAGTACTACAGGGTGTCCTAAAAGTTCCTGTACTGATAATTCGTGAATTTATTATACAAAAACAACAAACTTTAAAACAATTATTTTTTATGCTAATGACATAAAGCACTTTTAACCTAATGAAGGAAAAAAATGTGAACTTACATTTATAATAAATGTTCAAAATTTTCTGCCTTTTGGAGGCAAAGCTGAAGATGTTTGCGCATATTTTTAGAAACACATTTCAAGATACTGGGAGTGACGTCTTGTATCCTTTGAGTAATGGCAATTTTCAGATCACCTATTGTTTGGTGATTACCTTCATAAACTTTGTTCTTTAAATATCCCCACAGAAAAAAAGTCGGGGATCCGCAGATCAGGGAACGAGGTGGCGGTGGCCAAAGGTTTCTTGAGATGAGTCGATTGCCAAAAAAACCTTTGAAGCATGCCCATGGTTTCATAACTTAAATGGCAGGTTGCAACGTCCTGTTGGAACCAAGAGTCTCGTTCGTTCACTTCTAATAATGCAACAAATTGTTGAATAACTTGATATAGCGTATCTCTACTCGGTATTGCATCATTTGGATATTTATGTTACCAAAATTCTTAACATTTTTCTTATGATTTACATTCTAAATAAGCCTCAAACAGCGTATAATTCTCTGAATGTGTGATAAATTCATTTTGCAATGAAGAACAAAATGACGTGGAACTTTATTATCGCACAACTTGAGTGCGAAGAAAATCCAACGATAAAAATTAAAGAGTCAATAAAACTACAAGCAGACGATAAAATTATATATAATTAAAAAAAACCACAGGCAGTAAATAAAGTTAGAGTATGGGATCTTTTAGGACACCCTGTAAAAATGAAGTTATCATAGCAAAAGTGACCTAACCCACAAAATTTTGAAAATTTGATTATTACCTTTTACTCTTTTTTAAATGTGCAGGCTCAAGTCTTCCAAAATTATACAATAACTTTTTGATCACTGATAAATGAATTTGCAGAATCACAAATTATATTGTAGATAAATAAAAATATTTAAAAATGAGAGCAAGAAAATTGCGTTTTTCTCCATTGAGTATGTTTGTGGGTTTGACTACTCATGCTCTCTGATAGCCTCATATAACAATGTTATCAATCTCTACCATTCAATTCCTTTTGATAGACAAAGTTGCACTGTCTTTCATGTGTCTTGCTAAATGTTACAGGCCTATTCAAGGGTCTACGCACAGTTGAAAGTTTACATCTTCATAAAACAGTCCAAATTCTTGCTATCTCAAGTAAATTTTTGATACATATGATGTTTACAAACGATGATAAGCACATACGTTCCCATGATAAATATTTTCATTAGCACTGAATGATAACAGAATAACACGTTACTTGTATCTAGGTGATGCCTTCTATAACACCAACAGAGCCGCGGTAGCTCAGTCAGTAGAGCGTCGGGCTCGCATCAGAAGGGTTGTGGGTTCTGTCCTCGGCGGAGCCTACAAATCTGATGATTGCGAGATCGGCGCTTCGACCTGGCTAAAGACCGTCGTGTTCTCTAATGGTGACTGGGGCACGTTAAATAGGTCGTGGTCACAATGTCCCCCATGTTCCCATACCAAATCAATACCTCTGGGGGTACCTGATCAGGGGATTATCGGCCTCTGATTGGGATCTAAATTACGATATGTGTGAGTGAATGGATGTATGAAAGGGACCTTCTGTAAAACGGATGTGTCATGTATGTCGAGCAAAGTCGTACTTCCTCCCAATGGGGCTCAATAACATGGAAGGCGCACCCCCCTCGCCTCTTACCGTCTTCGACGGGCCTGGCACTCCTCTGGTCTGCCAGTGTATGCATAAGAAACAACATAACACCAATGCATATTCCTGTACCTATTGCTAATCAAACAACTAAATTATCATGCCCACATCAACTAAGATCTTTTAGATAACATGTATAAGATATAGATAACAATATGAATTAAAATACTATCAGACTGTAGCTTGATCTTTTTGTACAAGCTTTCTCAATTTTAAGCCTAAAAATTCAAGTGGCACCATCTGTTTTGACTACATAATTTTTAAGATATTAAATTTCAAACTGTATAGATTTGAAAATTATTTTTCTACTCATTATTTTTCATACTTTAAATATTGAATTCCTTCTTTTATAATGTTATAGATGAAGTAGGAACTCCTGCTGAGCCCTACTTAGTTGCTGAAACACGTACAAATACATCAATCAGGATTAAGTGGACACCTAGTGCATATGAAAATATATCCTACTTAGTGCAGTTACGATATGATGGAGCACATCACTTGACTGATTGGGAATATTACAGACCATCATTTTTATTGAAAGACAATTATCTTACAGTAGAAGATTTACATCCATACTCAAAGTACAGAGTAAGTATATTGGTAGCTATTTGAACTGTACATAGATAATTGATAGCAATATTTAAAAATTTATTTTATCAAACTTATATCCTTAAAATAAAATACTCCTTGTATATTACGATAAAAATTATATATTTAAAAATTACGTCGATTTTACCATTTCCCTTCATGCAGTCCAATATAAAATAGCCTTTGAAATATAGTACGATAAAAATATACTCCTTGTATATTTTTATCTTTAAAAAAATTTATGTATAGGATTTTTTGCCTAGATGGATTAAAAAAAGTGTTACAAAGTTTTAGTGTTTGATTGGAAATTTTTATGCAATATCTTTTTGCTGAGAACTGAAACAAAAATTGTTTTTATTATAGTTCCACTTTTTAACTAAAAACCTAATGAAACCAATGATGATTCTTATCAAATCAAGGCCAAATGTGCATTTAATATTCAACAACCCCTCACTTTTGTCTAATGCTAGTGGCAAGTCTGAAAACAATATGCCTACAGGACTGATGAACCTGTAGTTCATTACCTTGTACATAATGCAAAAAGTGGTAGTAGTTGTATATAAATTGATACTGATTAGATGTTATCTATGAATCAGGAAACCAACATGGTTATGCATCAACATTTGTTAGTGGATTATTATTTTTGTGAATAACTTAAATTCTTTAGCATGATCATGCTGCTGGTTGTCATGAAAATTATCAGTATCCGCAAATGTTCTTTTGTTCAACTCGGGCTTTTTGTGGGTTTGTATACCTGAAAATCCTTGAAATCTACTGGAAGTGGATTACTTTTTCAGGAGCCCTGGAATTTATGCAAGACAACTGGAAAACTGAAATATCATGTACTTCTGGTTTTTATGACACAAGGAATATATTTTATTCAAATTTCCAAACTGATTTTAAAAACTTTTTGAGAAAAGCAAAAGTGAAACAATAAAAAAATTAGAGTAAATTGTGGTCTGGATGTCGCCATGAAGAAATTTTTCATGAATATCACTGAAACCTTGTTTAATTTCCACTTGTTTTGGGGGATTTGTTCAAAAGAAGGATCAACAAAGCTTGTTTTTTGTGCCTTTATTGATCATGTTTTTTAGCACTATTTCATACTTCCAGCAAGTATGAGAAATATAAGCATTGTTTGGAAGCTATTTGAAATATTTTGAAAGCTATTGAAACTACTGCAAAATATTTGAAATTTCATTGATATGTGAATAGATTAAATTGCAATAAACTCCTTGGAAACATAAAAATACTCTTTAAAGCAAATTTTCTTTTTCCAAAAAGGATACAAACCATGTTCTTGTCATCAGGAAATATTGGTGTATTGGTTGATACCAACAATCGCGCTGCTTCATGATTTAGACAATTTGATTCAAAAGACCATAAAGTATGCCTCTGAACTTAAGATATGCTGTCGAATGCAATACCCATCATCAAGTTTTTCAAACTACTGCCCCATGTAAATTAATCTCCACCCTCTATGTTCCTATACAATCTGAAGAAATAAAACACTTATGCTATCTTTTAGACTGATATCCTATTTTAATTACTTCTGTGTATTTTATTTTCGTCCATAGTTTTCTCAATTGTTGAATTTATGGAATGTCTCCAATGCTTTCTTAAATGAGAAATATAAATTTATTATGTTATGTTTAGATTTTGTAACCAATAGCAATACTAAATATTTTGCATCCTCATTAGGCCTATGAAATAATTTAATTTTGTAACTTTCTAGTTTCGAGTGGCCTGGATTATTTTGCAAAATTATCCTCCTCTTTTTTCTGAGGAAAGCATTGTTATTTCAACCTTACCATATGGAGGTAAGATCATTTCAAATTATAATCTTCAATTTCATCCAGCTAACTGGTCAAACCATTTTCCTAAGTTAATTTACTGCAACTTAATGATTTATTGATCATATTTTAAATTTTTATGTGAATAGCATTGTGTTGCTCTAGTGTGCCCTTACTGTTACCTACCTCCTTTAATGCTTTTTATGTCTATATAGACCCACCAAAAATGACCATTTTGACTGTTTTAATTTTTTTGTATAATTGACTCCGGGTGTGCTGGAAAATGAGAAGGTAGACACTCTAACCTCTAGAGGTGCATTGGTGATGCAGCAATTTTCATAGTTTAGTTTTTTCATTCATCAAAAAATAAAGAATTAGAAAGTCTCTTTCTGTCTCTAAGGGAAAGAGTATTGAGCTTTGTGGAGTTTCCTCTGCAATGGCATTTTAATTGTCCCAGATTTTCCTTGGCAGGAAATGGTTGCCAAGTTCAGACTGCTTACTGTTTACTGGTCACAACTGTCTCCAGGCTCATCTTCACTGAATAGGATTTGCAAATTCCCCATATCAGTTTGTATGGCCTAGGATAGCCTATGTCTGGTGAACATTTGGACATGTACCCTTCACTAGTAGTTAAAAATATTCGATTGTTGGAGATCATGTGACGTAAGGCCTTATTGGTCCTATAGCTGGCATTTGTCAACAAAAATATTAACTATCATTTTGGCTATGATTTTTAACTTTATTTTGCAATTGGTATTTTTGATGCGTTACATACTCAAATCACTTTTTATAGCACCTTCAACACCTCCTGTAATTACATGCTTAACCGCAGTCAGTTGTTCCCGAGTATCTCTAAGTTGGGATCCCCCTCCATTCCCAAATGGCCCTATCCTGTCATATGTGCTGTATATTGAAAAGTATCCTGGTGGAAATATCATGATAAAGGTAATAATGTACTATACGTTATTCCCTATATATTTTTAAATCCTCAATCCGACTGAATGTTCATCAAAAATTCCAAATGTGTTACAATTCTTACATTCAATTAGTTTTTAATAATTATTTATCAAGTATAGTGTAGCTCAATATTAATAAAGTTTCCAAACTTTTGATCCATTCTTTTTGATGAACTTGCCATAAATTAAGCTTAAAATAAGATTAATCAATCATTTTGATGATGGCACTGCTCATGAGAATAGTCGTATTGCTTGTTGACACTGATAATAATACTGTGCGGCATATTGGCTAAGTAAGGTTCTGGAACTGCATTACTTTTTAACTAAAAGGAATTGAAGTGATAATACACTTATTTTATATTCTGTTGTTTCATAATCTTTTATTTTCAATTTCTAAAAGTGACAGTAAAAATATTTAACTTTTACAAAGCTTGCTAATCATCATCCTCTCCATCAAAACCAAGGATACATGCCCTGTCTAAACTATTTTAGACTGGTCATTGATTTTATTCATAACTTCTAGGCAGCATCTATTACCTTAAAACTTATTTCTTAAAAAAGATCCATTCTGAGATATTCTACTAGAAAATAGACACTGTTTTTTAAGTACACAAAGTGTGTAAAATTTAACTCTGCTTCCCAAATTAGGTTTGTTCAAACCCTGGAGCTTTGAAAAATAGTTACATGTAAATTGATAATAAAAAAATTGTTGCCCTGCCTTTGCTTTTTACATGCTAGGCTAAACTTTTTAAGGTGTTTTATTTTGTTTAAAACATAAGAAGATTCTCTAGCTTAATTAAATTGGGAAATGTTGAAATAATATAATATAATAAGTGTATTTTCCTTTTAGAATTATAACTATTTTTATTATTAACTGTATTTTGTATTCAGGACATATCAGACACATCTGATGGTTTGCATTATATGATCAACAATTTGGAGTCATACACAAAATACAAGATTTCATTAAGCACCCGGAATTCGATGGGAGAAGGACCTGCAGATGTTCGAAATATAACTACTTTGTCAAAAAAGGATATATCCAGTAGGTGTATTAATGATATTATGATTATGAGATTTATGATTTTAGGATATTTATCACTATTCAATGTACATGTCTTAAAAAAACTTTCTGGTTAAAATTTATTTATTGACAGGAATATATGAAGTACAGCCGTCAAAATAAAAAACGACTCACGCAATTGCACAGTTTACATCGCAGAGCGTCGGAAGGTGACAATCGATAGGGATGAATGTTTTCTACAAATATCAATATTTAAAATTTGTCTAAGGGGCCGTCTTCATATTAAATTGGATGCATGGTCCGAAAATTTCAATACAGACCCTTTTATCGCAAATTTGGATTCTACATACAATTTCAGGCGGAATTTCAAAAAGTTCATCAATTTTTTTCAATAACTCACCGATTTGTAAGTGTTTGAAAATTAGATCTCGTTATATTGGTGTTTCACGTTTTTTTGTTATACTTGCTACAAACATTTCATTTTTCTTGGAAATTGTTTTTCATTCTTTGCTACCCAAAAATCCATATACAATCTATAAACATTTTAATTATCAAACTAAATTTACTATTTTTTTATCAGTTATGAAATTAATATTCATAAAAATTATTAATAGAAACATGGGCAAATTTTGACACCATGTGATTCAACTGTTACTGAAACATCTGAATTCCAAATTCCAGCTCATTACGTGCATAATTAGTAGCGCAGTGAGACTGTTTGCAAAATTCGATGATTATTATCGTTATTGGGGATTGTTCACAAAGCAAAAACAGAAATTTTTGCCAACACATCCTGGGATTCAATCAGAATGGATTCCGACTTTGTCACCATCTTAATGGACTCCATACCAAGGCGCCTGCAACAGGTCATTGACTGCGAATCCACTACATGTCTTTATGAATATTTATGTGATTGAACTCCGAACATTTATACGCTCCCTCAATGGTTTTTATGGATTTTCTCGGTCAATTTTACGCCGTTTTACATTAATTTTTTATCAAATCCGCCTGAAATTTTGTGTAGAATCCAAATCTGTGATAAAAAATGGGGGCTCGTATTGAAATTATTGGAGTAAGCGCCCAATTTAATATGAAGACGGCCCCTTAGACAAATTTTAAATGTGAGTCGTTTTTCTTTTGACGGCTGTACATGTGATCAGAGTAGTGTCAAAAGTCTTATTGTCTATCAGCATAACTGTTTGTGTATCATTTATAACCCTACAGGCATTAGAATAGGATACCACTTCAGACTACAGCTGGATCTGAAAATCCACATGAATGGACGTTTAATTTTTAACTGTAAAAAAGCCAGTGAGATATAATGAATTATCATATTGTTGTATTATATTTTGTTATGGGGTTAGAATTACTAGTATGACATACATGGGTGCACTAGGGAAATTTCTGCTTCCCTACATTAAGAATAAAGAAGCTGAATTTTCCAACCAGATGGACCCCCACCATTAAACATTCAACACATGCTCATGATGACATGTTACTCCTATGGATATCCTTTCCTGACTGCTCTATCAAATTCTGTTTTTAATATCTAAAGGGCTGTGTACTCATTAAATTACTCTAATTGGTTATCTAATTTATGACATTGTACTTTAAAGATGTTTAATACATTTCTGCTTCACAAAACTATCATTAAATAAATTTCATTGAAACTTCTGAGTTCTTTTATGAAAACACATATTTGGCTGTGATAGTTAAGAAGTCAATATCTCCATGTTTTGTGATTTAGGATGAAGAATTGTTACATGCTGTGCTTTCGTATAAGTACCTGATACTTAACAATAGATATTAACATGATCATTCAATCAACTATTGATTGTGTGATCATAGTGTTTTCTGGACTTATAAAGTTTACAATACAAACAGCACAGTTTACACAGCATGTAGCTACCATTAATCCTAAATTACTATTTGTAGAGATACTGCTTTCTTGGCTTGCTCAACAGATTGTATTTCATTTGAAGAACATAAATTATACATTTTAGCTATTTATTTGTCCTCTAGTTGAAATTCAAATAATATAATTCAGATGTTTCTTTCATTGATTTTTAAACAAATTTTGTTATAGGTTTGCATCACACTCCAGCATACCTGTTATTTGGTTCACAACGCTGTGTTCTGAAACAAGGACTTAAAATTCTTGATGAATCTCGAGTTCTGTATAAAGTTCAAAATGAATCAATATCTGTTAAAGGTATAGAATGTTTTTCTATTCATTACTTTTGCTATGTGACCAGTACTCATATGAAACTTTAATTGAACCCTTGCTTCAAAAGCAATGTAACTGAAAGTATACCAATTCTGATGAGGAGTGAAAAATAGTACAACACAAAGGAAGCATAAAACATGGAAGAAAATTTACATACAGTAAGCATAACCATGAAAGAAAATTCATATTACTTTGTCTCTACAGCAAATACCTTAAAGACTTCTATTAAAGGCAGTGGGGTGCTGATGCACATTGAACTTTTATTGACTTGCATTTAGTTTGTTGTATTTTAAGTATAAGAGCATGCTATTTAAAATAACTATCACCAAGACAGGCACAAAAGATACACTGGTTGAATCATTTATATTAGTCATTGAAAACAACCAAAACATGCTAATTAACTGTGATTCAGAAATTGTATTAAAATTCAAGAAACTATCTGGAAAAACATATCCCAAAAAATTATGTAACAAATAAATGTTTCTGGTTATAACTAATGTGAATAATTACTAATCAATTATTTGTTTATAAATATTGTACATGATTAACTTTGTCTTCAATTTGAGCATCTCAGTATGTTTTATTGTAATTTATCTCCCCAGTTTTTTTTAAATTCAACATTTCACAGTTATTAAAAGTGAACGATATAGCCTGAAAGCCCAAACAATAATTTTTGTCCTAGTCCACCTGTTTTCAGAAGACAACCCAGAAAGAAAAGTGCTTAACTGTTATTTAAAATTCAAGTGTTCTTTTATTTTCTGTTAATCTCATTTTATACAACAAACGTTTAGATAAATTTTTTGGACCTGCTTTTCTTTTCATTGTGTGCTAATTATAAAATAGCTTGTATAGTATTTTAAAATTTAGAAATCTATAGCCTAATAAAAATATTTTTTTATTAAATATATTGAAAGTTTAGTTGCAAATTTTGAATTAGCAAATGTTGAAATAATTGTATACTTATTGTATTAGAAAAGTATATTTGGATAACGATACATTTTACATTAAATCACTGTTGAAGCTGAAATGCTGTATCTGATAGCACTACATATGATGCAGCACATTTAATTTCTCCATATATTTTAACTTTTGTTGAACTAAACCTAAATGTCTTAAATATTACCATTCTCTCAAGTGTTATTTTTTAATGCAGGTGTGGCTCTTCATGTAAAAAATAACTTGTTTTTTGTGTCGGATTCACAAGGAGATGTTCACAGAGTAACTTTGAAAAAGAATAAAGCACATACAGTAATCCACTCAAGTGTAAACCATCCAACCATTTTGTCTCTTGATTGGTTACATGAGAAATTGTATATGGCTGAGGAAACACAGGTAAAATAATTTCATTGATATGCTTTGTAAGTATTTGTAAGATTATCTGTTGGTAACCCTTATTTGAACTTATTTTAAAAGTATTCTGTGGAGTTCAGATTTCTCTTAGGCTTCAGCAGTTTATCTACCTGCCCATAAAATATTGTTTGTCCATAAAATATACAAATTTTAGTTTAATTGTAAAATTATATGTCCATATAATTTTATGTGTACGATTTTTCAGAAATGTATAAATAAATCTTGAGTCTTCAAATTTTTCTAAAGAGGAGTGCTATGCATTTATAGACAGATGTTAACTATGGATTCTCTGAAGAATATGTGGGAAAATATTCTTCACTATGAACTATGAGGGAAATAACTTCTGTGGAAAATATATTTTCCATTGAAAATGGTCATTTTCTCTTTCCAACTTTTCTGTAAAACATAATCGTCATTCACCAAACAGTGTGCATTTTCAGACTACATGACCATCAAAATGCATCAATTGTCGCATTTTTGTGAAATGATTGCCAAATGACTCACATTTTGCCATTTATTAGCTTTCATGTTTTCAAGTGGAAATTTTTGAACGACTAATTTTTTAATTAGCACGAACTTTTATTTGTTTTCAAGTGATAAGATTTTTGTACATATGCATGCTCTAAAAATGTATATTATTCATTTTATGCATGTCGTTAGCTGTAAAAATATTAGATTTCCCAAAAGGATAAAGAAGGTATGAGATTAAAAAATTACATATTTGTCTTTTTTCATCCATGATTTAAGTCTTTGCTGGTATCCAAAGTAGTTTTGATTTTTTTATGTGTTGTTTTGAAGGATTGAACTTTACAATGCATTCTAAGTTCAAGTTCTGTTCAATACAACTCACTCAAAAGAATACTAATTCTTCCAAAATCAAGTGTTTTTATACTTATCTGCTTTCTATGTTCTATAAGTGTTATGACTGCTTCAGCTCTATGTTCTTTAATCAGCCTAGCAGCTTCTGTGTGTTTGTTGAGTGTTTTAGTTGGTAACCATAGAAACAGCATCGCTAATAGAAGACATGTACACATGAAGAAAGTTTAAAAACCTCAAAGGGGTTTCTCTTAGTCTGAATTGGTTTTTCTCTTCCTAATTAATAATAAATAAAATAATGTATAGTTTTACAGAATTTATTCTCTCTTAATACTCCCACTTTTTCACATCTTTCCATAAATTTAAATTTGGGAACTCATAATTTAGGAATGCATAAAATTGTAGTTTCCTAGGATTTGAATATTATTCTTAATCTTTATTTATTTTAGAGTACTGAATTCTTTATTTTCAGATTACCCGATGTGATACTGATGGAAATAATTATCAAGTTATTTTGAAAAATATGAAATACAGAGCTGAAGATATGCACGTAGATCCATTGAATGGGTAAATAATGTTTTTATTTATTTAGAATAAAACTAATACAAGTAATACTCATAATACAAGGTTTTCTTTGTAACCTTTGTTTTATCTCATTTTGCATAGTTGCCTGTTAGATTCTGCATCGTAATGAAAATTTAAAACTACCGTTTGATTATATCATTTTGCACACTGATATAGTCAATGCTCTTTTTAATGGAATCCTATTTTATTACCCACATGGTTTTATGAATCTTCGTTAAGTCTTGCCAGGTATCATATAACCAATTTCCTTGGTCCTTGGGAGTTCGTCAATAGCCCGTTTTGTTGCTCCAGTGTGACATTAACTAAATACCTTCCTACCTTTGGAGTTTCTATTAAAGAGTGCTGACTATTGAAAAATAACTATTTAAAGAGCATGTTATATTTGATATATAAGATACTAAGAGTCCTGAAATGTATCTGGAGAAATAATGATTTAATGAATTATATTGATCAATCAAGTTATTCAATTATAATTATAATTTAATTAATAATTTTCTTGATATATATATTTTTTAAATATGATTATAAAATAGTTCCATTAATTTTTGTTTTAGGTATCTGTATATGACAGTAACGGATCATGTATCTAGTGGTGGCTTATATCGTATTGATCTTATGGAATTTGACAATGGATTGGTTCTATTTGATAAAACTCAACTTATAGTTAGTGATTATGAGCTCACTGCATTTGTTGTCGATTATAAGAACTTTCGCATTCTTTTACCATCATCCACCAACAATTCAATTGTTTCCATTGCCTTGGACGGAAGTGACATTTCAGACATTAGAGAAAACTCACAAACGCACTTGTACAAAAACATCAAAAGTGTTGCAGTTCATCAGGATTTACTGTACTATACAACAGGGAATCTCCTCTATGGTGAAGAATATCACAAGAAAGAAGATAAATTTTACAATAATGTATATTTGGTGAATGGCGGGCCATTTCTATCACTAAATGTTCACCACTCGGATAACCAACCTTATCCAAGTAAAAATAATTTTAGTTTTTATCTTCCATTATAATGTATGAGGGTTGGAATTTTAGAAGTGGCAATGCATCTAGAATTACAAGAAGTTTTTGCTCTTCATGCAGCACATTAGCTGTGTATGAAGTATAGCTCATTGCAAAATTACTGTTGCTACCATCTGGTCTATTCACAACTCTTCTCAATCTCCAACAACAGTCATTACACTTTTTCTCTATATTTTTATTATTTTCACCCAGCATTGAGAATGATAGGAATGCTTTTAAAATCCACCCTTCATTTTGCATGATAATGCTCAATCACAAGTTGTAAATCGATAGCTTACTCAATGATGCTGGGAAGTGCAGTACCGTTTGTCATGTTCTTTTTATTTAATCTATATCTTCAAAATAAAGTAAAATACTTCACAATATTTGATTCAGAACCATCCCTGACTTTCTTCATGCAGTAGAGCATTCTATACAAATGATCAACAAAACTGGAGCTGTTAATACCATCTTACAACTTCTTGGATTTTACATAATACTGATAGTTACATTGAAAGACTTAGATTTTGAAATATGTATACATTCAGTAATTGTATAGTTGCCACTGTTAAAATTCCAGCTCTCCCATGCAACACGCATAATTTATAATTCTACATGAACTATTTTTTGCCAATTCTTGAAACTTATGAGTTTGTTACAAAAGCAACTTTTTTTTAGTTCCTCTCAATCCTGTTGAATCTGTGCAGGCATTATTTGAGTCTGAAATTGCAAGAATTAGTTGGTCGAGTCCCAGATTGCTTGGTGGTCAAGGTAATAATTTAATTTCTTACAATTGACCAATAGGTAACTTCTTTATTACTAATTCATAGGGATAGTTATGCATTTGAAAAACTACTGTTTGCACAACTAATAAATTATTTGCTAAATCTAAATTATTTATTTGCATGGACAAATTTTATTTTCTACTATTGCAGTTTATGACTTTAAATTAAGCATTTCAATGTCACCTGCTCCAGTTACCATAGTATGCAACACTCAGTTCAATCAACACTCAGACAGTATCCACTGTCCAAATGATCTCTCTTTTCTATGTTGCTTCTTTTTTGTATTTAAATACCACTTCAGCTGTCAACAAATGAAAATCATTAGCCTTAACTGTAGTGGAGAAGTAAGTTTGACCTGTTGATCATATCTGAAGATTACTATGATTGCAGAGTAGGATAGGATGAAGGAGTAGAAAACCCTTATACAGCCTTTTAAAAGTAACATTGTATATGTGCATGATCATATATTATTTTAATATTTTATGATTATTTATATTTTAATACTTTATATTTATTTTAGGTATTTAGATAAAGATACATGTTTCAAAAAATGGAGAGGGCCATTTATAAATAGTAGAGATTCAATTTGATTTGTTAAAATAGAAAAGATATTCAAACATTTGTGGTTCTTTGTTTTAAACTTGAAAATTTCTTCTGTAGAATTTTCTACTTTTTGTAGATTTTTAATTTATTTATTAGATTTTTGTATTTCCTTGGAAATTTGTTTATTTTCCTGCAGAATCTAAAATCAAACTATTTGTTTTCTAAAATTAAGATATTTGTAAATTTTTTATTAAAATCTGTTTAGGATAAATGTTCTTTGAATTTTATTTTCTAATTACATATTTGAAATGTTTATATTATATCGTGTTTTTCACACATTCTATTATTCTTTACTCTCAAACATTTTTACACTCAATAAACTGAACTCATGTTTAATAGTTTAGTTTAGTGACATGATTCTTATTTTTACAAGTCTTTGACCTGCCATTGCGAAATTCTGTAGCATAGATTACCTGAAATTTTTCTCAAATCAATATTTGGATAATGCTGGCACATTTTATATCAATGATAATTTTTTATCTGAATTTTAAAATTCTTGCCATTTTTTTTTAACTTTACATTGAAACAATTGTTCTCTCACAGGAAAAGGAGCCTATCAAAAATGGTCATACGAAGTTGAGCTTCTTGATCATGTAAACCTTTTGACTGTGTTTGGAGTAAACATCACTCACAACTTTTATGATGTTAATAACCTAAATCCTAATAGAACATACTCAGTAAAAGTTAGAGCCTCAAGTGATGGTGGAAAAGGACCATTTTCTACAGAATTCACTGGAAGCACTCTTAAAAGCTGTAAGTTCAATTCATTTTCCAAATCATCAATCCTGTTCTAATTCATTTTCCTATTTTTCAATTAGCATGACCAAAATATTTTTTCATTAACTTCATAAATTTCTAAATGGCTTTATGTAATATTATGTAAACTGATCGGTAGAATTTTTGTTTTCTGAATGTTCTGTTAGTGAAAATTTTACTTTAAATTGCACCCCTTGTTCAGTATACACAAGGCTTTTCTGAATAAATGAGATGGAACATGTCATTTTTATTCTACCTTTTAATATTTTTACAATGTGTAAAACGGATAACCAATGCCTTCATATTTATGAGTAATAGTACTTAAAGATCTTTTTTCCAATATAAACTTTAAATAAATATGATTTTATGCGTTGTAATTAAAATTATAAGATTTTATTGTCCTCATATTTTTTTGTAACTCATATATTTCTCATTTTTAAAAGTAGATCCTATTTTGTTACTTTAAAGTAATACTCTCTGCAAGTTCCACAAAATTAAAATGTGAGACAACTAATTTTTTTTTACAAAAGTTATATTTTTATGAAGTTTGGAAAAAACCAGACAGGAGTTTTAGTTGTGAGTAGGGATATTCTTTGAAAACAGTTCTAGTTAGAATTCACTCTCATCAGCAGAAACATTTCACTTCTAATTGAATGTTTTGCTATATATATGAATTTTATTTTATTTTGAGAGTTATCTTTCATTGTATGTTTTTATTTCCAGATAAAAGTGCTGAAAAGCCATACATTCTTTATGGTGCTCGAGAAGGGTTATTGAGGTCCGATTTTATTGGTCAAAAAGTAGAACCATTGATTCTCAAAATGAATTTGAATAATGCCTATATAATTGGTAAGCTCAATTTATTATTACTTTATTATTACTAAGTACTGCAAGTAGATGTTTTGCATTTTGTTTCCTTTTTTTTTTCAAGGACATTTGAAAAGTTAGGTCAATTTTGAGGTTTTGGGGCATTATGTTTTTAGAGTATTTGTGTGTGTGTTTTCATTTTACATCATCTTTTAAAAATTATTTTTTGGGAGAAATGAACAGGTGCTTGTTTGCCCTTCACCCCTTTTAATTTAAAATTAAAAAACTGCTATTGAAGTACATAGTTGAAAGGCATTTTTAATAATTTTTAACTTTAAACGCATTATTGCATTATTTTAAAGATAATAAAGGTGTTTTTATGATTCTTAAAACATTTTTAGAAATTGTTTATTCATCCATATTCAGACCCTAGTAATTACTGAGTGCTAAATAAATTTGCTCAGAAAATGCCATAAACACAGTTAAGAATGTGGAAGTTTGCCCCATTTGTTGTAATCTAAACACAAAATTTCAAGTCCTAATGCATGTTCTTCATTCCAGATATCTGCTGGTATGACAAGATGTGGTTTATTAATACAAATACAACTTTTGTATACGTTTATAATACATCTCTTACAAGACTGCAAAACATCACAACGGCCACTAGTATTGCTATTGATTGGTTTGCTCCAAAACTGTACTACTCAAGTGCTGCAACACAAATGGTAAGGTATTCAACTGAATCTCCATTCTTGCCTCACAAAAACTTTGTTTCACATGTTTCCTATTCTACTGTTCCTCAGGCTTTGTTATTTGATGGGGACAAAAAGTGAACAAAAGTTTATCTTAGAACTACTAGTTTAGCAAAATAATCTATCCCGTTATGATTTTTCAGTATTTTAGATAGCTGCATTGTTCAGTTATCAAATCACATATTTCCAAGTACAGATGATCAGGAAATTTTCTTAGTGAAAATATATCTTGCCATTCTCAGATTTTGAGTCTGGATACATATACTTTCTTTAAAATATTCATTATGTGTGTTGATTTAAAACTTTAATCTCTATTATTAGTAATACAACTCTAAAACTTCTACAAATTTTGGTAGAAACAGTATTATGCAAAGAATGAACTCTTTGTTGTATAAAACTGTATTATTTATATGTATGTATAAACATATTTTATTTAACGTAATTATTAATTTCTAATTTACATAACTATTTGTTATTTAATTAAAAATTCAAACATAATTTATGTTACATATGATCAGTCATTGATTATCAAACTCCATTCAACACATAAATGTAAAATTTTAAAACATTGGTGCTGTTAAGTAACTATTTACATACGCACCATAGAGTAAGTCGATGCCTTAGAATTCGATATTCTTAGAACAGCATATCACTTTTGAGGAGGTGATATTTATTGCTTCAAAAACTACTTCCCCAATTCTAAACATGAAGGTTGAAGGCATTGAGACTTGTAATAAGTGGTCAGAGAGTGATTGTCAAAGTCAATAATGAGCATGATTCGTTATAAATATTATGCGGGATGCTATTAATTTTATTTATTAGTTTTAGAAAAAATATAACCTTTTCACATAGCAAATATCCGTAAAAATGATTTTGTAATTTTTTAGATCTACCACTCATGCCTCTATATGGCGATTGAATATTTGATATTTCCCCTATATGTATTGCATCATTCCCTTGCCACACTTTATTAATTTTAAGTTAAATTTCTTCATGCTTGATATCTTTGAAAAATTTAAGTCTTGTTTGCTTGTTTCAGTTATTGGCTTAACCTGTACAATGTTCAAAATAATTGTTTAAGATCAGTTTCACAAGTAAAATGTTTCTATGTTTCAGATTTCCAGGTCAAATATTGATGGCAGTCAACCAGAACCCCTTCCGATTTTGACTGTTGCCAAAGAAATAGCAATTGACTCTTTAAATGCTTATCTTTATTGGGCAACTCTATACAGTGTTGAACGTTCACGCTTGAATGGAATGGATCATCATGTGTACATGAAATATGCATTGTTCTCTGGTAGAATGGGTTAGTAAAATATTTTTACTTAATAACAACATAGCAATGTAAAGTCTGAGTATTGCCTATTTTAGTGTAATGGAAGGTTAAGCAGTTTATGAAATATGGAAAAGTAATAAACATTTAAATGAATAATGAAAACTGGGTTATTTTCTACTGATCTTACACATTTTTGACTTTAAATTTATTAAAGAATTATTTCACATGTTTCTGATATCTTTTTACCAACCTTCAACTTAATATTTAACCCCTTTGTTCAAGTAATCCATAAATGCGGATGTTTGTTTTTTAAACTTGAAATTTTGCTCATCTGACTAGGGCTAAAATATTGAAGAAGCTACCCTGGTTGAACTATTGACTCAGAAAACATCAGGAACTCACTAAAACTTAAATAACAAAAGCGCTATACCTAAATATACACAGCAATATATCAAGAACAGGTCTTATTTATAAAATCGGCTGTTGATTCTACGATTGGGAACAGTTTCTAAACCGTTGGACTGCTAGTATGCTTTGATTGATAAATGACATGTCTGGATTCATTTTCAAGATATATCAATATTTTCTGTATTTCCATATGAACACAGATGACTAATTGAAAAACGACGGATTTTGTATTATTTTGCATAAATCTATGTATGCCAACATCACTCATATGTTTACCATGTATGACACTACTGCTAATCCACAAGATATTCAAGCTTTATGTAAATTTAACTTTAATTAAGTGAATTTTCGATGGCTCTTTAATTTGTAGAAACCAATATTTATTTGCCTGTATTTTGTCATAGATTTGATGTAGTTTATACATACTTATATACATTTTATGAAGAAAAGGAAAAGTATACTTAACTTTGAAATGAATTTGTTTTTATGCATTTCCAAATCTTCTATTTTCTATACATCATAACTTTTTTTTTTTTACAGTGATGGGGTTAACTTTAGATTTTGAGAAGAATAAGCTCTATTACATGGTCAGAAGCTATGAAGGCTCCATAATGTACCGTTCTTGTCTTGCGGATATGATTGGTACCACATGTAATGACCAAGAACCAGAAATTGTTGGATATTTATCTCAAGATGGTTTGTAAGTCCCAATTCCATTTATCTTACATGTGCCCCCAAGAAAGACTTGTTTACAAACTGCATATAAAACTCAAACACCTATAACCTTTATTTGATCTTTAAATAACTGAGTTTTATCAAATGTTATGCAGTTTTTGACTCATGTATGTAGAGTTGCTAGGAAAAATTAACCACCCCTCTTTATTCAAGCAATTTTAACAGAAGAGAAAATTCAAAGATTATGTTTGACTGGAACCAATGTCTTCTTTAAATTCAAATCCATAAAATTTGCTAAGGGACAGTCTTCATATTACGCTGAGCACCTACTTCATAATTTTCAATAAAAGCCCCCTATTTCGACTCAAATTTTCTTATCTGTATCAAAATTGAACTTCAGGTACCATATTTCATGTCATTAGGTCTTACCGATTCGAAGGTATGAGTACTAAAAGGTTGGAGCTCCTAATGTTCAATCAGTTTCTCAGACTTTTATGGATATCTTCCTAAATAATATTTCTATTGTGCTGACATTTTGCATCAAGTAATTGTTAAGCAACCCAAACATAATCCATCTAATATTTTATGTTTCACATAGTTTTTAATTTGAAACAATAATTATTAAATGAATGTTTGAAAAATTATGAATTGGAACCTTAATATATTTTGATGGAAATCGATTCAAAAGGACTTCTAATATGACCATGCAAAATTTCAGCTCATGCCAATCGTTACTTTTTACATTACATTAAGTTTTCCTTGTAAGAAAAATAAGGTTTTTTTTGGAATCGTTTACAAGCGCTGACAAATTATGTATGAAATAGTGTTCAAGTTTCGAAATTTGTGTAGCTATAACTGCAATCAATCTCGATATACAAATAGCGATTTTCAATTTGAAGATAGTCCCTGAAATGAACAGCAATTTTAATATTTAATATATTCGAATACAAAAATAGTAAAGTCATGGAATTCATATTTAGTCTGATTTAATGATGCAGAATCTGTTTAAGGCATCAAAACATGGTGTTTCCATTAAAAATTTTGTTATTTGTGCAAAATTTGATATGAAAACAACGCCTCATGCAATTTTTTAGCATTTTAATTTGTACAGGATGCTATTCCCCCATTAAATTACCTTTGAATTTGGTCTACTATGAATAGTCCTTGAAATAAAGGGGGTGATTCTTTTTTCTCCGCGACTACATTGATAAAACTATATTACTATAGGATAATATTTTAACTTAATTTTAAACTTAAGACATATTTTTTTCTCTTGTTTATTCTAGGCATGGACCGGTGAGATATTTCAATAATCGAGTTTACTGGCAACATGAAAATCAAAAAGCATTTGTAAGTGATGTAAATGGCCGTAACTTTGCCCATATCAAGGGACTGGGCTTATCTGGGTTGACATCCATGGAGATAATAGATTCATCATTACAGCCTTATCCTGGTTGGTATTCAGTACTATTTGTTTATGAATTAAATTCTATTTAACTCTATTGTGGTTACTAGACTTGCCTTAGCCTTCAAGAAATCTGAACTTTGTATACTGTAAAAAATGTAATATATATAAAATCTTTTTACATTTGATATTAAATAGAAGTTTCTGGTTGTCTTACCTACTTCAAAATACCAGATACTACAAATCATTATTGCTAATTTCATGATTAGAAAACAGGCCTTAATTGAAAAGAGGTTCCATATTTTTAGATTTTCACCAGTTTGACCAAGTGTTTTGTAAGATATTAGCTCTACATGGTAGTTTTACATATTTAATGGAGGTTTATAACTTCTTTCAACATTTTAAATTGTTTATTTCGAAAATTATGCTTGTGTACAGTATCGATTTTGATTCATTAAAAAATCCAATTTATTAAATTTTTTTGTTTGTAAATTGTCTGTTATTCATTAAGCATTTGAAGTCAAAAGTAATTTTTAATACTTAAATTTAATGCTGTAAGTGTGAAATTTATTTTTATCCAAATTTTTAAATAAGATGAAGTTTCTGGTTTTAATTACTTCTTTTATTTAAACAGATGGTCTCAGTTTGAAAACCATTAAAGTTGTGCCTCCAGCAATTAGTGAAGATGCAATCCACATCAACGGAACTCATGATATTTTCAATATAACATGGGAACCTGTTCTGTCCCTCAATTATGGGACTGTGTTTTATGAGGTCAGGGTGGATGATGGAGATGAAGTTTACAGTTTGGTGAGCTATATTTTGTATTAAGTAACTTCTTGCTTATAAATTTAAAATCTTAAACTATACATGAATGAGTATTTTGAAATCTTACTAGGGTATTTACAACTGTGGAAATCCTTGAAAACATGTAGAAACGAATACTTTTTTTCAAGTTCTTTGAAAAACTCCCTGAATTTACTTGAGACTCTTGAAAAATTGAATTTTTCTTTGTTTACGCAGTAAATAAAACAAAATTATTTATAAAAATAGAATGTTAAGCTAAAATAAACGAAATTTTACTGTTAAAAAATGCAAATAATAACTAAATTCAATTTTAAAAAATCGATAATTTTTTTAATACATAAATGAAGAGAATTTGTGCTGAATAATGTATTTGTTTAAATTTCGTTTTAATGGAAATAAAAAAAATCTAAATGTATCTCTTTCTAATATTGGTACATGGCTTTAAACATTGATGAATGGATGTGGATTGCTGTTCTTTTATACGAAATAGTCTTAAGAACGTTCTCTTAAAGCCCTTGCATTTTAAAAATCTATGTAAGTCATAGAGCAGAATATTGTTAGGATAGATTGAAAAAATGCTGGCCTATCTATTGTACAACATTTTTATGTTATTGAAAGTGATAATCATTTTTAAAGTTAACTCTACAAAATATAAATGTAATATCTGACAGATAAAGGGAATTCTTGTCCAAGACACTGGGCCCCAGTACCAAACTAGATAATGGTCCCTAGTACCAGTAAAGAAAACAAGCTCTTTATGGAATAAATATTTGTATCTGAAGCACTCTATGCATATATACTTAAATATATACATTGTTTTTCTTGTTTCCTTTACATGCTTGTCCTTTCCTTTTCTAGATTACAAATGATACCATTTTCTTGTATCCTACAATGAAACGTTTACCTCCATTTACTCCTCTAACTATCGGTATGAAGGCATTTACATACTATGCATCATCGAAACAGACCATTGTGAGCTTAAATTCACCAATGTCAAGTATGTATATTTATTTTACCTTTGATCATTTTTAACTTTACTTTAAGTTGTAGGTTGACAGCAGTGCAATTAGTATACAATTGTGTTTCTTTTTTATTGTACTCTCATTGCAAGATCTAAATGTATACAAATACAATTGTATGTATCATAGAGGGTTTGTGAATGTATTGTTGCTAGTATTTTTTCCTTAAATATGTCTCCTTCACACAATTTTTTACTCTTTGTATTATGACATTTCATTCAAAGTTAACAGCCAAAGTGTTTCTAGTATAATTCTTTTATTAACAGCTGTATCTCTTAATTATTTCATGTTCAATCGTCTTCAAATGTTAGGAAACAAAATAAAGACATGCGACTGTAAAAAGTTGTGTATCGAATTTAATTACTTTTTCTTCAAAGCACATGGACTGTGGTCACATAATGAACTGTTGTAATGTTCAATTATTATGATACAAGTTTTATGTGTTTAGTTGTGATTTTGATTGCATATTTACTTTATAATCCATATATATATATTGTTTTTTAAAATAAAAATGCAATATACGATATTCCAAATGTTTTTTTAACTATTTATTTAATATTTATTAAAAACTAGCAGGCCAGTATGGCGTTGTCCTAACAGTTTTTTTTTTGCGTCCTTACTAACACTGAAAACATTATAAAGGAAAACAATTATTTTAAGAATGAGTCCCACCTTTACCTGACATTATTCGGGCTTTGCACAAAATAGGGACTGCCTGAGGTATCGATCTGGTTTAAAATTTTCCGCAGATTTCAAATCCGTTGAAATTCTACCTCTATCTTTTCCGATCGCTAAGATATAAACTTAGACTAGGATATAAAAAAGAAATAAATGCTATTCAAAAATTTGTATTTGTTTTCTTTCGCTTTGCTGGAGTTGTTTGGGCTCATAAAATGAACGGAGCAAAATTAATTTAGAATCTGATTTCTTCACAGTTGCCATTTTAAGAAAAACAAATAAATGTCAATAAATTAATTTTAAAATTCAGGCTTCAAGGTCTATTCAGTCACTTTTAGGACTACCTGTGTGCCAAATTTCATCACTAGGTTTTACTGTCCTAACTGTGACGTCAGCTCCGCAAGTGCCGTTGTACCTTGGCAGAGTTGCAAAGGACGTAAAACATATAATCCTTTGCTTTCTTCAATTGACGGACTGTGACGTCATCTTTGCGAGTGCCGTCATACATTGCCACAGTTGCAAAGGACGAAAAACGTAAAATCCTTTGCTTTCTTCAATTGAGAGTCTGTGACATCACCTCCATAAAAAGAATTAACAGGGTTGAGAAACATAGGTTAATTTTAAAATGTTCTAGCTTAAGTTTTTAAAATATAGGGTGGACATAAATTTCAAAAAATTAGGACTACCTGTGTGGTAAATTTCATTATTTGAAGTGCCATAGATTTGTCAGAACACTGCACATAGTGATACAGACACACAAACACTTCCTTTTATAATAGTAGAGACTATATATTTTTTTTTTCAGAATTTTAAATGCTTTTTGTATTTTAAAATGATGTGCTAATTTGGGTTAGTTTGTGTTTTACTTTAGCTTATTTTAATATTACTCACATAGCATCTTGTTTGCATCTTTTTTTGTAGAATATTACATTTACATTTGTGGATTTTCATTTCTTTCCAGTTCCTTCTGAACCACTCCACCCTCGAGTCTTCATTACTCATAAATCATCCCCTTTTCATCACAATGAAAACATAGTAGCAGATTTTAGATGGTCTCCCCCAGCACAAGCAAATGGGATTATTTTGAATTATGGTATTAAGTGCTGGTTAATTGAAAATAAAACTGAAGTGCTTGTGTGCGATAGCTTAGTTAATGGCAAAATACTCCAATTTCAGACCTCAGATTTGCTTCCAAACTGCACTTATTATTTTCAAGTAAGTCATTAATTTTTCTATTCAACTGTTTTTGAATGATCGGAGGATATATGAGCAAACCCAGTAGTTATACACTTTTAAAAAACTTACGGAATAAGTAGTTGTTTTCTGTTTACTTCATTACATCTACAAATAGCAAGCTACAAGTATAAGTTTCAAACAAATTAATTTAAGTTAATCAAAAATAGGTCCCTTATGATTTTTTATTCAATCTTGAATAATTTTACTGTGAACAAAGATCAAATTTAATCATATATCAGATTTGTTCCCAAAGCATTGTGCCCATTTTGGCATTAACTTTCAGATTTTCAAAATAATAATCATTTAAGCTGTGTTGTATGATTTTGATATTAAAGTTGTATATGTTTTGTGAATTTTTAAATGTTGACAATTGGATGTGATTATTTGGTTTAGTTTAAGTTTTGTGTTACTGTGAGTTTTAAGTATTTCACATTCAAAAGTAAAATTCAGTTTTTTTTATTTAGGTGCATGCCACTACCAAAGCAGGTGCTGGTGAACCAGCTGATGTGGTAGAAATAGAAACATCAGTTGAGCGGCCAGTACCACAACTTCTGCTTGCAAATACTGATAGTGTGAAGGTAGCTGACATAGATTTTCATCAAGAAAAACTTTTGTTTGGCAAAGCTACTCATCCAACTGCCATTGCATATCTTGCTGTTGAGAAAACAGTCTTTTGGGTAGAAGAAGGGGCATTAATGGTTTCTTCAATAGATGGCACAAATGCATCTTTGGCAAGTACTTTTTCTTTTTTTATAAATATGTATCACTCAAACACTGGTTATTTTAGCAATGGTTCTTGTTACATTTTATTCCATGCATGGAAAAGATTGCAAGTAGTTCTAACTGGATTCACTTGAGCGAAACCAGTGATTTTGTCGTAGTCTACAATATTTTCCTTCTTTATCACCTATCTAGCTTAATCTGCTAAAGCAATGTTTATAAATATGTGTCCATGGAACAAATAACAATTGATGTTTGCATTCCTCGATTTAAGATATATATAATTGCCTAGGTTCATAAAATTCCCCCAGAAGACATAAAACTAATCATTAATCAAATTTTAAAAGTTAATATTTTTCAAATCCAACTGGTGAACTTTCAAAATTCGCAAATGAGGTAATTGCTAAAGTAGGAAAAATAAGCAAGAATCCTCTTTTGTAATATTTGTAATTTCCTTATAGGAAGCATGTAATTTCTACTTAAGTTCTATATTGTGCATACAGGCAATGGGCAAATTTATTTTCTAAGATGTCTTGTCTTAGATAAAATATAAAAATTTACGTTCTCGTTTTGCCTATGAGTCTTTGACTCTAAAATCAGGAGCTCCATCTTTACCTCCATCCAAGCAGATGGCCATTATGACATCCCCTGTAAATTATAGGATATTTACTTTTCCTCTGTAATTAAGGGCTAGAGATACTTGTATATTGTAGAAATGGGATTCATCAGACACTTGTTTCAAACAGATAGCTTAACCTTGTGGTAGAAGAGAATTGAGCATCTAAAAAGCAAGGAATGAAATAATTTATATAGCCTTCAGTTGCAATTCTAAAGTAACTTCTAAAGTAAAGTATATGAATGACTACAAAAATGTGCATTTCATAATAAACATTTAGCTAGCGAGTATTAATTTAATGATTTCTTTTTTTAGATAAAACATTTGACAGCTGAAGGAACGTCTTTGAGTGTTGACTGGATTGGCCGTCAATTATATTGGGTAGAAGTAAACAAAAAAGAAGGTTACAGCTGTGTATGGTCTGCTGATTTGAGTTACAACAGCTACCGAAATATTTTTAATAGCTCCTCGATTATACATAACTTAGAAGTTGAGCCATTTTCCAGGTAGCTTGTAATTTTATTTGTATGCTTGAAATTATTTTTGATGAAAAGGATCTTTTGATATGCAAAATATTTTGTTTTTCATATTTAGATCACTTTTCTGGACTTCAGCTTCACATAACAATTGGAACTTGATGATGTCTGATATCAGTGGATCAAATATACGCCCATTCTTTTCACAAACTTTAGAGTATCAATCCAGTGTTTCAAAAATGAAAGTCAAACGAACTAAAACTTTAAACAACTCCTGCAATTGCAATGGATTTGAATCTGTTGGTGAAGCCATGGCAATTGATAGTACAAATACCTCTGAATTAAAAATTTTGTATGTTGATGGTAAGCTTGGTCATATCTGGTCTTCCGATATTGATGGCTGTAGATGTCAAATGCTACTAAATGCAAGTTCAAATTATAATAGTGGTATGTATAACTATTTTGATAGTTCAATTACAAGTTATACTTGTCGTAATTTTGAGAAAAACATTTAACTCTTATTCTGATTCATTAACAGCTTGCTTTTAAATTTTCTAGGTCTACCTCCCACTTCAATAACAGTTGATAACTCTAACATATACTATTCAAATAAAACACAAGGAAAGGTGTACAGTATAACAAAAAACTTCTCAGACCACATTGATATGCATCCTCATGTCGAAGAAGAAATTCGAGGCATTCGAAGCATCCGAGCTATTGGCCACCATTTGCAACCATATCCAGGTGAGTGTGTATTTTTGTTTATATCTATGTAATGCTAACCACCACACTATCTTGGCTCGTTTGTGATTTACCCATTTGAATAGGTGTGACTAGAATATCCTTAGCATGAATCGACCCTGCTTTAAATCTAAAATTTAACATCAACCAAATCCTAGTAGTGTCACCAGGTTTTCTGGCCCAGAGAATTGTATTCTTTCTACCTATCATTAACTTTACCTAACTTCTATTCACTCTTATCCTTTCATTATATAATGACTATACTGTGATGACACACACGATAAAAAAAGGAAGTTAGTGGTTTTATTTCTCAGACCAGAAGGGAAGCTCACTCATGGAGCACACATGAAACTTGCATGATTTTAGGGACTAGTTTTGAAAAAAGAAAATAAATCAACTTACTAAATATAAATTTGTCTCAAATCAATAGACAGTGCGGTGTTTCCATTCTGGCTGAGTAGACAGCAACCTAGAACAGAAAATGTCTAGATTTGAAAAATTTGAATACATATTTTTGAATATTAATTTGAAATGTGATGGCAAAGTCAATATGGTGGTGGGTAATAAAAGCTCCAGAAGTAACCTAATAAGCAATTAAGTGATTAAATTGTGCTATAGAATGATACATAACAATCTAGGCAAGGTTCAGAACTGTGGCAGCAGGTTTTGGGTTAACCTGTTAATGACAAATGGATAACTTATGCAAGAGAACAGTAATTATTTTTTTACTTTGGTGAAATTACAAAACATTTGATGAGGTATGACATCTGTATGCTATTTAAATTAACTGCTGACAAGAGACTTAACAAGCATCAAATAATGAACCATACCTTAATTTTACTGTGGAAAATATTATTTTTATTATAATTTCGTAAAGTATTATGTTATGGGATCAAATGGACAACTGCGTTAAGACGGACACTTTATTATGTAAAAGGGACATGGGACAAAACAAAACAGTTTAAATAATCAGGAAGAAACATCGGCAATTAAATCTTCACATAACATTCAATAGAGCTCGTCATAGCTCAATAACTTAAAGCGCGAAGCTCTTGCTTCCGGGGCTTACATTCAGCGTCTGATTAGGTACTATGTGATGCGGCGCGTCACCGCTAATGTATACATACGCGTAGAATGGGAACCGACAGGACTATTTTCCCACAATCGGCCATCCGACAACGCATGCGACCTCGCATGAAAGCAATATAACACAGGGAAATAAAGCACTTCATGGGGAAAATATAACATCAAATAGAAATATTAAACAAAAATAGAATATGGCACTATTAAACATATTTGACACATTTGACTCACTAACATATTTGAATAATTAGCAATAAATTCAAAACAGAACATAATAGTTTTGAAGGTCAAATTATAATGCACAAAACAGTAATGTAAATGAAAAGTAGTAATCAAACATTCTAAATGAAGCATATAAAACATAAAAATTAAAAACAAAACATCATAAAAAAAATTTCTATACGTAAACTGGTATGCAAAGTAACAGGGAAAGTACAGTTATAAATTTCAAGGTTTTTATAATGCAAAAGGTAATTAGTTGCACACAGAAATAGAGAATCAAATATGAGAAGAAAAATTAATGAGTTAAGAAAAACAAATAGATATTTCAATCAAAAAAATATATTTTAAACACAAATGGAAAAGAATATTTTTCATCTTCATACATTGTAAAAAAAATTAAGAAAACATAAAATATACAATAGACATAATGGAAATAAAATAAAATGTAAGATGCAAAAATATTAAGTGAATGGCTTAATATATTCAGCGATGGTGGTAGTAGTTTTTGGCACTTCAAGCTTAGCAACAACTTCTTTAGATGTGGTCGATTTACACGGATAGAGCCAACAGAACTTGGTGAATGAGTCAATCACAGCTGAAATATGACGATAAGTTTTGTTTGAAGTTGCTAACGGTCCGAGATGATCGAGATGATATGTATGTAGAGGAGTATCGTCTTTGGGAAGAGGATTTAACAGACCCTCTTGTTTGCCGGCTTTTTTGTTTGAGAGAAGGCAAGGTATACAAGCTGATATATACTGTTCGATCTTTTGGTGTAATTGAGGAATATAGTACTGCTGCTTAATGAGTTCCTCTGTTCTTTTAACGGCAAAGTGACCTCGTTCATGGGCACTACGAATTATATCAAGGTGCATCGATTCTGGTACAACAAGAATGTCATTGCCATTGACGAATTTGTAAAGAACACCATTCTTTGTAGTAAAGTCATTATAATTCGATTTTGATGCGAGTTCACAGATGGCGCGAAGAGAAGCATCTTGTTGTTGAGCACGATGTATACGAATAGTTAGTGGATCAGGAGATACGGAAACAACAAGCACACGACTCAAAGCATCAACATGAGCCATTTTTGTTCCTGAGCGATGAATGATTGAATAATCAAAGTCTTGAAGAAGTAAAATCCATCGAGCAATGCGCGTACAGACATCTTTTTTTGTCATTGTCTTAGTGAAGGCATCACAGTCGGTCACTATTGTGAAGTGTTGACCTAGAATGTACACACGGAATTTACGTAAGGCCTCGACGATTGCAAGGACTTCGAGTTCGTAACTGGAGTATTTGCGTTGACTGTCGTTTGTTTTGCGACTGTGGTAATACACGGGATGGAATTTATTGTCAGTGTCCTTCTGAAGTAGGATACAACCGAAACCATCTATTGAAGCATCACAGTGCACTTCAGTTTCAGCATTTTGGCGGTAAATGGCCAAAACGGGATTTTCACATAAAAGTCGTTTGAGGTGAAGAAATGAGGATCGTTCATTTGCGTCAAAATGGAATTTACAGTCTTTACGAAGCAGGTCACTAAGAGGTTTAGCGATGAGTGAGTAGGACGGTATAAATTTACGAAAATAACCGGTCAGTCCGAGGAATTTCTGAACATCTTTCGTGCATTTGGGTTCTGGATAACGGGTGACAGCATCAGTTTTAGAAGGCGAAGGAAAAAGTTTTCCAGACTCAACGATGTGTCCTAAAAATTCAATACGGCGGTGAAAAAATTGGCATTTCTTGAAGTTAATCTCAAGTCCATAGTCCTTGGCGACATCAAGAACTAAACGAAGTCGGGACAGAGCTTCAACATCATCTTTGGCAGGGATAACCAAATCATCCATATAAGGTAGAACAATTCCCTCGACTATCAGGTCACAAAACACAGTATTGATGAAACGTTGAAACACAGCGGGGCAATTCACCATTCTTTTTACGCACAACAAGTGTTTGACTTGAGTACGGCGATGAGCAGGGCTCAATGACATCATTGGCAAGCCATTCGTTGACTTGTTTTTCAACTATGTCACGTTCCACAAAAGGCAAACGGCGAGGTGAATGATAGATTGGCTTTTCGTCGACCAAAGTAACACTCAGTTCGACATCAGTTTATTTAGTCTTTTTCGGCAAGTAGGATTGGAGCAATTGTTGAACGTCATCACGGATTTTTCTGGGAATGCTGCGGTCCACATCAAACTCTGGGGTATCGTCCTCGATGTGCAGGATGAAATTTTCGGACAAAGACGTCGAAGTGGGGTCAGTTTTTGTAAATTTTATTCCATCCGGGGCAACAGTCATGGTTGCTTGATGAATAACATCACAGCCAATTAGGATGGGGTACGTCATGGAGGAGTCGGGTACAACACGAAAAGTTGTATCAAAGTTAATTCCATCAATTTGGATGGAAGAAGTAAATGTACCTATCACTGGGGTCTTTGCTGAACCAAATCCAGTAAGGAGGGAAGTATTGCGCGTCAATTCAGGAGAACCAATGAATTTCCATATACCATGCTGCATTAAAGTTACGGGACTTCCAGTATCAATTAACGCAGAGTATTTGGTATTTAAAAGTGTAATTACTTTACATGTGTGCGGAGTAATTTCTTTAATGGAACTAACAACATCGGGTGATTTCTGAGTCGCGGTTTTTAGGCATTGGGATGAAATATGACCAAAATTTTTACAAATTAAACAGCGTTTTCCACGATTTTTATCTGGGCAGTTTCGCGAAATATGGTTTGTACCATTGCAGTTATAACAAGTTAAATGTTTGGAAGAAATCGAAGTTTGGTTTTGTGATTTAGAATTTTGAGGATAATGATGAAGTTTAGAATCAAAAGTGCGACGAGTATTTGTTTCATTAAGGATACGATAATGATTATTAGAAAAACGATTTTTACTCTGAAAAATCTTTTCGTAAATATTAAGCTTTTCTTTGAATTCTGTCATCGATTTGCTACCGTATAATATAATTTTATTAGCGTTAGAATCATTTATTCCTCGTATGCAGTAATCTATAATTGAACTTTCATCAATTTGTGCATCAGATCTAGCTGCTATCTCGCGGAGTGCTATTAAATATTCGGCAAGGGATTCTTTTTTATCTAATTTGCGCCTACTTAATTCGACATGTATTTCGCGGGAGTTAAATCTTTGACCAAATTCATTTATCAACGCGGTTTTCAAGGAAGAAAAGGTTGTTAAGGCGTTCTGACTCTGAATGAAAGTTTTTGCTGCGCCTATCAACAATTTTTTACATATTAGAAGTTTTTGCAACTCAAGAGTTACTTCATACAATGAAAAGAAATTTTCGACATCCTTAATAAATGAATAAACAGAATAAGAATTTAGACCTGAGAACGAACGTTCTTCGATTAACACATCTTTCAGAAATAACCAAGAAAAACGGTCAACAACAGCTGCATTCGATTTAGACGAATCATCAGAAAACGAGAATGTTTTAACACTGAATGGATTTGTTTGGATATTTTGTTCTTCTGGCGTCGGATGGGATATGTTTTGACTAGTGGGGGAAGCCACCTGCGATAACGGTTTAGGGGAAATTTCCGTTCCTTCTTTTTCGCGCTTACTACTACAGACTACTTCCCGTTCTGTTTCATCATCAGAATTTGAGTCTAACATTTCATGCAATGATTTTAAATCAGAAAGCGAAAGTAAAATTCGTTCACACAATTCTTCAGCGGAGCCCTCTACATCTAAATTTAAAATATCACATATACAGATAAAGTTAGTTAAAGATAACTCTTTCAGCAGGGATTCCTTAGCGTTTTGCAAATTGAAATCAGAAGCAAAACCTGCGAAAACACGAAGTTTTCTTCGACTAGTGCGGTCGTAAATTTCGTTAGGGTAAACTATGGAAAATAATAATTTAATGTTCCGAATAGATCCATTTTTTAAGAAGTTTGAAAGAAAAGGTATGTTATCCAAAATTAAGGAAGTCATAATTGCGAACTTACCATGGACAACTGGAAATTCAAAATAATCCAAAAGCACAATTCTTGAAAAAAATATTCACATTCACACTTTAGGAGATTGGTTTTTGTTGCTAGGGGTAATTAGGGTGACCAGGAAGAAAGGCCAGAGCCCCCAATTATGGGATCAAATGGACAACTGCGTTAAGACGGACACTTTATTATGTAAAAGGGACATGGGACAAAACAAAACAGTTTAAATAATCAGGAAGAAACATCGGCAATTAAATCTTCACATAACATTCAATAGAGCTCGTCATAGCTCAATAACTTAAAGCGCGAAGCTCTTGCTTCCGCGGCTTACATTCAGCGTCTGATTAGGTACTATGTGATGCGGCGCGTCACCGCTAATGTATACATACGCGTAGAATGGGAACCGACAGGACTATTTTCCCACAATGTATAAGGTATGAAAGGGTAGAAGGTAGGAAAAAATGTTTGGGAAATTGTTTTCATGCAAAGCTTTGTTAACTGTAGTAACATAAAAAATCTTCTTTAAAATTTAATCCCATCTCAAAAATGTATCATTTTGATGATATTGTTAGTAGGACTGGGCGATGTATCGATACATCGTGGTAAACCGGTATGAGATCGAAATCGTCACACCGGTTTCGCGATTTCGATGATGACGATGTATCATGATACATCGGTTTTTCCCGATGTCGATTTTTTCAAAGCGCATGCGCGGTATCGCGGTTTTTCCCGATGTCAAGGAGCCAATCCCAGAGCACATATATCACGATGTCGATTTTTTCAAAGCGCATGCGCGGTATCGCGGTTTTTCCCGATGTCAAGGAGCCAATCCCAGAGCACATATATCACGATTTCGATATTTTCAAAGCGCATGCGCGATATTGCACAGCCAATCCCAGAGCACAAGTATCACGGTTTTCCGTAATCGCGATGTCTCCTGTTGCTCAGCGCCAACGATTTCTATGTTTTCTTAGAGGAATCAAATGCCCCGTTATTTCTATTTTTATGCTTCTGTTTTTTTCCTTCTAAATAAGCTATTTTTTAATCTACTTGAGCATATATGGTGTGTGGAACATACTAGGACAATAGGTGTGAGTGTGAGATCGTCATCGCCACATCGGTTTCGCGATTATCACGCTGGCGATGTATCGGGTCGTTATCGCCATACCGGTGTCGCGATTTTCAAGCTGCCGATTCATCGTGATATCGCGATATTCCCCGATGGCACGCAGACATCCCTTAGCATAGATATCACGGTGTCGCGATGTTGTAGTTCAGCGGCAACAATTTCGATGTTTTCTTAGCGCATGCGTGATTTCTCTGGTTTAAACAATGGGTTTTTTTTAGCAAAATTTGGGGAAATTTGGGTTTTGGTTAAGACTAACAAAACGATTCCGATGTTACTTTATGCAAATGTGCGATTTTTTACCAGGCCTGCTAATGAGAATCTTTTGTGATTTCTGCACTGTTATTTTTCGAGAATATTCTGGCAAGTGGCACACATATAAAGATTGAAATTTAAAGTTTCAAACTGCGGAGAAGCTAATTCTACTCTACCAGGATTCATACAGAATTTTGAATACAAAAATTAGGAATATTTAAGAAATTCTTTCGAAATTTTTAAGGAGTCATAGAAAGTTTATACACACATTTTCAAGCGTGAAAATAAAAATGTTCTACTACCGTTGATATTGAGCAAAAATCAATACAAAAGAAATAAATGTAAATTATTTTTATTTTTTGTATTCAAGTCTGTAACAAATGAGTACATTACAAAGTTGTTAGTAAATAACACGTAACACTTAAACTTATTAATGAGGTAGGTAGGGCAGATAGTTTTAAATTTTTAACAATAATGTTTATTATTTTGAATTATAAAATTCCACTGTATTACTTTTACTATAATATGAATTCAGTTTATAATTCAGTCTAAATAACACGTGGCCGGCTATGCTAATCACTGTATTGCGTTTACTACGAAATAAATTTAACTTATACTTTAGACTCAGCAACACGTGGTGGTTATGCCATTAAATTGTAGCTTATGTGAAACGTTGGTACTTTCAACACAGCGCCATCTGTTAAAATACTTACTCAATCCAGTCAACAGATACCGCAATAATTTGCAATAAAATAATATCGCGGCTATAAATTGAGATGAAGGCTATCCTATCTTTTAAGTTAGATCAAACTGCATACGGTGCTCAAATTTGATTGAAATCGGTTAAGTAGTTTAGGAGTCCATAGCGGACAAACAACGTGACGCGTAATTTATATATATATATATATATATATATATTATATTATATATATATATATATATTATATTATATATATATATTATATTATATTATATATATATATATATTATATATATATATATATATATATATATATATATATATATATTATATATATATATATATATATATATATATTATATTATATATATATATATATATATATATATATATATATATATATATATATATATATATATATATAAAGCTTTTACTATGTATAAAATGCACGGTTAACATCGCGATACATCGCGGTATCGTGATGTTAGAATGCCGATGTATCGTGATGTGAAAATCTGAACATCGCCCAGGCCTAATTGTTAGTACTACGATCCATTTTCTGAATATAGGTTTTCGAAAGTCTGATTACATGATGATAGTTAGTAAATACTTTTTCTTTTTAGATGCTTCCTGTCTTATCTCAGAGTCTTATGAAAATAAAGCAGAACTAATTAGAAGTACTTCCCATAGCTTGATTCTTTTCTTGCCAATTATGCATCGCCCCAAGTTTTGTAGAACAATATCATCGCCATCTCTACTTTACACTATTTATTATGGACCATCCAATGATGCTGATACACATACATGCCTGAATAAAAATGAAAGAAATCTTTGTAGATCTCTGGTGAGTTTCATGCTATGACATGTTATAAAATTATGGTATTATTTTACACACAACTGCACTTTTGTAAAATCGCTGTTCATCACATTTTCAAGATCACTCTTTCATCGAAAAAACAGCTGACAAAAGATTTAATCTCTCTGTAAAGAAATATATTTTTCAAATATTTCCAATCCTGAATATTTCTTTCTGATTTAATCATGAACTTTAAGCCATTGTATCTCAAATTGGAGTTGTGCCACTATTATATAATAATTACTGAAAGCTTTTGCCCCAAAACTTTAAGTAAACTAATAGTACCTTCAAATGATTGAAAACTTTTATTTTGGTAATTCTTCATGTTGTGAATTTTAATTTGTTAATTAACTCAATCTTACATGAGTATTCTTTTCTGATGCTTATCCTTTGCTATCATGATTAACAGAGCTTGGATTTTCTTGACCTTAAAACATATTAGACTGACCTGAAATATGAGAAAAAATGAACAAAAAGGTTTACATTTTGTCATTATTAGACATTTTCAGTTAACTCAGATTCAAAATAAAAAAAGAAACTGTGCCCAAATGATTTGGAAAGGTTTCAAAAAAAAAATTTCACTCTGGAAAAAATTTAAACATTAAAGACATGAAAGCTAACCAAAATTTCTCAACAAATGACCTAATAATCAATAATGAGATAAAAAAAAACTGTATTTCCAAAATCAGGAGATTGTGAACGAAAACAGAATTTTTATGTATATGGGCATTGTCCTGTGAAGTACTAACTAAAGATTATTTGTTTCCAAAATCTGAGCCCTGGTGGCGTTGATATTGTATATTGTTTACAAAAGGTTATAAATTGGATCATTACAATGACATTTGATAAAAACTGAAATCCCAATTTTTTTATAAGATTGGTGTGATTTATAATGAAAACCAGTTTGATTGAAGTGTATTAGCTACATTTTAATGCAATACTTTCCAACGTTATTTTGATTGAATTGTGAAATAAGACTTAAAAATAAATATATTCTTTTTTAATTATCAATTTTAATAACCCAAAAATTATAAAAGGTTATTAAATAATGATTACTTATATTCATTAATTAACTATTATTTAAACCATTAACCATTTAAAACAGGGCTCGAAATACCCAGGTGTACATGAAAATAAAGTTGTGCACCTACTTTTTTTCCTGCTAGGTGCACGCAGTTCACCTAACGTTAAAAGAAGGGGATGGGAAACGTGTTTTATTTTATTGCGATAGTTGAACAAAATATTAGTATCAACCTATCTCACTCTAAAGGAACGTAATTAAAATTCCTAAATACACACTATGCGAATACAAAATCGCTGGGCCGAAACGTGTTTATACAGGAGGAAGGTTTTTTTTTGTGTCACTGCCACCAGAACTTTCCGATGATCAAAACATTTTTCAGATGGCTCTGTTGAAGTGACTGTCGCGACAGCCGTACGCCGGAGAATTGAAAATTTCGATTTTTAAATAATTTTATTTACAAACTACTTTGAACCTATATAAACATACCCAACTAATAAAATATTTTACATTACATTAATACTCTTGTATTACGTTATTTTAAATGTATACCCAAAATATAATCTGTGCACCTAATTTAAAAACTTAGGTGCACCTGTATTAAAAAATCTATTTCAAGGCCTGATTTAAAAAAGTATTCATAAATAGCTATTTGTAAAACTTTATTAATTTATATTATTGTTTATTCACAATTAACCAGAAGTTTATGTTCATTCAGCATTAATTAATTTATACATTGATTGATACATTTTTTCTTAGAATACTCACAATAATACAGTTGCTTTGTCCGACCTTCGACCATTTACAAATTATTCCATAAAAGTAACTGTGAAGAACTACTACAGTAAAGGATTTGTACCTCTTGGTCCAGAAGCTGTTTATCAGACTGCTGTAGGAAGTAAGATTATTTTCAATATTACATTTTGTGGTACATATAAAATTACACTGTACAGTTAGTACTTTAATTGCTTTACAATAATTTACGCATATATTTTTCCATTTGTTATTTCTTTAACTTTAAATGTGAACAGGGTTCCCAATGTCCTTGAAAAGTCCTTGAATTTCTTTTTCCTAACTAGGGGCCCTTGAAAATTACGGAACTTAGTAAAAAGTCCTTGAAAATACTTGATTTTTTTTAACTAGTATATAATTGTGTAATTTCGTCTTGCATTGGAACTTGTCTAAACAATTTTCCTCCACAACAGATGTGCCATTTGAGCATCATTCTAAATGAAACGGGTGTTTCGCGCTTTGATACTACGTGATAATGCTAATTCTAGATAGTCTATTTTCCACAGTATTCTGTCCGTCTAAGTTGACTCCTCTGGTCTCCGATAAGACGGCCGCCTTGTTATCAGGGTTCCCACTGTCCTTGATAAGTTCTTAAAAGTCCTTGAATTTTTTTTCCTAACTAGGGGCCCTTGAAAGTCCTTGAAAATTATGGAACTTGGTGAAAAGTCCTTGAAAGTACTTGACTTTTTAACTAGTACATAATTGCGTAATTCGTCTTGCATTGGAACTTGTCCAAACTAGTTTCCTCCTTTGTTCAGACTAGTACTAGGTGCGCCATTTGAGCGTCATACTGATTGAAACCGGTGTTTTGCGCTTTGACATCATGTGATATACTAATAATGCTACGTCTAGGTAATCTGTTCTCCACCGTATTCTGTCTGTGTAAATTGACACCTCTGGTCTCCGTTAAGACGGCCACCTTGCTATGTCCACTGCATCATGACGTATCACGGTTGCTAGATAACAGCACCACTTTCTTAGGAAACCGTAGCTTTAGCAGTCAGGACGTCATTGGAAACCTGGCATGCGTCCAAAGAAAGGAATCCAAAAAAATTTTAAAGAAAATCATATTTAAGATAGTTTTTATGTGAAAAGTATTTTGCATGTTTCAAATCTGTTGAAATTTTTAATCTATCTTTAATGGTTGCAAAGATAGGGCTTTTTTATTCTCTAGTGTAAGTTTCTATCACCAGACAAAACTTATTTGATTTGTTTTGTTTCTCAAACAAAATAAACCACTACAGCCGTCTGTTGTAGTGGCAGTGGACGTCAGCAAAATGGAGATTATGCAAGGACACAGGATGCAAGCTCCCATACTCTTCTTTGTGCCACCAAAAGAATTTATCGTACAATATTTTATCGCAGACCAAAATCGATAGGTGTGCAAGTAGTCTGATAGTTAGTATTGAGACGAGAAGCTCACTCTGCAACAAAAGAAAATCACAGGTTCTGTGAGAAAGAAAATCCAAATTATAAACAAAATTGATGATAACCTTTCTTTTTTTGACTCAGTAATTTTTAAAAAAATGTCTTTTTTTTTATATATATATATATATATATTTTGTAAAACTTTTGTTTTAGGTTGTTATAAAAAATTTTAGGTCTTTGAAAAATATTTTTTTGGTTTTGAAAAGTCCTTGAATTTTTTTTGAACAAAGGTGTGGGAACCATGGTTATGCCCGCCACATCATGATGTAACATGGCCACTAGGTAACAGCACCTCTTTATTAGGAAACCGTAGCTTTAGCAGTTAAGTATGTCATTGGAAACCTGACACGATCCAAAGAATTTGAAGCCAGATTCTTATTGTAAAATATAAAAGTTACAATTGAAAAAAAAAATTCTTTAAGAAAGTCACATTTAAGATATTCTTCTGTTGGTAAAATTTTCTGCAGATTTCAAATCCATTGAAATTTTTACTCTTCTTAGGTTAGTGAATAAAAAAGCCACCAGTCAAAACTTTTGATTTGTTTTGTTTCTCAAACAAAATAAACCATGGCAGCCGTCTGTTGTAGGCAGTGGATGACAGCAAAATGGAGATTGTGTAGTGTAGATCAAACCGTGTGCAAGCTCCCATGCTCTTCTTTGTGCCACCAAAAGAATTTATCGTACGATATTAAATCACACGACCGAAATCGATATGTGTGCAAGTAGCCTGATAGTTAGCATTGAGACAAGAAGTCCACTTAGCCAAAAAAAATCACAGGCTCTGTGCGAAAAGAAAATCCAAATTATAACCAAAATTGATGGTAATCTTTCTTTTTTTGACTATCAGTAGTTTAAAAAATTGTCTTTTTTTATATTTTCACATTTTTCTTTTTAATTGACAACTTTTGTGTATGCCTCGTTTTAGGTAGTTACAAAAAATTTTGGGTCCTTGAAAAATATATTTTTGGTTTTGAAAAGTCCTTGATTTTTTGTTTGGATAAAGGTGCGGGAACTATGGTGAAGCATATTCTACAATAGTGTGTACATATTGCTGACTTAAGCCCATTTTTATATTGCCAAACTAAAGAAAAATGCTAGTTAGTTATAAAAATGTAATCCTTATAAAGTGAAGCACAAAATTTTAATAGTAGAAATGTCTTTAAATTTGGAGCTGCGTAAAAAATTAATTTTTGGTTATTAACTTCTAAGCTCTTAGACACTGCCTCTAAGGAAGTTCAATTGAAATTCTTTTCATTATTTACAAAACTATGACTTCTCTTTTTAGGTCCTTCACCTCCAATGAATGTCACTGCAAAAGCCATTACTCCATTTAGAATTGACGTCAGCTGGGAACCACCTTCACTTCCAAATGGTGAATATATCTTCTTTGAAATTCGATGGAAAGTGAAAGATGCATCTAAAGATTCACGATCAACTATCCAATCTGAATGTGGAAAAGATTCTAATCCTGACTTATCTGCTAATATCATAACTACTGAAACAGGGAAGGATCACTGCATTACAGTAAGTTTTTTGAATGCATCATTTTTATGTAACATTACCAAATCAGTGAACTGAGGTTAACGATGTGATTGGTGAATAAAGCATATTTAAATATGACTTTCACTATCACATTTCATTTCGATGAGGAACAATGCAATAAAAAAATATTTTGATGTATGATTTATGTTTCTTTTGTGAGGGTTTTATTTTTTACAACAAAAATTACCATTTTAGTTTTGAATCAAAATCTTAATTGATCAAAAAATTATCAGAAATTTTATTTGTATGTGTTCATTTAAAAGTTATTTTGTTAAAACATTGCCCTGAATATGTTGATGTGTATTTTGTTTCACTCATCATTGGAGGAAACAAGCCCTCTCCTGATAAAATGGCGTTACAACCTTTTGAGTTATGTCAAATTACTATGTATTTAAGTCTGAATCGGTAAAACATATCCCTCAAATTTGAGGGGGACAACAAAAAATTAGAAACTAAGGGGAATCATTTTTGTAAGAGAGAATTATATAGTAAACTCAATGTATATATACTATTACATTTGAGTCATGACTCAGTATACACAGTGCTGTAGTCGTAAAAAAACCAGAGGGTATACCCTGGGGGCACGCAGAAATTTTTCCATATGGAAATGAAACATGTACTTCCTTTTTACACTTTACAGGGCAGGAGGGGGGAGGTGCAAAAAACATGTACACACATACATGTATATATATTGGAAATTCATAAGCCAGGGGTTGACCGCCCCCCTCCTCCGTGCGCTCATGAGGGTTTACTCAAAGGACCGGGGAATATGTTCGAATTAATCAAGTTCAAATTATCGAGAGAAAAAAAGTCTATATTAATTTTATATTACAGGAAAGGGAACTGTGGAACTTTGAAGAAACTTCAACTTAAACAGAAATTCGTGTTCACAAGTTTCGAGTTATTGGAAGTTTACTGTATTTATGCAAAGCAAAATATGCAGACTAGCATCGATTAATATTCAAATTTAAAAATATCACTGTATAAAAATTTAACTATGATATAAAATAATTACAGGGAATGTTAAGAGGAAATATTTAATCACATATAAAGTAGGATGTATTTTTTTTAAATTAAATTTTAAGGCCGACCTCTATCATTTTTATTGAAATATTTTCCAAACTGCTTGAATAGATAAATCCGTCTCTGTGTCTCTTTTTGTAGCGCATACACTTGATCCATTGTCTAATGAAGAGCGATAGTTGGCTAACCAAGAATTTATAAATTTTTTCCTATTGAAAGTGGTCTTCTTGCATTAATAAACAATAGATTGGAGACGTTTGAAATAAATCAAGATAATCTCAAATCTGTTACACTATATCATCCATTAAACTAAACCCGCGCACGCAGTCGGCCGTGGAACATGGTAAATACTTCAATTGTTCTTAAAAGAGGCTTTAATTTTTCTGGAACAATTTGGACGTTTTCAATGCTCCCTCGAACCCTGAATAGTGCACATTTTATCTGTTACAAAACATCGACATATCCTTGTTAGCTTCTTTTCGCAATTGTGAATATTTTTATTGCCTTTAAATTGTATACACAGTAGTTTTTAAGAAAAAGCAGAGGGCATACGGAATTTGCTGGGAACACCAGAGGGTATACTGCGTATACCGCCGTATACCCTCCACTACAGCCCTGAGTATACATGGAACTTGAATTTATAAACTCTTCAAAATGAAATCTTAGCTACTACAAATTGATTAAATGCATTGAATTTGAGTCACAAATAAAGCAATTTTATGGACAAGAATTAACAATGGTTGTTAATATAAGATTGAATCTGTTTTCTATGCACAGTTTGTGTGTTTCTTATTTTGATATATTTTTTGTTTATCAATTGTATCTGTTATTCAACTAGGTCCGAGCTTATTCTTCAGACTGCAAACTGTACAGTGACAGTGAAGAAATTTATGCAACTGCATTTCCTTTACCAAACAATCTGACATTTGTGAATTCTTCATCATCTTCATTGAAGCTTTTCTGGAGGTCTCCGGATGATGATAGTATATCTAGCTATTTTGTAGAATATTCGGTAAATTCAGTTTCTAATAAATCAAATTATCTGTGTAAATATAGTTATTTTTCGATTAATTGCATAATAGTTCTTTCTTTTTTGTAATTTTCCAAGGAGAAATTACTATAGTTAGACTGCAGCTAACCTAATTGTTGATTCAGATTATAAAATTTATAAAAATAAATTAGAAGTATAAATTTTATTTTAAAAAGTCTATTATATATATGTGATTAGTTTTGTACAAAGTAGGAACCCTGTAGAAAATAATGACAATCTATATTCTCCTCTTTTCTTATTATTAAATAAGATAAATGGAATATAGATTGTATATGCATTGTTTAAAAATCATTTATATTCATACATTTTTTCACTCCTGTTCATTATTGACGATTTTACATACCTTTATAAAAATCATAAGCTAATATTTCCCTGAGGTTTTAAATTTGTATTATTCTGCAATAACAAATATATTACAATGGACTGCTCATGTTTTCACTTCCACTATTTTACAATTGATTAAAATCTGTTGAGAACAATTAATTCACTCCTCTTTTCCACTTCTGTTGTATCAAGACAACTTTCTAGAAATCTTGGTTTTTTTTAATTAAAAATTATTAACACCCAGTAAAAAATTCTATATACCAATTTGTGTGACTCATTTTATTTGTTTTTCCTGTTATTTATATAATTTATATCTAACTATTGTGTGTAGTGAATTTAATTATTAATGTACTATGTACATTAAATTAACCATTTTGTGTCTTTCATTTACTATGATTTAGACAACAAAAGATGTACTCTGAAAAAATTCATTACGTTTTAAGAATTATTTCTTTTGAAAATTCAAATTATTTACCTATATATTTTACTAACGTAAATGGCACAGAAATCAAGATTATTTGTCAATCGCCGAATGGCAACAAAAGTAACAGAAACAATCAACGATCTTGAATCCACGCTCGAGTGGTTTTTTTTTAATCAAATTGTGCGCAGATTTTTATTTTAATTATGGAGCTACAGACTGTTATAAGAAATGCTCAAAAGAGAGCGAGACATTTTAATCAAACCTTTGAACTTTCATAAGAACAAAGGGCGATTAGTAATATCATGAACTCTTTCAAGACGCCAGCTGCTAGCTGGCTCGAAGACTTGTTAATTTATGTTACCTAATAGTTGTACTTGCTTATATTTTTGTATTTCTATGTACAATGTCTTTATTACTCTTATATTTTATCAGAAATTTTATTAACTATCAAAATCTTAGTTGGAATAATCCTAAATGCATTTCATTTTATGTTAATTTAGGAGGACGAAATGAAATGGTATTCCACCTCTCCTGTAGAAATTGACACTGCAGTCTCGACAAGCTATGCCATATTCGTTGAAAATTTGATTCCTAAAACAAAATATAGCTGTAGGCTGGTTTTAGAATACAAGGAAAAAAGTAGCGTTTTCATCTGGCCTCAGTCATACAATTTTCATTTCTTGACTTCGGGAGATGTTCCAAGTTCACCTGGTTCACCTCAAGCAAAAAAAATTGCAAGAGAAGTGTATCAAATATCTTGGACTGAAGCATTTAATAATGGTTACTTGGACATATTGTATGAGTTAGAAATGAGGTATGCATTTTCTTACCTTCTCTCATATCCTCATTGTATGATAAGCAGTAGAACCTCAATTTTATGAATTTCTCAATTTAAAAATAGTAATCAATATTTAATCTTAATTTACTCATTAAATTCCAAGTTATAGTTGTAAAACCTTTGTAGAAAGTAGGGTTGTCTTAATAATATTATATATGTCTTGTCAATAAAAATATAACTAATCAATTAAAAGCTTTTTCAATATAATAATTTCAGGAAAATTTGTTTTAAGTTTAATGTCTGAAATGCACAGAAGCTTCTGAGACTCGCGATTTAGAAACACAAACGATTAATCATATTTCTCATAAGTAGTTGGTAAACTATACAATTTAAATTAATTATTTCTATAATTACTAAGTGCAATGCATAAAAAATCTTACTGTTGAAAAATGTTTTGTATTCAATTAAAATCGAAATTTTTCATCATAGTGTCATTTTTATTTATCTGGTACTCTCTGATGCAGATTAAATATAGAAGCTTAAGTTCTTTGTACTTCCCTCTGTGAATAGCAACAGTTTTATTAGTCCTATGTAGGAAAATTATGACTCACCAAACCATGAATAGCAAAACGAAAAAGAAAGTGTTTCACAATAAAGTGTAAGTATGTGTAATTTCAGTCAGGAAGGATTTAGTTATAGTTTTTATACTGAATTGTTTGAAGTGAAGACATTTGTTGTGTTGGTGAATTCAAATTTATCACACTATTAATAATATTACTGAACGCTTAGTTCATTGGGCCTATGATTTACTAACGTCTTTCTAGCGTGCCCATGCTCAAAGACAAAACTGATGAGAAAATATAATCTGTCCTAACTGATTGAAAGAAAGAGTAACAAACGAAAAATACATAAGAATTCAGAACAGTTAAAAACCTTTGTATTACATTTAAAAAGTTATTTGTTAAAAATCATGACCAAAAGAAATTATAAAACATTATGCAAGTAGACAGCATATCTGTCATAACGGATCTTAAATTAAAATGTTGCATTTCAATCAATTGTATAATGCTGGTGGTTGTCTAGTAATTTTTATTGAAATCCTAAAAAAGTATCTGACGTGAACAGCACAAATTAAATAGTTAATATTCATGCTTTACTCTCTTGTCTCCTTTGACTTTACAATCCCCTATCATTAATGTTCATCGATATTCTCTATCTTTCATATCATCTATCATAAATAAAATCTCAAATCACTTTCGAAATGCTAAATTGGTGTTCAGCTGTAATTTTAGAAGCTCTATTTTGATGAATTTCATTTATTAACCTTCAGGTCAGAATCGGAAACTCATGACTGGATCTATGTTGTCAACAGTTCATCGACACAGTACATAATTAATAACTTCTCTGGTAATACTGCACACTATGAATTTCGAGTCAGAGCTATTAATGAATTTGGAGCAAGCAATTTCAGTTACTCTGAAAAGCCATTTTACATACCAGAAGCTAGAGGTAAGAAATGTGATTATTATAGAATGTTTTCTCTTTTAAAAGTTTGCAACTTAAAAACTACAAAATAATGCTACAAATTCTAAATGCTCGTTTGTTATCGCAACAAAAGACGACAAAACACAGAATTTCACCTGTGTAAACAGCAATTTGGGGTGAAAACACAAAAAGGCCAGCCACCTTCTCATATTTTTGTTATTTTTCTAACAAATATAGAGGATAACTCAACCTCACTCATTAGGTCATATGGCTGTTCTGTCAGGAAACAGGGCACCAAATCCTGATATTGTTATCTTTTTTTTAGGACCTCCAAACACGAAAGAACTATACAAATAATATTGCTATTGGACATTGTTATTGCTGCATATAAGTACAAAAATTAATATTCAAGAAATCACAAGGAATGAAAGTGCTATGCTTTCATTTCCTAAAAATATTGTTAAATGCATGTTATAAACTTTTATATCAACTTCCTGTAGTATTTTTAATTTGTATTTTTCCTTATCAATAATTTTTTGTTATCAGACTATGCCCCAAATGATATTCAACCTTAACATATTAACCATGTTATACAAATTAATTTCTTGTTTTCAGACTATCCCCAGATAGTATTCAACCTTTACCTTTTAACCATGTTATACAGATTATGTGGAGATTCTTGCTGTGATTACTATCATTAAACAATGTGATCTTGTGATGCAATTTCACACATTATTACTTTGATTATCACTTTCCTTAGATTTATGAGGTGCCACAGTAATTTGGTTGGAAAAGTAACGGATTAGTAACTGGAGGGTTGCAAGTTCGAAACCAACCTAAGACCATTGTGTACAAAGGGGGCTGGTACATGTTAAACCTGATGCAGCCTCAAATGTCCTCATATTGGCATGGTGTGGAAATTTGGAGAGTAGGATGCCAGCTCAGGTGTTGCCTTATCATTATGTTGCTTCAGTACAACGTTAATTAAAATACCTACTTAACTTAGATTTATGAAAACCAGACAAATGATTAAGTCTTCATATTAGTCAATTGTGATTTCTCGATTTCATCTAATCAATAACTCGCATTCGTTCTGCCAATAGCGTCATGTAGAGTCATGGAAAATGAAACGAACCATTCCTCTTCATTCAAACACTTTTAGTAGAAGAGAAAATTCAAATATGACATTTTACAGGAACTAACGTTTTCTATAAATTCAAATGCCAAAAATTTACATTATGGGCTGTTTTCATATTAAATTGAGCATCTAATTCATAATTGCCAATGAAACCCCCTATTTTGACACACAATTTTGAATATGAAATTAAACTTCAGATACCAAATTTCATGTCATTAGGTTTTACTGTTTCGAAGTTATGAGTACAGAAAGATTGGAGCCTTTAATGTTAAACTATTATACTGCAGTAATCAAATAGCCTTGCAGTTTAGTTTCTAAATTTTCGCCATTTCGAAGTATGCAAAAACTATTTATAGAATTTTCCTACCAATGAGTCAATAATTATTTCCTACCAATGTAAAGTGGACTTTAAACAATACACAGGATTTTCTGTTGTTTCATTGTTTATTTCAATACACGTCAACTGACACTGCCTATAGCAGGCCTAGCTGACCCAGATCGTTCAGTGAGCCACATTGAGGAGCTACAATTTACCTGAAGGTCACACCTGTATAGAAAATAAAAAGATAGCTTGGAAAATTTAGCTTGTGATCTTTGAATAGTATTTTTCTGTTAACTTTAAGAGTCCTTGTTATTTACATGCAACAAAATGGGAGGTGATGAATTGAATTGTAAAATTTTATAGGGAAAATACTGATTATAAAATACAAATCATGTTGTCTCTATTGCCTAAAATTGACAAGCAGGTCCTTTACATTGTATTTCTATGTAATTACTAAATTAACCTACCTATGCATTATATTGCAGCATTAACACCCACTCTTTTAGAAGAGCAGATTTTATCTGGGAGTCTTTGGGCTGGATAGATTCAACCTATCTAATTACACATATATTTAGTATAACACAGAGCAACATAAAACTATGTTCGTAAATGTAACTCAATAAGTATTAAAATAATTTATACAAGGATAATTGGATTTCTGAATAACTAGAAGCCATAAGTAGAATTCTGTATTTCATTTAGTAAATTTTTACAGTTTTTATTTTATTCTTCTATTTATAGCTCTTATTGATGCTGCAGATGATCCATTTGGGATTATAATTGCTTCCAGCGTTGCTGTGGTGATTCTACTATGCGTGTTTTTTGCTACACTGTATATGAGTATGTATTTTATAAAAGTTTAAAATTTCCACAAGAATAATATGAATTAATACTTTAAAAAAATTTATACATATTTCATTACCTTCATAAATTATATTTTATATATATATATATATATATATATATAGAGAGAGAGAGAGAGACACTACCCTACAATAATGAACTGGACAACAAGATGTGATGGTATAATGAAAGAATACATGCTTTAATAGGGACTGGTCCCCCACGTGCTGCAGTTACACTAGCAACCCTTCTAGGCATACTTTCAACAAGATTTTGATACACAGCCATAGGTATTTATGTCCATTCCTGCGCAAGAATATCACTAGCTCAGTTGTAGTTTTTGGATGTGGTTCCCTGGTCGATAAGCATTGCTCTAAATGTTCTATGGGGTTTAGGTCAGGACTCTGAGCAGGCCAGGGAAGACGTTTTACATCCGTGTCTTGATACCACTGCTCGACAGAGGCTGCAACATGACATGGAACATTGTCGTCCTGGATTATCCAAAATGGTCATGTAGATGTCTGCACTCAATTTACCAGGAACAGCATGCAAAGGTCCCAGGCCATACCACGAAAAACACCCCCAAACAAGTAATCGGATTTTATGCAAATCCGCTGGTGGTGCATTTCGTTCCCATTGTTGTAGGGTAGTGTAAATGTATACACTATAGGGACAAAAGTATTTGGTAACTGCATGTTTTCAGAAAAAAGTGTTTTATACCATTTAAGTAATGGGTAGGCCCTCCTTTTGCTTGTATTACAGCTGCAACACGTCGAGGTATACTTTCCACAAGTTCTCTGTAAGTCTATGCAAGAATTGTTCGTCATGCCTCTTGCAAGTCTGTGAGAAGAGATTGTTGTGAAGATGGGCCTGCATGGCATTGCCATACTCGTCACTCTAGTTTGTCCCATAAGTGCTTGATCGGATTGAGATCAGGGCCCTAAACAGGCCAACCAATCAAATTCACCTTATTTTCCGGAAACCAGTCCAGCACACGTTTTGCAGTATTACATGGAGCTTGATCCTGTTAGAAGGCAACCATTATCGCCGTAGTGTAGGCAAGGCCAAATTGTCCAGAAAGTCAATGTGCACGTCAGCGTTCATGGTACCAGGTTAATAAAGCATGGGCTGAGTCCTAACCAGGAAAAACAACCCTACTCTAAGATAGATACTCCACTGAATTTGTGCAGTGTCCGTATAGTGTGCATATATATACATATAGAGCAATTTTTTTTTGCTTTTTGTGGCTCATAATATGTAGAAAACCATTTTGTGTTGTCTGGGTCAAGTTCCTCCCTGACTATGCCCTGATCCACCAGCACTTTCGTTTTTAATAATTTCCTTTTATATTTATATATATATATATATATATATATATATATATATATATTCATATATAAAGAGTGAGATCGTTGTTTTGTGAGAGCTTTATATTCTCTAAATTTCTTGACTTGTCTTCATTTTCTAATGCTTAATTAAGAACTAAATATTTTTTTGAGTGTTGAATATGTGAATGTATTGCATTTTATTTTGATTTTTAAATATACATTAAAAACAACTAAAGAACAGAAAATATTTTTTTATCAAACTATATTTTTAATTGACTTCAAAAAGTAATTTTGTTTCCTACTCCTTAGTAACTTCTACTTTTAAATGTATCTGCATGTAAACATCTAACTATGGAATAGGAAATTTTGAATTTTTCTTTTTTTGCAGTATATCTCAAGAAAGAAAAATGTAAGAAAATTTTACAAGATGTTGCACCATCTAATCAACTGGTGTCTGATATTGAGCTAGCAACATTACAAGATTTACCCTTGCATGCAAACTTTGTTCACCAGACTAATGCATTGTACAACTTGAAGTAAGTTTACATTTTAATATTTATTTATAAAATTCTGTATCCCCTTTTGATTTGTGAATCAATCAGAACAAATCTATAGAAATCATGCAATTAATAAAAGCATATATTTTCATTCCTTAAACATATATAAAAGTAATTTTTAGACTTGTTTATTTCATGCTTCCATTGTAATTTTTGGGTGCATATTAAAACTATTCGAATAATTTATTGAATGTTTTGAAATAGTTTACCATGGTAAAATATTATTTGAATCAGAAAATCTTGAATTCATACGTTAATATTTCTGATCAATCAAGAATGAATTAGTTTCTAACTATTAAATTAATAAAGAGTTGTAAACTGAGAAATTCGGGTTGAGCGTTTTTTAATGCTGGCTTAATATTCATTTCGTATTCTTACTATAATTGAAATATAATGGTATCAAAAATCATTACTCTAAATTAAAGCAGCTCTAAGCAATGCCTTAATTTTCATGTTAAAAGGTTTCATAAAATAAAAATAGAATATCCAAGTACAGCCGTTAAAAAAAAACCAACTCACCTGATCGCAATTGCATAATTTACATAGCAGAACAAAACGAAAGGTAACAATAGATAGGGATGAATGTTTTCTACAAATATCAGTATTTAAAATTTGTCTAAGGGACTGTCTTCATATTAAACTGGGTGCATGCTCCGATAATTTCAATGCAAACTCCCATTTTTTATCACAAATTTGGATTCGACGCACAATTTCAGATGGAAATAAAAAAAGTTCATCAATTTTATTGTAATTTTCACCGATTTGTAAGTGTTTGAAATCGGATCTTCTAATGCAAAATTGATGTTTCATGGTTTTTGTTATATTTGCTAATAACATTAACGTTCCTTGGAAATGGTTTTCCTATTCATTGCTACCAAAAACCCAAACACAATCTACTAACTAAATTTTACTATTTTTTATTATTTATGAAATTAATATTCATAAAAAAATTATGAGTAGAATCATGGTTAAATTTTAACTCCATGCGATTCAAGTGTTACTGAAACATCGGAATTCCAAATTTCAGCTCATTGTCTGCATAATTAGAAGCACAGTTAAACTGTTTGCAAAATTCGTTGATTGTTAGCGTTATTGGGGATTGTTCACCAAGTGAGAACAGAAATTTCTGCCAACAGATCCTGGAGTTCAACCAAAATGGATTCTGACTTTGTTGCCATCTTAATGGACTCTATGCCACGGCGCCTGCAACAGGTCATTGACTACAATGGCCATTACACATCATATTAATATTTATAATGTGATTGTATAATATTATGAAATTTATTATAAACCTTTTGTGTGAAGGGTATTTTATCACTCTTTGCTAGGCGAAATTTAACTTCATAATTCAGATATTCCTGAAACATAATTAATAACCTACTTATACTACTGTATATTAGGACTGTAACAATCCACTTATTGGACACAATTACACTATCTAACGGCCATATTCACAAGTCCGAGTTAACTCGAGGATCAACGATAATCCGCTAGTTATCGAAAAAAACGTATTCACAAGTCCTGATCCATGGTTTAAACTGCCGTTTCGGTGCTACATTTTGATCCTCCGAAATCGGCGAGTTAACTCGCGAGTTACAGTTAACGCATGCGCAGTACCATCTTTTTGGAAAAACAAAATGGATGACACATTTCATTCTATTCTCAATTACAGAATTCTTGCGACGACTGAACTGGATCTGTCATTACGGAGCACCTACTAGATAGCAGCTAATCTCCTCATCATAATATTGCTTAAATGGAAAAATGTAAACATATTTTTATTGAAATTCAAAAGAAAAATGAAAATAAAGGTAGCTGCGTAATCTTTTAACCAAGCAGCTTACCAAAAAGATAGATGGCGCCACCTCTGTCCTCTAAGCCGGAGAGAGCGAACGGTAGAAAACAACCATGGCAGTCGTCGTAGAATAAAAATTATTCTGTTGATTTATTACGAATTAAAAAAATTGACAATGCAAGTCACTTTTCACACCACCAACACACACCCATACTGACAAGTACAAAGATAACCGGATTAACTACATCTGTCAAGACATTGTGTACAATTCTTTCTAGCAAAATTTAGGTTTCCATAAAAATCCAATTTGAAATTAAACACCTTTGCATTTCTTTTCCCAAACCCATATTAAAATGCTGTACGAGTCCTATTTATTCACAATTCGGAATCAATTCTACGGCGAAGTACGTGCTTGATCAGTATGAATGCAGATTCGGGCGTCGTAACCATTGTAAACAATACCATGTGACCGTGAGGTAGCCAATCACAGCAAGCGTCTCATTTTAATCCCCGGATCACTAAACACGCTGTTTGAGAATACCGTTCTTGTTAATCCTCAAGTTAACTCTTACTCGCGGATCAACTGATCCTCAAGTAAACTCGAGACTTGTTAATATTGCCATAAGTGTCACACCCTAACAAATCTTCCTCAAGCAGTCGTTGAAAGCAACACATACTCCCGGAATAGTACTATCTGGTCAAAATTCGCCCTTTCTACTGAAGAGTTCAATTCTTACACGCTCCCTAAATTGTTTTTATGGATTTTCTCGGTGAATTTTAAGCCGTTTTTCAATTTTTTTTTTTCATCAAATCCACCTGAAATTGTGTGTGGAATTTAAATTTGTGATAAGAGATGAGGGTTCGTATTGAAACTGTCAGAGCAAGCACCCAATATAATATGAAGACGGCACCTTAGACAAATTATAAATATAAATATTTGTAGAAAACATTCGTCCCTATTGATTGCTAACTTCCGTTTTGTTCTGAGATGTAAATTGTGCAATTGCGATCGGGTGAGTCGGTGTTTTTTTTACGGCTCTACAATATTATTTATATGTAGAAAACTATCCAAGAGCAAATCGCTTCATTTGGTCATGCAAGTGCAATTTTATGAATAATTTATGTGTAACTTTATTTTGTACTGAAAATTAACTGATTCATTATACAGCAATGCATTGCTTTAAAGTCAAGCATATAACTTTATTTTCTTTATGGGTAGAGTGAAATTTTAAGTCATGTTTTCAACTGGATTTTTCAATGTCTGCTATTTTTACATATAGTGACCTACCCACTGATGAAGAATTGATTGCCTTGCCTCAAATTCATAGAGATCAGATAATTGTAACTAAATTCCTTGGTAGTGGAGCATTCGGTGAGGTTTTTGAGGGAATAGCTTGTGGACTTCGTGAAGATGTACCTTCCTTGAAGATTGCAATTAAGGTTTGTTCTCTGATTTTGTTGATATTTAACAATTCTTTAATTCTTCTCATGACGTATATACCCCTTTAGGTCTTGATAAAAAACTCATTTCTTGAATTAGTGTTACTGGATGAACATTTCTCAAATCTGCTTTGAACTTGTATTTTTTTCTGTTTATGTTGTGCTTTAAATAACTGCATTTTAGGTGTGTTTTCTGTGTTTGAAATAATGGTATTACTTATAGCATTTGCTATACAAAGCTGTAGATTTGTTTCCTACATGACATTCAGTGCAATATCTCTTCTGTGCTAGTATAAAGTCTAAACTTTGTCAATTTCTTGAAAATTACAGATCAAGTAGGTATAACCACACTTTTTTTGCACATTTAACTTGAATGCAGTTTAATTAAATGCAGTCAATACATTCATTGAATTTCAATCAAGTCTGCATCATTTTGCGGTTGTGAAGTCTTAGGTTATAATTTCATAATAGAGTCTATTGATTTTATTGTAGCAGCACAAAATGTCGATCTTAAAAATTGTTTTCCATAACCTATTTATATTTCTGCATCATAATTGATAAAAATGTATCTAAATTTGTGATAAAGTCTCAGATAAAGAGCACTTTACATCCGTGTTCTGCAAAATTGGGGTTATGCACCCTTTTGGGGGTTTGAGATTATTGCAAATTCATACTGCTATTGCCAGACATATTTTTAATCAAATTTTCCTTTTGAGCTCATGTTTTCAAACTATATGTCGTTGCATCTAAGGGTACTGTAGGCTTTCACCAGTTGACATTTTCTACCTTATGTTTGACTCAGCTTAGCGAAATATAGCCCCAAGTGTCATCAATATCAAAAATCACCATTTTTTTTGCCAGGGGATACACAGAAGTTTGACTAGGCTCTGGTTAACTATATTTCATGACTTGATATTGGGTATCATGAAATATAGAAAAATCACAAACCTTTAGTTGTTAAAAATGTTTTCAAGTTTAATATTTGACTGTGAAACTTGTTTCAATGGTTGAGATCACTGGATAATCCAAGGCATATAACAGTAAGGCAGAAACAAAATAAATTCAATTTAATTGATGATGGAATACGACATTTCCAGTTATCAATGCAAATAGACAAATTACAAAAAGCATTAGAATTATCAGTCCAGACTAAAAGGCAGTAGTGAATTTTCGCCCCTTTTTGGGGAAGGGTGATCTGTAGATCAAAATGTGCTCCTAGGTGTGTTCACAGGATTTTCTTAACAGCTATAAATGGATATTTGACATTTTTGAAATAACTAGAATAAATTCGGAAATTCATAGAATTACTTTGCAGCTTATGTGTGGCCTATTATTTTTTTAGACGAAAGCAAAAATAATGAAGATTGGAAAAAAACAAACTTACATAAAATCGAACTAAATACAAACTTGTTAAAGTCGAAACAGGAAACTATATTATATTCTATTAAACACAAAAGTATTCACAAGTAAGAGATTTCCACATGAAAAGATTATTATTGAATATGAACTAAATAAACACACATTTATATTCTGTTCAATAATCACTTTATCATTATAATATCAACTCAAGTCTTCCTGCTTTTTCTTTAGCAAATGTATCTAAAATTGTTGCTTGTGAAATTGCAATATTCAAATGTACATGCAACAAAGCCAATCCCACTAGCCGATCTTCTCTAATTGTGTTTCCAAGCCATTTCTGCAATTGTTTTAGTGCTGAGAAGCTACTTTTGCCAGTTGCTACAGTAATTGGTAATGTTGCAAGAACTTTTAGTAATATGTAGGCCATATGGTACTCTGTAGGATCACAGTTTTGTAGTACTTCAAAAGAAGACGTGGGGTACTTTGCCGGTATTCGTATTTTCTCGTATTCATTTGGTTCTCTAGTTAATCACCTCAACTTGACCACAACTATATATATATATATATATATATATTTTTTTATTATTATTATTTTTTTTTTTATAGTTTTATTTTCGTTTACTACAACATTTGTCTTTGCAAAATGTTTTATTAAATAAATCATCATCTAAAATTATTTTTAAAGTTTTATGAAAATAAGAGGGTGGCATTTTTTGTGTATTAAAGGGGCATACAGGTACTTAAAATTTAGAAACCACTGCTTCAAAAAATTCTGAGACCTTTAGAATTGGTTCAATCAAAAATGTTTCATTTTTAATTAAATATATTTATTTGTGCTCTTACAACAATTTATTTTTAAAATAACTATATCGTATTAGGGGTCAAATTTTAATACAATAGCCTATATATAATTGAAAATTATTTCCAGACACTGAAGAAAGGAGCTACTGATCATGAAAAGGAGGAGTTTCTCAAAGAAGCAAAGTTGATGAGGTAATTTTTATGTTGTTAGTGATATCTTCTTGCACTAACAATGTTGAAACTTGGGACTAGATCTTAAGAACGCATTCTTATTTTCAGAAATCAATTTCTCATAATTACTTTAGAAAAATTACTATTAAAGAGCGAGTGACTGAAAGCTCTTTTATTGTTTGTAAGCATGTAATGGATATATTTCATCCTTGTCTAGATTAAATATGCCCAAAGTAGGATACTTCTTATCAGACCTTGTATATCTATGTCAGATGTATTGGGTCATCCGGAAAGTTTTGCGTGTTTTTTTTTAAGATAAATACCAACGAAGTAGTACAAAAACATACTAAAATTTTATTGAATCTCAAAAGCCCCCTTTTGTTCTTTGACTTTTTGCCAACTATCTGGGAGCTGGAAAATTCTATTTGAAAAAAAAATCATTAGGCGTATTTATAAAAAAGTTTTCAGGTACTGTTTGACAGTCTCCAAAAAATGCTCATAAAACCTCAGACCGTTCAAAGAATTTTGAAATGACCTCAAGAGGTGAAAATCTGAGGGAGCAAGGTCTGGTGAATATGGGGTAACACAAAACATCCCAGCCATACTCAATAAGTCTTTGTCTGACATTCAGCGAAATGTGGGGCCAAGTATTGTCTTGCGGGAAGACAACACCTCGATGATTGGTCAGTTCTGGCATCTACTTCGATTTCTGCTTTTAATACTGCCATTTAAGAACAGTATTTTTCCAACTGTATTGTCTGATTTTGTGGCAACAATTCATGATAAACAATTCCTCTGTAGTCCCACCATACAGAAAGCATTACTTTTTTAGGATGCAGTCCCCCTCTTGATGTTAAGCCGGTATCATCTTTGAGGCTGAAATTTCCACTCTTAAATTTAACAAACCACCTTCGAACTGTGGCCTCAGAAGCAGCACTATGTCCATATACAGCACACATTTTATGAGCAGTCTGACTTGCATTTTTTCCTTAAAATAAAAGAGCATAATATGACGAAAATGAACTTTTTGATTCTCCATTCTTAGCACTGCAGTGAACCAAAAATTATGCCACAACACATGCTGTAATTATGCAGTGTAAGCAGAAAAAAACGAATTTAAACATCTGCTTCAATCAAGGTCACTCCTTATCAGTGGTAGAAAAATAATAATAACAAAGCTAGCTGCGATTTGAAAACACGCAGAACTTTCCAGATGACCCAATACTTCCTTTAATACTAGATGTGTTATCAATTGACTATTTCAAATTTGATATAAACTTAATACTTATGGAATGAAAATAATTATTACATAAAATGATTCCCTTTCAGCAATTTCAAGCATGACCATATATTGCAACTTCTAGGTGTATGTTTTGATAATAATCCAAACTTTATTATTCTTGAGCTTATGGAAGGTGGAGATTTGCTATCGTATTTACGAAGTAATAGGCCAACAGTAGTAAGTGTAGTTCAAATTTACGTTTACCTTTACAAGTTTACAAAGTATTACTTCAGATCTTGTGCCTAAAGTTTCTTTTACATTTTAGTTTGAAAGTAGTAATTTAACCATGGATGATTTGATTCAAATATGCATTGATGTTGCTCAAGGATGCAAGTATTTAGAGGACATGCATTTCGTTCATAGGTAAGAAAGCAAAACATTAATCAAGAAATATATGAATACTATCACACATAACCAAACTAAACGATTGATACTTTAATTTATACTTTAGAAACCTTATTAACTATTTTTTTTTTTACGGATTAGTTTTTGAAGTTGAATTTTTATTACTACAGTTAAATAGCGTAAAGTTATGTCTAAAATTTATGAAAAGCTAATTTTATCTTTCATAAGCTGCATACAATACTGATTATTTTAAATTATCAAAAATGAAAGCATTTGTAGGTTTTAAAGTGCTTATAATAATTACAAAATTAATAAAGTTACTACCAAATCTCAAAGTTGTGAGGATTTCATTCTGCATTTAGCAAATCTTACTGTAAAACATTACTAATCTGTGTTAGTCAAGTTCTCTAACCTCTTAAAATGTTTCTCTATCCCTCTGTTTGATTCTCCTTACTTCATTTCTATTCTTATCGAATAATTTTATCATTGAGTTGAACATCTCCAAATAGAGTTTCAATAAAATAACAAAAAACAAATAATATGGGAAATGAAATGAATCAATAGCAAAATTTTGAATAAAACAATAAATAACAATGCTCTGCAAAAAAAAAAAAATTTTTGTTCGAGCCCGGCTGATTCTTACATAAATTGACCTCCTGAATCCGAATATAACCCTGTTTTCCCCCATCCTGTACAGTTTTTCAGGGGACGCACCCCTCTGTGTTTATCACTTTTCGATATAATTTTATGGACATAAATTTGATTTGGAGTGGGAAAAAGGATTATTTTAACGATTAAATTTCTTCTGAGGGGCTTGAGAGGTGAAAAGCTCTAAAACATAAACATTTGTAACAAGGAGGAGGATTTGTCCCCTTAAATTGTAAAAAATATCATTAAAAATAATCGTTTTTTCTGGGGGTTTTTCGCAATTTTTTCATTTATTTTCTACATATTCCAAATTCTAGCCCCTCCTCCCCCCTCCCCCTAACACCCAACTAATAAAAATATATAGCAACAATTTTGGCTAAAAGCGGGTGAGGGGGAGAGAGTTCCCAAATCCCTCGCAAGAAAGTTTGTAAGATTCACTGTATGAAGGTGACGCTCTCAATAACTCGCACACTTCGTGGTATGCGCAGGAATTTTCATGCTTTGACAATTTTAAACTTCCATTGTTTTTATCACTATAGTTGTGAACTGATATCATTACTTTCGCGACTGTAGATTCAACTTTTCGGTATTCTTGGCGTGGACTCTGAGTTTCCAAGTTGTTTAAATTGTGTAAAACATTCCAAATTTTTTGCTCCAACTTTTTCAAATTGAATTATAGTATGTGAGTGTAAGTTGTGATTAATACCGAGCATTCATTTATTGTTTAATTATGCCACCCTAGTGTAAAATCATCCCGATAGCTTCCGCTGTGTTTGCTGTGAATTGACTTTAAAAGCGCAGCGAAAACCCCTTTATCTGCTTCTTAAAATTGCTCATCAATTTAATTTTTATTATTGCCAAGTTGGCGGTCAGGACAAGTATTGGGCTCCAAACAGTGGAAGATATACAAAAGTAACAATCTGTGAGATGACAGCGAGGTTTGCGCCAAACCATGGGCACAGCAAATGGCATTGATTTATGGGTACCTTTGAGCCATTTAGTCAAGCTACTGTAACAAGTTGTGCAGCAAAACTTTGGAGCCCAATCCTTGTCCTGATTGCCAACTTGGCAATTAAAGTAAAATTTAATGGCAGTTTTAAGAAGCGTAGAAATAATTTTTCGTTGCGCTTTTAAAGTCAATTCACAGCAAACCTAGCAGAAGCTATCGGGATGGTTTTACTCAGGGGTGGCATAATTAAACAGTAAATCAATGCTCGGTATTAATCACAACTTACACTCACGTACGATAATTCAATTTGAAAAAGTAGGAGCACAAAATTTGGACCATTTTACAAAATTTAAACAACTTTGAAACACAGAGTCCCCGCCTAGAATACCGAAAAGTTGACTCTACGATCGTGAAAGATGTAATGAGGGAAGGTAACGATTACAGTTCACAACTATAGTGATAAAAGCAATGCAAGTTTAAAATTGTCAAGGCATGAAAATTCCTGCGCAAACCACGAAGCGCTCGAGTTATTGAGAGTGTCACCCTTGTACAATGAATCTTACAAAATTTATTGCGAGGGATTCGGGACCTCCCCCCCCTCACCCATTTTTAGCCAAAATTGTTGCTACATATTTTTATTAGTTGGAGTTAGGGGCTGGAATATGTAGAAAATAAATGAAAAAAACAGAAAAAACGATCATTTTAATGATTTTTTTTTTTACAATTTAAGGGGACAAATCCCCCAAATCTTTCTCCTTGCTACAAGTGTTCATTTTTTAGAGCTTTTCACCTCTCTAGCCCCTCAGAAGAAATTTGATGGTTAAAATAATCCTTTTCCCCACTCCAAATCAAATTTATGTCGATAAAATTATATCGAAAAGTGATAAACACAGGAGGGGGTCCCCAGGAAACTGTACGTGATGGGAGAAAACATTGGTCATATTCGGATTCAGGAGGTCATTTTACATAAGAATCATCTGGAATGGTGTCAGAGCTTTTTTTCATGCAGAACAGTGTAATTTCTTTGCAAGTTTGCAAACCCATGAAATGACTAGGGACTTACTTGACCCTTTTTCATAAAAATTTCCCTAGTTTTACTGCTTTGTATAAATAATATATGTGCAGGATTCCTCTTGAGAAGGTTTCCCTTAATACCATGGTAAAATGTAATTGGTTTTTGGTTACTTTATTGTATTTATAGTAGCAAACGGGTTATGCTTTGAATCTATGGTATGTATGAGTTGCAATGTGAACCCATCCCATATATTGCACCCTCTTATTTGAGAGAATCCAGTAGAGATTAGTACAAATAAGTTCAGGAGCCTGTAGTGAACCCGAGTAATGCCAAGTAGTTCACAATTACACCTTTGTAGTACTATGATGACTAAAAAACTTCTAGGCTTCTTCTTCAAGTTGATCGAGCATTGATAAAATATATATAATTACAAAGCTCTGAAACAAGTGTATATACAATTATTCAAGCTAAACATTGAGTACTTGGAATGAAACATTGAGTACTAAAAAAAAAAATTGTAGTTTATGGGGTATAATTTTGTAGTTCTGTCATCTATCATCTGAGGCTGGAGTACAGATCTGTATGTGAGAGCTGAATTAATAATTTATGAAAAATTCAATTTGACAACCACACTATCTAGAGGTTAAGAGAGGGAATTCGGTACTTGGCATCCATTAACCCCAATAGTTGTACTGCATCTTAATAATTTACCTAAATTAGAGTGGCTGACTATTTTATATTTGTTCACATATATCTCTCTCTTCCTTGCAGAGACCTAGCAGCAAGAAATTGCCTTGTATCTAGCTATGATAGAGATCAGAGAATAGTGAAAATTGGAGACTTTGGTCTAGCACGTGACATATACAAAAATGATTACTATAGAAAAGAAGGTGAAGGTCTTCTTCCTGTTCGATGGATGGCACCTGAATCGCTCGTGTATGGTGTCTTTTCAAATGAATCTGATGTCTGGTAGGCCAACTGTTTATGATTTAAAATGGAAGATAATTTTATTTTTATCAAAATTCTGATAAAAACGTGATTTATTTTATGTGATTTTCAACAGGGCTTTTGGTGTACTTTTATGGGAGGTGATAACACTTGGTATGCAACCATACCCAGCTAGGTCTAATATGGAAGTTCTGTATTATGTCCGGGCTGGAGGACGCTTAGAAAAACCAGAAAATTGTCCAGATGATTTGTAAGTACCATGTATTCTCTATTTACTGTATTAAGTGAACAACATACAGCTTATGTTTCATCACATTTCTACAGAAACAGTAGTTTGAACACACATACCTATCAACCTTTCTGAAAGTATTACAGAAAAACATTTGACCTTTTAGGTGGAAAAAATATTTTCCTTATTGTTTTTTTTGATCAAATTTTCAAGTAACATCAATTTTGAAGTTTTTGTGCCAAGCCAATGGCAACCATGAAAGAAAAACATCGGAATCAGTGATTGCCCAATTGTCATCAAAACCTTTTTCGGCACTAATATTCAAGAAAAACCACCTAAAACATTCAGAAAAAGTTTCATTAATTTTTTGCTTGTATTGCGCCTTTTTGTGTAAAATATCTTCAAATCGGTTATGCCGAGTTCAAACTGTTGTCAAACACATAACAATATTAGGGAAATGATTAAGTTTTTCTCCTTTGATTTGTTTTCACACGATTAATTTGATGCAATGTTGCTGAGGTGGCATTTTTAATCGCTTTATAGCTTATTTTTCACGGTGTTCTTTGTTGACAGTTGCACATTACTTTTTATGTTGTAAAAATCGTACAGATTTTTTTTGTCTTGGATTTTGGCAGGTATGTACCTATATATAATCAGTTGGTTTGAGTTCAATCTCTTGCATTGCATAGTTGATACACTAAACTAGAATCTGAGCAAGCACCAAAGCCACCGTTACAAGTTTTTGAATTATGTTTATATATGTGGTTGAGATTATAAGAGTTCCTTAAATCTCACTTGTTCTCAGAATGTTTAATTTTGTATTAATATTCCTGGTATGTTTTCAGGCATGAAATAATGTTAGGTTGTTGGAGTTATGATTCAGACAATCGTCCTACTTTTTGTTATTGTTTACATGCTTTAAAAGAAATCAGAACGAAACTGGTCTCGTCTACAATTGAGATGCCATCTGTATATAACTTCGATTACTTTAATCAAAGAAACTTAGGTAAGTGCGTAAACATTATTTCAAAATGTATAATTAGTAAAATTTATGCTTATTTAAATTTCAAAATTAAAATTCCATTTCTGAAGCAAATCTTTAAACTGAATTACACTACATTGAGAAATTGACAATTCAAAATATTGTATCGTCAGAGATTCATCTTATGTGTTGGCTCTCAAGTTCTTTCAATAATATTTTATTTTTCAGTTACATTCAAGGTATAAAAGGATCTTAAAATTGAACGAAAAAAGTGATTTTTCAGGAAAGAGGGTAGTTTTAATAAGAGACTGAAAGAAAATTAAAATACAATTTAACAAACAACTCTTTAAATATATGCTCTAAAGCCACTATACAAAACATGGTTGGGCAAATAACAATATCAAGTATTTGAATATAGAACTTGGAAAAAAATTTTGTAAACGAAAGTGATGAAAAAGTATTGGTAGGTCAGAAAGGAAGAGCCTGACCAACCACACAACACAAAGTGGTATTTCCTGCTTATGAGCAACAAAATTGCTTGAAAATATCAATTTGTTTCAGGAATTTTACTGCATAGAGTTTGAGCAATATCTACTATGCTGCAAGCTACTTTAAGCAAGATATAAATATGCTCTCAAAAGTGTTAAGGATTTCATTCTTTAAATTACATTAATAAATTGCAAATTTTCAAAAACTTTATTTCAGACAAAGTATTTTCACACCATTATCTGTTAGTGCTATAACCTTTTGTGTTTCAAAGCCTTGTGTACATCTTAAGATTATTCCATAATTAGGTCCTCTCGTACGTATACTCTTGACTACATTTTGTATATGCTTTTATTTTGTTATAAACATCATTAAACTTGCTTTTCATCAGGTTTTGACAACTTAGGATATTGTGGGAGTATAATGAGAGCATCAATTGCTTCATCTAAGAGTGCCTGTGTAGCCGTAACAGGTAGCCTTAAACTAGATATTGCACCTTTAGCACTCAAAATATACGATGCACCATATCACCATTTTATATACTTGTAAAATGTGCACTTGGACAACTATGTGTCATTTGATTTTGGTCACTGCACAATAAGTTGGATCTGATAAATCAACTGCAGCATTTAAATTGAAATATTCACCAAACACAGTAGTTGCAAGACTAAACATATTACATACAGCATTCATTATTAAAAAGTAATTTAATTTAGAAATCTACTAATTTCTTGGAAAGTTTAATCTGCTTATTATGTGTATTTCTCTTACAATGTACTATATATTTAATTACATAAATGCACTTTTTTTGCACCAACAACTTAGAGCAGAAATTCATTAACTGACAAAAAAAAACATTTTAAAGTAAAGCCTTTTAAAGACTTAAAATGAATTTTTAGAACAAAAATCAAAATAAGTATCTGGTGCTAGAAACGCATTTTCGAAAAATGTCAGTTAACAAGTTTCTGTTCTAAGCCAATAATATGTAAATTCATTCATTTGTACTATTTAAGATAATTTTTATCTCAGCTATTATAATTTAAAGTAATTAATCAGTTTCTTAAAACTTGTAATTTCTAGACTAAACATTTACATCCAGTATATTGTGATACACAGGCTGCGATTGATGCATTAGAAACCTTAAGCTCAGGATATAAGCTGAAGTTATACCTCTGCCTTCTTTATGAGCATTTTCTTTGAGCTTTCATTCTGCCGATTATAATTAAATTTATCAATTCTAAAAGAATTTTAAGTTGTATTATAATTATTTATTGGGATATTTAACATGCACCCCTCCTGTATTGTACTTAATAAATACCTTGAATAGAATGCATCCTCTGTTGGTAGTCTGCATGCAGCTCAGAATTAATTCCATATAATCTCAATTGCAAATATCTGAAATTGTTTTTTAAATATAACATAAAATTGTGTCTTGATCATTTTCCCTCTTTTATTTCTTTTTTATTCATATTTCATGTTTATAGTCATGGAAGTTTATTCATAGTCATGGAAGAGATTTAAGAAATTTGTGTCCATTGTATCCTTTTTCAATGTGATAAACTAATTTTTGTATATTATTTCAGGAGCTTATATTGGAAGACATGATGAAGACACAGATGAAAATAAGCTATTGGATCCAAATTTTGATTCTCGAAGTACGCAAAGTGATCCCCCTACAGCCTCGGACGTTATAGTAAGAGAGATTAACGTTATAGTAAGAGTGTTTAATGAGAAAAGTTGTCCTTTATTATTAATTCTAATTAGATATTTTGAAATTTTTGGTTATCCATTGGCGTTTATTTTGATGTTTTGAGTACATATTCCAACTAGTAAAATAAATTTCATGACCCATCTTTTTAGTCTTTGTCACTTAAGGGTCCACAGGAAATAATTTTTCTGGAAATCAAGAATCACCTTTGTTGAAAATCTAACTGCTACCATTTTCCACACAACACAACTTGATGAGTGACAATAACCAATGATTACACAAACACTGAAATATGCTAATGTTTAATGCTTTCTGTTTGATGTAATTCAGAAATAATATCTAAACATAACTTGAGCCTTCTGGTTGGTTACTACTTCATTCACCAAATTAGCCAAATTTTTTATATCTTTTCCACCAAATACAATTCACATGATTTTATTTAATTTCAAGTGTAAACCAGTGCTGTTAACTTAGTTCATTACAAGCCTCCTACAATTGAATTCTATGCCCCAGAATCAGGGTTAGTAAATAGCCCTAATGAAATTAAAATTTGCTCTTTCCAAATATTTAGTCATATCTACCCATTACATGATTTTGTTATAAGGCTTTAATTTATGTACAATTGTTCAATGTTAAATTTTTTCAGGCATATTTTATTCAGTTAAAAGTTGCATTGAAACACAAAAAGTTTATTTCGCTTCAAAAAAAAGTACAGTGAATTAAAGTTTGAGCACTGCATATCGTGCTGTTGATTAAAAATTCACATTTTCTGGAATCAAGCAACATAGTATTCACAACTCTCTGTGGATGCCTGGTTCACAATATTGGTTAAATAAAGTAGTGACTAATTCGGGAATGAGTAGACACTTGTGTAGCATTAAAGAGTGAGGCTGAAGACTTGAAATTACATATTATATTAGTGAAGACTAAAGTTCTTAAATGTTTTGTGTTAAATAATAAAAATAACTTGTAATTCAATCAGCAATATATTTTCCATATATTTCGATCTACAAGTTACTCAGACAGGTTCTAATCTATTAACTATTGCATCTGCTTTTGATGCTGTTAGGTTTTGAGACTTGATAAAAAAAAATAATGCAAAATATATTCATTTTTATAGCTAGAGGCAAATCCTGCATCCATGAGACGATCCCTCTCTTGGACAAGCGCCATGTTCCAGTCATCAGAAATGCCTGTGGCATCTGCAATGAAACTCTCAGGAAAACTAAAGGGAAGAAAACTCACAAACAAATATTTAGAGCTCCTGGGAGATAATCAGGACTCTGATGGTTATCAGTTGCCCTTGCAATGCAATAAATCACTTCAAAAAACGCTTCCTGTTAGCGAGAATAAAATTTATCTTGCTAATGTGATTTCTTCATCCAGTCAAGTGACTTCACTATCATTATTAAATCATCAAACATCTGTGAGTGATTTATCAGACTGTGAAAGCAGCACCAATTTGCCTAGTGATAGTGCTCACGAGCAGTCATCAGCTTCTAATGAACTAGACTTAATGCTAGAGAATTTTGGAAGAGACAGATCGACTAGTGTGTCAACTCCCGATTCAAATCATTCTTGGTTAGAAGACTGTGATAAGTGGTCCTTTTCTACAGCTTCAACTGCAACTTGCCCTATGGATTTCACTCTAAACAGCCAAAACAATGATAACATTGTATCTGCATCATCTTGCAATGGAGGAGTCGATTTAGATCACTCATTAAAGTCATCATATTGCTAAACATTAATAATCAACTTTTCATTTTATATCCTCATGCTACATTCAGAACTTGAGTTATTCTTATATCCATGACATTTCAGAAAGCTTTTAATGATTAATGACCTTTTATAGTTTTGTGCTGATATGATGAGTAATTTTTTAGTATTTCATGTCAACAGCCTCTTGAGTAAAATAATTATTTTTTAATATAAAAATGAGTTACGTTTGAATCTACATATTGATATATGTTTTATTGCCATTTATTGTACATGAAATCTTCATCACTTGTAAACCTCGTGCTTAATCAGTAAATTTTGGCTCTTAAAAATTTGCACTTTTATGCATGTATGAATAAATTTCTATAACTGGTCATAGAATTTCAGAAAACCATAATACTAAATATATTATTTATTACAATTGCTTGGTTATTTGTAAAAACTATCCACTTTGAAAATTTTCATTTAAATTAATTTAATCCATAACAAAAAATCATCTCTAATCAGTATACTAATGAACTTGTAAATTAGGTCCAGTTGCCATACTTGAAATAAAAGTGCTCTTTGAAAATCAATATTTCATGTGTTCGTCAAATATGGAATTATGGTTTAATTATAAGAACTCATAATATTAAATCTTGGTAGATTTATATAAAATGACACTCCTGCAAAAAAAAATTTTTAAAGTTCGAGTTTGTTTTATTTATTTTTGTAATGCTTTGTATGTGTTCTTTCTCTTTGAGTCATACTTCTCATAATTTTTGTTATGATAATTATAATGTAACTAAATGAGATGCATAATTTTTAAGCCAACTTAAGCTGATATTATATTTGATCCCTGTATACCATGCTGACTAATTATACTAAAACAGATTTTCAAACAAATTTGGAATCCATTCAAATCTACTTTTCATCTTACATTAACCTCACATTAATCATGTAAAAATTTTTAATGGGCATTTTCACTGTCATAGGTGTATTGAAATTTAAAAAGGAATTGTTAATAACGCTTATTTTTCTATTCATTTTTGTTGAAGGTATTTAATTCTTACATATATATTATTTGCTTTTTAATTCACTTTTCTTTCATGAGCATCACAATAGAATATTTCATTGCATAAAATGCTTTTCATTGTATTTGCAAAGATGCTTTTCAATTTGTAAATAATATATTTACCACACACATCTGTATATTTTTCATTTACTTCTAATTAAAAAAAACAGATTTAGAGAATATTGTTAATAATTTTTATACGTCTGCATGTTAATTGTTATATTTATCAATTGTACTTTTAAGTCCTCTAAATTTACTATATACTGCTTATGAAGTATCGAAAATTAATGGTTGATAAATGTTAAATATTAAGTTAATGTATACAAATCATGTATAGAAAATCTGCAATGTCACATGCTTTCATTCTCAGTATTCAAATTTTTTATTTTTATCTTCAAACTATTCCCTTTGAAGACTCTTAGTTTTTTTTTTCCAATTTATTTTAGATGCTTTGAACAATTAAGAATGAAGGAAATATAGTAATATTTACGTGTAAGCAGAATCTGTTCTATGTTAGAAGCAATCAAATGTATTAAAATTACGTTAAAAATGTATTAGAATTATTAAAAATTGATCTTTGTGCTATTTCATGCTGGGGATTAATTACACCTTGTGTGTTGACTGTTAAGGAACAAAAAAAAATTTGATCCCTTTGTTAATTCTTAAAATATATTCCTTTATATAATACTGGTAGTTCTCAATATTCAAAACTCACTTTTTAATAATTTTATTGAGATTTTTTTTTTAAGTAATGACTTTTTTATTTTGATGCTTGTTGGTACTTGAAAGCATGTTCACGAAAGGTGTAATTCGTTATTCCTGTTCTGTATATTTTATTTAAAGTTTTAAACTGTCAACTATAGATAATGTAAATAAATGTTTTGTTTTCTGTGTAAAATGTACTCTGGTCTAATTTCTTTTGTGAATACCCCCAAAGTGTTTCATTTTCATAGCATAATTTTGTTAGAAACTAAAGTAGTGCTGTGAAAACAAAACAGCAACATGCTAATCTACTTTTAACAATTTTTTGGCACTAAATTGGTGCACCAACATTATATACATCTTAAGTAAAACAGTCATGAGGAATATTGCTGAAAGACATTGTTCGATGCACACTTTCCAAACAAAACCTAGGCGTTTAAAGAACAGTATTGTTATTTTGCCCTGCCATTCGTCTTAAAAAGCCTTAGTTTGATTTCCACTGAGCAAGTTACAAATGTGTTTATTAAGATATATATCATATGAGTATATATATATATATATATATATATAGATATCTTATATGGTCAGTTTTCTAAAGTCCCGTCTAACTTAATGGGGAACATGTGTTGTAGTCATTTTATTTTCCTGTTTATCGGTTATATGGTCGGGTTGTTTTATCTTTACAATAAGGTTATCGTTTTTTTTTTTTTTTTGAAAAATTGTAATTGTTGTAACATTTCTTGAGGCGAGGAGCAACACAAGGAATGACCAGAGGAAAAAGAAGTATTTGTGGTCCCGGAGAGGACCTGAATTTACGCCTTTACTTCCCTCCATTTCTCTTTTGCATTGAATCATTTTATCGGCGTTACCCACCCAATCCCCCGATAATCTTCCTCCCCAAGCACAACAAGTGTACACCTGTCTGTTTATTGGTTGAAGTTATCTCTTCCTGTTTGAAAAGTACGTTGATATTGAGACGAAAAGAAGGAAATTTTTCTTTCATTTGGATTATACGTGACGAATAAGAACGTTCATTTATGTTTAAAAACAATATTTTTTAGTCTGCTAATAAATCGTTCTTTACCGCAAAATAAAAACTGGAACGAAAAAAAATAAATTTAGAATGTGCGATCTTTTATGTTGTTGCCATTCCAATAAAAACAATAATAATTAAATTCCATTACATTCATTTTAAAATGTTCTAGATTGAATTTTAAATTTCGACAGGACTGAAACGGGGAGTTGAAAATTGCAAAAAATTCTGTCTACCTGTGTGCCAAATCCCATCATTGTCACTGCCGTAGATTCGTCAGGACTGTGATAACGAAAAACAGAAAACCAACACTTCCTTTTATAATAGTAGAGATACGTGCATTTAATCTGGCTACACGTACGTATGCGTACTGTATTTAGATTGGTAAGGTAAGCTATTAAATTTCACGAAAAAAATATTGCATATTTCTTACTGTAGTTTTTACTTCGTGAATTAATTTTTTAAATGCTCTTAAAATTTTAATTATTTGTTTATGAGCACTATATTCTGATAGGTGAATATAATCCTGCCATAATTAAATAGTGTAGTATTGTTCCGCATATATGGTCATCCCTCTTATAAGGTCTAATATTTCTGAACCGCTGAGCTGATCATATAACCGATACTAACTGTATATACACAGTCCAGTCACATTAATGTGACCAACTGTCAAAAGCCAGAATAACCACCTTTGGCAGAGCGGACCACTGCGAGACGTGCAGGAAGAGAGTCAATTAGGTTTCTGAAGGTGTTCACTGGGATGTTGAGCCATGCCGACTCCAGTGCCGTGGCCAGCTGCATCAGATTACGCGGTTGAGGATGCAGGGTGTTTGTTTTCAGGCGTTTCACGCCGTATACGCCAACGTCCATCTGTCCGATGGAGCATAAAACGTGATTCATCGGGAAAAGCCATCTGTCGCCAATCTGTGGACGTCCAGTTACGGTACTGGCGTGCAAATTCCAGCCTTCGTCGCCGATGAACAGCAGTCAGCATAGGTACATTAACCAGGCGTCTGCTGCGGAGGCCCATGTGCAGCAACGTACGTTGAACCGTTGTTGAGGATACACTCTTGGTAGCCCCTTGGTTCATCTGGGCGGTCAGTTGCTCAACAGTTGCACGTCTATTCGCCCGAACGCATCTCAGTAGCCTTTGTTCGCCTCTGTCATCTATAGCCCGTGGTGTACCACATGTACCACGCTGCTGATTTTGGATAGTGCCATTTTGCCATGCGCAGTATACTTTTACCACGGCCGGCACGCGAACAGTTCACAAAATTAGCCGTTTCCGTAATGCTTTCACCCTTCGCCCGAAAGCCAATAATCATGCTCTTTTGGACGTCGGATAAATCGCTACGTTTCTGCATCACGCCAACGATTGAAATGCTTTCCGATGCCCTAGGACATCCTTTATATACACTCCACTGCAATGTGCTGCCACCTGCCTTTTGTGATTGGTTAGTTCACGTTGAAGTCGAAAGTAGGTGGTGGTCACATTAATGTGACTGGACTGTGTATATACATACAAGAAACCTTCATTTCTGCATACGTCACTCATGTGGCTCCCTCAATAAGACACTTACAAATTGTTCAGACATTCAAGTTTACTTAAAATATCTGAAATTTTTTTTTGAATATAAGGCCAGGTAACAGAAATAAAACTATTAAATACAAGCACACTTAAAAGTCAATTAAAACAAAAATGTAATTTGATTTTTAAATGAGGGATGAATCCATAAGCAAATTACTATGTAACTTGTTTTTTCCGAACCTTTTTAACTCAAATTATAGGATATGTGGAATTATATTTCACTCCCTAAATTACCCCATTACTTTAATGTAAACCGCTTGTTTAATTGAAGTTATTTTTGGATAATTCGAATATATTCCTATCAACAAAACAGTTTTCAGATCCTACAGCATAGAGCAGAAATTCATTAACTTACAAAATACATTTTTACTATTGGGGTAAAGGCAACTATACTGCTTTCAAATCTTGCAACGCTCAGAGGGTTAAAGACTAATTAGTTTCTAGGTCAAAACGAAAATTTAAAACAGTTTGACAGTGTTATATTCAAACATGTTACAAAATGAAAATATATTTCTCATCGTTATGGAAATTAATAGGTATTTACCATGTCCAAAAAAAAATCTAGTTAATGAGTTTCTAGGGAAAGCCGACGGCTTACACAAGCTTGCTTAAATTTTTACCTAAAGCCGCGTCCACACCGGAGAAGCAGAGCAAAACATGGATGATTTATTAACCCCGGAGACAGGTTTGATTGGCAGCTCGTTCAGTGTAGACGGTGAATGAACAGTTTGAGCACAAGCAAAATGATCCGCTTCTTGTCGGTACATCAAAGGAAAGCAAGTGCTTGTGCTCGCTCTATTTGGACGGCGTTTATTCGTTCCGTTGCTCGACGTTCAATCAATCACCGGGGGCATCGTTAAGAAACGGGTCGGGAATCGGAACATAGACATATTTATATTTCTTCGGATTTTAAAGTGATACTATTTTTTAAGTAGTCTATTTGTAAGCATTGTGTGTTTTGCATACATAGTTGACGATTAAAACTTAGTTGTGAAAATGTAATCTGCCCATATAAGTGTCAAAATTCATGTGTCCATCCATGTGTATTTATATGGTCTATATTAGTGGTCTTGGCACACGGGTAGTCCGAAGTTTTTGCAATTTTTGTGTCCAGACTGAATTTTAAAATTCAATCTAAAACATTTTTTAAATAATTTATTGGAATATAATTATTATTGTTTTCTTTGGAATAACAGTTGCATAAAAAGTTAGTAGATTCTAAATGTATTTTTTCCGCTTCCGTGTTCATTTTGCGGAGAAAGATTTGTCAGCAGACTAAAAAAAAACAAATAAAGTTTAAACTTTAGTTACTTAGTTCTTTTTTTTATATCCTTGATCGTAAAAGATAGAGTACAATTTTCAACGGATTTGAAATCTGCGGAAAATTTCACATTAGATCTATACCTAAAAATATGATATTCAATAAATGAATAATTTTAAATTGAAACTTATATTTTTTCCACTTTCTGTGAAGAATGACTTTCGTTTGACTCGAGATATCACAGATTTCATTTCCTACGCTCAAACCATTTCACAGCGAAGAAAAGCAAAACAAATTAAAAAAAACATATTGACTGGTATTGTTAAGTACTTTTTTGTAAAATCGGGATCGTTAAAGACAAATGAAAATTTCAACAGATTTGAAATCTGAATAAAATCTAAACCCCTAAATCTCTACCTTCCATTTGATTTTCTTTTAATAAATAATTTTTCAATTAAATATTTATATTTTGGTAGGAGATTGTGACGTCACGCCGATTGGATCTCTTCGCAATTCGAATTTGACCGAATTTGGCAATGACGAGGTCATTACGGCGCTGCCCGAGGTGTTTGTTTGCGAAGCAAATCATAGTTCATAATATTCATAATTTGGTTTGCGAAGCAAATCAAATTAGAATTTGAGGGAATCCATTCCAATAGGCTACGAATTTCCATTTGGTTTGTGAAGCAAACCAACGCCATAATTGCTGTTATATAATAGGCTTCGCAAACTAAATGGGAATTCTTAGCAATCACCACGCAGTGGCTAGTTTAAGATAAATTCGAGGTGGATATTTAAAATGTATTTAAACTTTTTTGCAATTAAAGAAAAATTTTTAAATTGTTGCACTGCAATATTAATACGTTTTACCGAAAAATGCCGAATTGAAAGAGACATTCAATATGTTGGAACATATGAGTGAAATATTCGGTAAGAAATTTTAATTTTGTAGGGAAATAATCTGCTAATATCAATTTTGCAAGTACGTATGGATATACATATATATATTAATAAAGTGGTTGCCACAGCCGCCGTCGCAGGATTGAAAACACGGTTTGTTCAAAATTGTACAGGGTTAACGATGAAGTGGATTATTTTCCGAGGCGGCTATTAGTTTAGGGTTTATTAAGTGTCCCAGTAGGAAAAGCGTAATTTCTACCGCGTGTGAGCTAAAGACGTATACATTTTCAGTCTTTTGGCTGCTGAGAATATTTTTCATCACGGGTGTCACCCAATGTCGTCTTTTTGGGGAACTTTTCCTCCTATTTCTCTTTAATAAATCTTTAATGATAATATACGCTGCACTCGCGATTATGCGTCGACTTCGTAAAGAACGGGATCTTAAACCAATTTGCTTCAAACAATAAGTTTGCAGTTTAACTTCAACACACAACCAACCAGATTGATCGCGAGCACATGGAACATTTTGTGTCCGAGCTGTCAAACCAGAAAAAACAGAGAGATTGATTCACCAAACCTGTCTCCGGGGTTAATCAATCGTCCATGTTTTGCTCTGCTTCTCCGGTATGGACGGGGCTTAATGGATGCAACAGAAAACTTAAACTATTGGTGACTCATTCTTTCTACAAATTCCTCCAGTGCATGTATACATTTTACTTCTACCTTCCTGTATCTGTGTCTCTAAGGTGGGGCCACAAGGCGTTTTGAGACGCACGGTCTTGTAGGTGAATAGATTTCTAATGCGCTGTTACATGGGGCAACGCTGGTAACCAAATCCATCTCGATGGTCGACCATCCGCTACTCAGACGCGATTTACAAATCGTGTCACATCGCCAATTTATCGTTTCTTCGGAGGTTGACACACGAGGCGACTTGTGAAGCTCGATTTTTCTTACTAACACGGAAGATCGCAACGAAAAGAAGCGCAACCTGGAGGCGCGATCTGGTGGTTGAATAGAGTTTTGCTGTGCCTGTCACACGGAGTTGCGTTGCTCGCCAAATTGTCAGTCTATTGCTTTTTTGGTAGCTGACACATGAGACGACGGATAAGGAAGAAAACCGATTGAGCCGCTCAGAAAACGACACCAAGTTCAGTAACCAAATCCCGACGATAGGAAGAAACGCAGTCCAGGTCGCGCTTCACATATTTAACGTGCACCATCCCCATATACACGAAGGTCTTTGGTTGGATAGAGTTTTCGAACTCGCAATCATCCGGTTGCTAATGCTCTATTTCAAAGTGTAATATAGTATGACTGTATAGTGTATAGATGTAATTACTGTATAGATGCAACAATGTATAGATTTAATCTTATATATTGGGTCGGCAAATAAGTTCGTTCGGTTTTATTCTGGAGCAGAATATATTTTATCCACAATCTCCATTATGCAGCGCAAACGAGCAACTAGCTAGCTCACGTGACAGGTGACGTCAATAGCATGTAATTTGTATATACATGACGGGTAACTTTGATTATTTTGCGAGCTGCGTGCTCGTAAACATGGAAGAAAGAAACGTCCATTTTTGCCACATTTTACTATTGTATTTCAAAAAGGTAAAAATCTCTAGAAGTGCATAAAAAGATTTGCAATGTGTATGTCAAAAGTGGTTCGCCAAGTTCCGTCCCGGTGATTTGGAACTAAAGCTTCGGTTTCCTAAGAAAGTGGAGCCGTTATCTAACAGTCATGGTGACGCAAGCATAACTAGACGGCCGTCTAAACAAGAGTCCAAAGGTGTCAATTTAGACGGACAGAATACGTTGGAGAATGGGCAACACAGACAGCTGTCATGGTTTATTTTATTTGAGAAACAAAACTAAGTGGTTTTTTATTCTCCAGTTCAAAGTTTCTTACTTCGGGATCGTTGAAGACAGAGTGAAAATTTCAACAGATTTCAAATCAGCGTAAAATTCTACGCCAGATCGATACCAAAAACAGTTTTATTATTCAATTATTTACCATTTGATTATTTAATTATTTATTTATTTAAAGAAAATCCCCTTTAAGGTATCGATCTGGTGTCAAATTTTCCGCAGATTTCAAATCCGTTGAAATTTTCATTCTGTGTTTAACGATCCCGATTTTACAAAAACGAACTATTCAATGGCAGTCAAAAATGTTTGTTTGTTTTGCTCCTCTTCGCTCGTTTGGCGCAGGAAATGAAATCTTGCCGCTACAAGAGAAAAAACGTTCTCCGTCTGTTTGAGACCGCTAAGACGACAGTCATGGAAATGGCGGCTCCGATAATTTTCGTTACGCTCACAAACAACGCTCTCTAGGAAACCAACACCATCTGTTAGTGTAAACAACGTTTTAGTGACGTCACCCACAGCTGCATCACGTCCGCTAGATCACGGCTACGCTTTCATAGGAAACCAAAGCTTTAGGGAACCAAAGCTTTAGAGACGTACCCCGCCGGGACCTTCGAGAGGACCTCTCGAAGGTCCCGACCCCGCTCAGGTCGTCCAACGGAGATTGGCTCAGCCGTAATAAAAGCTACCGTCGGTAAAAACCATCTCAAACTGTACGGGAGATTGACACGGAGCCTCAACGGAGACATCGTTTCTCCCTCAATATTTGGTTGCTACATGGGTTGACCGGGATTGTTTTTGCGCTTACAATCATAACAGTATTTGATCGCTATTTTTCGCCTTCAATCAAGGATTGTGAGCATTCATTGGGAAATAGGAAGAGAGGTCAGTCATACAGAATATATGGACGTGATCAACTTCGTACATCAATTTTTACACATGAGTTAAAAAGTATCAATTTCAAAGAAGCGGTCGTCAAAGTCATTATTAAAGATTGAACAAATAATGACATGACTCCACATTTTGGAGGGAAAACATTATATATTAAGTATGATTATTGTTATAAATATGAAGTTAGTCATGAGATATCGTTGTAAGGTGCATGAAAAATGATTCAAACTGATCACGGAAGAAACCGATACGAAAATCGTATTTCATGTTTGTAAATTACAATGCTAAGCCTACGTAACGATAAGATGCTCCGATACTGATATTATAATAATAACCGATTATAATAATTATGCTTGGAAATATGAATTGTGTACACAGCGACTTGAAAATTTCGATGCTGTTTGGTACCGGTATAATGTGAGAGACATAAGGTAAAAAAAAAAAAGTTTTTTCCTGTAACATGAGCGAAAATATTAAAGTAGGTAGGTAGGAAAAAGTTTTTTTTTTTTGCAAAATATTTTTAGCAAATACGCAAAAGGAAATACTATCTGAGTATTAATGTTAGATTTTAAATTGATCAGAGGGGTGATCAGTGATGTAAAATACCTGAGTATATTTATTTTTGCGAGTCAATATTCTGGATATATACTCAGGTATTTACTCAAATTGGGTATTTTAGTGGGTATTTATAATTTTTCTTCCGGTTTAACTGCTAATTCACCCCTAAAGAGTTTATTTATGACATATAATGTCAATCGTTTTAACGAACTTTTTTTTGTTTTAATTAAATTACATTTTTTTAAGTCTAAAAAAACTTTAGGGTCGGAATTTTTGCATTGTAATTTCAGGGTCGGTTGGGTTAAAGGAAACAAACCTTTTTTATAGCCTAAATATGAGTAAATTATACCAAACTTTACGAAAAGATATATACAGTGCTTTACCAGGCTTCCATGCTCTTACAGGTTGCTATTTTAATCCTTTTTTAAGGAAGGAAAAACTAAACCATATTTCTTAATGATAAATTCAGAGTCATTTTCGCATGCTTCAGCGATATCGCAAAGTTACCAGATTGTAATACAGACGAGTTATTTGGAAAAGAAGAATTTTTTGTATGATGTACAGTTTTAAAAGAATCAACAATATCAACAACGCCCGAGTAGCCACATTTATGAAGAGACGTACAAAATTGATCAAGAGAAAGATATATTACAATTGAAAACAACAGTTGATGGTACGATTCTGCCTCCTTACAAATCCGAACTACGGCAGCATTTATTAGGTTCATCATACATAGCTACTCTCTCTAGAGTCGCACACATTCGCCAAATCTGATTGAACTTTCTCACCCACTCAATATGGATGGAAAGAAGAGAATAGTCAATATCTCTTCAAATGGTTTGATGACTCCGTTTCTTTCGATTTCTCTTATAAATTAATCAATAACTTATTCACTTACATTTTTTAGATAGCATTGAACCAGAAGAAACCACAGAAGAAGGTGACGATAGTGATATCATAAGAGAAAATAACAGTGAGGAAATATTCTGACGAGAGGTCAGGAGAAGAATACGACTATAATACCGATAACACAGTAGATTTTAATGATGACTTATTTTCAAATTGATAAATAAAAATAATGAATTTTTAATTTTGTTTATTTAATAACCTACTTATAAAAAATATAATGGTATATAAGCATTCACGTTCGCACTATTTACACTTTATAAAAATATTAAATTGATTTCAACAAAATAGAAATGTTGATAAATTGTAAAAGTATAAATATATTTTGCTAAAATAAAAGTCATATGTCTGAGCATCGAGGAAGATATGTCAGCTGAAACAATAAAGTTGCCTCTCGGTGCTCGCACTCATTTCAGCGCACGGTACACTTATTGCATCAGTGGACTATATTTCCACCCTCTGCCATGCAGTTGATTGTGTTTTTTTTTTTTTTTTTTTTTGTCATTTTATCATGTTAACTAACTATAGAAAAAGTTTCAGCTTTGTTGAAGCCCTTAAAAAAATTTTCTTTTTCATCACTAATCGAACCTTTCCTAAACCAACCAGACCGCTGTCTTGTCAGCTGAAGTCCGGTTTCCAGTTGAGGGATATGCAGATAACACACAAAAATGAGCCTTGTTGAAATGACTTTCCAAAATGGTACACGGGCGCCCGGACTAATAGGAATATGGTACGCTGTTCACATGACACGCGTTTTAACTGACGTTAGGGCTTTTTTTATTCCTTAGTCCAAGTTTCTATCTTCGCGATCGTTAAAGATAAAGTGAAAATTTCAATGGAATTTAAATCTGCTGAACATTTTACCCCAAGTAGATATCTTAAATGTGATTTTCTTTAAATAAATAATTTTTCAATTGTAACTTTTATATTTTCATTTGGCCGCATTTGACGAAGATATTACTAACGCAAAAAGAACTATTTATTTCGTTTTATAGAAAATATATGTTTTGAGTGGAGTACTTAGTTGCCTTAATTTACTGCTTTGTATTTAATACCATTAAAAATAGGATGCAAATTTAATCATATTCTATGTTTTGAAGATACTAATTTCCAACAAAGGAGAATAGTAGGTAATTTTATTTTTGAGATAACGTATACCGACGACGGTCCTTTTAAGTTTTCTTGCACAGCAAACGTCAATAAAATAAAGCTCAATTCAATTTCAACATTCTCAACATTCAATTTGAAAGGTAAACTTTGGAGCTATTTTTTTAATGTCCTCAACGTGAAATTGAAAGATGAGTTTCAATTTTCATTAATTTTTCACATCGTCGTGTTAAATTGAACTCGATACTGCTTTTGAAAATAAACTTATTAGCCTGATTTACTGAAATTAATTTTCTGTGAACTCTTATCTTTCGAACATTTTATATTTTAATCTTGAAGTTAGTGTTATTACTACTTTTATCGAAATTTTTATATTGTATAGACCAGGGGTTCCCAAAGTGTGTGCCGCGGCACCCTGTGGTGCCACGTAGAGAGATTAGGGGTGCCGCGAAGCGCCCTTGAAGCAGTTACTAATATAAGGAGCAAATATCGTTCGAAAATAAAAGAAATACGAGTAGCTGTATCACTAGCATATCGCGATAGCAATTGTGCAGTGAGCAGCAGGCTCACCCGTTGCACTAAACACACATAGATATCACCAAGAGCATGTTGAAGGTATTTTTATTTGTTTTATTTAAATTTTCACCTATACCTATGTTGACCTATTAAGTAAAATTAAAGTATTTGTGTGAATTTTAAATACGAGTTGTATTAATTATGGCCCATGTTCTTACCACTTTCTTAATTTCTTCTTCAAAGTTGTACAAATATGAAATTTATACACAGTCCAGTCACATTAATGTGACCACCTGTCAAAAGCCAGAATAACCACCTTTGGCAGAGCGGACCGCTGCGACACGTGCAGGAAGCGACTCAAATAGGTTTCTGAAGGTGTTCACTGGGATGTTGAGCCATGCCGACTCCAGTGCAGTGGCCAGCTGCGCTAGATTAAGCGGTTGAGGATCCATGGCGCGAACAACCCGATCGATGTGGTCCCACAGATTCTCGATTGGGTTTAAACCCGGTGAGTTTGCTGGCCAGTGGAGTACGGTAAACTCATCCTGGTGCTCTTCGAATCATGCACATACACTGCGAGCTGTATGACACCTCTCATTGTCCTGCTGGTAGATGCCATCATTCTGAGGAAAAATAATTCGCATGTAAGGGTAGACATGGTCCGTAAGGACGGGTGCGTACTTGTGCTCATCCATCGTGCCTTCCACAATGATGAGTGCACCCAGTGAATGCCAGGAAAACATTCCCCAACCATAATGCTCCCTCCTCCAACCTGGATCATTCCGGCAATTGTTGCAGGGTGTTTGCTTTCAGGCGTTTCACGCCGTATACGCCAACGTCCATCTGTCCGATGTAGCGTAAAACGTGATTCATCGGAAAAAGCCACCTGTGGCCACTATGCGGACGTTCAGTTGCGGTATTAGCGTCCAAATTCCAGCCTTCGTCGCCGATGAACAGCAGTCAGCATAGGTGCATTAACCAGGCGCCTGCTGCGGAGGCCCATGCGCAGCTACGTTCGCTGAACCGTTGTTGAGGATACACTCTTGGTAAGCCCCTTGGTTCATCTGGGGGGTCAGTTGCTCAACAGTTGCACGTCTATTCGCCCGAACGCATCTCCGTAGCCTTCGTTCGCCTCTGATCTATAGCCCGTGGTGCAACACATGTGCCACGCCGCTGATTTTGGATTGTGCCATTTTGCCATGCACGGTATACTTTTACCACGGCGGCACGCGAACAGTTCACAAAATTAGCCGTTTCCGAAATGCTTCCACCCTTGGCCCGAAAGCCAATAATCATGCCCTTTTGGACGTCGGATAAATCGCTACGTTTCTGCATTACGTCAACGATTGAAATGCTTTCCGATGCCCTAGGATATCCTTTATATACACTCATCTGCAATGTGCTGCCACCTGCCTTTTGTGAATGGTTATTTCACGTTGACGTCGAAAGTAGGTGGTGGTCACGTTAATGTGACTGGACTGTGTATATTATACTCGTATATACAATAATATACCATAGATATTACAAGACAAGGAGATGCCGTGAGAAAATTCTAATTCTCTTAAGGGTGCCACGACTTGTATACGTGCTTAAGGGTGCCACGTTTGGGAACCCTTGATAGACAGAAATTATCTTTGCATTCTTCCGGTTTTCAATATAAACTGTTTATGGTCATTCTTAGATATATTTTAGTTTTACACAATTCTCGTGTTTTGTCGTGTGTTTTAATCAAGTTTTAGTTGAAATATTCCTTAGTCGTTATTCCATTTGTGCTACAAATCACCTAAAATAGTTTAGGTTGAAGGATTAGTTTTCGTTTAGGATAGTCTAACTGTACTGTAGTTAAATTGACTGATATGTGCTTTCATCTATGCATTTTATTGGTAGGTAAGTAGGTACTTAAATAACGTCACACTGGATCAACACAACGGGCTATTAGTGACGGTGCGGGGTCAAACGCCAAGGGAAAGATCCGAGGACACCACCACGTAATTTTGAATCACAATTAGATCACGGAGCTGGCACCTCAATCTCGAAACATGCACACCGCGCCAACTTGAGGACATATGAGGCCATGGTAGATTTAACGTACACCAACCCCCTTTGTACACGATGGTCTTTAGTTGAATTCGAACTCGTTACCCTCCAGTCGATGTTTTACTGACCTTGATTTTCATACAACATATTCTAATCCTACAGTCAATTTTATTATCATGTTACTACTTTTAATGAAATTTTTATACTATATGTCCATGTAGATGGAAAGTTCATTTTCAATTTTCAGATTTGTGATGTTCTGTTCGTAGGTACGATACGATATTTTTAGATAAATTTGATCACTATTGAGTGTTTGGTAATTGTATTCATTATGTACTGGGTATCGATTCCATTCTGGTGAAACATTCCCAGTTTCACGCGTTACATATGACTAATATAACAGTTTTTGGCGCCATAAATGATCTTGCCTTACCCTTTAATGTAAGTAAATTCCTTATAAGCCGTTCTATTGACATTAGAAAGAGGGATTAGTCATCACTACGGATAGTCGTTATTTTTTTAATATTTAATAACACACACATTTATATCATTTTATACTGCCATGATACGCGTCGCGTTTTCGGAGCTCCCGTGAAGTTAAGTTATTTTTGCGTTATTCTTCATTCATTTAGTACTATCTTCAGTGTATTACTTGTATTCCTATCAGCTCAAACATTTCTAATTGTTTTTAAAGTGTTTTTATAGTCCTAGTACTAAGTTTTGTTACTTATTAAGCCTAATCAATAGCCTAAATCAAGTGTGTCTCGTCAGGCCTAATTCACGTCTATCTCGTTGGGCCTAAATCTTGTATGTCTTGTTTGTTTACATTCGGTTAGTTGACTACTATAAGGTTATCGGATATTTAATTCCAGCTTTTTCTGTATATTTGTTTCAGTGCAGTGCTTTTTCTGTGTATTTGACTTAGTACTTTTTCTGTATGTTTGATTTTGTTTAGTGCTTTTTCTGTGCATTGATTGTTACTTTGGCTTAGCATGGGTTTAGTTAGGGTGTTAAAGGAGACGAGGACAGAGGATGCCAGTGGGAATATGGTTGAGGCAGGAAAGGGTGGCGTGAGTGGGGTTAAAATGTCAGATAAGGTTGAATTTAAATGTAAGAGTTGCTTAGAGGTGGGTGATTTAAGGAAAGAGCTGGAGGCTTTGAATATGAGGTTTGCAGAGGGAGTGGAAAGGGTGTTTAGTGTGTAGACTTGGGACATGTAGATCAGGGGGTTGAGGTTGATAAGGTAACTAAAGGGGTTTTGGTTGGAGTTTCAATGGTTAAGGTTTTGGGAGACATGATAGGACGTAAAAAGCGCAATTTTGCAAGGTGTTGCTTGCAAGGCGCCAGGGTCAAACATGTAGTTGAGGCAGTTAAGGCAGGTATAGTTAAAGGGGAGGAAAAGGCAGTAGTGTGGGTGGGAACTAATGATGTAGAGAGGACCACTAATGTTGAGTTTAAGTGGGAAGCGAAAACACTTTTAAGAGACATTAAGTCTAATGGGGTAGAGGTTACAGTATTAGGATTACTACCTAGGTATGGGTTACGTAGTGGGTGGTTAAATCAAAGGGTCAATAAGATGAACGGGTTGTTAAGGGATTTGTGTGAGAGGGAGGAGGTTAGATTTTTAGATGTTTGGAAGGAGTGTAGGAGGGATTGGATAAGCAGGGCCAATAAGCATTTAAGCCTGATAGGTAATAGGGAGGTTGGCAAGCGGGTATTGAATATTCTGGGGTCAAACAACTAGAATACAAGCAGGGATGGGTAGGACATAGAGGGTTGACATTACACAATAATTGTTTAGGAAAACTAACAGGGTCTAAATTACAGGAGACAAACAATACAAAGAGAAAGTGCAATGTAAGGGAGAAAAACTATACAAAGACAAATAATACAAGGGGAAAGTGCAATATAAGGGTGAAAAACAATACAAAGACTAATACTACAAAGGGAAAGTGCAATATAAGGGTGAAAAATAAGCTAAAAATATTTTATTGTAATGCTTGCAGTGTGAGAATTAAAATGGATGAGCTCAGGGGAATTGCACAAGCAGAGGATATAGATATCATTGGAATAACTGAAAGTTGGGCAAGCAGTGAAGATGCACAAATTTTAGAATTGGGTGGATTCACAATGTTTAGGGTGTACAGAGTGAATAGGAAAGGGGGTGGGGTTTTGATTTATATGAGAGAATTCTTAAACTGTACGGAAATAAAGTTAAATAGTAAAACTGAGGGTATAGAATCAGTCTGGGTGAAACTGAATGCAGACAAAGGCAAAGGACTAAGGGCCAGTTTACGATTCTGCGTATGTCCAACTGCGTTGGTTGCGTCGAACCAATGATAGAGGAGAAACACGTGATTGACAGATAGGCGGGATCACGCAGCCTCTCTGCAAAGCAACGCAAGCGCTAAATTTGGTAGTTCATCAGATCCAACTCTCGACGCACATACGCAAGCACACGTGACTTGTTGACGAATCAAAATCCAGCATCTAATGTTTTGATTCAATCGAATAAACTAAACATCGCCATTACCGAACCTCAGTCTGAGTTGCTGACTGTGGAAGTTTAATATACATTATAAAACGCTGGGCATGCGTTATGTACGAATTTGACTTCGAAAGAGACGGGCAGCTGTTGCAAAAGGCCTTGGGAATTCCTTGTAAGTACATGTATTTACACTAATCTTTAATTTGCATTGCAATATGTCTATATTTTGTTTACCTAGTTTCATCCGAAATAATAAAACCTCTTAGTTTATGCGAGTGAAAAATTGTTTTCGAAGTTGATTTGTTGTGTAGCTTTTATTTCAACGTTTATGAGCGATTTTTAAGTTTATTGGCAAATTAAAGTGAGCGATAGAAAAGCGCTGTAGAAATAGCTGTTTATTTTTTATAACTGAAACTATTGTGGTCGTAAACATTTGTGGATGTAGGAAACTTTTGTTGTTTAATTATTCCATTCCACCTCCTCTTTTGACCAATAATTGTTACTTTCCCAACCTCACAAAACACAACACTTGAACTTCTACTAAAGTGCTTAGTTAAGAGGAAATGTACAAAAAACTTCATCTGTTTTTTTATGTGCAAATGCTCTTTCCCTGAGATTGAGGTGCCTTCGTTTTTCAGAGGCTTTACCCACAGTTAGCTACCTGCCAGTTGTAGGCAGCATAGGTTCTATTTCTCCCTTGGTGTATTTCCCTCCTTGGTATCAGTAAAACCTTTGTGTATGTACATTACTTGACATGTATTCACAGCGCATTTAACGGTGCAGCCAAATATGGCCCTTGCACCGTTGAAACCTAACCAAACCCTGATATTTGTTTTCAGTTTTCCTAGTGATAGTGTTTGATGACCAAAATCCTTCAGTTCGCTACTTTAAACAGAATTATCTTCATTAATTTTTCTACTGATAGTTTTTTGGTTTTAGTTCAAGTCTTATGACAACCCCTATACATAGGCTTTCAACAAAGACTGAAAATTTCTTGGTTTAGTCAAGAGTAAATTATACTTTCTTTTGCCAAATTTTTTGTTGTCTTTTTTCTGCATTCAAAGATTTTGTTGAACGGACCGGCACAGCCACCGAAAGCATTAATTCAATTCACAGCCCGAATATCCACTGCACTGGAAGAACGAGACTGCAACAAATACCAACAAATTTCCACTTTTGAAAGCTTTACCGCACAATTATGACTGGAAACCAGTTAACCGAAAAGTACCTTCTGAGTAAAATGTATTATCAATTTTCTTGTGGTGGATTTGTATCAGTACAAATGGCATCAAGAGGGATTTCTTTGTCGAAAGCAATAAAATCAAAGAAAATTATGCCGCTGCAAACTACCAAATGTAATGGGCTCACTTGAAATCCACTACCCTCGCAAGTCAAAGAAAGTACATGTATTCGCATGATAGGTTAGGTTTTGGTTCTCGAACCCGCTTTTCACAAAATAAACTTCCTGATGCTTAACACAAGGAAGAACACCTCATTTGGACTGTAGCCTATTTGTTTCTTACTCTGAGAGCTGAAACTGCTCGATGGCTTCTCAGAACTCACCAACAGTTGAAACCTTTCCAACAGATGACGGTTCTGGTGCAAACAGTACATATTTGGAGAAACCTAAAAAATTTCAAAATTTTGAATTTTAATTCCTGTGTTAACTAATTGGTTGCAATTTTTTTTTTGCAGAATAATATCCAACTTCATTTAAATGATGAAAGTACATCGAGGGACAGATGTTCAATGGAAATGCTGTAGCAAGACAGAAGATGCTGCAATACTGAGCAGTTCTCTTACAAAAGGTCACTCATTATTTTCTTAAAATATGGTTTGTTTAAATAAGTCTGGTAATATTTAAAATTTGTCGTGTCTCAAACAAAAACACAAAATTTAGTACCGTTTTGTACTGTAAATGCATAAAGAGTGAGATTCTTGTTTGGAAACGCTGGCAATATTCTACTTTGTCACAAGATCAGACACTTTCTGAGAAGTTGGCAATGTTCGAAGAACATGAAAAGTTATGCCTATTAAAGAGTGGTGCCAAAAACTGTTCCGGAGATAAGGGACACGAACAATACGTTTATAAAGTAATAACACTATATAAAATAATCATTTATAACTTAACATTTTTATAATATTTATGTTTGTAATTCAAAACTAGTGTCGTTTTATTCATGCTTAGTTCCAATGCATTTGATGTATATCTGTTGGTGAGAAAACATTTCTATGTATGTTTACAAGGTTAATTACTATACTCTGCTTCCCCCCCCCCCTCAATACATTTAATATTTTACCTTAGGTGACAACTATATATTGTGAGTAGTCCGTATCATAATTTTTCATCTACTCCGGCAATGTGTCTAGATTTACATGCAACTCCTTAAAAGCTCTGCTTTCAGCGAGTGATTGTGTGAAATTTTGAAACATCCTTGAATACCCATCAAATCAAGACACAGTAACTGCAATTGATTCTTCTGTAAAATTTCTATCTCAAATTTGAAAAACAATGTACTTTCCATGTTAAAAGTGATATAAAACTAAATGTTGATTAATTCAGTTTTTAAAGTGTTGCTATGTAAGTTTTTATAATCTTATTACACCAGGATAATAATCAATATATTGGGTAAAACTGTTTTAAGTTAGTGTTGTAAGTTATATAAAACGTATAGTGTAGAGGTGGCTGATGTACCTTAAAGCTGTCGTGGCTGAAAGTCCTCGCGTTTGGTTGGTGTAGAAGTTCAGAGAGTGGGGTGCCAGCTCTGATGTTGCCTCGTCATCTGACCATGGTTCAAAATTACAAGGCTATACACCGAATGGCTTAGGCTGAGATAGTGGTTATTAGTTGAATATAAAACATACTCCACTCTCAGTTTAATAAAATTTCTTTTTGAGTTATTCTGAAAGTCGATAATTAACTTACAGTGTGATTTCATGTTTAATACCATATATCAAAAAGTTAGTATCCATAAGATGAATTTCATGACCAGTGGTTATATAGTTTGCATTTTGTTTATTTCATTTTATATTTCAGACATTATTCTCTAAAGAAGAGAAAGAAGCTAACTTCTGAAAGATATCAGTTGCTCTGTCCATGGCGAAAGAATACACTTGAGCTACAGGATAGTTTTGTAAACTCCATGGGCATAATTCGAATGTATACAATTGCACCCTTGCTTATATTGATAGATTTATAATTAAATAAATTTAATGCTAAGAATTTCTTGTGTGTACATTTTATTATTCATAATCTTTAGTACTAGTTTCATTTTAAAATTTACAAGTTTTGTATTTAATATAATTTTGAGTCACAAATGCAGAAAAAGAATAAAATAATTTTTTTCAATACTTATATTAAATAAAGTAAAATTATATTTGCTTACTAATTATTTCTTAATGTTTCAGGTAAATATTTAAAATAGCACATTACATGCATCATATTACATGAATTATAAATTAATTATTCTCATCTGTGTTTACTTCACTTGTATTTTGCCACCTATCCATTTTATAAATTGAAATTATTTGCTCAGTGAACGGCATTCAATCCAAGTATAATATTAAACATAAGTAACTTAAATTTTCTTTGAATATTTTAATAGGAAGTTTATATGAAATATTCAATCGCATTGTTCTTGTGCCTATTATCTTATATATTTAAATTATCTATATATATAAAACACTAACGTACGTGGACCCGAAATCGACGTTATTTGTGTATCGTCGAATGGCAACAATCAACATATATAAAATAACCCAGATATTTTGAATTCTTGCTGTTTTCAAATAGCCGAGGTCAATTTCTATGAAAAATAAGGAATTAAATTGTAATATTTATGTTTGAACTTACTTTTTATTTCTTCCTTTGATGTAAAAGTAATTTAAACGTAATTTTACTACCCGGTATCTGGCCACTCGTCAGAATTAACGTTTACTTTTTTAATTTGATTTAGAATTCCGTGTTTGGGTATTTGAGTTGACTGCGAGATGTTGCGGACATATTTTAGGATTCCCAAGTATTATAAATCCGTGTTATTTTTGTTAATAAATCATTGTCTGTGTCAATATCGTTGAAAAGTCTTTTGTTGCATTATTCTATTTCACAATAAATATAATCAGGAAGTCGAAATTCAACACGTTTGAATAGATACGTACGTGTTTTTTCAAGGATTGGAATTTTATTTTTGTTTGCATTATGGTGTTCCGGTATATTACATGTTGCAGAAATATTATTTAGGAGTTAGATTTTAATGATATGTCTATTTCCTGCAAAATATCTCTAGACATGGGTAATTTTGTAGCGGTATATGTACATTTCGACCAACTTTGCTTAAATATTTGATTGAATATGCAATGATTTAAAGAATTGTTTCACAAAAATAAATAAAATATACAAATCAAAACATGTTTAATTACGGTGTGTAAAAAAAGTTTAAAAAGCACTATTACACACCGCCGAGCGCTAGCTGCCGCAGCCCGACTAGTATTAAGTATTTAACAATGCTTATAAGATTGAATATGCAAGACACACAAATCATAAAAGAGAGGACATGGTAAACTAAATCTAAATGATTACCACATACATATGTAGTATGCATAAATAAATTTCTTGAAATATGAGAAACACAGTAATTTTCCTATTGTAGTGAGTTGACACAAGAAAAATATTCTTAAGTACAATTAAAACCCTCGGTACAAAATAACATTTCTATTGAAAATAAATTAACTACATAATATACCATTGGAAAATGTTTCGCTGACTAAAAATTCAATACTTCCCAACATTCAAGGTGTGTTTTGTTCAAGTTTAAAAAAATCTTAGGCAGAAATGGAATGCTGACAATTTGAATTTATTGCACAAACCAAATGATAAAATATACATACTCCAATTCATTAAAGCTTACTTTATTCTGTTTAATGTGAAAATAAATGAAAAAAAAAATTTGTAGATTTTACAAAAGATGATACAAATTTTCATGGAAATGAGGTTTGTATGGACAACTAAATTTTTGTTCAGTGGTTGGCTGGATTAAAATATAATGAGCAGGGTGTAAAAAAATCAATCAGATTTTTTCAATTTAAATTTCTGTAGGCTCTATACACTTTTTTTAAAAATAATTATCTATAAATTTGTTAAATAAAAAATTTAGTTTGTGACATGGTAAATCAATATATACTTAACATTTGTTTAACTTTAAAACACAAGTTGACATCCTACTTAGTTTTCCTTGAGTAAATTACATCATCATGTCAACAAATTTATCAGTAATTGTAAGTTACAGACCTAAACTATGGTGTGAGAAGTAGAATAGAGGACAGAAATAATCAGACTATAGTGAATTCTAATATTAAAACTTTGAATTCATATTGGATCTTTCTTTCTTCCTGCTGACATGTTAATGGCTGTGTGTGTGAAAATGTATATTTTTCTACTCTTTAATCTCTGTTGCACACCACAAGAATAAGCTAACTGACAAATACCTAAAAAAACACAAGTAGGAAGTAATTTAGCCTCTTTCTCTTTAGTAAACTACCCTTTAGTTTATAATTTTGAATCAAACTGTTGCATACATACTTTTGAGTTTATATTATGAGTGCTGTTAATCAGGAATGTTTATACATTACTCTTCCTGGCATTTAGATTTATGATGGCATGTGTGTTTACATTACTGTTTCCAGTATATAGTATATTCTAATAGGTTACAACTGGCTGTTGCAATCTTTTATAATATGCATTAATTGACCCAGTTCTCTCTGAGCTTAGTGTAGCCATTAATGCTGAAATCACCATGAGTACAGAAACATTAAAGCGTTTTACAACTTCTATGGTGTATTTACTTAGTTATAAAAAATGTGTGATTTGTTGTGATTTAAAAAAAATCATTTGATTAAAATCATGATTTAAATCTTGACACCCTGATAATGAGTAAATCGAAGATATATTTATTTACATTTCAATAACTAGAAACCCTCATCAGATATCAAATTTCGTGTTAAAACAAATTATTCATGTAACTTCATTTCATTTTGGTTTTTAATGCTCTGATTAAATTTAACACTTATATAGTCTCAGTTTAAAGTAGATAGTTGTTTTGGAAAGAAAATAGTTTAATGTTGATTTATCTGAGTATTCACAATCGGTACAATATTTTTTAGAAATCGAGATTTACTTGTTTATTCTAATTTTGGTTTTGTTCGGAGTTAAAAGTTTCCAAAGTGATGTTAATTTCGCAATGTTCTCAAGTACCTACAAAAATGTCTCCCGTGGAAAAAGAAAAAAAAAACAACGTTTCTCAAAATTGGTTAAAGTAAACATAAGACGGTGGAGAAAAAACGCTCGTAAAAAATACTGAAGTGGATCAAGAAAGCGCGCGAAAAGTAAACACGCCATCTAGTGTGCATAATAGAAAGCTGGTTTTCTCGTTCCGACGCAAGCCCATACGCAAAACTGTAAACGACTATCCTCCGCGTATGCGTTAAGGCGGAGCATACGCAGTTGCACATACGCAGAATCGTAAACCAGCCTTAATTCTGGGTAATATATACATATACCTCCTGTTTGTAGTGAAGAGCAGGAAAAGGGCATGTGCAATCTCATAAACGAAGCATGTCAAAAAGGAGAATTAATTTTAATGGGGGACAATAATTATCCAAATATTGACTGGACAAACAATCTAGCTACAAATGGGAAAGGGGCAGAATTTTTGGAAGTGATACAGGATTGTTTTTTGTACCTGCTGGTGTATGAGGATACTAGGGACAATGCAATATTGGATTTGATTTTCAGTAATGATGAGGATAGGGTGCAGGATTTGGTTATAGGTGAGCCACTGGGAGAAAGTGATCATAGAAGTATCAGATTAAGTATAAATTTTCAGTCAGCATACACAATCAATAGTAGGATAATTCCAAATTTCAGAAAGGTAAATTTTAATAGGATAAGGGAAGAGTTAAAGGAGACATTCAAAGGGGGTTTAATAGCACCGCATCATTCTGAACATTGGGAGGAATTCAAGAATAAGTTTGACAGGGTGATAAAAAAACATGAAACGTTCAGGAAAAAAGGAAAATCTAGAAACTTGCTCCCTATGTGGTTTTCAGGGGAAACACACAAGGCTTTCAAATTAAAACAAAGAACATACAGGGTATATAAAAGCACTGGTAACGACAGGGACAAGGAGGCATATCTGAAAGCCAGATAAGAGTTTAAAAATATTAGTCGGAAGAAAAATGTGTCCTTGGAGGAAAAACTAGCAAGGGAAATAAATATAAACTCAAAAGAATTTTTTGCATATGCAAGTGGTAAAAATAAATTTAGTACTACACTGGGCCCGTTGGAGGGGAGGTAATAAATTCAAGATGAGGTGGGAATATAGCAAACGTGTTAAATGACTTTTTTCTGTGGGGTTTCAATGGTAACTATAAATTAAAAAAGGATCCCAAGGATGGAGCCTTTGCAGGGGATAAAATTAAAGAATGCAAATTTAACAGGGAAGAAATAGTACATCAGTTGAAAAGAATTAAGCCATCTAAAGCACCAGGGCCAGACGATATATATCCGACAGTACTAGTGGAATGCGTGGACGAATTGGGGGACGTAATTCACATGATATTTAATTTAACATATAGCACGGGTTGGGTACCAATGGATTGGAAGTTGGCCAACATAACTCCAATTTTCAAAAAGTTAATACAAAGTGATCCGGGCGACTATAAACCAGTAAGTCTAACATCAGTAATTTGCAAAATGTTTGAATCTTTGTTAAAAAAGCATATAATGTTATACTTGGAGGAGGGGGGGACTGTTATCAGATAATCAGTATGGGTTTACGAAGGGCAGATCCTGCTCTACAAACCTTTTGAAGTTCTACGAAAAAATTACAGAGGAGCTAGATAATAAGAACAGTGTAGATATCATGTACATAGATTTTCTAAGGCAAGCCGCACACCGGAGAGACCGAAAAGAGACACGCGATACGAAGTCGATTTCAGGTTTCTAGTCCTCTGTGGATGTCTCTACGCGACGACAAATTATACGCACACCGCAGAAACAGGCGACCGGTTTCGACGCATGCGCATTTCAGGTGTTTACAAAAAAACCTGCCAAAGTTTGTTGTTTATTCATACATTATGACGGATTCCTCGGTTGACGATGTGATGGAACAACTCTGTTCAACTGGAAACAAATATACAAGAAAATTTCAAAAGGGAGACTTTCACAATCATACCTTTTTATGTCATTACTAATCAGAGTATGTCGATTTAAATCCAAGTGATTTTTCGTTAAAAAATAACATTGATTTAAATCAAAATTTTACATTGAATTTTTCTTATTGTTAGGTTTAATATTTAAAATGAAAAACATAACAAGATGTATGTTATTTTATTCAAATAAGTTTAAAACTTTGCTCATACTGAGTTCACACCAGAATTATATTAATAATCATCCTCCCTTTGAATAAATAACAGTACTTACTGATTGGTATCATAATTACCAGACAAATATTTTCATCTTGGGCCACTGACCAAAGATGTAATTTTGTTTGAAACATTCTGTGTGACTACAAATCGCACATGGCCAATTTAAACCATTCGCCATGTGTTGAGTGAAGATGCTCGAAATATATTCACTCAAATTATTACAATTATGGAAACGTGCTTTGTTCAAAGATGTTTATTTAGTATTGTAGTCAGTTCATAAAAAATTTAAAGAGACTCAATAGAACAATTTTCTATAGTATCACAAAGCATTCATATTTGGCACATAAATCTTTATAATTAATTGCCCATTTTAATTTTTTCATTTTGTTATATTGATTCAATTCATATGGAGAAATTTTATACATTGATCCCTCAGAATTCTTTACATTATCTGGAATAAATATTCAATATTTACGAAATTTATATTTGGAATGTAAAAGTGAATTCACTCATCTGATGATTGAGTATGTTGAGAAAAGATTATGGGAGATAATAAAAATAAATTGTTCTTTGAGCCAGATAATTTTCTTTAAAAAACACTGTGCTACTCTGGGTATTTCAGCTAGTATAACAAATAAGGAAATTATTAATTTACACAGGAGAAAGGATAATTTAATAGTGTTACTTGAATCAAGTAAATTTATATTTCATATTAAAAAAGGAGTATTTATGGAATTTTTATTTGGAATGTAAAAGTGAATTCACTCATCTGATAATGGAGTATGTTGAGAAAAGATTATGGGAGAAAAAAATTGTTCTTTGAGTCAGATAATTTTCTTTAAAACCCTGTGCTACTCAGGGTATTTAAGCTAGTATAACAAATAAGAAAATTATTAATTAACATAGGAGACAGGATAATATAATAGGGTTACTTGAATCAAGTAAATTTATATTTCATTAAAAAAAGGAGTATTCACTCAAAAACCATATAAATCATCTCTACATTATGAAATTGAAAATATATAATAAGTTTACTGCAAGAGAGAAATTCAACATAAAAACAAGCAAATTTGAAATCTAATTAATTTTTATGAAGAAATTCAATGTGGTTAGTTGGAATATTAAAATGATATTTACCTGATCATTACACTGCCCATGTTCTTGACTTCAATTTTCGCGCGACGCGTAAGCGACTTGCCGAAAAATGCTGCACGCAACAAACGACAGGCGACAAGCGATACTAGAGGAAAGCGACCGGAAAGAGACTCTCTGTCGCCTGTCTTTTTGGTGTGCGGACATGCGTAATTCCATTCTGCGGTACTTTTTTGGCGCGTACGGGAATTTGGCGACACTTTGACTGAAGAGATAGATGTTGCAACCCAGATGAGTGCAATGTTTACAGTAACCCATCAGAAAAGTACAGCAGGTCGTTCTGAACGTTGTGCTTCGGTGCGGAAATTCGTGGTGAGTATACATTAGAGTTTAATTTATTGTGATAAATTTGTAGATATTGTTTTAATGAAGTGCTCGTTGACGAATTTAAAACTCTCCTCATAGTGTTATTGAATCATTTGCAACATTTCGTTTATTGCTTTTACAAGAACTTATTTATGTAATGTTGTGAACTTTATACTCGTGTATGATGTTCCTAATGCTATTTCTTTATAAGCCATGAAATCCTCTAGATAGTTTGTTTTAATACCACTTTGCATGTTGTACGTGTTTAATTTTCATTCTTAACCCCCAAATTCTTTACGGCACTGGTTGTGGTTTTGACTCCAAAGATTAGCCAGCTTTGGTGTAATAATTTAATCTATACCTGTTTAATTTAAATATCAAAAACTCATCCTTTTCTAATTTGTGCATTTGACTTTGTAGAACCTCTTGGGTCTATTAATTAGACTTGGACACAATATTCACGTGTTTCGTAGTGTTTTCGGAAAGTAGCAATGTTGAAATAAGACTATGATTTCCATATTAAGACTGGTAAATTTATGTTCCTTAAACTATTGTATCAAACTTAAAAACAATGATAACATTTTGTTAATTCGCTTCACTTAAATAACATTAATTAAAAAAATATTTCAGCATTCAAAACCATTAAGAAAGATTTGTGGGTGTTGAGTCGATCCCCACACACTGCCGAACCTAGAGTTTAGTGACTTCCCATTTTTCCCTGAACTATATTCACAAGATTCTGCAACTTTGCATAACACCTGTCTAAATGCTGCACTGGTTTTATGCTTCAATTATTGAATACTTTAGCATATGGTGAATTTATTCATCAACATACATAAATGATAGATACACTGATAGAAATGCAATAAAAAATAGAACTATATTTAAAGCATGTTATTTTTATTATGCAGTTTTTCACCTTAAAATTAAATTTTTATAAGAAAATGCTTCAATTTTTACGACAGATTATTATTAAAAAATGTCGAGTAATGTATATTTTGATAAAAAAATATTTGTATATTCTTAATGCAACTATATTAAATGTTTATTTTAATATTTAGATCAAACTACAGTTTTTTCACTACTTTAATTATGGGTTGACTCCAATGGCAGGCAAGCGGTTTCATGTAGATTTACTTTTAGCCAGTGACAACTTTGTGGAAGATTTCAAATTCAGCAAAAAATCCCACTCGACAGCAAATTTTACACTTTTATGAGTCATGGCGAGTAATCAATTTGGGTCCTTCAACAGACTCTTTTGAAAAAATTAAAACTGTATGAAGAAAAAAGTATTTACTAACTTTAAGAAAATATTCAAAAGTTATTTACGATTTAGGATTCATTTTAAAATTGCTTACTTGAACTAATACACTGAAAACATTCTAGGGCTACTGTGGTTCGGACTCTTGATGGGACATGTGCTGTGCTTATAGTTATGGCTGTAATGAAAAGAGCACTCAAGCTTCAGTGTTCCTCAGAAATCATTTTTGTGGATTCTACTGCCGGCTGTGAAAGTACAGGTTCCTCACTCAATACTTTTGACAGCAACAAAAGTAGGAGCTGTTCCAATTGCTGTAGTTACCCATGAAAATCAAACAACCAAAGTTACTTTACTGCATTTTCTCTACTAAAAATATAATTTACTTTGTGCTTTGAAAATAGAGAGGTAAGATACATTTCCTTTTTTTTTTTTTCAATTAGAAACTTGTGTAAAAAATTACTTAAGCAGATAGGTTAAGGCTTAACACCCAAAGTTGATACATATTCAAGGCCAGCAGCATTGAATTAATGGGAATATCTAATTAAAGAAAATATTTATTACATTACTTGGAGTATTTAATTAAGGTAATGATTAATGATAGTCTTAAAAAACCTCAATATTCTCCTTTTCACAATGTTGGACTGCCTGCAAAGGCTTTGATAAAAACAAAATAAAGAACTGCATACAATCTTACCATAGCATGGTGAGTTTCCAATGTGTGGTTTGCGAACCCTTAGGAGTGCAAGGAATTATTTATGTTTCTCAATTTTACACAACCTTACCCAAGCATAGAAGTTATTACTCGAGTCCCCACCAGATGGAGAATAGCCACAAAGCTAACTATAGAATATTAACTGCATCTTTTGTGAACATGGCAAAATCCTTTAAAGTAATCTATGTAATAGACATTTTTTTAATTTCTTTGTAAAATAATTTATCACAGGTTAGCAGTTACACTATCATTTAACATTACAAGAACTTGTATAAACTATTATAAATGTAAACAAAACCTGTAAAGGGAGACATTCTCAAATCTAATTGTTAACATTCATTTGTACAGCTTTCTCAAGAAATGATCATTGTTGTATCATAAATATCAATGAAGCCATCTGAAGTTTAGAAAAGATACCTCAATCTAAATGTAAACAAAGACTAGAAACATTTTCTAGTGTGGACATTTAAATGTAGTTTTGATATCAAGATATAACATTACTTTAAACGTAATTTCATTTATTATATTGAAAAAGTACTTCAGAGGACTAAGAATTCACTGTCTAAATGTAAACAAAGCCTGAATGTAAACATTCTAAATTTTGAATGAAATCAGTTAAGTGTACAGTTAAGAACTTACACAACTTTTTATTAAAAATTAAATGTAAATATTTCACGACTAAAAAATTATGAATTAGTTAAACAAGTGATTTCTAAGATTCAACCCAGTTTGAAATTTTGTACAAATCTGAAACAGGAAATTTGAATTAATGAAGGGCAAATGGATGACTGGAAATGTATCTTTAAACAATAAAACACTTGTTATTAAGAAAATGGACACTTATAGTCTTGGAGATTTTATTTTTACAGTGTATGTGTTCAACCATTTATTTTTACTCGATACACTACATTCTTAATTGAAGGGGCAAGTGGATAAAGGTGATACACTTGCCCCTTCAATTGTGCAATTAAATGCATCATATTTTAGCTTAGGATAGAATAAATGTATTAATATGAAATGGATGTCTAAATATGTATATTATTTTAGTATTTTTCCATAAATCAGAAAACTTGCTGATAAAGATGTAGATTGTTTGACCAGGAAATATATTGTTTGATTTTTACACTGATAATTGGATATTTTATTTATAATTGGTAAAATTGAAATTCCTCAACTGTCTCCTTTTAATTTTCAGACGCCATCTCTTTATGACTGATGATTCAAAAACGGGAATAAAAGCCTTAGTAGAAATTTATCCCTCATCTGTGCTACTTCTCTGCCATTTCCACGTGGCACAAACAGATTGGAGATGGTTGCATAGCTGCAAGGCTATTAAAGCCTGTTTTTATGAAAATGTTGAACTATGTTATTATGGAAGAAAAACACTTCAATATAAAATGTATGCTCTGTATTAGACTACTGGAAATGAGATAATTTATTACTTGATAATAAAAAGTATTTTTTGCTTTACTACCTTATTTTATTAGTCGTGTATTTCTTTTTAACAGTATGTTTAAATTGTCCCCCTTGGGATTGATGCATGTGCTGTTAGTCACTAAATGCAACATTAAATTTTTTCCTTGTATATATTTGACTAAAATGCAGTCATGTTTATACCAAGTATCAGCATTATTCAGTGTGCAAATAAATCAGTTAAAATGGTTTAATTGTATGGCTAGTTAGGGTTATCTGACAAGCATAATGCATAAACAGAATGCCACAACTATATAATCTTCTGTAGAGTAAATAGTTAATAGGTAATGCAGAGCCGAGCTTTACTCATTGTAGCTAGAGTTAGATTTGGTACAGAATCTGAAAGTTCATATTCAAAAACAAACTCCAAAAATCTTAAAGACCATTCCAGAGAATTTTTTGTTGAAACTTTGGCAGCTTGTAGAAGTTTTCTTACTCATGGAAGCTCTCTCAGGATATCTTTAGAAAGTTTATCATAATTTACGACTAAGATTTGTATTAACTGTGGCAGTCTGTTTTCTGAAGTTGTATAGTAGTAAAAGAATGCACTCTACAGATTAAGAGTGATTTGTACAAGGAACAAATGCTTTAGGATTAAGTTAAAAAATCCTCGCCTGGACACTTTCCTTTTAAGAGATGTTGTAGCAACCTTAGTTGTAACTTGATATAAAAAACGGTTAACCAATAACTGCTTATTTTCTGATTGTTGACACCTCTACTACAAACTTAAGAGGCTTCCCTTAGTCATACGATTCGTCGAATTCAATCGCATTTCGTTGACTGAACTAATAAGTTTTAATACGCATCATCACTTATTGAAGTTAATTGTCAGATGAAGTTATTAAACTTATTTTAATTATAATAAATTTTTTTAAGTGTCGTAAAACACTCATTTTTTATTTTACAAATTTTTGTAACCTTGGGCAGCCCACACACCTTTCCTATGCCACTGGGCCTATGGTTGTATTTTTCAGTACATTAAATATTGCAACCATAAGTGCCAGAGTACTGCTGTTGCTCACAAAAACAATATAGAATTTGAAATAATTTGCAACCAATGTTTCCACGTGAAATGCGAGAACGACTAAACTGTAGCCACACAGAAAATTGTAAAGCACCTCGGCAAAAAATGAGTTCTTCAATTTAACCACGCCCCCTCCTCTATGCTGTCAAATTTTGACACTGACAACACTCAGTAAACTTCAAATATCTTTAAAACTAATTGGATATCATATCTAGAATATATATTTTGAGGCAAGCTTCCTAACTGTATAAGCCATCAAAAAATGCAAAAACAATTTTTCGATATTTTTATCATTTTTAGGGTACTGTGCAGCCTTAATAAAGATTATTTCTACAAATATATTCTTTATTTTTATAAAAATAACTAAATGCACTTCAGAATTATTGGCTAATAAATTTTGCATAGCTATTTAATAAGTTAAATTAAAGAAAATTAGGTTTTCCTAATTTTACCAACAAAATTCATTGAAATAATGGATTTGATGTTTTATTTCATGTAAATAATAAATAAATTTTGTGATTTGCCACATAATTTAGACTTTTTCTAAAACTTCAATTGTTGAAAGCATGCCTGAAATAATTTTGTTCATAAAAAATTGTTACATTTGCATAATAAAATAAAATTAATAAATTCATATTTTAATTATTTGTGCTGTACTCCTTCATAATACATATGTTGGTGTTCCAACTAACAGCCAATCAAACTGAAATCTTCTAGTCTAACTTATAATAAGAAGAAATAAATCAGAAGGTACTTAATGTTCACGATAAATGCTAGCAAATATAGGTCTGAACTAAGTTATTAAACTGGTTTATAATCAATTTTGTAGGCAAAAAAAAAACATGTTTTTCATGACTTTCAGTTCATTGAAAATTTTAAGTTTAATATAAAATTTTCTCTAAAATAATTTGATAGGACCATTGTCACTAAGGCCTATGCTACGGGCAAAAGAGATTTTAACTCAAATCTATCTTTAAATCCACACATATATTAGCAATTTTTTCAATGCAGAAGTTACAATGGAATTGTACAATTAAAGCTTTCTGATTTGTTTAAAATTTATTTTTTAAGTGGAAAGATATTTGATAAAGGCAATTACATCGTCAATATTTTATATTAAAAAAAGTTTCTGGCCATTTTATTGTTTTAAATTTATCAAATTTGGCAATACTAATGGCCATGGAGGGGGCTTGAGTGCCTCTGTATGGGTGCCCATGACAAGGATTTGATGAAAAAAAGCATCTACAAATAAATTCAATACTTTTAAGAAGCATAATTATATTATTGAACCCTAAGTTTAAAAAAAATGGTAATTATAACTTACTGCATTTCACATTTTAAAAAATCTCGATTTAATGTATCAAATCATCCATGCATCAATTAGTAAATAAATTTAAATGTCTTGTATATACTAGAGGTGCTTTAGCATAGTCAGATAGGATTCTTTTTTCCTGATTGAATTCCAAAGAAATCAACCATGGCAATGCACAATTAAATCGTTTAAAAATGTAAAATGTGTTGGATATCTGCATGGTACAAAAAGCAAAGGACATTTTCATACAACCAAAATAATGTGTTCCTGAATTCCATGGTATTCATTCATCTGATTACAACACAAGTCATTGAGATTTAAAATTAATCAGATAAAAATTTTATTTAAAAAAAAAATACACAAAATTAACTCAAACTTTGTTTCAAATAAGAGTTCAGGGAAAAAAGTTGAGAACAATCGGTACAAGTAAAGCAAAATGAAAATTTTTCTCAATTTAAACATATAAAACCCTGTATTTCTATATGCTTAGATATTAAAAGATGCGAGATTCATCACAGTAAAAACAAATTGGTGTTTCAAATACATCGGTCTGTTTAAGAAGTTCCGAGATAATATACAATGCTTGTTACCAAATGGAAAGGAAAATAAGACAGTACGATCATGAAGCTATTGTATTGTTTACATGTGAATAAAGATGTTATTTTGCTGAATTTTCTAAGTTTTTTACATTGCTGATCGTTCTCTCTCCATCCGCTTGTGGTCAGTGGTCACGGTTGATTACATTCATTCGCATGACGTCAAGTTACAAGTTGGCATTGTACGCTAGCTGATTTTTTCGCCAAATTCCCGCACGCGCCAAAAAAGTACCGCAGAATGGAAATACGCTGCGGACATAGCGAGTGGAAGCCTGTGGGTTCAGACGTTCTGACGACTACTTATCGCGCGTCGCTTTGCGGTCTCTCCGGTGTGCGGCTTGCCTAAAGGCTTTTGATAAAGTACCTCATAAGGCAGTACTGTTTAAATTGGAAAGGCTGGGGAATCAGGGGAAAACATTGATATGGATAAAGAATTGGTTATTGGGTAGAAAGCAGAGAGTGCAGGTAAAAAGAAATTATTCACAGTGGACAGAAGTTATAAGTAGGGTGCCTCAGGGATCAGTTTTGGGACCAATTTTATTTATAATTTTCATAGATGATATAGGTCAGAGGATTAAGAATAGAATCAGTATATTTGCAGATGACTTAAAAATATGGGGGACAGTGGATACAAAGTAACAGATAGAGAATTTACTAGGGAATTTTGATAAGATTTCCAAATGGGCTGTAAAATGGGGTATTTCATTTAATATAGGGAAATGTCAAGTTCTGCATATGGGTTACAGCAGTGCTCGAAATTCCTGGGTGCACAGGTGTACTGGGCACATGAAAATAAAATTGTGCACCTAATTTTTTCCGCTAGGTGCACGCAGTGCAACTAACGTTAAAAGAAAGGGATGGTAATTTGGTAATTTTTTTTAGTTAACGTCGTACTAGAGCAACACAACGGGCTATTGACGACGGTCCGGAATCAGTCCCTTAAGGGAAAGATTCGAGGACAAGAAGGGGATGGAAAACGTGTTTTATTTTATTTTGATAGTTGAACAAAATATTAGTATCAACCTCTCTCGCTCTAAAGGAAAGTAGTTAAAATTCCTAAATACACACTATGCGAAAACAAAATCGCTGGGCCGTAACGAGTTTATACAGATGGAGGGTTTACTTGTGCCACTGCCACCATAACTTTCCGATGATCAAAACATTTTTCAGATGGCTCTGTTGAAGCGAATGTCACGACAGCCTTGCGCCGGATACCTTGAAAAAACGAAAGTTTTGAAAGAAACACGACAAATAATCCAACTATGCAGTTCGCCGATTGAAGACAGATTTAAATCCATTGTTAAGGATCCACTTTTGTCTACTTTTGCTGTCTTCGAGCTATGTTATTGGCCAAACAATGAAGAAGTTGAGAGCTATGGGAACGAAGAAATTGAGAATTTATGGTTGCATTTTCTAATTCCATTAGAAGTAATAATTTCACAAATAAAAAAATTGTTAATATTTTTATTTACTCTCTACTACTAACCTATCTAAACATACCCAACTAATAAAGTAGTTTACATTACATTAATGCTCTAAAATTACGTTTTTTTAAATGTGCACCTGATATATAATCTGTGCACCTAACTTAAAAACTTAGGTGCACAAGGTGCCTTAAAAAATCTGTTTCGAGGCCTGGGTTACAGGAACAGTATAGCCGAGTACTGTCTGCAGGGAGTAAAGGTAAAGGAGGGAGAAACAGTCAAGGATTTTGGGGTGATAATTCACGGGGATTTTAAAATTGGTCACCTATGTTCAGCTACGGGGAAAAAGGCTAATAGGTTATTGGGGTATATTAAAAAGACTGTAACTTCAAGGGATAAGAATATAATCTTGCCGTTATATAAGGACTTAGTAAGACCACATCTAGAATATGCTGTACAATTCCGGGCTCCATATATGAGAAAGGATATAGAATTAATTGAAAGGGTTCAGCACAGAGCTACAAAAATAATAAAGGGGATAGCAAATCTCGACTATAATGAACGTTTAAGTAAGCTAAACATGTATACACTGGAAAGAAGAAGAAGGAGGAGGGACGATTTGACTCAGCTTTTCAAGTTGGTAAAACAAGGGGACACAGAGGGCTTAAATTTCAATACGGATAACAGAACAAGGGACCATGGGTATAAATTGAATAAGACACATTTTAATCGGGATTTAAGGAAAAACTACTACTTTAATAGGTGTACTGGTTATTATACCCAATTTGATCTGGATACCAATATCCAGTTTTGACCTCAGATTCGATTGGAAGTAAATGGAGTTCTCAATCGGTATCGGATAGAAATATGGACATGCTTTTATATATGGTGACCATCAGGTTGAAGTGAAGCATGGGGTATACAGGTTCCTTCTCTTGAAGTCAGGTGGTTCTTTTCATCTAATATCTAGAGATTTCTAATATTGGTGATGACACAGTAAAGGCAGCCGTATTCTGTTTGGTATATTCGTTTATTTATTTTACTCCTTCAATTCGTCGATGGTACATCGTTTTTTTCTGTAGTTACCATATTTTTGGAAAATGGCTGGCCACAACCGAAAAATGCTCCGTCTCTTTTTTTAGCGTTGGCGTTTTTCCGTCGTTCTCCCCGTCTGACCTTCCCCCAATATTCAGGGTGCTAAACCCCGACCTTGCCAGGGGGTCAATCCTTCTATTGGCCGAGTAACATTGCGCCATTTCAGATATCAAACTCATTGGGTGAAGGGTGAAAGCGCAACCGTTCCAATTTCTCGGAATCGAGGGGGTCTCCTCAAGTTCAGGGATTTGTTAGGGGACTGTACATTGACACAAATAGCTTGTAGGTTGTGTTTCCCTGCTTTTAGGGCAAAACAATATTTGATGTGATTGTCATATCACAATAGGGTAATAGACAAATGGAACGCGTTGCCAGAAAATATAGTTAATTCAAAGGGAGTTTACAAATTTAAGATACAATTGGATAGTCAGTGGGAATTGTTGAATGCATAATCAAAGGACCAGCCTTGTTGGGCTTGAGCCTGTAGCTGGTAGTCAATATTTGTAGTTGTATACTTGATCTTCATTCACAAAGTAATCGGCATATTTCTCTCGTAGTTTTACCTGACATATTTCCCCGTGGCATATTTTCTGTACCAAAGCTTTTAAATGGAGCCAAATACGTTTAACAAAAAGATTAGCTACGACTACAGAAAATTTATTTTTTTTATGACGAACATTATGTTTTTGGTATCCATCTGGCGTAGAATTTTACGTAGATTTGAAATCCGTTGAAATTTTCACTCTATCTTCAACCATAGCAAAGATAGAAATTTGAATTAGATAAATAAAAAACATAATTTAATGCTCAAGGAAAGTTCACCTTGGAAAACGCTCAAATGGGTGTTCATATGGACTTTTCGAAAGAGCGAGTTGTAACGTGCGTTAGAAAAACTCCATGTGAACATGGTCTAAACAAGAAACAGTAATGTAAACGCAGGAAAGATAAGGCCCCGTTCACATGAGGCGTTTCAACGAGGCTTGAGAGGTTCCGCCATTAAATTATGTTTATTTATTCCTCTAATTCAAGTATCTATCTTTACGACCTTGAAGAGCGGGACCTTGATAGCCTCGACAAACGCGCGTTGAAACATCTCATGTGAACGTGGCCTTAATATTAAACGCCAGTGATTTAGTACTCATTAATGTAAACACTCGAAGGAAATATGCAACAAAAGTTTTTGTGGACACTCCATAAAAGTATGTTTTGTCGTCTATCTCAACTTGACCGATAAAACATTCAATAAGTCGAAGCGTATAAACTTGCCTGTATCCTCACAATTCGTTTTTTTTTTCCTCAGCTTTCAATATTTATAACTGTTTTGTTATAACATTATGTCGCTGAGCTGGACACTCTTACTATCTGATATATTCTCACTTCTCTCTTTCCTCGGTTTACCTTTTCTTTTTTATTAATGTGTATTGGGGATCTCATTGATATTGTTGTGATAACCTGTTGCGGGAAGGTCCATTGTGCGTTTTAGATGTTCTGGTCCCATGTCATCACACTTTGAATCACTCATACTTCAATATGTTCTTCCTCCTCAAAAACCACCCGCTGTAACTCGCCCTATCCTTACATCACTAGATGTAACCAGTCCTGTAAGTATTGTTGTCCAGAGTTCTTCCAATGACAAAACCCATAAGTAATTTCCTTGTTGTGCCTGATGATGATCTGAATTTTCCCCCTGACTCGGACAACAGTTTCAAAGTTACTACTTCCAATGAGGAAAAAAGAGGATAAAAGCACCGTACTAGATGCACCGATATAGTAAAAAGAAGAAAACATAGGAAGTCTGAAAAAATGTACTGAAAAAAACCACGTCGTTCATAGGCGGTCAATACAGGCTTATGACGAGAAAAATCCAGACGTTGATAGGGAGGCTGTTAAGATGTACACTTGTAAACAATCCTGATGTGAATAGAGCAGCAGTTAAAAGATACAACGAAGCAAATTCAGATGTAAGCAGAGCTTCCGTATCCAGATACGCAAACAAACATCCCGAAGTCAATCAAGAAGCTGTTAGGAGATACAAAGAAATTATACGATTGGCCCCGTGGAAAATAAAACCTTTATCAGGATTCAAGTACGACTGCAATGCAGACTACAGTAAGGACAAGGTTGTTTCTATTGGTCAGAAAGTCGAATGCAAATGGTGTTACGCAAAAACGTGGAAAAAAGAAGGCTCCTGTCTATGTTGTAGCAACAGAAAGATTGAATTTCATTAGACACAACCAAAGTAAACTGTGAACGGAAAACTACGTACATCTGCGGGACGCCATGTGCAAGGGAGCTGGGCAAGTGTCTGATCTTGGCAAGGTGGTTGTGTTACCTTCCAGTTTTACTGGTGTGCCCCGTTATATGCATGAACGGAACATGGACGCTATGACGTACTTCAATAACGTTGTCCTGATCTCGAAATTGTTGTGGTACGGACGTCGTTAACAATCAATAAGGACGAAAGATGTCACAAAGATGCCAACTGAATATGTTTGTGAAGGGACGAATTATTGGAATGCTGGAATCCGGTCGATCCCTAACCGAAACGTGGTTCAAAATTACGTGGTGTTGTCCTCAGATCTTTCCCTACGGGATTGATCGAGGCCATCGTGAAGAAACGGGTCGAAACGAAGCGCTGCCGTCGCTTCAACGTCACGAATTAAGGGGGATTGTTCCTATTCGTTCTTGCAGACATGTATGCTTTAGAAGGCGTTCCGAACATACAACTATTTTTCTTCATATTTTAAAGTGATAATCGATTCATACCGTTCCTGAACGGCATGATGGGTTAATATGATAACAAAAGGAGGGGGGGGGATTCTTCTCTTCTGGCTTCACTAATTATTTGAATCTAAAATGGGAGGTATAAGATAGTTTCGTTTCCCAGTCCTCAGATTTGAAAATGTAATATGCCCATATTGGCATAATTGATGTGTCCATCCATATGTATTTAGACGAATAAGGATACTTGGAAAACAACGAACCTTTAAATTTAAGATAAATGCGAAAGAGAAAATTTAAAAAGGGGTTACAAAGTAAATATAGAATTTGTAGGAATATTTTATGTAGTTAAAATATTTGCATAGGAATAGGAATTATATTTAGACAGGGGTACCACTTTTATATATTGAAAATTCTTTAAAACTTAATTCTTGAATTTCATTCGCCTCAGTCAATCAAACACATTTTTGTTAATCTCGTCTCAAGACTGAAAGAAATTTCAAAGCATTATTTGATTTACAAAGAAAGGTCCTAGGGTTTAATAAGCGAACAATCATAGCACTAATTACACTGGGCAACAAAATTTCAAAAAGTTTCTGCTTCCGAGATAAAAATAGTAATTTCCCAATTAATTCAATGTGCTGAATACGAATATGACAATAAAGAAGCGGAATTGGTTGCGTTTTTTTTTTTTTTTTGTAATGTGTACGCACTATTGAGAAAAAAAAATGTTTTTCTCTAATATTATAAAAGGAAGTGTTTGACTGTTTGTATTAGAGATGGGCGATCAGCTCAGGAGCTGACTCAAAGAGTCGACTCTCTTGACGGAGTGAGCGAGCGCTGATTCGTCAAAAAAGAGCTATAGCTCTTTTTTAACCAATCAGGGCTGAAGAGCGGTGACTCTTTTTTAACCAATCAGCGCTTCCACTCTCGAAGAGTAATTTCCGCATGCGATCACCAGCTCAGTGATTCTTTTTGGGAGTTGATTCTTTGGGAGTCGATTCTTTGGGAGTTGATTCTTTACAAGATTTGACTCTTTCGAAGAATCATTTCCGCATTCGATCGTTTGCGCTCACTGATTCTTTTGGGAGTTGATTCTTTTAAGGAGTTAACTCTTTGGCTCTTTTCGATAACTATCGCTCTCGAAGAGTCAATTCCGCATTCGTTCTTTTGCGCTCCCCAGCTTTTTGTTACTTTTTTGAAGTTTCAAATTTTTAAATATCTATGTATTATCATAAATGTTATTTTTTTAAATTTAATTCAATTTTAGATTGAAAGGGTGTTTTTACGGCTTAAGTCACATCACGCCTTTTAGCACTAATTAAAACTAGTCTTAAGGTTGTTATTAAAACATATTCTAACAGTTATTATGTTATTCACTTAACATTAATATAATAATTATAATAAAACCTTTATTTCTCGGGAGTGATATCATTTTAATAAAGCTACACAAAATTAAATTAAACGTAACTCGTTTTTATTGCATTGCCTTCACAAAACAAGGCATTTTGAAAATATTTTATTAAAAGACAGGGAGGGGACTTGGATTTTGGAAATCTTTGGGACAACGAGTATTCGAGGGTATTATATACCTATATCTTAAAATAAATAGTTAAAAATCTTAAGTACTTCAATAAATTATTAATATTTTTATTATATGATTTTAAAATATCATTTAAATTATTAGGAAGTCTCATTTGGTAACTAAGTGGTTTTAGAAAGAAATCTTAATGTATCCAAACACGTCCAAGACACTTTTTTTAAATGTGGTATAGAAACATTTTAATGATATTTTTATGTTTTGTGTTTTAAACAATAGCAATGGGCTATAAATATTAAAAGTATATATTAATAATTTTGTAAAAATATGATAATTATGTATGAAATTTTAAAGAAATGTGTCAAAAACTTCAAATGTGCTACATGAAAATCTATTCAACCAATTTGAAAAATGATGCTACCAAAATAAACTACATGCATATTTCTAGGGAATGAACTAGAATAAAAGGATATTTAAATAAACAACAATTTTACAAGTGATTGAAAAATGAATAGAAGATTTTTTATAGTTTTACAGTCCTACTTCTTAAATAAATAGTAATAATTTAGAAACTTTTGAACTCAGCATAATTATTCTAGTTCATTCACTTGACAACATTATAAATAACAAACTCTCAAAAGTTTACTAGAATCCAGTTATAAGTTTTTGTATTATAACATTTGAAGTGAAGAAATAATGCAAAAATATTAATTTAGAGTTAAAGGTAGTTTCAAGTGCATCGCTTGCTCCCTTGCGTTTGCTCTTTGTGTAAACAATTTTGTTCTTCCTTCTCTTTAAAAAAGTTCACTCCATTTCCAAAAGAGAAACCATTTAAATATTTGAAAAAACTTTCTAAAATTATATTTGCAAAAAAAAAGTCCGGTTTAAATTTAGATTTTGCCATGTTTTTGGCCTTTTAATGGCCATTTCCAGTGTTTTCCATTCTTACTTCTTGTTTTCCCGCCTTGATTAAAATCTTAATACTTCTTCAAGTAATTAACAGAGAAAAAATTAAATATGTTTTGGAAAGTCAAATAAATACTCTATCCAATAAAATCGAAAACTTTTTTAGAATTCTTGGTCAAAAATGAGATTTTTAACGTGTTTGGATATTTTAATTGCTACTTCTGTAATCTCAACGGGTTCATGACGGGAATTACAAAAGTAGAAGTGTCCTCAAAGTAATTTATTCTTTATGGACAATTTCAAAGTTATATGAATTGACATGGTTTTGGGCCATCTTATGCCTTAGCAATTAAATTTTACAGCTTAGCAGCCCTATGCTGCAATGCCTATCGTCCTCGGGCCCCGTCTCCCTCCTTTTGTTGATTTTAGAGGTAAACTGCGCAATTGCTGGATGAGTGAGTGTTTCAAGTGTTGTGTGCGTGGGTGTTTCAAGCACGCTTGGCGCCTCTTCGTCTGGACACATGCGCTCACGTGACAACGAGGGATGTTCGATGGCCCAAACATATTGTATACATTTCGATATGTTATATACATTATTATATATCTCAAAGGAGCGGTGAGTCATCAAAAAGAGTTAGCTCTTTTTAGTGAGTGAGCGGTTCCGATCCGATCCCTGAAAAGAGTCATTTTCCCCATCACTAGTTTGTATGTTTGTTTCTTTCTTGGACGCAAAATCCTGACGAATCTATGGCACTTACAGTAATGGGATTTGGCACACAGGTAGTCCGAATTTTTGCAGTTTTAGCGTCGCGGCGAATTTTAAAAATCAATCTAGAACATTGTTTATTGTTTTCTTTAGAATTGCAACACCATAAAGAGATGACAGATTCTAAATTTATATTTTCTGTTTTCATTTTGCGCGGAGGAAAGATTTTCCAACAGACGATAAAAAACAAAGTTTTAATGTTAGTTATGTAGTTCTTTTTTCTATCTCCTGGATCGTTAAAGATAGAGTAAAAATTTCAACGGATTTGAAATCTGTGAAAATTTACACTAGATCAATACCTAAAAATAGGATTTTCTTTAAATAAATAACTCTTAAATTGAATATATATTTTATATTTTCGCGAAATTGTGATCCACGTCAACTTTTGCTTGCTGAGCGCAGGAAATGAAATCTGAATCTTGAATCAAACGAAGGTCATTCTGCGCAGCGTATTGGAAAAAATATAAAAATTTCAATTTAAAAATGTTTTATTTATAGAAAATTCTATTTTTAGGTAACGATCTATTGTGAAATTTTCCGCAGATTTCAAATCCGTTAAAATTTTTACTCTGTCTTTAACGATCTATGAGATAGAAAAAAGAACTCAGTTAAAACTTTGTTTTTTTAGTCTGTTGACAAATCGTTCCTCGGAGAATCAAACGAAAGCGGAAAAAAACATATTTAGGATCTGCGATCTTTTATGCTGTTGTCATTCTAATGAAAACAAAAACAAAATTAAATTAAATTCATTTAAAAATGTTCTAGAATTAATTTTAAAATATGGGCTTCCCTGTATGGGCCAAAATATGTTCAAAAATTCCAAAAATTCGAACTACTTGTGTGACAAATCTCATTGCTGTAAGTGCCATAACTCGTCACAACAGTCCTCACACACACATAAACCCTTCCTTTTATAATAGTAGAGATATACTATACTTAAATACGAAAGAAAACAAATTGGTGCAAATACTTTTGAAATCTATCCGTAGATGGCGCTACCAGTCATTTTAACACAAATAGAAACTACCTTATAAATTCGTTCTTCAGAGGTAAATTAATTTAAACCTCACTAGATGGCGCTATCAGTCATTCAGGGTTTCAACACAATTCTTATTAATTCGGAAATAAAATTAATTGTTCTTAGAGAAAATAAAAACCAGAATACCAAAACTCTAAAATACCCCTTCTAAAAAGTGTCTCGTGACTCAGTGGTTAGCACACTTGCCTTCGGATACAAGTACCGGATATCCACTTTTTTAATTCCAATATATGTAGTTGTGGCTACCCCTGGTTCTAAACTGAAAAGCTTTGCTAAACCCGCCGTTTAATTTCTACAAAAAACTTGAAATCATTGGTAACTGATCAATCCAGCGCACCCCCAGGTACTACTTTCGTCTAACTGAAAGCAGTAAAAAGGCCACGAGCCAACCTTAAAATCAAATAATCTTAACGCACTTATCTTTCAACTTTGTAAACAAACTTTCTTTCGATCTTTTTTCAATTTGAAAGCAACCTTCAAGATCGTTTAATTGATGATCAAATTGGAAACTCTTGACTGACCTCCTTGTAGAGAAATAAACTTTGCAACTATACCATCTCTATACAGACCTTAGTTCAGATGACAACGACGGCGCAGTGGATAAAATCCTGCCGAAAGAAAAAATGCAGATGCATCAAACTCTATAAGCAAGAAATTAAATGGGAATTTGAAATCATGTATCTTGGAGTAAATTTCGATCATCATCTTACTTGGAAGAGCCACATAAATTATACAATTCAAAAATTCCGTAATTTCGAAAAGGAAATTATATCCTTTAATAGTACGAAACTCCAAACTCAACATTAAAAACAGAATACTTGTCTACAAAACCTTTTTCTACCAATACTCAGCTACACATTTCAGGTATGGAGCGGTACAGCAATTACCATCATTAATCTGCTGGAAAAACAGCAAAACTATTATGTATATGATAACCAGATCACCATAGTATTATAGATGATCTGACATATATATAGAGAAAGTAACATAACATTGATGACTACACACATAACGACAGTCAGAGAAATAAAAGACCTATTAGTTTAATCCACCACTATTTGAGCGCCGAAATTTTGCTGCACTACACTTCTACCCATCCAGCTCACGACTGAGTCCAACTTCCCTCAATAGAGGGCGTTTCAGACAAGCTACTTATCCTATATTTGAGTCTTAAACATTAAAAACAGTGATTCAGTTTGAGTCGGGATGGCCGAGTGGTTATGGCATTGGACTCCAGTCTCTGGTGGAGAGCTTGTTTCTTTGGTCGCTGGTTCGATCCTCCAAAGTTGCCCCCCGATAATAGCCAGAAAAAGAAACAAATAAAAATACCTGATAAGTTTCCCAAATATGCAAGCTAGAAAATGAAAAAAAAAAAAAAAGGAAAACATAAAGATAAAAAAAAGAAACCACCTTTGAGATCAAAATCGAAGGAATCACGGGCACTTGTTTGGGCGCCAATTCGACGCCATTTCGACGCAATCAGCTTGATAGAAGCAAATAGGCTCTTCCAGATGGCTAAGTCTGATTCACAGTTGTGATCGTGGGTTCGAATCCCACTCCCGGCTCAAATTTTTTTCAAGTTTGATTAAACTTTAAGTCTAGTTGTGGTAAGTTATATATATAGCAAATTCAACTCAGGGACGTATTCATAAGGAGAGACACTGGGTTACCCTCTGTTTTGATTTCTTCAAAAACGATTCAATACGATACAACTTGAACATCCTAAACGTTGTTTCCCAAAGTGGGCTCGGTATTAACTGTCGGGCAATGGCTGCCTCTGGGAAAATCGGAGCATTAAAAAACAAGAGTGGGCAATAGGCCGTTGAAAAATTTGTCTCCAAATATTGTTTCAAGCAAGTACACTTGGACCATACAGACATAGGCCTAACCAGGAGGGGTGGATTCAAATTCCCCCATTCAGTTGGGAAAAATTTTGTTAATATATATATATATATATATATATATAAAGAGAGAGATAAAGAGTTTTTTACAAATTTATCCTTTATTAATAACTACTCAAACGATTCATAATGTAATTTAAATTAATTTAATCTTAATCAATTTAATGTTAGTCAATTTAATTTAAATTAATGTAATTTTAATCAATTTAATTTAATTTAAATTAATGTAATTTTAATCAATTTAATTTAAATTAATTTAACTTAATTCAAATTAAGTTAATTTTATTTAAATTAATTTAATTTTATTTAAATTAATTTAATTTTAATCAATTTAATGTTAGTCAATTTAATTTAAATTAATGTAATTTTAATCAATTTAATTTAATGTAATTTTAATCAATTTAATTTAATTTAATTTAAATTAATTTAACTTAATTCAAATTAAGTTAATTTTATTTAAATTACATTAATTTTAATCAGTTTAATTTCAATTAGTTTAGTTTTAATTACTTTTATTTTTTTTTCATTTTAATTTAATTGTAATTAATTTAATTTACTTTAATTTTAATTCATGCTTTCCTTGTGTAATAAAGAGTTGTGGGTTCAACCTCCCATTCAGTTCATCTAAGAAGATAGTCAAATATATTAATAAAGAGCAATCCGAGTTTTAAGCTTTATATTTATTTAAACTAGATTAATTATTTTTACACTCATAATACAAATAATTGCACGACAAAAATGAAATTTTTATTCACTTGATTTTTATGTTTAACTTAGAATACGAACTAAGAAAAGGTTTATATGTATTTACCATAGCAAAAACTGATTAATTTTGTCCAAATGTTATAGTTCATGAAGTTCTAGTGATTATTTTCTATTCTTTTTAATTTAATGATAGTCTAAAAATCTGAAATTATGTGCATTCTTATCAATTTTTATTTCAATAACTAGCCACTGCGTGGCTAGCACGACGTTGCCCGTGCTGTACTTTGTGGGGTTAGGTGTGTCCATTGTGAACGCTCGCCAACCACCGATATTTGATACGCATTCCCATTTGTTTTGCCTCGCAAACCAACACCACGGAAAACGCCTTGATGGCCTCGTCATTGTGAAATGCGGCCAAATTCGAATTGCGAAGAGATCCAATCGGTGTGACGTCATAATCTCTTGGAGAGTGGGGTGACAGCTCAGGTGTTATCTTGTCATCTGACCTTGGTTCAAAATTACGCTGTGTTGGCCTCGTATCTTTCTCTTAGGGGCTTCATCTCGGACCGCAGTCAGTAGGTCGTTGTGTTGCTCGAGTAGGTTAATTAAAAATTACCGAATTACCTCGGATATTTTCCCTCAGGGATTTATTCCGGATTGTTATCAATAGCACGTGTTGTTGCTCTAGTACGACGTTTATAAAAAATTACCAAAAACCTCGGATATTTTCCCTAAGGGATTTATTCCGGACAGTTATCAATAGCACGTGTTGTTGCTCTAGTACGACGTTAATATAAAATTACCAAAAACCTAGGATCTTTGCCTTAGGGGTTTGATTTCGGACCGTCGTCAATAGCACGATGTGTTACTGCAGTACGACGTTAATTGAAAATTACCAATTTAAATTTTCGTCAGATATAAAATTTGTTGAAATTTATATCTGATACTACGTTTACTTATATCTGATACTACGAGTACTTGCGGCTAAAATTGATATTGTTATCTTGTACGTTTCGTCCTTTCACAAATTTAACGAACAGTTTGGTTTGAACCGTTTAAGGTATTTTATGAGATCTTTATCATTTTTAAATTAAAAGTATAACGTTTTTCTACTATCTAAAAATTTTATTTTGATAATATTGATTCGATTTTTAGGCAAAAGACTACCTAATATGTATTGGAAAGGGTCGTGTTTCCTCTGAGGAAAGTTTTGGGCCTTAGAGGAAGTGTTGTAAAGATACTGTCAGAAAATATCCCCTCAAACTGGTAACAAGTAGTATATGACTGGTACTTCACTGGCGTGAAATATGCTAAGTATCTTCTCGAGAAAGAAATTTTTACAGCTGGTACGATTAGGACAAACAAAATTGGAAATGCCCGAAATAAATGTTCCCAGTATCCACACCTCCACCCCTCAATCAAATAATGTATAAAGGAAGTGAAAAAGAAGTATGAGAATAGTTTTATTTTTACTAACAGATGGCGCCAGCAGTTCGTACGCAGGCGTTCGCATCCAGCCGTTTAGAGACGCTGATGTGCCCGCTAGCTTCTGCGGACGGAAACCCTCACGCTTTCAGCACACCTTGGCGAGTTGGCGATAGACGGTAATGATGATGTATCGCCAACTGCTAGAGCTGGTTGTGGCGGGCCACACGAGATTTCAAACTCTCCGGCTGCCATCTGTTGACAATTATACGAATCTATTTTTAAAAGCTTTTTCTGCTTCTACGTAATTTAGTCTGTTTTAAAATCCGAATTACATATGCAACACAGGATTCAAGGAGATTTTTTCGATTTTTGTTTCCTTATTTTAAGGATAAAACCTTTTATGTATGCATGTAATTTTTTATCCGTTAAAAATATTTATTTTACCAAAAACAGGAAACCTTCGACCTCGGCAATTCCGTATTTCCGATTTTTGGTTTAGTTGGCAGTTTTTTTCCAAAACAAACCCTAATCTAACCCACCCTCTACCCGCGCGTCAATTTAAGTCAGGAACACGTTTGCAATACTAAAATAGCATATATATAAATAGAAATAATTTTTAAGAAAGGAAAAAAAATATTTTTTTAGTACATTGCAACAAATCTTTTAATTTTCTGTGTGGTATTTATTCTGTACATTTCCATTATTTTGCGTTATTTCATCAATTTGATCTAGGTTGAATACTTTGTTCTTTAAAAACTGTTCTTAACCCTAGAACAGCCGGATTTTAGACTTACCTAAAACCGCCGTTGGGGGTGAATTTGACCCTCATAAGAAATGTGAGCCATATCAAAATAAATTTGTCGTAAATGATAAAGGATGTTGAAAGGACAATGTGTAAGAGTTTTTATAGGGTTTGGTTTTAGTTTTTAGAGTTAGTTTTTTTTTTAAATAATTTTTTTAGTTTTTTGAGCTGATTCTTTTTTTTTGTGTGCAAAAAAGTTACTCTTTGAAATGGCATCAGAAAAAAAATAATATATGTCAATATATAATGTAATGTATAATTTTGCACAATATTATACTGTGCATTATACTATATTGGAATGTATAATATTACACAATATTATACATAAATTATACTATATTGGAATATATAATATTACACAATATTCCTTAGCATGACTAAATGATAAGAAAACAAACAAAAGATACAAATGCAAATAGTTCAAATTAGCACACAACATGTTTCAAAGTGAGATTACAAAAAAACATAAACAATGAATAAACACGATATTTTCCAAAGTTCAATAGACATTAACGCAGGTGGAACAATATGAACGCTTGACAGTGACATCAACATATTTACCACAAATAGGTTTCTGGCATCCCTCAAAACTGGCAGAAGTCTTATTCTGTCCCTTGCAATGTTCAGAGGTACATTTCTTTCGTTTTGGGGTCTGTACTTGAACAATTAGGGGCATCTGTTGCGATATTTGAAGTTCTTCCACAAGCGCAAGAATTAATTCTCGAAGTAAAATTTCGGAACCTTGGGATTCCTTGAAAAATAGCCAAGCATTGAGTGCAGCAATGTCAAGGACGTCATAAAAAACATGAAGGGGCCACCTATGAGTTCCACATCTTGTAGTATATTTCCTTAGCATCTGATCTACTACATCTACTCCACATTTCGTATGATTGTAGTAAGTAGTAAGTGAGTATTCGGCTTCTTTGCTCTGTTTGCAAGCACATTCTTGAACATATATATATATATATATATACAGAGAGAGAGAGAGATGTATTGATTTGTGTGAACCACTGATAACTGAATCTAACGTCTCCAAGAGGGCAAGGGCCTCTTGTTGACTCAATCCTCACGATATTGTGTACACGGAAAAATGCTTACACACACACTGATCGAAATAAAAAACTCCGAGAACACAGTTGTGGAAAGTGGTGTCGAGTTTCATTCTGGATAGTAGCTGTAGCAGGCCTGGTTTCCCTCCAAAAGTTCTGTAGTACACCAGCGCTGGTAGGATGAGAACTCATTTCAGAGAACAGACAGAGTGCTTAGAGCGAACCCGCTAACTGTCGCGATATCCATCACATAAAGAGGTGCGAGTATCCCAATGCGCAGAAAACAAAAATGAGGCATCGGAAATTCGAAAACAGACATTCACTTGAAAATCGGTCATTTTTTCTAATGAGGGTCAAAATGACCCCTGTTGGCTGTTCTAGGTATTTCTTCGATTATTTAATTTAATAATTGACATAAAAATATGAAAATTTTTCACAGTATACTTGGAAGCATTTTAAGAAAATTAAAAAAATATGACCTTCGAAGTTCAATTGTATGGTCAAATACGGCAAGTGAAATTGGAAAAAGGGTCAAAATGACACCAACGGCGCTTCTAGTGGTTCTTAAAAAAAGGAGGAAAGATACAAAAGTTAGAGGAAAATAAATGCTGGTTAACAAATAGTCCGAATTTGGGACTTTGTATTGCATATGCAAACAGAAATTATTTGTACTAATAGTGAATTCTATGACTGTTTTTAAAGAAAAATAAGCATGTCTTTCATTTTTTGTCCTTATTTTCGCGTTGCTTTTGAAGCAACCTGTAACATTTAGTTCAAAAACCATTTCTTATAATGATACCACTAAAGTTTTTATAATATTACATCTCTTCAAATAAAATTGTAATAATTTTTTTAGTTTATCATATTCAAGTTTTTTTTAATCCACCTCATCAATCTAACTCTTGTGGATATTGCATTAAAATACAAAATTATTAGTTTGGTAAAAATTTATGTACCTCAAACTATCAAATATTTCCACAACCACAGCAATCTGAACAAAGTTTATTTCAAGTATTTGTTATCTAATACTATAAAGTGTCTACATACAAAATTTTATAATGATTGGCGAGTGACACTTCTTGTAAGCCATAGGCATTGTTCATGAAATCGGGTGGCATTATAAATCAAAATAGATTTCAAAAAATTGTGGTTACAACAAATGGACGTTATATTGGTTCCATAAAGATTCCGAGACTTATAAGTAAAACTATTATTTTTCCTTTCAGAAGTAAACAATTATCTGCATAAATTCAAATGTCCACAATGTAGAACTAACACTTAAATTTTATTACATTTTCATAATATTTAAAAAATATTTATCTTTAATTATGCTGGTGCTGTAAGTTCATCTCCAATGCAAGTGCTTTAATTATAGGATGAGATAGAAAGGACTACCTAATATATATTGGAAAGGGTTGTGTTTCCTCTGAGGAAAGTTTTGGGCCTTGGAGAAAGTGTTGTAAAGATATTGTCAGAAAATATCCCCTCAAACTGGTAACAAGTAGTATACGACTGGTACTTCACTGGCCTGAAATATGCTAAGTATCTCCTCGAGAAAGAAATTTTTACAGCTGGTAGGATAAGGACAAACAAAATTGGAAATGCCCAAAATAAATTAAAATTGAACAAAACATTAAAAAGAGGAGAGTGGGATGAACTTGTAAATAATGATGAAACCTCTGCATTTTAAAATGGAAAGACAATAAAATCGTTTTATTTTTATCATCATATTTGGGCAGTGAACCTGTGCCAAGCTGCATGAGCTGGTCAAAGGAGGAGAAAAAAAGATTATTGTACCACAGCCAGCAGTTGTTCAGGCCTATAATAGCTCAATTGATGGAAATGATTTATGTGACCGCTATTTGACTTATTATAGGTGTACCATGTTAACAAAGAAATGGCCAGCAAGAGTGTTTATTCATTTTGTGGATCTGGTTATTTCTAACTGCTGGGTTGCTATGTGCGCTATTATAATGCAAATAAAGTAAAATTCTTATCCCTCATTGACTACCGAATGCAGTCCTCATTAAACATGAAAGGAACATTACAAAAAACGAAAGAAAACAAACATATTCAGAGGAAGAAACTCCAAAAAAGCAGAGGAAGGTTGTCAATCAACCAATCAAAGAAGTTAGACTTTATAATGTAGGCCATGTGCCAAAATTTATGGATGATAGAAAAGTGATAAAAGTGTAGGTTAGCTGGATGCAAATCCAGGACAAGAGTTATGTGTACAAAATGTCAAGTGTACCTTTGCATCATGAAAAATAACTGTTTCATAAAATACCAAACACTATAAACATTGTATTAAAAAATTGTTTTTGTGCCTTATTTCCTACAAATATTGTGTTCCTTTGAAGTGATAGTGATATAGTGTGTACAAAATTTATGTTTTGTAGCAATAAAATGTACCTAAGTAAGTCAAAAAACACTTCCCAAGACAAAATATTACATGAAAAAAATATTTAAAAAAATATTTTCTGGTTCTAACATTCTAATAATGTTATTGTATTTATAAAGTGATAAATAATGCAGCTATGTACAAAAAATGCGTTGTTAAGCAATATCAGCATTTTAAAATTATTAGGTTTTCAGCTTTGAGACCCGAGGTACACATATGTGTACCTAAACGTTTTAGCCCACTATGATGTCAGCATCTAAAAGAAGAATTGACGTGAGAACTTTGAAGTATTTCATAATATTTATCAGAAAAAAAAATTGATATTTAAACAATTTTTATATGGCTGGTAGCGAAGAGGTTACACACCCAACTGTTGGTTTCGAGAGAGACCAATAGATGGCGCTTGGGAGGTTCCTCCACCACTGCGAAAAAAATATTGCTTTTTTTAAAAGAATATTAACTTTTTGCTAGCGTTAACTTTTAGCTTGGATTATCATAATCAATAATATAAGTTTATTTTTCTGTTCACTCTCCATTCTTGGAACTGGATCATGGTTGTGCAATATTTTGTTATTGTTTCTCTTTTTAGAGTATGGTAGTTTGGATTATCATTTTTTAAGGGTACTAACTTTTAGTTTGGATTATTTGGATATCTTTGTTAAAGTTAAGCGATATTTAATTTTTATCTTTTTTGCAATTTTTGGTTTGTTTTATTTATGCAATATTTTGTTTGTTTTTGTAGAGTACTTCGGTTTTCGTAGTTAATTTTTATAATTTTGGTTTGGATGTCTTATGGAAAGTAAAGCGATATTTAATCCCAATTTTAAATTTAATGTAGAACATTTTAAAATTAATTTATTATTATATTTTTGTATTATTTGGTTTCCTAAAAATTCCAACAGTCTTCATATGGTCTTTAATGCATTCCCGCCAATCTTGGATTTGGATCATTTATGCAAACTAAGAACATTTCTTTTAAGTAGTTCTACGCTCACAGGATGATGATGCGCTCTTTGAATTTCAACGTTTCACTGAGAAGCAAAGAACTGTTCCATCAATTTACTGTCGACATGTATTCCAAGATTGATCGGAAAGGATGTTGTATATACGACTGAATCAGAGGACTCTGAGAATGGAACAGTATGCACATTTGAGAGATGCGTTGATGAACGATGGAAATGTTGCTATACGAAAACTGAAGTACACAGAAATCGCTAAACTTTCAAAAGATATCCAAACCAAAAGTTAAAGTTTATGCATATATAGTATAAGTTATTTTGTAAATTGATCAACAAAATTACGGCATTTCGCTATAACGGCCATTTTTAATTTACGGCCCACAATGTTTAGTTATACGGCCCAAAAAATGCTGTTTTTGTGCTTCTATTTAGTTTATCTTCTCCCTTTAGGCGCAACTGCTACATTTTGTCTCATGGAAATATGAGGATTATTTGGTACAACATTGTCATCATTTTACTGCATTGTCGCTTTAGTGTAGTTAGACCACCGACTCTATACAAATCCCACGTCACAACTCAAAGCCCTATCTGCAGACAGTTCAGCCTAATGGGTTTAGTTAAACACAAGTATCTTTTTCATATTTGTCTTATAATACACTCACTGCCAAAAGTATGGAAGTATGCAAATGTGTTATGCAACAGCCAATCACTGTTTCGTGTTGAGCAATATGCAAAAAAGATAGTCGCATAAGAAGCCAGCATTGTGAAGGGTTAGAGCATTGGAGTCATTAACAAAAAGATGGTTAAATCCAAGACTGCCTTTTTTGCATATTTTTCAACACGAAACCGTGGTTGGCTGTTACATAACATATTTGCATACTATAACAAAGTACTTTGTAAGTGTTTTCACCCGGGAAACATCACAGAAAGACATCGTTTTCCTCCAGAGGAGTCATGGTCTGGGCAGGCCTTATGCTAGACGGCCGCACAGACCTCCACATCTTTGACACGGAGCCTGTTACCGGTCAAAAATACAGAGAAGAAATCCTTGAGCCTACCGTTCACCTGTTTCGAGGTGCGGTCGACCCTGTTTTCATATTCATGGATGATAACGCGCCTCCTCACCGTGAAGCCCTGTTCGACCCCTTCCTTCAAAGTGAAAATATCCTGCGCATGAAGTGGCCTGTCAACTCTCCTGATCTGAATCTTATAGAGCAAGTGTGTGACATGCTCAGGATACATCCTCCGCCACCCACCAAGCCGCGTTCCGGAATTGAAATCTGCTCTCCGTGAGGCAATTAAGTTGAGTTGACACTCTACTGAGAACCTTTTTCTTAAACCCTTTTATTTGGATTATAAAAGTCATTATTATCTTTGTTTCCATCCATCGGCGAAAAAGCTTTAAATATTATTTTACCGTTTGCTACATCATAGATGTGTAGTGATCTGGCAACACTGCTACCAGCAAGGTGGCGTCACTTTCCTCCAAGGCTCTCACACTCTGTTAGCCAATGAGAGGGCAGCGGAGGAATACGTTGTGGTAATAAAAGAGACTAGAATGTTCGATCGCAGTCTCTAGAAGAATAATTCACGCGTCCTGAGCGAAAAGTTAATCAAATAAGAATATAATTTTCGTTCAACCTGATCATGCTTCTACTCGAAGAATCATCTAAATCGACTACTTATGCAGAACGTACGAAAATTGCGATGACATAGTTTGGATTCAGTAGACGTCTTATCAATATTCCAATTTGTGACTCAAGAGGTTACTTGTTACTCTGTAGAGAACGATCGCACTATTTCAACTCCGCTATACCTTTAAAATTATCACGCAAAATAAAAGGTCTTTCTCAAGACTGCGTGATAGCCAAAAACCCATCATGGAAAACGACCTCCCCGTCGAAATGTCGGAGAAATCAAATTCAATTCCCGAGGAATTAAAAAACCTCACTCCAGCCGAACTCAGCACTCTCGCCTCCCGAATCCAGACGAAAATCAAGCAAACGAAAGCTGGCCTGAAACTCCTGGAACCTGCCCTTGAAATATACAAACTCGATGATGACAACGAAAGATATGCCTTTGTCAGCACCATGATCAACAAGGAATACGCTCAACTAGCCGTTCTTGAAGGTCAGTGGCAAGTCATTTGTGCTTTCTCTAATCCACCCACCCAAGATCAAACCTCCACTAAAAGAGTAAGATCAGAGGACAATACCAGCCCTCATAAGAAAAATGCTAAATTAGATGCTTCAGGATTTCAATCCCCGTCCAAAAAACATACTGGCACTCGCAATATCCTTGCCCCTTTGCCAAACCCAATCACTACAAGCAATAAATTCGAAAGTCTACCAGAAGACATAAACACCTCACCCACAAAAATTGAACCCATAATGATTAAACTGATTGAGGGCATCCCCGCTTTACTTGGAACTCTAAAAGGAACATTCGGAAACACCATAAAGAGCAAGCTTGCCGGTGAATATGTCAAGATCACCACCCAAACCCCTGATCAACACAGGGGAGTCACCGCCTTCCTTAGACAAAGAAAGATAGAGGGTTTCATCATAACCCCATCCTATGAAAAACCTGTCAAAGTGGTAATCAAGGGCCTTCCCAGGGAAACCGAAGTTGTGGACATCAGAAATGAGCTAGTTAATCACGAATTTCCTGTGCGTAAAGTAGCTCAACTAACACAATCACGAACAAAAAATCCCCTCCCCATATTCATGGTGGAACTTGACAAATCTCCCACCACTCATAAAATTTACAATCTACAAGAAATCCAACACCTTACTGTCAATATTGAACCATTCCAAAGAACATCTGGCCCTGGACAGTGTTATAATTGTAACAATTTTGGACACAGCTCCAAAAATTGCCTCATGAAAACCCGTTGCCTGAGATGCGGAGACGAGCATCGCACAGCCGATTGTGAAATGGAAAAATCTGACAACCCCACTTGCATCAACTGTCATCAAGAAGGCCATGTAGCCTCTTGGAAAGGATGCCCTAAATTCCCAACACGTAAACCAATCTATCAAGAAATTATACGCAAAACTCTCTCTCCTCTATCCCCAGAAACTCATTCAAAACAAACAACGTCACGGAAAACTTCTCGTACGCCCAGGCTGCCAATCCTAATCCAAATCCCCGCCCCGCTCTTCTTCCCAATCCTCCAACACGACTGGTCAACGAAAATGTTGACCACTCTGGAATAAAGTCAGATCCCGCCCCGACCGCTCTCAAAGAGATCTTAGACCTAGTCAGAGAGGTATCCAAGTTGTTCTCCCCTATAGGAGGCATCAAAGGACTAATTTCAAAAATCAGACAAGCCAAAACCACAGAGGACAAATTATGTGTCATCATTGATTGTATTGCGGCAGCACTATAAACCCCCATTTTCACTATGGCTGGCACACCCCAAAACTTTTGCATCATATTCTGGAACGCAAACGGCGTCACCAATAGAATACAAGAGCTACGCGATTTCATTAACACCCACAATCCGGACGTGCTCTGTCTCCAAGAGACGCACCTAAGACCCAATACTCCGATAAACATTGCTAATTACAACACATACAGAACAGATAGAATATCCACACTCACTACCCACACCTCTGGAGGAACAGCAGTGTTCGTCAAAAGATCCATCCCACATCATGTCATCCCTCAACAAACCCACAATAATATCGAAACTACGTCGGTGTCAATTAACTTCAACAACAAATCCCCGCTTATTATAACCTCCATTTACTGCAGTCCTGCGCATAATAAAAATCCTATAAATGAAATTGAAAAACTCATATCGGCTAATGATAGCATTATCCTATGTGGCGACTTCAACGCGAAGCACCGGCTTTGGAACTGTCCCTCCAACAATCCCAGAGGCAATCTTTTAATCCAAACTATAAATAAAACTGGCATATCCGTTGCCGCTCCCTCTGATCCCACCCGAATCCAGGGCCAAACAGGCAATGTCATTGATTTTGCACTCATAAAAGGGTTTCACTACAAACATAAAATCATCTCCATGCCCGAACTCTCTTCAGACCATAACCCTGTCATTCTTACTTTCAACACCGCCTACTCACCCCTTAACATACACAGACACTACTACCAACTGGACTACATTTAAAAATATCATTAACGATACGACTCAATACCCCATACCCACGAACAGCGTCTCCTGCCCCTCACAACTGGATACAATCACTGAACAATTTCAAAACAATATTATTAATGCACATAAACATTCTTCCAAAGAAATTACCCAAACTCATCAACTTTTCCTCCCCCCTCACATCAAAACCATCATTAAAAATCGAAACAAACTTAAGAAACACTGGCAACATAATAAAGACCCTCTTTCCAAACAACAACTTAATAGAATCCAGAAACAACTTAAAAAGGATATTAAAACCCATACTCAACAAGCTTGGAAAGACCACTTATCCTCTTTAAACATAGAAGACAAATCCCTCTGGAGAAAGGCTAAATCTCTTAAAACAAAAAGGCCCAACATTCCCCCCATACACTCTCCAAACAACATTGCTCTCTCTGACACTGACAAAGAAACGCTATTGCAGACAGCTTCGAAACACAATTTCATGATAATAAAATTAATGACCCAAACACTGACAATCTCGTTAATCATACTATCAATAATTATTTTTCACACACCCAACAAGTCACATTCAAATCTATCCCCCCATCTGAAGTAATTATTCAGATTAACAAACTCAATATTAAAAAAGCCCCTGGACACGAAGGCATCACTAATAAGATGGTTAAAAAATTACCCGTTAAGGCCATCCTCATCTTCACTTTCATTATTAATCTCACTCTCAAACTCAAACACTTCCCCACTCCTTGGAAAACCGCCAGCATCATCCCCATACTCAAACCTCACAAAAACACAACTGATCCCACCAGCTACAGACCTATTTCACTCCTCCCTACCCTCAGTAAAATCACTGAAGCTATTATTCTTGAAACAATTAAATACTTCATCACACAAAACAACATTATGATCCCTCAACAACACGGTTTCACACCCAAACTCTCCACTACTCACCAGCTACTCCGAGTCACCGAACACATACACAAGGGAAAACGCAAATACAAAAAAACAGGTGCAATTTTCTTTGACATCGCCAAGGCATTCGACAAAGTTTGGATAAAGGGTCTCATCTATAAACTTATCAAACTCAACTTCCCACACTGCCTTATCATCATACTTACGTCATACCTTACCAATCGTCATTTTACCGTCTCCGTTAACAAGGCTGACTCTTCGAAACGCAAAATCAAATCTGGAGTTCCTCAAGGATCCAAATTAGGACCTTTCTTATTTAACATCTACATGAATGACATCCCGCAATCTAATTCTACCATGCTCAGTATGTTCGCTGACGACACTGCTATTCTCGCCCAACAAAAAAATATCAATACACTTATTTTTCTACTCAACAAACACATCCAGGCAATCGAACTTTGGCTTATTCAATGGAGAATTAAACTTAATGTCGACAAAACAGCAGCTATCATATTCGGAGCTAACCCTCCCACACACAAAGTCAAAGTTTATGGTCAATCAATAGAATGGGTATCACAAACAAAATATCTAGGAGTTATCCTCGACAACCAACTCTCTTGGGCCCCCCACATTCAAACAATCCAAACCAAATTTAAAAAAGCCCGATCTGCACTTTACCCTCTCATCGCACGTATATAGCTCTACACTATCCATACAAAACAAACTTCTGATCTACATTTATTATTTACGCCCAGTTCTAACATATGCCGCTCCCATCTGGGGTGCCGCCGCCAAGACAAACATCAATAAAATTATTGTCCTCCAAAATACCACCCTCAGAACCATTGTCCAGGCCAGATGGTTTTACAGAAATATTGACATCCTAACTGCCACTAATATACCCCATCTTGGTCAGTTCATCGGCAACCTTGCTCAAAATTTTTTCAAAAACATCGCCAATAACTCAAATTCCTCCATCCAAGAAATCGAAATTTACGACCCAACTCTTCCAAAAAACAAAGCCCGCCCAAGAGCATCAATGTTAATTGGCAATAGATTGTCACCCCAAAGCATCAACATTCGCAATTAATCCCTCATTGGCCGTACGATTTCGGCAAGCCAAGAGCTTTTTAAACCACGCTCCTCGATGTAGGTGGCACTTGTGTTTCAAACAAGGCTGCACCACGTTGAACGAGCTCCTGACATCTTCCTAACACCCACCCCATTCTTTCCCTAACCTGAAAGCACCATCTGTCATGCCACTTATCCATCAATACTGGAGATGAAGGCCCCTACGGGGCCATGGGCTCCGAGAAATTCAACTACTTGACTTGACTTGATCGCATTCCACCCAGCATGTTTGTCGTTGTATCTTTATTGTGCTGTTAAAGTTTGTTAAAGTTTTAATAAAATACTTATTTTATGAGATTGAATCGTTATAAGAATACACACGCAACATCACCTTAATGGCGAACCGGACGTGATTCAAACTTCTAACAGTTCCAGCAGTTTCGTTTTGGCCAAGCAAGATGACCGATTCAAACGAAACAACTTCGGCGGTGAGAATACCAGTTTACAACCCAATGGACCCTTCACTATGGTTGCACATGGTGGAAGCAACTTTCGAATTGGCCGCTCCAAAACAAATTACCTCTTCAAAAACGAAATTCAACCACGCGGTAGCAAATCTACCACCCGAAGTTGCAGCGATTGTCCGAGATGTCATCATTAAGCCATCCGACCAACCCTACGAGACACTCCGAGAAGCGATCCTTACTCGATGCGGCGAAACAAGGACCCAAGAAATTCGACGCTTACTCTCCGGTGAACAACTTGGAGATCGAAAGCCCAGTGAACTTCTTCGAGTGATGCAGCGACGCGCCGAGAATAACCACATCGAAGACAATTTTCTTTTGGAGCTATTCATGCAGCAAATGCCACTCAACGTCCAAACCGTTCTCGCATCCATACTTCCTGTGCCTATTGAAAAGGCAGCTGAAGTAGCCGACAGAATCCTGGAGGTAACCACAACCCAAACGTCTGCTTGTTCTGCAACGGCACCAACTACGAGTGATAACGCGCTGCTCGAGGAAATCAAAGAGCTAAGACGTGAAGTAAACAACCTTCGCCGTATGAGTAGTTATTCCCGACAACACCGCAGCCATTCCAATAACCGCAGCAATTCCAGACGCCGTTATAAATCTCCTTCAGCCACTGCATCTGGAGTATGTTGGTATCATCAGAAATACAAGGTCGCAGCCAAGAAGTGCACTCCTCCATGTATTTTTTCGGAAAACCACTCACAGCAGAAGTGGCGGCGACCTACTTCCTGCCAACACCTTCTCGTCGCCTTTTCATGCGCGATCAGTCAACGGGTATATCCTACCTGATTGATACTGGATCCGACGCCCCTCTGATATCGGCCAGCAGAGCTGAAAGGAGACTACCAGTTCAACAGATTTTCCAAGCCGCAAACGGTACGAAAATTAATGTTTACAAAAGAAAAACAGTTAGAATTAATTTTGGATTAAGACGAGATTTTTCATTTTATTTTTATGTATGTGATGTATCCTGTAATATTATTGGAGCTGATTTCTTGCATAGCTTTAGCTTAAAACCTGATTTAAGAAATCGTCAACTCATTGATTCCCGTACAAATTTAAATTCTTATGGTGTATTAAGAGAGTGCAATATTTTTTCTGTAAAATCTTTTAATGACAATTCTATTTATCTGAAATTGCTATCTGAATTTCCAAATGTAACTAAACTACCTGATCCAAATCACCCTGTGAAGCACAACACTTTGCATTTCATTGAAACTTACGGTCCTCCTGCTGTATGTAAACCTCGCAGATTAGCACCCGATCGTTTGAAGATTGCCAAAAATGAAATACAACACATGTTAGATTTAGGTCACATGAGACCTTCTAAAAGTAACTTTGCTTCACCCTTGCATCTAGTGCCTAAGAAAAATTCAACTGATTGGAGACCAGTTGGCGATTTTAGATTACTTAACGCTCAAACTGTAAAAGATAGATATTGCATTCCAAATGTATCAGATTTCACAGCTGAATTGCATGGTTGCAACATTTTTAGCCACATCGATCTTGTGAAATCGTATCATCAGATACCTATTAATCCTGGAGACATTCACAAGACTGCAATTTGCTGTCCCTTTGGTACATTTGAGAGTACTCGTATGCAATTCGGTTTGTGCAACGCTAGTGCAACATTTCAAAGATTTATAGATGAAGTCACGCGTGATCTTCATGGTATATTTGCTTTTGTTGATGATATTCTAATTGCATCGTCAAATATTAACGAACATCTCATTCATTTAAAATGTTTATTTTCCAGATTAGACAAATATGGACTTTGTATTAATTTATCTAAATGTGAATTTGGTCAACCATCCTTAGAATTTTTAGGTTTTCTTGTGTCTGAACATGGCTTAAAACCACTACCAGATAGGGTAAAGGCTATTCAAAATTTACCTCAACCTAATACTTTGACCCAACTTAGACGGTTTTTAGGTCTATTTAATTTTTATAGAAGATTTGTTCCCAAAGCTGCTCATATTCTAGCCCCGCTAAATCAATTGCTTGAGGGTAAAAAGAACAAAAAGAAATCATCTCGCGTCCCCAAGAAAACGGAACCTTCACTCGAATGGAATGAGGTCACTCACCAAGCGTTTCTAAAGGCAAAATCTGCACTTGCAGAAGCCACTTTACTTAGACACCCAATTCCTAATGCAAAATTGAGTTTGTGGACGGACGCATCAGATGTAGCTATAGGGAGCACTTTAATGCAATTTTCCAACAATTCATGGGAACCTATAGCATTTCTTTCTATGAAATTAAGCAAAAGTCAAAAGAAATGGTCTACATATGATCGTGAATTATTAGCCATTTACTCCTCTATCAAAAAGTTTAGGCACATGCTAGAAGGTCGAATATTTACCATATTCACAGATCAAAAACCACTAATATTTGCTTTCCAACAAAAATCGGAAAAATGTTCTCCACGTCAATTGAGACATTTGGATTTTATCTCTCAATTTTCAACCGACATTCGACACATTAGTGGTGAGAGCAATATTATCGCAGACACATTGTCTCGGATTGAGATTGATAGTATTTCCAAAATTCCCACTTTGGATTATAAGCAATTAGCTGAAGAACAACTTCGCGATGCAGAATTGCAAAACTTACTTCAATCCAATTCACTAGAACTTAAAAAGCACTACTTTCCCCTAGAGGACATTGAATTGTGATGTGATTCCACATACAAACACCCAAGACCTTTTATACCGAAATCGTACAGAAGTGTAATATTTGAAAACTTGCATTTCTTTTCACATCCTGGCATATCAGCCACAACCAAATTTATATCTAGTCGTTTCGTTTGGCCTGGTATGAGAAAAGACCTAAAAATTAGAGTTCGTAACTGTGACAAATGTCAGCGAGCTAAGGTATTCAAACATACGAAAGCTCCACTTGGCACATTTGCCCAACCGGACGCTCGTTTTTCTCATATACACATTGATTTCATCGGACCATTGCCACCATCAGACGGAATGCGGTATTGTATGACGATCATAGACAGATTCACAAGATGGTCTGAAGTGATTCCTACAGCAAACATGTCGGCAGAGACCACTGCTCGTGCACTTTTGCACAATTGGATCAGCAGATTTGGATCACCTGTCACAATCAAAACTGACCAAGGTCAGAATTTTGAGTCTCATCTTTTCAGAGGATTAACAAACATCCTAGGATCACACAGAATCCATTCTTCCTCTTACCACCCACAATCACATGGGATGATTGAGAGATTACATAGGCATTTAAAAGGCTCTATCAGAGCTCACGAAAATCCCAAATGGACAGACGTTTTACCTATCGTTTTACTAGGCTTACGATCAGCCGTTAAGAATGACCTAAATGCTACTAGCGCTCAACTTGTGTATGGTACTACCTTACGTTTACCATCCGATTTATTATCTAACGAATCATACAAACAACCCATTACACCCAGTTATGTGTCCAATTTAATTTCAGTGATGCGTAAACTTAATCCAGTATCTTCACCATCACACGGCAATAGTCAAGTCTTTGTAAACAAGTCACTGAAAGATTGTTCTCGTGTGTTTTTACGAATCGACAAAATTCATCCTTCTTTAACATCTCCCTATTCAGGACCTCATCTGGTTATAGATCGCAATTACAAGAATTTTGTGCTAGATCTGAATGGCAAAAAGATTACTGTCTCAATTGATAGACTAAAACCTGCTTTCGAGCTCAATGATGACTTTAAATCTTCAAAAATGCCTGTAATACCACCACCTGTTCACATCACTGAGAAAAATAGCAATCCTGTTGAAAGTATCGTGACCAGATCTGGACGAAAGGTACACTTTCCTAAAAAGTTTGTTCAGTACATTGCATAAACATGCTCGATTGTGCTCATAATTTTCTTTTTCAATTGTATTTTTGTATTGTATTTGTCTTGTGTACTAACAATCGTTCCCTTGTCACTGGGGGGATACTCTGTAGTGATCTAGCAACACTGCTACCAGCAAGGTGACGTCACTTTCCTCCAAGGCTCTCACACTCTGTTAGCCAATGAGAGGGCAGCGGAGGAATACGTTGTGGTAATAAAAGAGACTAGAATGTTCGATCGCAGTCTCGCAGTCCACCCAGCATGTTTGTCGTTGTATCTTTATTGTGCTGTTAAAGTTTGTTAAAGTTTTAATAAAATACTTATTTTATGAGATTGAATCGTTATAAGAATACACACGCAACATCACCTTAGATGTATGTACAATGTATACCCCCTCCTCTCCCCCTCTTCTATGCTCACTATCAAGAATTTAAAGAGATCATCATTGGAAAGTCTTGATCATGAATTGTGTGTTCCAGGTATGAAAAAATTGTGTTCACAGAAACAAGTCTACGTACTATATGAATTAATTGTGGCAAAATAATATTGCAGATATTTATACTAATACTTAATTTATTTTTTATTTTGTCATTAAATTATTATTAATTTATTTATACATTTTAGTTTCACCTGTGTGCCAATTTTCATGGTTGTAAGTGCTACATATTGGTCCGAATATAGGAAAGTAATAGCCTATGTTTTCCGCAGTGTTATAAAGTATAAGTGTACCAAATGTGGTGTGGATTGTTCAAACGGTGTAGATTTATATAGAGAACACACACACACATCCTTATATAGATAGATAAGATAAATGGATTTATGTTGCCTTTAAGGATATCAGTTTAGATGTTTAAGGGTATTAGAGTAACATATATGTTTGGCAAAGGTTAATTTGGGACAAATAACTTTTTATAATCTTACTTTTCAGGTGAATGCTGCATTGATCCAGGACAGTGGAGGTATTCCATTTCAGACTCCAAAAGATCAAAAAAGACCTCAAAGACTCATAAAGACGTTACTTGATTGGAAGAAGCCCATAAAGAGCACACATATTAATGAAGACAGTTATCCCAAAGATGATTTAGGAAGACATCTCTAATTTCCATTTAACTTAGACATTAGTAATTTCTTAGCCAGCCATAACTTGGAATTTAGAGGTCACAGAAAATCTTTAGATATTGAGTATAACACAAATTCAGGTAACTTCATTGAATATCAAAGTATGACCCCAACATTGCGTGAGCATTTGCATCGCATCAATGAAAAGGAAATTAAAAGCCACTACTTGAGCCACGAAATTCAAAACAAACTGATCACATTAATGGAAAAAAGGGTAGCTGAGCAAGTCGTGGAAAAATTAAGACCGCCAAACATTATGCTATCATGGTGGACTGTACCCGTGATGCTGGCCGAATTGAGCAAATGACAGTGATTTTACTATACTATGACACTTCTACGAGAATTGTTACTGTGAATTATACATGTAAATTTTGTTTCTTTCATTCCAGTAGGACATAGTATAGGACAGCATTTAGCTGAAACTATAATAGAAGCTTTGAATGAGCTTGGACCCCCCCCCTCCTCTTAGACATTCAGAATTGAAGGGATCAGGGTTGCGGCAATAGGGTTGAAAATGGTAGGAATTTCTAAAGGTGTAAAAACTCGAATTCTTATTACTAACCCAAGAGCTTTATTCACACCTTGCGGCTATTACAGCTGTAATTTATTACTTGTGGATGCAGCTAGTTCCTCAACAATAGTAAAAACATTTTTTTTGGATTCATTCAAAAATATACACTCTATTTTCTGCGTCATCAAAACGATGGGATATCATCAGAGGCAAATTAAAGTTAACGTTAAAGACTTAATCCAACACCAGATAGGCAAGTCAAATTGAAGGTCTATTTCGTTTGGTGAAGTAATTGATTGCATCGAGAATTTACAAGCTGCTTCGACGGATTCAGATACTCTCATCAAATGTAAGTCTGTCTTGAATGAAATGTTAACTCTCGAATTCATTGTTTCTTTGCATGTATGAAATACTACTTCGAATTACCAAAATTGGTAAAGTTTGGCAATCTTCACAAAATCACATGACTACTTTTGTTGATTACATGAATAACTTATGTAAATGGATTGAAGAATATCGTGAAACGGGATTTGATGTAACGATCGAAGCTGCATTCAAGTTTATTAAGAAAGGTCAATACGCGATATTCCCTATCATTTTAAATAGAAACGTGTTTCACTTTGACTTTGAAGCTCGAGATGAGCCATTTACTGCACAGGACTGTTTTATAGTGAACTTTTTACAACTCTTATCGATGGAATAATAGATTAATAGATTTAAAGCCTAAAGGAACAAGAAAGTCATTTTGGATTCTTGGGTGATTTGATTGCTCTGAAAAATATGGGGAAAAGAGAACTCTAAAAGTGTTGCAGTGACTTGGCTTCAATTATTAGCGTTGATGGAATTTGCGATATTGATGCTGTAACATTAGTTGAGAAATTAACAATTTTGAAAGACAACTTTCTAAATGTCACAAAAAACAATATTCCAACAGTAGTTGATAATGTCCGGGATTTTTTAAAGTACCTTGTGGAAAATCACCTCCAAGACTTGTATCCGAACACCTTCATAACTATGAGAATAATTTTGACAGTTCCTGTAAGTACGGCATGGCAGAGAGCGTTTCTCCAAGTTGAAGCTTGTGAAAAATTACTTGCGCACAACAATGACTCAAGAAAGACTTTCCTCACTTACTGTTTTATCAATTGAAGCACAGACTTCGCTTACAGGTTAGATTATAAAAAGCTCATTGAAGATTTTAGTGGAAGAAAAAGCAGAAAAAAATACTATTTTAGGAATATTAGTACTGTATAGTTTATTAGTGTAGACATTAGATTAGTGCTGTTTATTCTAGTTTCATATTGATTACTGTTGACACAGTACTGTAATAATTTTCCATTCTGTAGATTGTAGTTGTTCTTTAATGGCTGCATTCATATTCATAAGACTGAAATGATTAAATTAAACTGCGATTAAATTTAACCACTTAGCGAGAAAATGTAAATTTTTCGTAACTTTTACAGTAGTCGAGTGCAATAACAGGGCATAATTTTTTTATTTGAGCGGGGTCCTCGTTTTATTACTCTCTTGCACCTCGTATACACTAGGGATGCGACATCGATGTTGATGTTTCCAAAACAGATTTTACTATTTCATCAATTCGCCTGGCCTTTAGTCTGGTGAGACAAACTGATTTTAGAAAAATCTTTTTTTTTTTTTTTATCAAGTAAAATTATATTTGCTACGTTTTCCATACATTGCCAAATAAACTCACAATCGGCTTACAGTTTTGATATTTTTGTTATCAGGTTTGCAACCACATAACTAGCTTGTACTATACAATCTGTTTGAGTTGTTATTAAAAATAAACATTGTTGAGATGATAGACTTTTTTTTCAGTTCCAATATTTTGTCTTCACGACACATTCCGTCATATGCACTAAATTTCGTAGCATGTTTATGCGTATTATGCCTTTTCACATTGTAGTCTTTGAAAACTGGCACAAATTCTCTGCAAATTAAGCAAATTCCTTTAGTATTTGTCTCTTTCGTAAAACAATTTTCCTTTTCACATAATTTTTCTATTTTTTTTGTTCGGTTTTCTTTTGAGAACCTTACTCAAAAGAATCTATCAGTCCAGAAATATTTATTTATAACAATAAATTAGTACAATGGCCTTCCTACACTGAGGAACATTCGTGGGTACGGTACTTAAGTAATTTTGAATTTAATGTGTTTAGAATGTGTATAGTAAATTAAGTGAATTGATCAGATTTGTAAGAAGTTTTAAGAACAGAAATAGCAAATAAAATTTTGATTATGCTCCTCTGCATTGCTACAGGCTTCATGTGTCCATCCATTACAGTTGAGACACTTTATTCAACGTTCCAGAGATTTTGACATGGCGTACAATTCATTACAAAAGATACAGTCTTCGTCACATTCCACATCGTCTTCATTTGATGCTGAGGAGTCTGTTTTAATGCTGAAGTTTTTTTTCTTCCGTGTTTTGACAGTTTTTTACTTAGGGGGCCTTATACAGTTTCTGCTTTAAGTTTTACTTTTCTGTGTTTTTGGTTTTGTTCTTGTTCTCCAAATATCTAATTCCAAACCGATCCTCTCTTACTGCTAAGGTCCCCGTTTTATCCGACAACGCCATTAATCAGAACAGAAGGCTTAGCAAATTTCAAACATGATCCAAAACGTGGTTTAATAATTTTAAATAATAGCTGAAAGAGGTGTTATCAGATGTTGTACTTACCTAAAATAAATCTTCAAGCAATTAGAAACTACAGAGAAAAATCGTTGGAGTAAAAATCTAACCTTTTCTACTCGAATTTTTTAAAACATCGACATCGACAAACACATAATTTACACTGCCTTTCATTCAACTCCAAATAACAAGGCGGCTGTCAGCAACTAGTTTCATACGTTATTCGACAGTTGGCAGTAATAATCTAGCCATAACTGCCAGGTCCTGGTTTTATCCGCCTCCCCGGTTTTGTCCAACTTTCCCCTACTTGGCCAAGCTGTGCCAAACATAAGACAATGTCAATGTAGGTGTGTAGTTCAAATAACGTCACTCTGGAACAACATTACGGACTATTGACTACAAAGTTTAAAAGAATGAATTCGAATTGAAGTATGATAATCGATTGTTTTTCAAAAAGTAGATTAAACACCAAACGTGACTGAAACGACTTCAAACTTGCTTTTTGAAACAACCCCGATACGAATCATGCGAGAGCATTTGAGTAGCTGAAGCAAAGTTCCCTTTCCATCTGCTTTGTTTCTCACGTCTTCAAACAGAAAACAAATTTACCTGAAATGACAACTTGAAAATTCAGCCATTCCAGCAAAAGAAACCTTTTTGCATCTGTCAAGTTTATAGTGCAATTACACTTTTGAAAGTCTTCGGTCTTGTTGAAAAAATATTTTCAGTGATGAATGGGTCCGAAGTGCAATATGTTGTCGAATCAGAAGTGGTTTAATGCATGGCATAAAAAGAAAAGTTTAAGATTTAATTAAAATAGCATCCTGTGAAAAAAGGTATTCCTCCGTTTCCAGACTCCGAACTTAAAGAACTTGTTGATTGGGCACTCTAGATTGCGCTACTGCAAATGTGTCCTGGATAGAACAGAAAATAATACGGCAACTCTACCAAAACACATGTTGCAAACGGCTGATCCACAAAGTCCCTTGCCGACCAACCGGTATAGTGGTTAAGGTGTTAGCCTCTAGATCGGAAGGTTCCTGGTTCGAATCCGGGTCCGGGCATGGATGTTTGTAAACGTATGGTGTAGAGGCGGCTGGTGCACCTTAAATCTGTCGTGGCCGAAAGTCCTCACGTTGGGTTGGCGTGGAAGTTTGGAGAGTGGGGTGCCAGCTCAGGTGTTGCTTCGTCATCTGACCGTGGTTCAAAATTACGAGGTGTTGTCCTCTAATCTTTCCCTTAAGGGACTGATTCCGGACCGTCGTCAATAGCCCGTTGTATTGCTCTAGTACGACGTTAACTAAAATTACCATTACCATTACATTACCCTTTGTTTCATTCGAATAATTTTGTGCCCCAGAAAAAAAAACGCCAAAGTTGTCTAAACGATGACAAATTCAGTTGTTTATTTGTTATTGAATTTTTTTTTCTCTGTATACATAAGGCGTTGTGTTGCTCTAGTACGACGTTAACTAAAATTACCATTACCATTACCATCTGTATACATAAGGTAAAAAACTCGCAGGTATTGAACCTGTACCTCCTTCAGTGCGCAGGCTGATATCCTATTGATGTATAGAGGTCCCTTTCAAATTTTGCTTAACCGAAACTTTTGCTTTGCAACCAAAACTAAATTTCAACATACGCAGTTGCACCAACAGACTCACAGAATTTTATTTTATAATTTCCATCAAAAGTTTCGTTAAAAAATTACTTGTTGCCGACCAAACGGTCAGGCGATTACGGTGTTAGCCTCTAGATCGGAAGGTTCCTGGTTCGAATCCGGATCAGTGCATGGCTGTTTGTGTGCGTATGGTGTAGAGACGGCTGGTGCACCTTAAATCTGCCGTGGCCGAACGTTGTGTTGGTGGATAAGTTTGGAGAGTGGGGTGCCAGCTCAAGTATTGTCTTGTCATCTGACCGTGGTTCAATATGTTGTCTTCAGATCTTTCCTTTAGGGGATGCCGACCAACCGGTATAGTGGTTAAGGTGTTAGCCTCTAGATCGGAAGGTTCCTGGTTCGAATCCGGGTCCGGGCATGGATGTTTGTAAGCGTATGGTGTAGAGGCGGCTGGTGCACCTTAAATCTGTCGTGGCCGAAAGTCCTCACGTTGGGTTGGCGTGGAAGTTTGGAGAGTGGGGTGCCAGCTCAGGTGTTGCTTCGTCATCTGACCGTGGTTCAAAATTACGAGGTGTTGTCCTCGGATCTTTCCCTTAAGGGACTGATCCCGGACCGTCGTCAATAGCCCGTTGTGTAGCTCTAGTACGACGTTAACTAAAAATTACCAATTACCAATTACCTTTAGGGGATTGGTCCTGGACCGTCGTTAATAGCCCGTTGTGTTGCTCTAGTACGACGTAAATTAAAAATTGCCAATTATTGTTATTTTCTTTTTTATGAAAAAAATGAATACTTTTAAATGGTGCAATACACAACGATACCGAAACTAAAACTCCCTAAAACATTTTCGAACACTGTTTGGACTGTATTTTTAAAAATGTTATCAGATGAAAACAAAATGAGAATAGAAAATAAAGCACTTGGCAAAGAAAGCTCGTTTTTAAATATTTAACAGGGCCCCCCCTGCGTGAATACAGCTGAAGCTGTCTGCCATCTGCTACAGATCCCCGGAACCAACAGCTACCTGTTTACAATAGCCGTAACCGCACACTTTTGACATAAGAGTTGTTTTCTGTATCTCTATTTAAGATATTGGGAAAGTACTATGTCCGACGCTACAATTATAGACATCAATGTCGCTGTATTTACATTTAACAAATGTTTAATTAATAGTCTCAAGTTATCAATCACGATCTAGATTTATGTAACTTATGACTTGTCCTTATACACGTACAGAGTAAAACTTTAAAAAAGCTGTAGTGATGGCTGTCACACAAAGTGTAAATTGCAGCTTAGACGACATAGATTTAAATAGCTTAAAAGTAAGACATTTTTCTAGACAGTAAAATTTGTATTTGTGGTTTGCTGTTGTATTTGTTTGTATTTTGCACCCTTCACTCTTTGTCTTATCTTCTATTGAACTGACACCCCAAGTACGTCTACCGTAACATTTCATTTGAATCAAATGAATGAGTATTTCATGCGTAAATTGTGACTAATGTGCCGCATATTCCACCTTTACTTAAATGAGACGATCGTTGTGAAGTGTCTTTTGGTGTAAAATAATTCCGTAAGAATCAATATGGTGCATGTTACTTAATTTTTTTTTCTTACATTATCATTTAAATTCTATGTGCATAAAAAAAATCTTAGTTATACGATGAAAATTATTTTTCTTCTGTTCATGAAATTACTGCTAAATGTCAAGATTAAAAAATTTGAAACAGTTGTATTTTTTATTTTACACAGATATTCATTAATGTTAACTTGAATTTCAAAGCATTTTGTGAAAACAACAACATACGAGGTGACATCCAGCAATTAACATAATTAAATTCAGTTGAAATGATTGTGTGATAGCATTTGGGAAAAATCCCAATATAAGATGACATCCAGCATTAAAAATAATTAAATTCAGTTGAAATGATTGTGTGATGGCATTTGTGAAAAATCCCAAATTGGTGGGTTGATATTAATTACTCTTAATTTTTCTGTCCTTACTATTACCACCATAGTTGTCATTAAATTTTTTTAATTTATTTACTACAAAGTAATTTAAGTAGATTATCTATAGATGATTAGAAAGCTGAGGGAGAGAGTATGAGTGTGAAGTACATTGGACACATTTTATGTGCTGTAGTAAAAGAAGTATTGTGAAATATTAAAAGTAAATATAGTAGTGGGTAGTAATATATATATAAAACATAAGGTCCAGGAAATGTTCATCTCTTATAAAGACACTTCATGGTATATATATGTAAAACTTTAGTACAAGATGGAATATAAATAAAATATGTTTGTGTAACGTTGAAACATTATTTATTTGAAAGATTGATATAAAAACTAGATTTGTATAGGGGAAAAAAATTTCTCAATTGTTTTTTAATTTTATGCTTCACTTACATTGTGTAATATGATCAGTTTTCCATAAGCTATGTTTGTCAAACAAATTAAGTCTGAGATTTATGCACATTTTATATTTCTCGTCCATGAAAACATAATTTCTAATATAGCAAAAATTGGATATATTCGATCTATTTTCAAGTTACTCATTGTAAATAGTAGTTTCTTTTTTATCAATAAATCTTAACTGTCAGAATTTTGTGTTTAATATTTTAAATTATGAGGTTCTTGACAGTTTATACTGTTTCGCGGAGCAGTTTCAAGGAGATAAAATTGGAAATCTACTAACCAGAAGTAGTCATCCAACCTGTGAAATCTGACAAGATGAGAATATGGGGCATTCCCTGTGCAATCAGCTTGGGTTGTACTGGACGTTTTTATTTTTGAAAGAGACGTTAACATGTACTTTTGGAGAATTGGTAGTTTTTGTCCTGAAAATTTGGTACCAGATCACAATTTGAGAAATGCTGCTTTAGATGGTTTTCCCATTATTAAATGAATAGTTTTTTGCATTAAACAGCTTAATAAACAACTTGAAGATCCAAAAGTAAAGTGATATTTTATTTTCTGTCAACACTTAAGAGGCCTCACTAGCCATCACCCTTCCAGTATCATTAATTCAGCCACCAATTGAAAGCAAACATAGGTTTCATTTTCCATGTAGGTTTCATCACTCCCCTTTCAGTACCAGAATCTGGCAAATGAGTTATTTGTTATGCGTCAAACCAAAAGTTTACTTATTTTATTTCCAATGACACAAAGAAGCAAAATATGCAATGCTAAGGTTAGTAACAAAAGCACACAAAAAGATTGGAAAAAAGGTAAAACAAAAATAATAGAAAAATTAGCTTGCCATCTATCCTCACAGTATCGGCCACAAAGGTCCCAGGTAAAGAATGCCGTACAAAATTGCAACTGATGTCTATTTCTTGGGATTTAAAACTAAAGACAGCAGGGGCTATGCAGAATACCTTCTAGGAAGAACAAAATGACAAAAAGTCTCCTAATAGTATCTAAAATACTGCTTATCTAGTATCGGAATGCAAACAATATCTGTATGGGTATTGTCTATGAAGTACTAACAAAACAAGGACCCATGTCAGTCAAACTTTATCCTTATGTGAACTTTTGCACAAAACAAAATTTTAGTATTTAGAGTAAGTGGACCTCACTTGTCTCGCCACTCTATTTTTGAAATTCATTTTGTTGATTTCTTGATTATTTTCTGAAAGCCTAAAATGGTGTTCTAAGAAATTCTTGGCAACTAAAAGCTTGCCAAAAAATTAACACAAAAAAAATCTTTCAAAGCTGTACTGCCATGTAGACTCCCATTTCAAGTATGCTATCTGAAGCAAAGCTTGACTTGAGACGTGGGGCAAATGAGGCTGATACGGCTCTGTCCAAAACAAATTGCGTAATTAAAATGATGAGGCATATTTAAATAATTAAGAGAGGTTAAAATATGCTGGTTAGTGCAATATTTGTTAATAACTTATTGCCTACAATGCTTATTCTTGACTGCAATTGATTATTGACTGCGTATAAAAATTATTAAGCAGATTTGTCAATGAGTAAGACGAAAGTGAGAAAATTTGCCACTCCAGACATTTGTGAGGAGAAAAAATATAATTGCTTTGTCTCTTCTCTATCTGGAAACAGCCCATTGTATTGCTCCAGTGTGGCATTAATTAAAATGCCTATATACCTACCTTTTCTGTCTGGATGCTTATACAATTGTTGGGGCTATGAGATTCAAAGGACCAACTTTTAATCGTTGTGTTCTAAAGATGGAGTGGTGAAAGCATTCACTTCATACTTAGCATTGGAAATTAGTTCTCTGACAAGGATGAAATGTGCTTTATATTATCTAATTTTTTCCTAGAAAAATCTTAAATTTTTTTGAAATGGCCCCCTGTAGACTTCAGTGCCTCTGACAATTAGTATCTTAGTCATAAGGTAGGCTCCAAATTTACAATATTTACAAGGTTTTTAGTTCTTATGATTAATCAGATCTTTGGAAAACATCCACCACATTCTAATATTTTTCTGTGTAACTAACCACTTTCTCCTATTTGTCCTTTTCATTGATTATTCTGTCCTAGAAATCAAATTATCTTTTGAAGCTTGATCTTGTATATGCTTGAACCATTGTTTCTTGGTCCATTTTTATTGCATAAGATGATTTTGTGGTAGGATTTCATAAAGGTGGTAAAAGTGATTTACGACGTTAAAAATTGTGTTTTTTGTTGAAATTGGTTATGGCCGTGCATATTACTAGTGCTTTTGTTATGCTTACATTTTTAAGACCAAAAGTTTAATGAATTTTCTTTTGACCATCCTTCATTTGATGGGAATTTTTGTGTTTCTGTTTTGTCAGTTGCAATTATTTAGAAATGTAAATATTTTTCTGAATTTTTGGGGATTTTATTATACTGACTGGTCAGACTAGTTTTCTTTCTTTTAAGTTACATGAAAAAATTCTTTTGTTAGTTACCCTGCATTAAGAATCTTGGGTATAGGAAGTGCAAGGCTGCCATATATCTACTAAAAGGTGACTTTTTGCACTATTTTGCTATGAGATAACCTTGATGACTTGGGATATCTTTTTAAGCAAAATCATAGCTCAAAAGCTCTTATATTCAAAATTTTGGTGACTCTTTTTGAAAACTCATCAATGGTCAAGCTTTTCCCCTATATCTTTTTAAGACTCATAGCAGACAGAAAAAGTATTAACGGGTTTTACTCACTGACCTTTTCTTTCTTTGAAGTTATATGAAAAGTTTTTCTTAAAAATTTTGAAACTGTCTATACATTCAAAATTAACCTACATTAAGAATAATGGGTATAGGATGTGCAAGACTGTCACAGGCGACTTTTGCTACTATTTTTCATCTTTGTCGACTGGTGTGATTTCTTTTTAAGTAAAATTGTCTCAAAAGCTCCTACACTTTGAAAATCTTTGTCAAACATTTTTTAGAACGGAAGTCGTTGGCAATCGTGGAAAAAAAAAACCCATTGGAATCTGGTTGCTAGATTATCATGAAACCTTATGCAAATATTTCTTCTTAAATTAAAAATTTTCTGGTTAGATCTTCAACGTTAATTCACACATTCTATGCTTAAGCTGATTTATTTTGTGTTTAAGCTGATTTATTTTATATTCAAGTAACTAAAATTGCTACTATAGTAGGGTTTCAAAAAGGGAACTTTTTTTGCTATCATTTTTTAAAATGTATGCTACTATTTCGCAAGTGCTTTGACAGCTCTTTAATTTGAGTCATAACATAAACACTTTCCTTTTTGGTCATTACTTGTAGAGTTCATTATCATTTTAGTTAGATAAAGACCTTCTATATAGTGAACAAATTTGTTATTTAAAAGATGAACTTTTAATCATGTTTTGTTATAATTTTATTTATAAACTATTCAACTACTGTCTTTTTTAATCTTAAAATACAACTGAACAGTTTTGTCTAGTGAATATTAGTTTGAATTTTTATGCTTTAAATTCAAAATATATTGTATTTGAATTTATTTAAATCTGCCTTACTTTACTATCAATAAATATGAGTTTAAATTATTTAAAAAAATTTCTTAAATTTACATTGTGTCACTTTGCACTATTGTCTTTCAAATTATTACATCACATTTTATGTGTTTTATTTATATTTATTTTCCAGTCTTCAGATTATAATTGTTTCCAAAATTATCCTTAAATTATTCATAACCTTACACTTTTGATAGGATCCTGCAGGCATTTTTGAATTGATTGAAGTTGTTGGAAATGGGACCTATGGCCAAGTGTATAAGGTATATTTTACTATATTTTTAAAATAAAAAATTGAGCAACCTGTTTTCAGTTTTGACTCTGAATTTTAGTGTTTGAAGTGAAACCTTGGATTCTGAAATAAGCTTACTTAGTTTATTAGATTTGTTAGGTCATGCCATAGAGGGAGGTATAATTAATTTTTACTGCAAATAAATATGTTTGTATAAATATCTATTTTAAATTATAAAAATATATTTCTCAATTAACAACCCAAAAATACTTTAATTCCCAGCCAAAGGAATCTGAATTATTTTTTGCTGAGTAGATAAAAGTTGAAAACCTTACATTTTGTGTTAAAGTATTTTATGGTTGTTAAATTAAAAATGATGAATCTTAAGAAAAGCTTTTATAGGACTAATCATTCCGATCTTATTTCTGTGAAAACATTTTGTGTTTTCCACTCAATATTTTTATTCTTGTGCTTGAATACAAATGTAATATTAAGAATAGATTCCAAACATTTTGGATTGAAGGTATCATGCTTTTATATAGGAAGCTTCTATGTTTACTATGTTTACTATATATATTGTAAAACCTCTAAAGTGGTGGTTCAGTACAAGGACCTTCTTGAAAATTAAAATCGCCATATAGTGATCCTTATTTTTCACTTTAATGTTGGGAGTACAATGTTTAAATCTATGTTAAATAGATTATAAAACACGAGAACTTCACATTAAGGATTAGTGATGAAAACTAATTTAAAGTTTTGAAACAGAAAACCAGAGTTTTGAAGTGAAATACAGTAAAATTTTTTAAAAATTCTTATTTATTAGTAAAAGGTATTAAAATGATTAATTTGAAAAATTATAACATCAATTACATCAAAAAATATATTTTTAATCTTAATGTGAACACTGAAGCTGCTGTTCCAACAATTAGTTTAGTCTGATAATTTCAATATTAAGTCAATCTCAACACTTCAAGTCCACTACAAATCAATAAGTACTGGAATCTGTTGAAGATTCTAAAATTTAGATTTAAAAAAAAAATAATAATGGGGTATTTTATTTTTATGGAAACTTCTCTAGTTGACCTTTTGAAATATTGCATGTTTTCCCTTTGAAATTTGTTGTGGACCAAACTTTGGGATCCTCTACTGTAAAATGACCTCAAAAGCAAGTCTGAATTATCATTTATAAGAGGTCTGCAAATAAGTTGGTAAATTGTGAACGGAAATTATGGTGCATAAGAAAGATAATTTTAAATGCCAAGCATTTAACATTAAACCATTAGCTTAGAAGTGACATGAGTACAGCATATTTTATGTCAGCATTCTAATGTACCATGAGAATCCTGCTACATTACATCTACTGAGATTTGCTATCCAATTGATGTCTAGGTTCACAGGGGCAGTGATGGATATTTGCAAATATATGTCACCATACCCATTGTTTGGGATGTGGGGAGACAAAAAGGATATTTTATTACTAGATAGTATTCATTGGAAGTATGGAATATGATTGGAGATAGGGTTATTTAATGTGACTGCTGCTTGATAACAGAAAGGAAAAAACAAATATTGACAAGTATCGATTCTAATTCTCAGTTTATTTCTCTCTATATTAAAAAAAAGTTACTGCAGCCGCCGCAGGATTGAAAACTGTGCTTTTTAGCTCAATTCTTAGACGGTTTCCCTAGAAAGTTCGGATCAGAAAAATATGAAATTAACATTGTTTGTTCTTCATCGTGCTCCCTGGAGAACTGTAAGGATCTTTTTCCGATGCGGTTATTAGTTTAGGGTTTATTAAGTATCAAAGTTTGAAAAGCGAAATTTCTTCCGCGAGTGAGCAAAACACATAGAAATTTTCAGTCTTAAGCCGTGAGTTTTTTTAAAGAGTACATCTCAACGTAAATTTTTGCAGCTTGTGGAGTTTTTTTTAGAAATTTTAATTTGGTTTTTGATAATATTTTTTTGAAATTCAGGAAAAATCGGTACATTTTCGTTATTTTTTTAAAAACTATCATATCTATATCTTATTACTATTAGTTTTTAATTAAAAAAATATCGCAGTATAACTCAGAATATACTCTTTTTTACGGTATAGTTATTTTTTGAATTGGTTAATAAATGAGTTTGATACAATCAAAAGATGGTCAGACAAAATTCAGAATCTTCGGATATTTTCGCTACTTTTTGTTAAAAACGTTATATCTACAGCTTAATACCATTATTTTTTAAATTTGAGAACATCACTGAATACCTAAAATTGCACTCTTTCTTATAGTATAATTATTTTTTATATTGGTTAATAAATAAAGTCGATGCAATTAAAATTGGTCATACAATTTTTGGAACTTTCAGATCGTAATTTCCAATACAAAACTAAAACTGTCATATCTATAGCTTAATACAATTAGTTTAAAAATTTAAAAATACCACATGAAAGCTTAGAATTAGGGGTCGGCAAGCGTAAGTGAGCATGGGGCGAAACCCTCGCTGTGACGTCATGGACCAAAAAGTCAAATCAGGAGAATACGAATTATTCAGATAGTTTCGCTATCCAGGAGATTCACTCTGCGAAAGGAATGTTGGTTTGCAAAGCAAACCAAATGGGTTGGCGAGCGTAAGCGAGCAGCGGGCGGAGCCCCCTAGTTTCTCCTACAAATGTAAAGCATTCAAGTTAAAGATACAGAAGTGGCTAACTCGTGTCTTGTGGTTAGTCTAGCTCAAAACACAGTAACTTTTGCTGCTTTAATTTTCTCACAACTTTAAAACTATTTTGTGTGGTTGATAGTTAAACAGGTATTTGAAAAGCTTAACTTTTCAGTCCTCTAGCGAGATCTTGGATATTTTTTTATGTCAGATTCATTTCAATATAGCAGAAGTTACACATTTACTGAAAATGTTTTATATAATCTAATCAGCATTCTTTAAGCAAAAAATTTTAGAGCAAATTTGAAAAGGTTGTTTTTGCAGAAAATAAATAAATATATTTTCCTTTAAAATATTTATACAAGTGATATATTAAAAGAAAAATCTGATACTCTTGCTGCATACTTTTCAATGATTTATTTGAATCTTGAACAACTTAACTCTTAAAGATTAAAGTATAAATTTTGTTTGTTCTTTTAGGGTCGTCATACGAAAACTGGACAACTTGCTGCTATCAAAATAATGGATGTTACAGAGGTATAAATTGTTTTATACTGTTATAATATGAAATAAAGTGTTCACTAAGCTATTGATTTTGCAATATATTACTATTGCACATGGTTAATTTTATTTTGCTGATGTCTTTAGGTTATTAATTTAAATTCAAGCAGTTCTTTTGCCTGCAATCGTTTATCATTATAGAAAGATGTATTTTAAAATCTCAGCTAATGTCATCCACCTCGTAATTTACTGTCATGCAACAAATTATCACAATCTTCAAAGAACTAGATTCACATTTTTTACATGACTCATTGGCGAATGTACTCATATAAACTATTTAAAAGCTGTATTTAAACTATTCAAAAGCTATTTACAGCAATATTTGCCTTATTGTCATGTTAAGAGATCTTTCTAATGGCTCTGCAGTTCATTTAGCTATACCATCTGATTGATCTAGCACCTTATTGACATTAATAATCAACTAGAAATCGATTTGGGACTCTGAATTCAGCATATTAAAACTGTTCCATTTATCCAGTCTTCATAGACCTTCACTACTGTTGCATATGAGCATTTCACAATTTTCTGTCTTTGACATACTTGTTCTTGTGACCAAGTATTTAGTTATGCCTTTCCACTAATCTAAAAACGAATTTATTTTTGACCAAACTTTTATAAGGCTTTGTAAAACTTGTTGAATAAAAATATGTTTATAAAATTCAAAGCTTCTATTTGTTTTCAATGTTTTAGGATGAAGAAGAAGAAATAAAATTGGAAATTAATGTCTTAAAAAAGGTAAAATATGTAATATTTTCCAGCATTTATGTAACAAAAATTATTATCCTCATAATGTGTTTTCTCATTTATTGTTTACAGCTGAGAAGCTTTTCAAGTGTCGCCCTGTTTCCAATATATTACCCAAATCGAATAATTGTCTTTTTTATCTGTATATTTTATTACCCTTTCATAGAAGTTTTAATTCCGATTTTCAAATTCTCATTCAAGTATTTACAAATAAGCTATAACTGTTATCACTGCTAGTCATGTGAATTAAAAGTTTTATTGCATTTTTGTATTCAAAACCTTGGAACAATCCTTGTACTGACACTTTTTTGATTTACAGAAACAGGCTTATATTGACAGATAATCAGTTTTTTTGGTTTTAATCGATTTTGATTATCTTTCCACTTTTTCTCTCAATTAAAACTGTGTTCTACTATAAATACTTAATATTCTTCTATACAATTATTTCAATAGTTTCATAGGTTGCTTTAGGACCTGCATTATTATCATATTAGATTGAAAATATTTATTATTATAAATCTATAGTATATGCCAGGGGTGGGCACCCATGAGATCAATGAGAGCCACCTTCTGTTTTTTATAGATTATAAAGAGCCTCACCATAGTTACATGGTACTGAATACACAAATTCAATTTAATTTATATGGTTACATATTCTACACAAGTTTTAAATGCTATCTAAAGCATACATATAAGGAAATGTAATTAAACGAAAGAAAATACAAAATAATTATTTCAAAATTTTAATAATAGAAATAAAATATAATATAAAAATGAATAATAAAAAGTATAACATTTAATGAAGACCTTTGGTTAAACATTTGAAATTTGGCATAAAATTTGTTAAAGCCATCTGCAGCAATTCTGTGAGATAGTGATTGGTCATCTGTGAATGATATATCAATTTCACGAACTTCATTGTGGAGTCGAAAGTCATTGTCAAAGATTCACAGCAATACCAAAAATTGAAATTTGACGGAAAGCAGCTTTCTATAAGTGTAGATGTTTTGATTCTGGCATGAGTTTCCAAAATTCAATTATAGAAATAGATTTGTGCTACATTTGCAATTCCTGATCATTCCTTTCATCTCTAATAACTCCAACTCCCCAGCTGCTTTTTCAACAAGTATTATTTCAGAAATTGGAAGTCCATCTTCAATAATATCACAAATGAATGGGTCACAATAAATAATAAACTGTAAAAATCCTACTACTCCCTCCAATGTGCAGAGTGGGTATATGGTTTGCGCACATGATGGCATATTCGTGATACAAAACGAGACTCGACACACTTGACTCCACAACACCCTGATGCTCGGACTATCAACGCAACCGAAGATCTGCTTTCATAGCGATTACGCACGACTTGTACACTTCATTATTTGATTCAACTAAAGACCTACTATCAAAGCAACCAGACCTACTATCAGTAGTTGCTTGAAGACCTACTATCAAGCAACTACTTGAATGCTTCACTTACTTAGTCAATTTAACAAGATTCGTAGGAAAAGTTCTGAAATAATATTTAAAAAAAACAGATTGTAATTTTTAATTGAAGCCGCACTTTTTTCAATTAACAGCCACATTTGCCCACCGCTGGTATATGCCAACACTAAGGGATAGTTGGGAAAGCAAAAATATAAAATGTTAACTAACTTTACACTAATTTCCCCTAACTTTCTACCATTTAGAATATATATAAGCAATATTTATGTATGCAATGAGAGGTAAGTTTTTGCATTAGTTTGTCCGACTGATTCGATTTTTTTTATTTAAAGTTTTTTTCCTTCACATTTAAAGTATGCTAGCTATTTTTGTTTTAAAATTTAAGTTTTTTTTAATCAAATATTTATTTGTAGTTTATTGTGATATAAAAATCATTGTTGCTGTAATCACACTGCTATAAATGAAAATCATTTAAAAGAAACTCAGTTTTCAACGAAAATTTACTTTCTTTTAGTACTCCCATCATAGAAATATAGCAACATATTATGGAGCATTCATACAAAAAAGTCCACCTGGAAAAGATGATAAACTATGGGTAAATACCAGTATAAAGTTTGTATATTTTATATTTGCAAGGTATTCTTCAGATTGACCGAATACCATATTTAACAAATCTAATTTCTATTGTTGCATGAATTTTGTTCTAAAATGATTAATGATTAGGAAACAAACTAATATAAGCAATCTAAACTCCAACTGAAAATGTTCCATCAAATTTGCACGATACTGTAGAAAGTCACTTAAGCAATGTTCAGTATTTAATGTGTGAAAGATGTAAAACATGGTTATTACCCTTATTTACTTTGTTTTTCCCTCTTCCTCTATGAGTTTAGTTTGAATTCTGGACACCTATTTTCAGAAAGTTTTTTTTATTACAGTCATTTTATTGTTGTTCTAAGAAGGTTCATAACCTAATTTATGCTTTTTATTATGTAATTTGCATAAGTATATGGGAATAAGTGTATTTAAAGAAATAATTTGTCACTGTTTAATGTTACAGTTTTGATTTTTACTTCATACTTTTTAATTTTAAGAGTGAAATAAACTTTTTATAAATGCTATTTTGTTTGATTATAAGGTAAAAAGTCTAAAACGCAATTTTCGAAAGTTGTTTCAAATTTATATTACATAGTATGATACATAAAATATTTGTCTATTAAATATATATAATTCCATTACTTTTTAAATGAAGAGAGAAACTATCAAAGTGTGAAAACTATAATGACTACTATATGTATTTATATTTACATTATAGCTTGTTATGGAATATTGTGGAGCTGGATCAGTTACAGATTTAGTTAAGTGTAAGTTATTTATAAGAATTTTTTTCAAAATACATTTTTTCTCATAAATTTGTAATATGTTCAAAAGTTTAATCAGGGGTATTTCTCTTTAGCCACTAAAGGTCAACCAATTAAAGAAGAATGGATTGCTTATATTTGCCGAGAGATTTTACGTGTGAGTATATATTTTTTCTTACTAACCATTTTATTTTATGAGTAGGTATTCCATTATTTTTTGTCTTCATGCTATACTCTTTCAGCATTAAGTGAGACTTTAATAGCTTACATGGTGGGGTGAGGCCTATTTGTACAGATCAAATCAATCTTTTAAATAATATTTTTTTAAGTGGAGAAGATAGTATCTACCTGAGTATTCCAAAGTTTGCCCAATTTATTTGCATATGTTATGTGTGTATTATTTGCATAAGTATAGTGTGCACAATATAAGATATAAGACCTTGACTCTTCCTATTTTTGTCCCTCTACATATTTTACTGTAAGAATAGAAAAGCTTCAACTGAACTTGATGGGAAAGGTTGCCATATTTCATCTAAGAGAATTAGCTACATCTGACATTTGGTGTAGAAGATTTTCTTTTGTAAAGATGTATCAGTGTGAATTTTTAAACACAATTAGTGCAATATGATAAATTTCTTACAATTTCTAAGCATGATTTTTTGTGTTGCTTTAGTTATGAGTTAAAATTTATACATTCTCATGGAATTTTAAATCTATCTGAATTGTTTTGTGTTACAATAAAAAGATCTTAAACTGTGAGTCTACTTCAATGGATTCAAATGAGATCATGACTAACTTTTATGCAAAAAATAATCATTTATATCAATAAAAAAATGGTAACTTATACTTTCTGCTCTCTAGAAAATATGAAATTCAAACAAAAGCATTGGTTTCCATCACTTTTACTGCTATTTATAAATTGATTTTCTCAAAAATAATACAAATGATGCTCATAAAAGACTGGAAATGCCATATGTAAAAAAAAAGCTAAAATACATCTACAAAGGTTCTTAAATCAGTTATTCTATGAAACCCCTTTGCATATGGTTAAATAATACTCCAGCATTTCCAAAATATACAAAATAGTTCAGCTGTATCAATTTGCATTTTTATCAGAAGAGGCAGATAAAATGTTAAGTTCATCTGCCTCTTTGATGTTGGTACTCACATGCTGAAACTAACTATCTTAACATTTTCCGTTGGATTCTGACTTGGCTCTGCTTACACAATGTGAATTCTCAGGGTCCCCTATATATATGTTACCGCTAAAGCTCGAAAGCCGTTAATGTGCATATTACATAGCTAATCTGCAGATTAACTGATTTGCTCTGTTAACGTGCGGTATCAAGAGTTTTCCACATTTAACCTAGGTAATGTGCACATTAACAGCTTCTGTATCGTTAAAGTTCAAAAGTTTGTTTCGCTCATTTCCTTTCCCTACACCTTCCCTTTCTCCCTCCACTTTGAGTTTGGTTTTGCCTGTTTTTCTCATTTCCTTTCCCTACAACTTCCCCTCTCCCTCCACTTTTAGTTTCTATTATACTGTTTTAATTGATTGATGATTGATTGATTTTATCACAACTAATTTGTTGATTGTTTGATTGTATTAACTTGATTCTTTAGGTATCGAAAAATAAATAAATAACATTATGTTTAATTCCTTAATTGTAATAATATTTCAAACCGTTTGATTCTTTCTATTATAGTTTTTTAATTGATATATGATTGATTCTATCAACTAATTTTGTTGATTGTTTGAATGTATTAATTTGATTCTTTAGATATCGAAATATAAATAAATAACATTATGTTTTTTTAAGCGTACAAAAACGTTGTTGTTGTTCCAGCAAAGATCTTATTTGTACTTTAACAAGTGCCTAGAAGGTAATGTGCAGATTATCTAGGTAATTTGAAAAATGAAACAATTTTCGGCACTTTAACGGCACCCTAGTTAATTTGCACAGTACCTAGATAATCTGTAAAATAGCTGATTTTTGCACTTAAGCGGTAACATATATATACTGATAATATTTTAAGTTAGTCTGCCTCTTTGATATTGGTACTCACATGCTGAGACTAACTATTTTTACGTTTTCCTTTGGATTCGGACTTGGCTCTGCTTACACAATGTGAATTCTCAGAGTCGCCTACATATATATATATGTACTGATAATGTTTAGTTCGAATGAAGTTCATTGTTGTACTCTGAAAGAAATGTTGGAAAAATTGTAAATGGGAAAGGGTCTCTTTAAGATGTCCGTCTTACTCTGGGAGAAAAATGTACTATTGTTACCTTGTAAAATGCAGACAAGAGTGTTAAAAAGGTTTTTTTGCCTGTTGAAGAGAGTGCCTGCCATCTGCAGAAAGGGATTTAATTGATCTTCATGTGTTAACTGTGAAAAGTAGAATGAAGAGTTGAAGCAAGATTCTCAAATGTTTCATTGACTGCCTATAGATAATCAAATAAATCTTTCGAAATTGTCATTCGGTTTATTTGTTTGTTTTCAACTGTATCTAAGAAATAATTATTTTTATTAATTAAATAATTTACACTTAGACTAATTTAATCAATAAAACCATCCCAATTATAGTTAGATTCATAATTAAATTGAATACAAATCTGATGAAGTCATACTGCTAAAATTTTCTTATGATGCCAAAAGATCTCTCTTCCTCAAATGAAGCAAATTTCTCACTTTAGATTAAAAGTATTTACACAGAGCCGTGGTAGCTCAGTCAGTAGAGCGTTGGGCTCGCATCAGAAGGGTTGTGGGTTCTGTCCTCGGCAGAGCCTCCAATTCTGATGATTGCGAGATCGGCACTTCGACCTGGCTAAAGACCGTCGTGTTCACTAATGGTGACTGGGGCACGTTAAATAGGTCGTGGTCACAATGTCCCCCATGTTCCCATACCAAATCAATACCTCTGGGGGTACCTGATCAGGGGGTTATCGGCCTCTGATTGGGATCTAAATTACGATATGTGTGAGTGAATGGATGTATGAAAGGGACTTCCTGTAAAACGGATGTGACATGTATGTCGAGCAAAGTCGGACTTCCTCCCAATGGGGCTCAATAACATGGAAGGCGCACCCTCCTCGCCTCTTGCCGTCTTCGACGGGCCTGGCACTCCTCTGGTCTGCCAGTGTAGGCATAAGAAACAACAGTATTTACACATAAGTTACATGAAGGCATGTCAAAGTTTACTAGTATAGCTCTTCTCTATCTATTTCTATTTTAATTTTATATATTTGATATGATATGATTGTCCATGTTTTATTTAATGTTAGCTGTTCAAAATTCTAAATATGAAAATGTAATTTATTTCCAATTTTTCCCACAGAAAAGAATTGTTTAGGTACTAAACAGCTCAGTAGAATAATAAATAAATGATATCCCCTAAACTAGTCTTTGACTAGATTATACTGATGATTATTACATAATAACTTCTTGCCACTACAAGTCAGCCAAATAGTGTCTTTTTACTTCTCTGATGTACTAGTCTGATGAACTACTTATGATGATCACTAGTTTTTAAAGTAATTTTTGCATAATATGTAAACTTAAACACGACCACTACATAACTCCTCAGTGTGGCATCAAATAAATTCTTATAAACGGGTCCTTCATGTTAAATTTTTCCTTCAAACCCAATTCAACCCAAATTGTACCTTTTTCCTTCTATCTCTTTTGGTTCTATCACTTATCCATGAGTTCATAAGTAAAAAATTCACATATTCAACATATTTCTACTTAATATAATCAGTCATGCTGGCTCGACTATTTTGTTTGATTTTCTGATTGTAATCTTTAGAAGTGTATCTGTGAATATTGTTAAAATATAAATGTAATGTGTTACTCTTTAAATTCTAGGGTCTGAGTCATTTGCATGCTAACAAGATCATACACAGAGATATTAAAGGGCAAAATGTTTTACTGACAGATAATGCTGAAGTTAAATTAGGTATATAGTTGACTGAGTTTACATTTTGAACTATAATTTTCTGCAACTTTTTAACATTAATAATATTTTGTGTTTAACTCTGTCTTTTTAAATTCCATTCTATCATAACTATGCAAAATATAATTGTTGAAAGTAATTGAAAGCATTTTATATTGAAATACTTTTATTAATACAGTGTGATGTTGTGAGATTATCAAAATATTATTACTGTGAAATATCAATTTGTACAAAGATAATTTTTGTAATTTGTGATTATTAGCATTGCTGTGAAGATAGCAATTTATACGAAAGGTAATTTTTACAATTGATAAGGTGGTACACAAACTTGCAATGTATCTGATTCCTCTGTGGAAATTATCTTAAAACCATTATTATATTTAAATTAAAAAAAATGTTAGTATTAACTGAATTCGTATGGCATATTGGAAAATACTACTTCTTTTTCTAAAGTGAAATATAGTTTTTTTTTCTTAGAACTGTATTAAAAGTAGTTTTAAAATTAATTTGTGATCTCAGATGTACTGTAAATGACTACTTCAAAAATGTCATTCATCTCTAAAGCTGGTTTTAGAAATCCTTTTTGCATTCCAATTTTGATTAAAAGACTTAAAATATTCAAGTAAATATATTATGTTTTGATTATTGTATTGACTTTAGAATAAAATTGTTATATTTTGTTTTTAATAATTTTATCCATCTTCACATTTCTATTTCATTTTGCAAGGAACTAATTCTTCTTCCTTAGTCATATGAACTGATTTCACCTTGCAAATTATGATGGTCTTTATTTGTCTTACAATAAATTAAAAGATAATTTCTCAGAATTTTTGAGTCACAAATTCTGAAGAGAGTGTCTCACAATACTCTTACTTTTGGGATAGTTTAATTTTTGATATTTTTGGATTTGGATTTTTCTAATGCAAATACCCTTTTCTTCGTCTAGTTTGCCGTCAGTTCAACAAACCAAAACCTACAATATGTTTTAGTTAAATGTAGTTAACAAATCATTTATTTCCGAAAGCTCTCTTATAATGTTACTGACAATTTCTCCAGAATATCAGATCCTTTATTTTTGAACTTTTACAGTATAGTACCTTTTGAGCGAATCTACCTCATAAAAAAAAAATAAGCGTTCTATACATTTCAAGTGTTTTGTGCATAATTTTTCAATTCAGTGCATAGTTTGGCTAGATGCAAAACCTGTATCATTCTTTTTAACAAGAGATGTAAAACTGGTTTGTGACTACACAGAAAAACTGCAACAAAGGTTCTCTGACAGCATGAAGTTTATGTTACTATGTTTAAACTGTTTGATTCGTAGAAAAATGTTTTATGATCACTTAAAGACATTTTCTGTAACTTATCTATAATTTTAAATTTTGAATAATGTTAGAAAACATTATTTAACTGCATGATAATCTAAAATGAGCATGAAACATTTTTTGTTATACTTTTTAGAAAGTTTTTTCATAATTTTGTTTTATGCAATAAATGAGAATATTTCTGTATAGTTGACTTTGGTGTAAGCGCTCAGTTGGATCGTACGATTGGCCGCAGAAATACTTTCATTGGAACTCCTTACTGGTATGTTATTCTTTGACTTTTCTCTAGTTCTCATGTGGTGTTTGCTACTTTCTTATTGATGAAAATTTTGTTACATGTCAATTATTTTTTACTTGTTCCAGGAAACTTGTTATGGAAATTAAAAATATCTATTAGTGATTAATTTGATGAAGAAATATTAACTCATTGCATATGCTTTGTATTTGCACAGGATGCTACCAAATCCTTGTCTGTTTATTATACATGTCTGTTTATTTATGTTATTTTATTCAGTTAATTTAATTTTTGTTCATAATTTATTGATCTATGCAAAAAAACTTAGCACCAATAAGTATATATTCATAATGATTCTAACTCGATTGAACATGAATCTTCAAATACTTTTCTGAAGAATCATGTTCAGATGTAAAATGATGTTTTTTAATTTCGCAAACTATGTTGTATAAATTTTGTCTAAATTTAAATTTTTAACTGTTTCTCATATGTATTTGTGAGATTGCAAATGTTTATCAAAAGGCATTGCTTCTTGTTAGGATGGCTCCAGAAGTTATTGCTTGTGATGAAAATCCTGATGCAACTTATGATAACCGGGTATGTCTGATTAATATGAGTAGATTCTCCAATTTTATCTCAATAGTGGAAAGTATCATACAAGTATAAAAATCAATTCTATTCTTTTTCTAAATTTACTTTGAAATACAAGGGACTGTTATTTTATCAACAATATACTATCTAAAATATATTATTGTCTTACAAGTGACTCACTGTCAAAAGTCAAAAAACAAGAGTTCTGAAAAAACAAAAGGGAAAAATTCTCACTATGCTAAACTCTAAGTGTGTTTCTTAAGAAATCCAACCTTCATGCAAAGAAAAAATTCGTGGACACACACTTCACTGGTCTTAAGATGACATTCTGGTCTAAAAAAGTTTAAAAAACTCATCTTGAAAATTTTGATTTAGACCATGATCAGCTTACAAGTGAAACTCAAAACAGTTGTAAGGAACAGGAAAATTTCAGTCAATGACAATCCCCTAAAGATCACCCCCCCCCCTTGTAACAATATAAAATTTTCAAGATCAATCTACTGTTAAGCAATCCATAATCCCTTTCTCCCTCATCCCTTTAACTCTTTTAAACAGCTAAATTCTGTTTTTTTTTTCTGCTTTACAATTATCATAGGTTAGACTTTTATCTAGTGCAACTAAAATTACAATCCTGATCATGTTTCCATATGATTTTGATTACCACTTGATATTAATAAGCCTCCTATATGAGACATGTTCAATTCTGATCTTATTAATATATATTACTGATAGTTCTCATGACAATCTTAACTCCTCTTGGGGGACTGGTAGCAAGTCATAGAATTCCTATTTTTGATTTTTAACCTGTATACTTAGTTTATAAATTGCGGAAGAACAAAAATGACATTTGGGGCAAGTGTTGTTTTTCGAGCTTTCTATCTTATCCATAAAGTATCATTAACCCTTTTTATTTTAACATAAATGACTTAAACATGAATTTCAAAAGGAAAATTAGATTTATGACACCTAGACAACCAAAACATTGCAATTGATCTTGTTGGTCATGGCAGAATGATATCCTAAAATATCTTATTTTTATAGTGAAGATCTATGTTTTTATGTGGGTTTTGTATCAAAGTTGTTATTTTACTGAAGTCAGTATATTATATATAAATTGTTTTTTTCCTTTATTTCAGAGTGATCTATGGTCTCTCGGCATAACTGCTCTGGAAATGGCAGAATCTCAGCCTCGTAAGTTCCTTTTGAATTTTCCTCATCTTCAAGAGCAGAATTAAAAAGTTTTACTTGGGTATTCATAATGTATGATAAATCAAATTCCCAATGTGTGATAACTTTTTTTTATTTCATGGATTGAAGAATCCACCTGGAGCATTTTCTTTTGTACTTCCAACTGTGTATTGTAAGAAGTTGATAATTCACTAAAAAAAAAGAGCTTTTAATTTTAAAAATTAAATTTAAAATTTAAAAAATTAATTTAAATTAAAATTACTAATTAAAAATAATAATAAATTATTTAAATTTAAAGATTAAATTTTTCTTTTAGTTATGGCAACTTATAATGTACAGATTACTGTATTTAAAATATGTAAAACCTTTGACGAGACATAAGTGTTTAAAAACACAAATACAGGAGTTACAATTAATTTAGCTTTTTTGACAACTATTTGTCTGGATTCATGAAATTTGGAGATCTAAGAATAATCTTAAGAGATTATTCTTAGTTGCACAAATATTTTCTACTAGTAGTTCCCGCACGGCATTGCCTGTGACAGCATTCTTAGCAAGAAACAATACAACCTGATGCTACTGCACAAATACTGTTACCCTACTTGCACAGACATTGATTTTCTGTTGTATGATAAAATATAGTATTGTATCTTAAAATATCGTAATAATATTTTATTGAGCACTGTTTGAACCATACCACAGTTTTTTACTGTGTCATAAGTGCAATCGTTTGTTAAAAGCTTGTGACTACTCATCTCAAATTTTATGGAAAATGAAATCCCAAACCTGTTGTTGGCTGTTACTAGCCATTAAGATAAAAATATTGGTTCAATTTTTTTAATTTACACTTTGACATTTTATTTACAGCCAAAAATCTTCAATTTAATAATAATTGACATGCAAAAAAATGTTTCACATTTGAAAAATTTCTGTTTTACATGGGCGCCGCAGTAACGTAGTTGGAAGAGTAACGGAATAACAACCGTAGGATTGCAAGTTTGAATCCAACCAAAGACTTGTGTACAAAGGGGCTGGTGCATGTTAAATCTGTCGTTGCCTCAAATGTCCTCAAGTTGGCGCTGTGTGGAAGTTTGGAGAGTGGGGTGCCAGCTCAGTTTATCAGAACCTCGGAGCCAGCACAGGAACATCATCATCTGACCGCAATTCAAAATTACGTGGTGTTGACCTCATCTCTTTCCCTTGGGGGATTGATCCCAGACCGTCGTCAATAACCTGTTGTGGTGCTCCCGTACGACGTTAATTAAAATACTTACCTACCTGTTTTATATAATTAAAGTATATGAAAACTCACTGAACTCAATTTTTCCCTTGTCCTCCATGTCTCCAAAATCCTTACATACTTCACATAAGACGTCTTTCCATGCATTTCTGGCAGCATTTTTATCTTTGTTCAGTTGTAATATTTTATCTCATAGCACTGGTTTTATTTGTTCCACTTTACAAAAATTAAATTGAAATACCAAATTTTCTTATTGTCTTGGAATTAAATTTTCACAGGGTTCCCTCTCTCCTTGAATTTTTTTTCCGAATTAGGGACCCTTGAAAGAACTTTGAAAATTACGAAACTTGGTGAAAAGTCCTTGAAAGTACTTGATTTTTTTAAAACTAGTACATAACTGTGTAATTTCGTCTTGTGTTGGAACTTGTCCAGACGAGTTTTTTTCCACGTCTGGTGTGCTATTTGAGCGTCATTCTGAATGAAGCCAGTTGTTCGCGAAAGTAAATTCCTTTCTCTCAGTCTTATGCAGAAGGTCATGTTGGGCACATGTGTGCAGGTCACTCGTTGGATAGTTGCTAACAAATCTGATGCTGTGAATCTGGTGAGTGTCATTCTGAATGAAGCCGGTGTTTCGAGAACGTAAATTCTGCTCTCTCAGTCGTCTGCAGAGGGTCATGTTGGGAAAATGTGTGCGGGTCACTTGTTGGATAGTTGCTAACGACAAGTCTGGTGCTGTGACAGCTGCTCTGACAATTGCTCTGTCTTCCAGTTCTGTTGTGGCCCTAGGTTGACCACTGCCATCTTTGACCCACTCTTGCCAGCATTGTCTAATCGCTGAATTGTTTCGACCCACATGTCAAGTGATTCTTCGATTCATCCAACCAGCCTCCTTCAATCTGATAGCACGACCTCTTTTAAACTCTGACGTATGCTCGTAATGAGCACAAATGTTTCGGCAAGGCATTGTTACAGTCGACATAAGATATCTGCAGTCAAAATCCAACAGAAATTTTGACCACAGATTGAGAATCGCTCCTTATGTACACCTGCTGAATACACAGTTTCAATGCGCTGGAGCTCCCACTATTCATTCATTGGACACCAAATTTTAATAATTTGTATGTTCGTTCTAAATGTCTTTGCATACGAAATTTCATTACAATTGAACGACTCCTCCTTGGTGCGTCTATTTGTTTTTGTTACAGAGTGTGCATAAGATGTCTGAAAATTCTTTGCAGTATTGCAAATTATGCAAATGAACAGTACAATACTTGTATTTGTAGGCTTTGGAGTGTGTTGATATTTATTTGTTATTTTTCTTAATAAGTTACTATTTCTCTAATTTTCAGCTCTTTGTGATATGCACCCTATGAGAGCATTATTTCTCATTCCCCGAAATCCACCGCCACGTTTGAAGTCCAAAAAATGGGCTAAAAAGTTTCAGAGCTTCATTGACACTGTTTTAGTGAAAGATTACCAACAACGCCCATATACTGATCAGCTTCTGAAGCATCCATTCATAAGAGATCAGCCTACTGAACGCCAAGTGAGAATTCAATTGAAAGACCATTTAGATAGGTGCCGGAAAACTAAGAAAGGCAAGTATCATTCCATAATTCTAGCATTTTTATGTTTTAGATAAAGTAGTTTAAATCTATTTCAGAGAAAATTCAATTTGAAACAAAATATGAATCTAATTATTAGCATCAAATCAAGTTGTTAAAGCTAGAAATGCTTTCATACCAGCCTAATTCTCTCTTAAATTTTACAAAGGGAAAGAAGGTCTTAGCCTGCAGTATAGTGTTCATGCATATCATATATTATGCTTTAATTTATAAGCTCTACAATTGTTACAGATTTAAAGACAATGCTCAATTAAATTTTTATATTAATAAAATATCACTAATACGAATTTTCTTGATAAGTACATCAGTAACAGCAGTAGTTTATTGATGAAATGTGAAATACATTTGTCTGAGCAACTGAGAAATTCATTCATAATAAATCACCTAAATTAAATAGGTGAGGTATGTTCAATTTATTAATAAATTAGAATACACTTGGTTTGATCAGATAGGTTGAATGCCATCAATAAATACTAGTATTTATGGCACTATTCTTAGTCACAGAAGATTTTTCCAAATGTGCTTAAATATACTAGTCATTTGCAAGTTTTTTTCAACCAATCAATTAATTTTTTTTAGCCCTAAATAAAACTTCACTGCTTATGGTCAAAAATAGTTGATCGAGTCAGTAGGTTGATATGAATAAGTTTTGTTTTAAAAGTATGAATTCTTAAAGGAAAAAGATGGTCTGTGCATAGGATAATCTTTATTCTCAACCAACTATAATTACGATTTCATTGACATATATTCTAAGTACATTTTTCACAATTTGAAATTTTATTAAGATGATAACAGTTTATTTGCATTATAGGTGAAGAAAGAGATCATGAAGATTATAGATACAGTGGAAGTGATGGTGAAGATGATGATCAAATACCAGCACAGATAAGGTATGAAATATTTTAAGTAAAACTTAAAGTTAGTATTTCTTTTTATTCTTTTTTAGTATTTCTTTTAAATATATTTTAAAATTTAACTTCAAATCGAATCTGACAAATTTGAGTTTTATTATGAAAATTTTATAGTTTTATCTTTTTCCTCTTGTATATTTACTTTTTAAGCTTTTCTTTATTGAGTTATTTTCAACAATTTTTACCATGAGTAGTGTGCATGATCTTACTGAGATGTCGAGAGTGACGTAGAAAATATATAATAGAAACAGGCATTAAAAATTAATCGTACCATTATTTAAAAAAATCATAAATGTAAGAATATCTTCAGACCTAAGTAATATCTGGTATCTGGAAGTATTTTCTTAGGAAAGGCAACATATTATAAACAAAGTTCAACAGTTTGTTACATCTATGCTTCCTAACAACCATATTATGATTGTAAATGACTAATAATTGTTTTCAAATATTTGAATTATAAGTATTTGAAAGTTATATTTCAATTCTCATTAATTCATATCAAATGATGTTTGAAAACATATTGAATCATCTGCATATTTACATAATATGGCAAGCTTTTCTCCTAACCATGCATGTATGATAATTTTCTAACTAATTTTCTCCCTTGTTCACATTTACGTCAGTAATAACAATGGAAAATTTAGGATGCTGACGAAACAGCATTTTTGTATTCTAAACCCTTTATACTTAAAAACAATTTTCGATTATTAACAGCATACTTGATTGTTAAAATATTGAGCTATGTGATAGCAGTGGTGATGCTTTCAAATTTTTTCACTTCACTGATTTCAGTTTGTGTGAATTATTCAGTATTACATAAATTGTAGTAACTTTTTCTCAATGTATTGTAGAATGTGTATCTTGTAATCTCACATGCTTTACCTGATGACTTGCAGCTCAAGAAATATTTTAGATAATGATTCTACATTACGAAGAAATTATCAAGATGATAGTCAAACATTAACACCATCTGGTGGTAACTACCGACCTGCAGATACTCCATTGCCCCCACCTCGGCCTCCTGTGCCACCACAAAGACTTATAGGTAAAGTTCTTCATTTCTGTTGAAACTGGTGTGTTCTAAGCAATGATATTAGTCTCAAGGTTACTTCTGCAGATAATAAATGCACATAAAGTAATAAGTACAGCAGGCCTCGAAATAGAAGTTTTTAAGTTAGGTGCACATTTATAAAAAAACGTAATATAAGAGTAGTAATGTAAAGTAAACTACTGTATTAATTGGGTATATTTATATAGGTTCATAGTGGATAGTAAATAAAAAATATTTAAACATATCGAATTTCTATGGCGCACGGCTTGAGCGACAGTCATTTAAAAAAAAGCCATCTGGAGAATGTTTCGATCATCGGAAAGTTCTGGTGGCAGTGACACAAGTAAACCTTCCTGCTGTATAAACCCGTTACGGCACAGCGATTTTGTTTTCGCTTGGTGTGTATCTAGGAATTTTAATTACGTTCCTTTAGAGAGAAAGAGGTCAATACTAATATTTTGTACAAACATCAAAATAACATAAAACACGTTCCCCCCCACCTTTTTTAACGTTAGGTGCTCTGTGTGCACCTAGAGAAAAAAAATTAGGTGCACAATTTTATTTTCATGTGCACTTGTGCACCCGGGTACTTCGAGCCCTGAAGTATAGTATTACCTGATTGTGCAAAATACACACGTTACACAAAGCATTTTGATATAACTACAGTTCTAAAGGATTTTGGATTATTCTTGGGACTGCTAACTATTGCATCAGGATCTCATAAACTCTCTCGTGGTGATTGGGAAATCAGCCTAATACTTAATAAAGAAGTCATTTCGATATTGTTGCTTCATATTTATCTACTCATTTTTATCACTACATATTTTTAATGAATGAAAGTACATTTGTATACAAATGTAGTCAAAGTGAGAAAATGTTTGTAAAGTAATACTCTTGCATGTTTTATCAAAATCAGTTTCATATGTTTCAATTATTTATTTATTTATAATACACATTTATAAATTAGTCAGTATATTTTTTATCAACAATGTGCAAAACATTTATAACACCCCAAAGTATTTTGATGTAAGAAATAAATCTCATTTTCAAAACTTATATGGTTCAAATTATCTGGGTTTTATATTGCTGAATTGCAAAGTAAGAGTTGCATTCTCTATAACTTCCATCACTAAATATTTAAATTATTAAATAATTTGTTTATTGTTACTGTTCTGTCAAAGAAAGAATTCACTGGTGTACAGCAATTTCGTTGTCTTAGATCTATAACTTGTTTTTGACTAACCTCTGCATCCAAAAATAACTGCAGTTTTTGTCTACCACATCAACTTTTTAAGCTACAGGATAAAAGTCTCTTTGTCTCAAAAGTCATACATAATGTGCATATAAAGGAAAATAAAGTGAAAACACCAAATATACTGTTTACAAAGAATAGTTTTATTTATACAAAGGCTGTATATAGTTACTGCAAGTTAAATTGTGTTCATATAAATAGTAAAGTTTTTTTACCAAACGGTTAATATACATAGTAAGGAAAAAAATTTCAAGCAAGTTTTTCTTGTGCAGTCTTGATGCTAACAGCTCTGAAGCTTTTTTGGATAGTCCCAAATCTCGTGCCAAATCCCTTACGAATGGAATCAAGATCAATTTCAAAATCTTCGTCATTGGGGTCACTTTGATCTTCACCAGACTCGTATTCCTGTATTTCCAAAGAGTCTTCTTCCAAGAGTCTTCTTCTAGTTCCAAGTTCTAGACCAAGTTCTTCTTCAAAGAGTCCAAAGAGAACTTCTTTGAAAACTGGCTCTGAGATTTCAGCTAAATGAGGCACTAGGCGATGGTAAACTAGGTTATTCTATTTTACATTTTTTTTTCTTGTTATATCCACTATACAAAAGAAACAATCACTTGAGTGATCTCTGAGCTCTCGCCAAATCATAGTTATACCAAATGGAAATTTATCTTGTTCATCCACATCTGTAAACTCTCGACACATTGCTTGCACACTTTGTGATAGTCCAATGATTTATCTTGATCACCAATTGGCACTTTAAAAGAGGCAAAATAGGCTTGCCTGACAAATGTACTGATGTTTATCCTTTGACTGGGAATGGTAAAACTACCACATACATAACAAAACGAATCGGGGCTGTTTAGGCACTTATGACGAGAACTAGCAGAGGCAGACATAAGGAACAGTTTCAGTTCATATATAAATAAAAACTAAACACTGCTAACGTTGTATACAAACAAGAATTTGTACTTCACGTCGGAATGCGCTTCACTATATCAGAGCGACACACGTCTTATTACTGTATCTCGGGCGTAACTGAACTAGTCTAGACAAGTATGCACCTGTCGCTGATCTCCTATGGCATCATTCACCTAGCGCCAGTCAAAAAAGGTTTTTGTCAGCCAATAGGAGAGCAAAAACTTAATGTGGTCGAAGAAAACTAACTACAGTTTTGATCTCAACTTGCCTATTTAACTCTAAAACAGCTGAAAAATCGAAGTCAATCAAAAAATATGTTCAAAATTGTTCCCCTGTGTTATGTATCAAAATTCAATTGAATTGTTTTTAAAAAAAACTGCTATAAATTTACTCTAAAATCATGAATTATCGAATGCTCTAAATATTCTGTAATTTACTGTATGGTTTACAAAAGCTTAGTTTCTTTGTCCAAGCCAATTATAAATATTTTTTCTGTGATGTATAATTACATTAATATATGGTGATGATATTAAATAAAATATGCAATCACTATAGACATATCACAAACCGTTTTAGTTTAAAATATCTAATGCACTTTTTTGCATTAAAGTGTAAAAGAACACCTTTCGCCAAGTGGTACAAAAGTTTTAGTTCTCACACTTCTATTTTCTTCCTTTATAACTAGCTAGTTCTGCTAATTTATTCCTAATTATGATTTAATTTAGTTGATTTTCAACAACCATTCTCTTAGTTACATTTGTTAATTTAGAAATGCAAGTTCTCCTATGTCCAGAGAAAATTTTAAAGCTCTCATTGTGGATCAGACTAAGATTAGCTGTACTGTATGCATTTTCACTCTTTTGGATGACTTAAATTTTGCAAGATTTTATTATTTCACTCTATTTTAAATAAAAAAACGCTTATAAAACTTTTAACAAAAGTATTTTTGATTATTTTAGAAATAATACTTATATAAATATTTAATATTGAGTGATTTTTTTTCTATCTATGGCTGAATTGTTTGCTGTTTAGTTTGATTGTCTGATTGTCACACTGTTTCTTTAGGACATCTAATTTAATCTATGATACCAACAACTGATTAACCAACTGAGAATTCGGAACTTTTCATATGTATGGGTTTAAGTTACAGTAGTGTAAGTCACTTAAAAAAAGTAATTAGATCTTCCACTGCCATTTGCAGTTGAATTAAGCTCTGACTCAATTCATGTTTCCTGTTGACAGATTTTGTTCTATTATATCTGGTTTCTGTGTCTCTTTTTTTTGTTGTTGAAAAAGTGACTTACACCACTGTAACTTTAACCCATCCATATGTATCTTGAAAAATTGTATTTGTGTTTATGCATTTATGTTTTTCATTTGCTATGTGAAAGAAGTTTCCACACTAATATTTTTGTTCAAATGTGACATTTTTATTTTCTTTCAAAAACCTTTTGTTTGTACTACATATAGTCTGCTAATTTTGCAAATTTCTAAATTTATAGTGGTACCTGATCCACCTCCTCCTAGTAAACCATTGCCACCTATTCCCGGTGAAGAAAAGAAACCAGCCACACCTCCAAGAAACCAGCAGTTACAACCTCCAGCTTTACCTCCTAGTCGGAGTGCTGCTATTTTAAAACCATGTGCTCGGAAACCAGAGGTATAAAAAAAATTAAGCTTCTTTATGATTCGAATAAGTTATTTTACTGATTAATATTATTAATTAATATTGTGAGAGTTTTTATTAAAAACTAACTGAAACATAATTACTACTTTACAACTCACTTTTAACATACATCTTTTCTTCGCTAATGTGAATTGATTCAGAAATCTTTGTCTGAATTGATTCAGAAAGTTTTAAATCTAAATACTCGTTATTTAAATACCCTCAAGATAATGTCATTTAAAAAAGTACGGGTTGTGGGTTTATTATAATCAAAGTTTACAAGTGTGGTGTGTATTTTGGGTTTGAATATTACGATAAAATAATTAAGAATAGAATGCTTTTATGAAATTAAATTTTCTCTGGCATGTCATATTTTAATTCTAAGATGTCACAACTGACTTTGACATACCAATGTATAAACTGTGATTCTGTGCTGGAATTATTTCAAGTCAATCACTTACTCATTTACATTTATTTCTGTGTCAGCAGTAAATATATTGTGTGCACTGTATTGGTGTTAAATCAAACATGTAGTTAAAATTACAAGTTAGAATATTCAATAATTTGTTGGGGTTTAATTGAAACTATATCTTTATTATAAAATCTGTGAGGCATTCTTTTATTTCTAATCAAGTAGCCATTTCAAATGTTGCTATTTGTAACATTTGCTTTGTTTTATTTTTTTGAAGGATTTAGATGTGATAGCTTCTCATTTATCCGATGTATCTGTTGTGGACAATAATGCATCAAGTCCGCTTAATAGTAACTTGCCACCAGCTATTCCATATGATGAATACTCTACATTGAATGGTAGTTCCCCAGAATTCCCCCCTCCTCCACCTCCAATTGTCTCTGACTCTGATGATGATGATGATGATGAAGACGATGGCCAAGTGCAAAATGATGGCACTCTTTTAGCATCTGATCCTCCAAGACCCTTGTATGTGAACAATGTTACTAAATATTTTTTACTTACCTCTGATTTATATAGTGATTCCTTACTTATTACTAACCTCCGATTAATATGTCAATGAAAATATCTTTAACAATTTAACTCTTGTCATGTATTGATTTTTACTTCAGTATCAAGATAATTGTTTTTCTCTAATATTTTTAATAATAGGCTGTATATTTAGAATATTGGTTTTTAATTGTTAGTTTAATAGTTTATCTGTTTTATATATGTAATCAATATTAACGTAATCAATTTATGTAATAGTTTACTATTATTTACAGACCCCCTGACTGTTACAATACAGATACTTTAAGGGCTTTGGTTCAAAAAGGTAAATAAATATGTTTTGTATATATTAAAAAGAAATTTTGACAGTTTAATTTTTAAAGCTAAAAATTCAAACATTTTGTGGGTTTTTAAACTGTTTTTGATTCAATTAAAAGCTAGTGAAATGAGTAGTATTTGATTTTTCATTGTTCCCTAGCTCGCATAAAGTTCTCACCCCTGGAATTTCCTTGATGACTTCAGGATTGGAATTAATTTCCTATTACCTAAAATTTTTAATTGCGTAATTTTCTTGATTTCAATTTTGATTGTTTAAGAATACAAGAAAATTATTTATTCTATTTTCCGTATTTTTGCTGTTTTTTTGTCAAAAGTACTATCTACACATATGACTAATATTATGATAAAGAGAAGAGCTAACTATGCTACTGCATATAATTTTCCTACTTGATGAAAAGATCAGAATAATACAAGAGCATTTAATTTTTTTTTACTTAAGAGTAGGTAACCAAGAAAAAGGTATTTTTGAAAAGAGTGCTGAATTAATGAATTTCATTAGAATTAATGAAATTCATATAATAAAATATTTCGTTTTCGACACTGTTATTTTAAAAACACTAATCTTGTAGTCTGTTAAATTCTATATTTTTTAATGCATTTGATAAATATGAAATATTTCAAATTTTGTTTGATTGGAACGTAATGAATAATTGTTCCTTTGCAGCAAATGCTGTTTTACCTAAAATGTCATCTCATTTTTTCCTAAAATGAAAACCTGAATGAATTACTATCGTCAGGGTGTAAAAAAATCGCCCTTAAGAGAATTATAGTTTTCTCACGACACCTTCGTCGTCATGTAATATTTATCTGTGGTACATTATTACATCTATATACATATTTCATATTTGTACCACTTTGAAAAAGAAATTAGAGAATTAAGAACATAAACATAATTAATACAACTAGCATTTAAAATTCACGCACTTTAATTTTACTTAATAAGAAAACATAGGATGGTGAAAAAATTAATAAAACAAATAAAATTACCTTCATCATGCTCTTGGTTGGGGAGTGAACTGATTTTTGATGAGTGACCTTAACCCTTTTTTTTCTGTTGCTTAGAAATAGCTTAGATTAGAGGTTACGGGCGCTTCGCAGCACATTTCATCTCTCCACGTGGCACCCCAGGGTGCTGCGGCACACACTTCGGGAACCCCTGAGCTAACTGCCAAATGCCTCAAAAACTTTAATTCCTACTTGTGTTTTTTTTAGCTAATAAAATCAGTGACCCCTTTAGTTTATAATTTTGAATCAAACTATTGTATACTTCCTTTAAGTGCTTATATTATGAGTGATGTTTATCAGGAATGTTTATACATAACTCTTCCTAGCATTTAGATTTATGTCATGTGTGTTAACATTACTGTTTCCAGTATATAGTATATTCTAATAAGTTACAACTGGCTTTTGCAATCTTTTATAATATGCAGTAATTGACCCAGTTCCCTCTGAGCTTGGTGTAGCCATTAGTACTGAAATCACCATGAGTGCAGAAAAATTAAATTGACAACTTCTGTGATTTTTCTATGGTGTATTTACTTAGTTATAAAAATGTAAGATTAATTTTGATTTAAATCAATGATTTTTTTAAAAAATCATTTGATTAAAATCATGATTTTAATCGTTGATTTAAATCAAGATTTAAATCAAGTGATTTAAATCTTGACACCCTGACTATCATCCTACCTTTAAAGTTTACATCTGTATACTTGTATATTGAAGGAATTTGAATAATCATTACCTTACTATTAAAGATATCAGAATTTTAAAAGTATTCTGTAGAATTTCTTTTAGATTTCAAAATTCATAATGTAAAATTGTTACTTTGTTATAGAAATTATTAATCAGTTCAATTTATATTTATGTATTTCGAGTTCGATATGATTTTGCACTTAAATAAGTTATTCATTAATGTTACTCTTTTTTTTAAAATCTAATTTTCAAACGTGCATAATATTAATCTTTGACTGATTTTTAATCTCTTAGTGTCTAGTCAAGCCCCAAATCGTCCTCTTCCTCCAACTCCTGATGATGAGGATACTAAAGCTTTAATTCAAAAGGTCTGTAGTTAGTGTTGTGGTTTTAATGGTAATAAATAAAAATTAATTTTACTTTGTTTTATAACCCATAGCAAGTGTAAGTTAGTATGGAAAATAGTTTTGAGACGTCTTTCTTTTTACATTTGGGTTTGTTTCTACTGTAGAAACATTTAGACCCAAAAATGTCAAGCTTCAGTTTATTCCAATTTCTATGTTTTATTCATATATAAAGTAAAAGATATGCTTTGATTCTTTATGGTACTATTTATAGAGTGATAATTCCAAAGAAACTAGAGAACAACAAAATTCACCTATGTTGCAAGATATTACTAGACTACATGGTCAGCGATTAGAATCATCTCAAAGCACACCTGCTAATATTGGAATGGCAGGTTCTCGCCCTAGTGCAGGTCTTCCAGATCTATTTCCTCAACATTCCTCACAACAAGTTTTAGGCTCAAAAATTGATAGATCGGATGAGGTATGTTCTGTTATTTTGCAATAAGAAATATATTCTTACAAAGGCTTAATGTTTTCCTTGGCTATAACTATACGAATGCTATAACAGTTGTTAGGTCATGTTTGCAGTGTAATTTTGTGTCTTTCTAGTGAGAACAAATATAATTGAAAATTTATAGAAGATACATAATATACGAATTGAAAAGTTTTCTTTGTAACTGAAAGATTGAATGAATATACATATTAACTGTAAAAACCTAGAGTCTGCACATTAAAGAACTCCTTAAATTTATGAGATTTAAAGATACTGTGTTCCAAACTTCTATTTATTGATTTTGATTTGTTAGTATTTAACATAACTGTTCATAAGCAGCTGAATTAAAAAATATTACATTTGATTAAAATGTTACTACTACTCACTGAAATGTAGCACTGCAGTTAGTTACAATTTATAATGCTATAATGCTCATCCAACTGTATCCCAATATAATTACTAGCATGCTAGTAAACACTAAAAAAAACTTTGATTTTTATGATTATTTTCTTTTAGTACCAACATAAACAAAGATCCTTTTTGACTTTTGGATTTGGGGCTGGAAGTGGATCATCTCCTTCCCCTCAAAAGCTATCTCAAATCAATGTGAATGTTACTCCAACAGCACATGAAGCTACACCAGACACTCCTGAAATTAGAAAATACAAGAAAAGATTTAACTCGGAAATTCTTTGTGCTGCTTTATGGGGTACACATTATTTTTATAGTTTATATTTTTGTTTTGAGAACTTTTGTGCATGTGCTTTGTAAGCTTTGACTTTTCTTATTAAGAACAAACATTTGCTTATTTAAAATAATCGCTTAATAATATTTTAAGATTATGTATGTTATTTAGAAAAGGAAGTTGCCCACTTTGTTGGATGTCTGAAAAGAACATTTCAAAACAAATAAAAAGAACAAAATATCAAGATGTTCAAATATTCAAGGAATTTTGAAGAACAGAACTTTATTAGAAATTTTGCACAAGTGCATGATCATAAATTCAGACTTTTATATTTATTTATGTACAAAATTTGAATTGTGTGGGAATAAATTAGATACTCTGATACTTGATTTTTGTCCTTGTTATTTCTGGGTTCTTCCTTCAGCTGAACAAACTTATTTTAACTCAGATTTTGTTCTTTATCCTTAAAATAACACTTCAACTGTTCTTAAATATTTGTCAACTTTGGCTGAGTTACTTCAGCACATCAACATACAATGTAACCGCTTTTTAATATATTGGATGATATTAAGAGCTAATGTCTTGTGGAAAATGAATTCTCTGCTTTGTTTTGTTAGATGCAATATATATTTAAGTTGTCTTCTTACTCTTTGGTCTATTTCTATGAATTTGATTAGAAAGGGCTGCTATGAAAAATGCATCTCCATAGCAAGGGAAATCTTTGATTTCATCAGACTAGATCAGTCAGCAAGACTACATATGACCATGAATCTGATTAACTCAAGCAATGTTATTGCCAATTAATTTCCTGTCTGGTCCCTTTTCATTGGGTTCTTGTTGTAAACAATGTTCAGTTATATGAACTGCACTGAGTTCTCATATTAAAAAATATTTCTTGCATTATGCAATGCAGATGAAGGTTGTATCGTCTCAGATGATGCTTATACTCACAAGCCTCTTTGTTGCATGATGGCTTTTGGTTTTATTACTTTGTGCCATTCATGTTCTTTACATCTGTTAAAAAAGCATGAATTGTTGATAATCTGACTAAATTTTTATCAAATGGATGAGTTGTGGTTCCAAATAGGTACAAGCTTTTTTGGCTGTAAACACCCAAAGTTTCTAAAATATTTAACAACAGATATAAATATTTAAAAAACAAAAGTTTCGATTTATTCAATACAAAGAAATTTCACTGGCCCATCTTTAAGTTATGCCATTTATTCATGTACTGTTTGGTCACTACTTCACAATAGCATCTCTTATCTAGCATTATTGCCCATGAAATTTCCAAGTATTTTAAAAGTTGACAAATATTTTTCCTTAACATTGTACTGAGTATGTAGTGAAAATTGTAGCACCGATTAATAAAAGTTTGTTATTGAACTATATTTAACTAGTTTATGTTTTTATATAACTTAAAAACTTTATAATTGATGTAAATTCACTACATTTGTCATTAAGTATAATGGTTTTATAATTTATTATGTTCTTGGGAAAACATGATTTTTAATTATAAAATGCTCTTCTAAACCTAAATTATGAATTTGTTTTGCCATAGGTGTAAATTTACTAATTGGTACAGAAACTGGTTTAATGTTGCTTGATAGAAGTGGGCAAGGAAAAGTTTATCAACTGATTTCAAGAAGACGGTTTCAACAAATGGAAGTTTTAGAAGGACAAAATATACTTGTTTCTATCTCTGGAAAAAAATCACGAGTTCGTGTGTATTATCTATCATGGTTGAAAAGTAAAATACTTCGCTCTGATGGGGTATGCTTTACAATTTTTTATCTATTTTTATTTTTCAGATTGTCTTTCATTTAGTATTTAGCAGATAACTTTTAAGTATCTTAAATTATACTAGTATTTCATTATGTAAATCAATAAGCAAAGATATAAGTATAAATATAGAATTGATGTATAAAGTTAAGAATTTAGATGTAGAGATGCAGAAGACCTTGTGAAAATATTTTACACCTTTTCCACAATGTTTGTTGATAGCTTTCCTCACATTTATAAATTTTAAGCTCATGTTGACATATCTTGCCATCTGCTACATAGGGTCAAATGTCTAAATTTTGTTTTTTTGAATTTCTGCCTAGTAATTATAATTTCCATAAATGTCACCTCCTCACATTAGAAATTCTCTCTTAAAGATTTATTTTTTAAAGTACAGGGTGAATTGATTTAAAAAAATTTATCATTTGGCTAATTTATTTTTAATATCTTCAATGTTTACCATCTCATATTCTAATGACTTATTGAAGGGGTGTATCCAAAGAATGACAGCACTGTGGCCAATAGTCTGTTGTACTGATCTCATATTTTATTTCATGTCTAAATATGTGACATAAACTATGCACAGAGCAACAAAACCAAACACTTAAATATTAATATTTTCAGTTACAGAAAGTTATTTTTCGTAAAAATTATGTTTTACCAACACTGTAAGGCAGCTACAAATAGCATCTTCTGTGCAAAGAGTGTTCAGTCAAAAAGTGTATTTCTGTCATGTGAAAGTTTTGAAATATTAAATAAAAAAACTCTGAATGCAAATGCATTGTTCATCTAATTAGTTATTGATTGAATTTGCTTGGGTAAAATAAACTATTTTATGCACGAGAATACATTTTTACACTAAAATTGCAACCTCACGATTAATTAAATATTGCCGCAAAACACCCACAAAGTTAAAGTGTGTACCTTATTGACACATTATCATTTACTTGTTAACTTGGATTGTTCAACCTTAATAAATTAAAAAGCAGATAACATAGATCCCAATAACTTTGAATAATTTCTGCATTATCAATTGAAGATGAATAGTATCTTGAGGGGTATTATTTGTGTTTTATCTTGTCCCCCAAATAGTAAAACCTATCAATTCATGCTTTGCTTGCCTTACTCATAATTTTATTATTCCATGTCAAACTATATTGTATATATATATATATATTTGTAGCAAATTGAAAGACAGAATGGTTGGATAAACGTTGGTGATTTACAAGGAGCTGTGCATTTTAAAATAGGTAAGTATTTTTGTTTGAATTTTCTAAATGAGGCATTTTTTTCATCCACATACAAGCTCTAAAGACTTCTTTTTAAGATTTATTCTTCTGGTTTGTAAATTAAATTCCTTTTCTACATACAATCATCCTAGCTAAAAAATTTAATGGGAAAAGAATGTTCCAATCATTCAGAGTTTTATTCCATATTTGTTTTCAGGTATTTGAAATGAACTATTATAATAATGGGCATAAATATATTTGTCATCAGATTCTCGAGCAACTAGCAAGTATACTATTTTCCCAATGACTATATCAGATACTTAAAAACTTTGGTTTAAGCTTATTAAATGCTTAAAAATCTAATTAAATTTTAATACCTTAGTTCACCCATTCATTAAACATGTTTATATAGCTGTATTTGTATTGTACATAATGTATTCAAAAAGTTCCAGGACTGATCGCACACAGACCATATAACACTGAGGATATTCTTACATTTGAAATAAAGATTAAAGAACTCGCTAAAGAACTTAGTCTCCTCCCAATTCAATACAATGCTTGGAACGAGTGTACAGGTCAGTAAACACCTTCTGGAACGTCTCCACTCCAACACTATTGAGTTCCGATGTCACAGCCACTTCAATCTCCTCTATCAACTCGAACTGCTGCCCCTTAATCTTCAATTTCAACTTGGGAACTAAAAAAAATAGTCAGGGGGGGGGGGAACACAGACCTGGTGAGTTCAGGGGTGGTTGATGTTCACAACCTGCCTTCTCGCTAAAACTTGATGCACAATGATGGACTTGTGAGACAGTGCATTGACGTGCAAGAGGCACCAATTTCCACTCTCCATCAAATTGGGCATGCCCCAGTCACAGTGGTACCTTGACGAATAAATTCTCAACATTTTTATCATTTCGGCTTGAACATGGATGACCTAATCTCTCATCGTCTTCGGTCCAGTCTCTTCCAGCTTTAAACCTTGAAAACTACTCAAATACTCGGGACGACTCATAGTGTCGTCACCATACGCAGATTAAATTATTTTGTTTGTTTCTGTGGTTGATTTTCGTAATTTGAAACAAAATGTGATGTTCATTCGCTGCTTCATTTTTTTTCAATGACAGGGTGGCGACAGAACCGGGAATTCAGGGAAATCAGGGATTTCTCAGGGAAGAAACATTTTCTGGAAAACTCAGGGAAGTTTCGTTTAACTCAGGGAAAAAGTTGGAATTTCGTTTTGCAAATGGCACCCATTTGGTACTTTTCCGTAAGCTATGGGGGCGCCACTTTGAACCAAAATCAAAATGTCGCCAATTTTGTTTTCATTCCGAAAATGATAAGTGTATTTTTTACATAAACATTCAGAAAAAAGAGTTGTATACATTGTATACTGTTTTATTAAACCTGTAACGGCCGGAAATCCTAAAACCGAAGTCTACAGCTGTGCCACGTTCCCTAATGTGAATAATAGGAACGTAGTGCCTTGCGGCTTTGAAAAATACTAACGGCCGGAAAAACTTGCAAAAGTTAAACATCCGGTTCCAATTTAATAAAACATTTAAAAAATAATAATTTTTTTCTAAAATACCTAGATTGGCGATTTTGATTTTGGTCCAAAATTGCGCCCGTCTAACGGAAAAGTACTAATTTAGATTATGCATATGTTTTTTAATACATATATGTGTTAGATTATTATTTTTTTTTCTCGAAAATTTTCGAATCTGAGGTTTTTTTGTTGTTGAAAAGTTTGCGTTGCCCGTTATAGTTCTTTTCGTGATGGATTCGTCTTTGTCAAATGTGGCCAAAATCGTTTGCGAAGAGATCCAATCAGCGTAACGTCACAATCTCCTATGAAAATATAAATATTTGACTGAAAAATTATTTATTAAAAGAAAATCAAACGTATAAGGTATCTATCTGGTGTAAAATTTTCCGCATATTTGAAATCCGTTGATATTTTAATTTTATTTTAAACAATCGCTGAGATAGAAAAAAGCTCCGAAGAACGCCAGTCATAACTTTAATTATTTCTTTTGCGTCACCCGAGTTCGTTAATCTTCAAAATGAATGAATCTCGAATCAAACGAAGGTCATTCTTCTCGGCGGCGAAATTCGTATTGGAAAAAATATAAAAGTTACAATTTAAAAATTATTTGTTTGAAGAAAATCATATTTTTAGGTATGAATCTAATGTGAAATTTTCTGCAGATTTCAAATCCGTTGACATTTTTACTCTATCTTTAACGATCGCTAAGATAGAAAAAAGCAACGAAGAACGCCAGTTCGAACCAGAACGAACGAACTCGAATCCGTTGGTCAGGAAATCAAAATGAATGAAACTGATCTTTTTAACCACAAACAACCTTTCTTCACGGCGCCGGCGGCAAAATTCGTATTGGAAAAAATGTAAAAGTTACAATTTTAAAATGATTTATTTGCAGAAAATCGTGTTTTTAGGTATCGATCTAATGTAAAATTTTCCTCAGATTTGAAATCCCTTGAAATTTTTCTTCTATCTTTAACGATCTAGGAGGTATAAAAAAGAACTACATAACTCCAGTTAAAACTTTATTTGTTTTGTTCGTCTGCTAAAACCGTTGCTAGAAAATCTAACGGAGACCGAAAAAAATAAATTTAGAATATCATGTCTTTATACCGTATGCCATTCTAAGGAAAATAATAATAATTAAATTCCAATTAATTAAATTTTAAAATTCTTGCGCAATAGAAAAATTGCAAAAAATTTGGACCACATGTGTGCTAAAAATCACTATTGTAAGTGCCATCGATTCGTTAGGACACTGCGTACAGGACAGACAGACAAACACTTCCTTTTATAATAGTAGAGATGTACCGAGCGCTGGCGCCATTGACAGATTCAGGGGCTGATGACTGCTTTTACAAACACATCAAAATAGTTAAAAATATAAAATTAAATATTCTATCTATAACTTTATATTATTTGGTCTGTTATGGAATACAGTAAAAATATTTTTTACTAATCTTATTTTTATTCATCTATCAGTCTATAGTTTTTTAGTTCATCAAGTGTCAAGTTTATCATAATTACCGAAGAATTGTTCTGCGAACGGATGGAGAAACTCAGGGAATTTCATGAAAAATACTCTGGAAATCAGGGAAAACTCAGGGAACTTTTTACTTCAATTTTTGTAGCCACCCTGAAAGATAATGACACACTTTACGCAAATAAACACTGGCAAGTCAGAACTAGTCAGAAATGAATGCAACCACTTCAGACACATGGCTGAAGGTCGTTGCTACGTCATTCCGCCAGTTTCGCAGAGATAGTGACATTTGCACATTTTTACGAGTGGGAGTCCTGGTACTTTTTGAATAGACTGTAATAAGCCCTCCTTAACCTTTGGGGGATCCAAAAATTTGTTAGGGTATCAGGATTTCTTTTTCAAAAAAAAAAAAAAAAAAAAAAAAAATTCCCAAATATAAACCCTCTTTCCCAAATGAAAACAGCAAAATTAGGACTAGTGATTTTATATAATCAAAATTATTTATTAAAAATTGTACTATTTTCTAAAAGCCCTTAAAAATCACGAATTTTCTTTTAAAAAATGAACTGTTTGCAAACTTGGCATAGCTTGATAATTATGCCATAGAGGATGTAAAAAATAATCTTGCTCTAACTACTTTTAAATATTGGTTGCTGAGTATAATTGATGTTCTGTTCTTATGTTAAAATGGTGGTAAATGTACACAATTGAAATTTTTGATCTTACAGCTAATTAGTGTGGATGTTTTGCTAATTTCCCACTTAAAATAGATTTTTTATGAATGTGGAAAGGTTAAACGAAGCAGAACAATGCAGCTAATTTTATCTCCAGAAAATAAAAGCACAGAATGTGAAAGGGTTGGGAGAGGTTGTAAATCAGACTCATCCTAGACAGAAACTATGTTACAATGTTTAATCATGTTAATATCCAGTTTTATAAAAACGGCGAAAGTTTTGTTATGTTCTTTTTTTTAGTTCTATCCTTTTGATATTTCTATTCATACATTACGTACTAACTTGCAAACTTTAAGATTATATTTTATACATTTCAGTTCATCTGAATCATAGAAACCAAAATAAATCTGAATCTCTTATTTGCTGTAAGCTTCCATTCACTTTCAACTTTTCCATATCAATTCCATTGTTGACACAGGAATAAATACATGCATGTGTTATAATTATTGTTTTAATAATTTTTAAAGTGGCTAAGATTTTCCCAGTTTGTTAAAACTGACAATAGTAATTGCTTACTGCTCTTCTATCATCTTTTTTACTACATAAGTTATCCTTTATTTATTCCCATCTTCAATCTTTCGTCAAATGTTTTACTGTTCAGTCTCAATTCGAATTGCAGGAGTAAACAGTCAGGAATTGAAAATTACTTGCTATGCTTTGTAATGAAATATCCCTGTAGGGATTGGGGAAGTATTATTTCACATTCCAATCTAATTTGCTGTTGTGGCAAAAATTGAACATGAGCAACCAACCAAACCTTGATAAGGGAATGTTTCGTATCCCAAATGTCAAATTTCTTATTTTCAATTTTTTCAAAATAATTTTCCTCTTTTTTAGAGCCTTAAAGATTGTATTCTAGAATGGATAAGTGATACAATGATAATTATTTTGATTACTCCTTTTACTTGATTTTTCTATATTTTTAAATAAGGATGTGTGTATATTCTATTCAAATCTACACCATTTAACCAATCCACGCCAAATATGGTACACTTATACTTTTGATCACTGCAGAAAACATAGGCTATTACTATTCTGTCTTCAGACCAATCTGTAGCACTTACAACCATGAAAATTGGCACACAGGTAGTACTAAAAGTGCCCCTCGAAGTCCCAATTTCGAAATCTAAAGTTTGTTTTCCTGCAATAATAGGATTTGGACAAAGAAACGCATTCTACAGGAAACTGAAAGGATGCAATGTTTCTTATTTTGGACACACGTTTTCTATATAAGCATAACTTTGTCACAAAAATACCATGCGAGTAATAAATAAATATTTCATTTTTCATAACTTACATTTTGTAGTGGAACACAAAGAGCCCATACGAAAAAGCATAATTTTGCTGTTTTGAGATCTGGCCAACCAGAATTAATGTTTTATTTTATAAATTTGATTTAGAATCCCGTGTTTGTGTATTTGAGTTAATGCAGGGAGATGTCAATGTGATGTTTGAGCATTTCTAAATTTCATAAATCACTATCATCTTTATCAATATTTTTTAATGTCATTTTCCCATTGCTCTATTTCAGCTCAGGAAGTCGAAATTCAATCTTTTGTTTTTCAGAATTCGGCATTTTTTCATTGGAATTTCGTTTCTGTTTGTATATGTCTTAGTCTTTTGCATATTGCAATATATTATTCAGGAATTAAATGTATATATTTGCATCCAAAGTAGCTATGAAAATGTTAAAACAAAGTTAAAAAGGATTTTCCATACAACTTAAATGATAACATTTTTCTATGAAAAAAAAGTGATTATTCTAATTCACTTTTCAACCATCATTTAACCATTTCAACCCGAGCAACGCCGGGTTATTCAGCTAGTGGTGTTATATTTTAGTAATGCTGGTTATCTAAATAAAAAATGCCTCGCCATTTCACCTGAAAAAGGTGATAGAAATATTTTTTTAAAGTTTCAATGGATGAATCTATAAAGGAGAGACGATTAGATTTTTGACAAATTACATCACTGATCATGATTGAAATACATAAAATATAATTACTTACAAGCTTGAAACTGTTGAAATAAAAAGTTTTTTTTGGGAATGGTCATAACAAATGATTTAAGCAAACCTTTGGCTAAATTAGGGATCTCAGCAAAAAACTTTGTTGAAATTTCCCCAAAATAGAATCACAATAAGTGTAACAATCTCTAAGGGCATATGGTCTGTTTTAGTTTCTGACAATGCTGGAAATATTGTAGCCAAAATATGAATATTTATATAAAGTCAAGGAAACATTGTACTGTGATTAGACAATAAAAAGCTACAAAAACCCGACCTAACTGTTTTCATTGTTATGCTCTAATTGCATGATCTTCATAAGTGGTCCCATATGAATGTCAAAAATTTGTGATCAATTGAAAGTGGCTTAGAAATATTTAGTAGAATAATGTTTTATAGATATTTTCTTTTCATTATAAGGTACCTTAGATTTGAATAGTATGAAATAACAAAACAGGCGTAAGATACCTCTCTCCATGCACATACTTATGGATTAAGAGTGCCAAGCAAGAAGTATGACTACTTCTTGAAAGAATAAGTCATAAAATGTTACGTGGGAATCCTAGTTAGAAAATGTGTTGTAGGGTGAAAACAATAGTGCTCTTTTTTTGAAAGCTGCTGAAGCTTCAAAGTATATTGAAATTATAATTCGATATTTTCTGTCCGCCCATTTTATAAAAATTTATTTAATTTTTTTATGCATTAAGACCTTGGCTATATTTTTGTTCTAGAGAATTTTCTAATAGTCTAACTTGTACATTGTAATCTGAAGTTTTAACAAGGGATTTATGCATTGTAAAGTTCAAGAAAAAGTTAACCACACTTGAATATGCAACAATTTATTTTGACTCGAAAATCCTGGCACATTTGTTGTCTGTTTTTCTCATTGCCAGTTTTGACATTCGTTCAAGTTAAAATTTGTAGTTACCATTTTATGACAGCTTTATTTTGTTTTGTGCAGATCAAATCTGTTTTAATTATCACTGCTGCAAATTAACCTTAATTTACTTAAGTAAAAAATTTGTATTTTATTTATTTCCCATACAAAATTGGTACAATTTTCTAGAGTGCCTGTCTTCTGATCTATTAATGATAATATATTATTGACTAAATTTGATATATAGTGTTAAGACTATGCATCTGAGTCATCTGTTTTGTTTAGCCTTTACTGTAAACAAAACCACTGTCTTGATAGTAAATTTAGGCTACATGATTACATTTCAATCAATTTATGATTAATTTCTGTATAATAAAGTGCTGGTCATACCAAGACAAATCGTGTAGAAAATAGCATATCTAAGACATATTTTTGAGTTGGTTGCAAAAATCTGTGAAGGTTGCTCTACACATATTTTTATTCTTAATTTCATAATATTGGATTCTAAACATTTTTATTGATAAATAATCATTGTCATAGACAGGATGGCAACAAAACCGGAAAAATCAGGGAATTCTGAAGGAACTTTTTTATTCTGGAAACATTGAGGAATTCTCAGGAAAAATTTCCAAATTTCACAAAAAATCAGGGAATTTTTAAAATTTTGATAAAAACGGTAACTATTGTCATTTGTAGCCACTTTAGAGATGCGCGATTACAAGTACTTTTGAGAATCGAATAAATTGTTTTCGCCGAAATTGTGATTCGAATAAAGAACATTGGCGGCGTCAAACTCAGCGAAAACTGTCGCTGTGAGGCCAGCGATACAACTTGTGATATACAATTTTAAGTTTGTGTAACTAATGATGTTTTTTTGTGCATTAAATTAATATTTTTGCTTGTAATTACATTTTTGTAGAATTTTTTGATAAAGCTTCAGTCTACATTTATAACGGTGTAACGACCTTGGCACTTTCTTGGCGCACTTCTAAATTCGCCAAGGAATGAATTATTTCAAATAAACCAATGAAATCAACCGACAGTTTAACGAATTTTGAAAGAACTTTAAATAATACTAGCTTTCTCCCCGGGGATTGAGATATAAACTCTAAGCCTTCTGGCGAGTTCTTTCCCCGAGGGTCTTGAAATAATACTAGCCACTGCGTAGCCAGCACGGCGTTGCCCGTGACAGTTCTTTTTGTGTGGTCAGGTGCTAACTAACTAGGTGCTGCTCGCTAACCCACGGTGATTGCTACGAATACGGTTTGAGAAACAAACCAAATGAGAATTGTAGCCTATTGGGTAACAGCCATCATGGCGTTGTCCGTGGTGTTGGAAATTCGTAGCCTATTGGAATGAATTCCCTGTGAACTTCCATTTGGTTATGAACTATGATTTGCTTCGCAAATTGGATAACAGCCATAACGGAGTTGCCCGTGGTGTTTGTTGGTTTGCAAAGCAAACCAAATGGGAATTCGGTGTGACGTCACAATCTCTTGTGAAAATATAAACATTTAATTGAAAAATTATTTATTACAAGAAAATCAAACGAAAAGGTATCTATCTGGTGTCAAATTTCAAATCCATTGAAATTTTCAATCTATCTTTAACGATTCCGATTTTACAAAAAAAGAACTAAACAATACCAGCAAAAATGTTTTTTTTTTTTTAATCTCTTTGGAAACCTGTATACGTCACTATCTCTTACGAAAATAGTAAAGATATCAAAAAAAAAATTAATTTATCTTAAAAAAATCATATTTTTAAGTATCGATATAATGTGAAATTATCCGCAAATTTTAAATCCGTTGAAATTTTTACTCTATCTTTAACGGTCTAGTAGATAGGGAAAAAAAACTGTACTAATCCAGTTAAAAGTTTATTTGTTTTTTATCGTCTGCTGGAAAATCATTCCTCCGCGCAAAATTAAAACGGAAAGGAAAAAAAATTAATTTAGAATCGATCTTCTATGCTGTTGCATTCAATAATAATAAAATTTCATTTCATTCATTTAAAATGTTCTCGATTGAATTTTAAAACTCGCCGCCACCCAAAAATTGCAAAACATTCGAACTACCTGTGCTGTAAATGCCATAGATTTGTCAGGACTTTGCTTGCAGGAAACGAACCGACTGACAAACACATCCGTTTATAATATTAGAGATTCAAAATGAAAATTTAAACTTTTGACTAGGACTATCGATATAACAAGCACGATTCTTTCACTTTCAATGCACAACTGCTGTAAAGACCGCAGTCTAAATTATTTCTTGGCGCGATTCTTATAACTTTTATGGTACAACTAATGTTTTATGGTACAGCTGTTGTCTAAATTCATACATGGTACAGCTGCTGCACCGGCCGTAGTCTAAGGCCCGGTGCACACATCCGATTTTTCAGCGTGCGGCACTGCTGCGCATATATCCGTGAAATGACGCAAGTACTCATTTACGATAAATATGCTATCGAAGAAAACGTGTTTATTTCGCTTATTTGGTGTAAAAATACTATATTTGGAAACAAAATAGACGTTACTGGATACAATCATTTATTAATTATTATTTATATTCCATTATTTTTAAAAAACAAGGTACTTCAGACCGGAGAAACTTGTGCGGCGAGCTGCTGCACCGTGTGGAACTGCGGTACAAATTGCACGCAAGGTGAACATACATCGCCGCAGCGGCGACGGAGGCATGTGTGCACTACTCCATTGGATCTAATGTATCTCAGACCGCACTTGCGTTGCGGCAGAGACGCCGCACGTTGAAAAACCAGATGTGTGCACCGGGCCTAAATGTTTAACTTTTCGTTTGCCGAGGTTGCCTAGGAAACCATAATAATCGTAATACAGATGGGTTGCCTTAACCTGCCCTAACTCGCTACTAAAAGTTCGCCAAAAAAAGCGCCAAGATCCTAGCTAACGCTTTAGACTGGACTGGACAAATCACTTACAGAGTGCCTACTGCATATGCAGCTTACCTCCCCGTAATAAGGTAAGGATACATAAAATAAAACCATAATTAGAGAAAATTTAAAGAAAAAATGAATTGCTTTAGACGTAGACTGAAGCTGTACCAATTTTTTATGTATATTTACATTTGATTTTTATGTATATTAGGATTATAGGGACAGGTGTAAAAAGTTCATAGTCAAAGTATTTTTTTTCACAGTTTTTTCGATTGCTATTGTTAAAGTTTCATTAAGGGTTCCAACCCTTACAATAACAATTAAAATATCTGATGGGAAAAAATACAAAATGTTTGGAGAGTGATCCTTTTACCCATCTGACCCTAAATAATTAAAAATATTGTCGTGTGGGTAGGGTACTGTATATAGATACCAATTACGGATCTCGACATTTCTTAAGGGATGTGTAAAATCGGAAATTTTTGTCACACTATCATGGAAATCAGGGAACTTTTTTCAAGAACTGAGGATTTGTCGCCATCCTGATAGATTTTGTTTGTGTGTTCTTTGATACTAAGGTAATTAAAAAAAAATCAGCATTTTTGGATAATTATTTTGTAAGATGATAATGAGAAAGATAAATTATCTCTGTAAACTAAAATCAAAATGGCAGAACAAATTGTTGGGATTTTGGTGCTGAAATTGATTCGATTGTTGCTTTTAGAAATTATGAGGTTTGTGCACAAATGAATGCTAAGATGATCCCTTAAGCAAATTTATGTATTGGGTCATCCGGAAAGTTCTGCGTATTTTGTAAGATGAGAAATTTCATCTAAGCAGTACAAAAGCATAAAAATATTTATTGAAACACAAAAGCACAATTTTGTTCTATGACTCTTTGCCATCTTCCCTGCAGCTGGAAAATTCTTTAAAAAAAATCATTAGGCTTGTTTGTAAAGAAGTTGTTGAGGTGCTATTTGACAGTCTCCAAAGAATTGGAACTCCAGGCTGTTCAAAGAATTTTTAAGTGACCTGAAGAGGTGAAAATCTGAGGGGCAAGGTCTGGCGAATATGGGGTTGACACAAAACATCCCAGCCATACTCAATAAGTCTTTGTCTGACATTCAGTGAAATGTGGAGCCATGCATTGTCATGCTGAAAGAAAACACCTCGAAAATTGGTCAGTTTTGGCCGCTTTGCTTCGATATTTGCTTTTAATATAGCCATTTGAGAACCTTTCCCCCCCCCCGAATTTATTGTCTGATTTTGTGTCTCCAATTCATAATAAACAATTCTTTTGTAGTCCCACCATACACAAAGCCGTTTGCAGAGGATTGTCGTCCAAAGCGGGCATCATCTTCGAGGCTGAAATTTATCAAACCACCTCCCAAATGTGGCCTCAGAAACAGCACTATGTTCCTCTACATCACACATTTTACGAGCAGTCTGACTAGCATTTTTTCCTTTCTTAAAATAAAAGAGCATATATGACGAAAATGAACAAACAAAATTATGCCACAACACATGCTATAATTATACAGTGTAAGCAGAAAAGACCAAATTTAAACATCTGCTTCAATCAAGGTCCCTTCTTATCAGTGGTAGCAAAATAAAATTAACAAAGCTAGCTTCGATTTGAAAATGCACAGAACTTTCTGAATGACCCAATATTTGAATTTATAGAAGACATTATTCCTTTAAATTTGCTCTATTCTGAACTGTACTATAAGTGAAGAGAGGTAGCTTGATGTGAATTTCTGCAGCTGTGCATGCTGGTTTAGAAGGTATGACAGCATATTGATAAAAAATACATATTTGTTTTAATAATTTTAATTGTGTGCTCTTGCATTATGAAGAGTTGATATACTTAATTGACAATTCCCATATTTTCTTTGAGAGCTTGAGTATTTCGTATCCTTAGTTATTGTTTTTTACTTTAAATGGTTTTAATATTCTTAGTTTTGTAAAACATCAGAAGATATAAATTGACATTAGAATAAATGCATAAAATGAAAAAATTCCTTCCTTATTACCAATTCCAAGATTTTTTAATTAAAAACAAATTTATTATTTTGCAATTGTGTGTGCTTCAATGTAACATTCAGTGATCACATGGATTAATTTGCTAGTTGTATATCAGCATTTCCAAATATACATCTTTAGGTGTGTACAGGCCTCAGGAACCTGAGATACCCTATTTATCTATTATTTTTCCATGGAGTTTACTGCCTCTTGTAAACATGGGGATTATGATCCCAGAATGCCCAAGTGATGTTTCTCTTTCGATTAATTCCTATCTTTTCACAATTACTCGATATCGTCAGTCTTGTGATTGGCACAGCTTGGCCAAATATGGCTCTTGCACCATAAAACCCAAAGCTAACAAAATATTTGTAAAATTGCTTTAAAATTATACTTTGGGATTTTATCCTGTTTTTAAAGGGTCTTCAGATCGAAAGTCACACATAGATTTTAATTGGTCAGTGAAGCTGCATCATTATGCCAGCATTGCTAACAACATCTTTCCATTGGTCATATTGTAACATATTGTTCTGGTCGTACACAGTTTTACCCACTTTTTGAACACATCTGTTTATATGATTAGTTAGATCATCTTCCACGTTCATCACTTTTTACCTTTTTCCATAATTGGCTTTTATAATCCATCCTTTTTTAGTTTTGTTTCATAATTCCTCTCTTTTAAGCTTTAGATTCTTTCATTACTTGTATATATACATTTGTATCATTGTTGTACTTTTTATATCATGCATCATGTTGCTGGTCAATATATTTTAAGTCACTAACTCAAATTTTTTTTTTTTTTTGATATTTTTTTAAAATATTTTTTTAAAACCTTTTCGTGTTCCTTGTTTATGTATGTGCATAATTTTATACTTCTTTTTATCCTGGTTGCCATTGAATATTACTTAATTTTGTGTTTGACACAGTTTATCTGTTATTGGACCTTGCACCATAAATCCAAAAACAACCACCCTGTTCTTAAAGGTAATTTAACCTGACATAAAAATTTTAGTTTACTTCAGTTATGATTTTTTTTATTTTCATTTTTTTCTGTTGAAATATTTTCTAAAATTAAGTATGCCACTTGGATTTTTTTTAAAGGTGCTGAAACTTTTATTTCATTAAACTTGTTTTTATATATCAGAAAAATTGATTTCAATTTCATTTTAATTCTGGAGTTACGTTTTTACCATATACATGTTTCTTCAGAGCCATCATTGTACATGCATCTATAGACTGCTGAATGGAATGGCTAATTGTGAAATAGTTTCATGGGAAATATATTTCATATTATTTTCTAAATAATACTAATTGAGTGATTGTTAGACAAAATCATAGCTTTGAGGCAAGTAGTTAACTGCAATAATTAATTCAAAAGTCCAATTTCAATGGAAAGTTGGAACTCATCTTTTACAATCAAAAAATGGTTCAGAGTTTTCACCTGTTCTTAGTGAGCTAATATTTAACTACTCATTCATTAGAATAGTTCACATTAGTTGGCATTCTAAAGTTATCAGACTTTGATTGTCATGTTAATGTGAATCCTAACAGGACACATCCCAATAGATTGAATACTTCTGCTGGGGCAGAAAATGTGCAACTGAGTTTGGTATTGCATATCCAACAGTTATGTTCTCTGTTAAGACATGTTCTCTCTCTACTTAATTCTCTAAGCCATAGTTGGAGTTCTAGGATAATTATAAACAGAATTACCCATTGGGGACACATGGCTTGCAAAATTTTCCATTGCCTCTATAAGTTTATATTTAGTTAAAAAATATAACACCATTCAGTAGACTTCTATGCCCAGACAAGGATTCATATCCCAGATATGTAGAACCAAAAACAGGCACACGCATTACTCAGCTAAAAGTTTAGCAATGAGAGTAGTATTTTTTGGACAATTTAATTGGCTTCTTTTCATTACTGTTTATGAGTTCTAGACCGACCTTTGAATTTCAAGAACAGCTATTGGCGTTGAGAGCCCCTATAATAAGTTTGACCTCAGCTAGATGCCAAAGTTGAATGACTTAATTGTAATTCAAACTCTAAAACTCACATCATGCATTGTCATCACATATTGTGCTTTAATTCTTAAATCCTATGACTGTAACAAATGGATTACATAAAGCTATCCAGCTTGTAAGGTTTTGAATTATTGCATATGATTGCAGCCCAGAAAGTTTCAATGTTTGGGATCCACTTCATTTCTTATATTTAAATTAAACAGAAGCAAACCATTTTGTTACAGTATCACAAATTTGAATACTTGATATGAATTTTGTTTTAAACTTTTTAAAAACAATTTAAATAGTGCAAAACAATATTTTTTTATCACGGCAAATTATCAGCTGAACTTCCTTACAGATGAAAGGATAATAAGATTAGTTACTTTATCAATGAATTATGAACAATTTCAAGAGTTTGCAGTTGACCTAAATTGGTCCATGTGCCACTAAACAAATCAACTACATTATTAAGTTTAACTGAAAAAATTATTCATAAATGAGCAATTTGTAAGGAAGAAAAGAACAAATAGTTCTCCGTTAAAAGTGGATACCATTTCTTATTTTAAATTTAATATAAGTACACTAGCTTTGGGTTTGAATTATGAACAATAAATCTTATCAAATCCAGATACAAATAAATTCCAATTGGATAAAGGTATCTTTATGGGCTCTAATCAATACTAGTGTAATATTGTTTCGACTCTAAAGTTTTAAAGATCCGGAAAGCAGTTATGATTTTCAATCTGTTTCTTTGATTCTTATGACACAAGCTCTATGACTAATATTCATATAATCAAGTTGGTAAGATAAGTATAGATTTTTTGAACCACATGACACATTACTTTTGAGTATATAGTAAATGTGAGAATACGTATTTTCTTTTAAGTTTGGTTGTGATTTCAAAGTTCACAAGAAATACTTATGATAAATGCATTATGTAATGCTCTGGGCTTGAAGTACCATGTCACACTTGGCTCTTTTTATAATTAATAACTTGATTATTTACTCATTTGAATAATCAAGTCTGTTATGTTTTGAATCTCCATGGTATCATTGAATTTGATTGTAGTCCCTTCTGAAAAACTTGTTTTAGAGAGTTCCACCAGAATTCCCCTCTATAGATTGAAAACGGAATCCGTTTCATCGAGGCTCTTTTGTTAATTAATGGTTGAAATAATGTTTTCTGTAATCAGATCGCTTGTTTCTAAAATATGTGTAGGAAATTGTTAAGAGTATTTCATTCATTTAATGTAAGTTAATTTTTCCTTGTGTTCCCTTCTGAATAAATATTGTACTAAGCTTTTCATGCGCAGTTCTTTTAATAACAAAAATGGCTGGTTGTTCAAAAGAAGCCTTATGTACAAAACCTGAACAATTTCTCGTGTTTTCGGCAATTAACGTTTATAAATAATGTCAGTACGAATGAGTAGTTCTAGGAATATACGCTCTTAATTTATATTCTTGATGAAATAACTATGCTGTAGAAAAAACACTGTTAGATCCTCTACAAATTTTATTCTCCCTTTTTTTTGCTTTCCAAGTGGTGTGGTCTATTCCTCAACATGGCTTTAAAGACTGGGAAAATACATTTCGAATATGGAGTGGCAATGGTAAAATATTTCTGTCCTCTGATATGCTATGTTCAGTGAATTTATATAGTCTTTAGTTTTACGAGTTCCTGGTTTAATATTTATATTTTTGTTTGAAAAGACCTGGTAGAAGATTATTATTTTGCTTGAATCACGCATTGTAGTTTAGGACCAAAGGAAGGTTTTTTAAGTTTGGATCCTTTTGTTTACTTTTGAATATCAGACCCCTTTAGTTTCATTTCCTTTATTTCCATATTTCTATTTATTTATTTGCCAATAAAAGATTGTTAGTGTATCCTAAAATATTCATTAATATTTTCATGAAATTTTGTATTGAGCATAAGTATTCATTGGAATTGGATTAGTGTCAGTGTTATACTTCTTTTTCAATTTAGTTTTTGTGTTGTGGTTTTGCAAGTTTCTGGAAGTTTATTATACACATTTAAAAAAAATTAAATTAAGATGTAAGCACAAAAATATTCTAATTTTACCATAAAATAATTTTTTATTTAAAGAAATATCACAGCAATTCATTTTTAATTGCACCCAATCACATCCCTGTTTTGGTATTTTATTTGTGCTCCAAAGCTTGTTCTTTGAAATATTTGATCACTGTAAAGATTGTTTACCATGAAATTTTTTTTTTTTTTTTTATAGTTTTCAAGATTTCTGTTTCTACACTTTTAGAGTACACCTTTGTAGATTACACTAAAACTTTTGAATATAACGTTAGTCTTTGTTTTCCTAATGAAATCGTATCTACCACATTATATTGTTTCGATTCCTTTATTTTATTGAATTTTACACTGTTTTTATGAGTATTGAAAATTGGCCCCTGCTGCAATGTTCACTAACATTTTATGGTTTAAAATAATTGGAATAGAATGGAGCTTATGTTATTGGCCCTCTATACATACTTTCCAATATTAACAAATCTGAATGTTTAACAGATTTCTAGTGATATTTCAAATAGAACAAAAATTGTCTTTTTCTGTAATTAAGTTATAAGTACCAAAATAGTCACAATTTTGCATAGTTGTGTTGGGTAGGATTTTGCATGTGTTCAATTTCAGAATAGTGTACTATCTTTAGTTTTGTTTTTTTTAAATAAAACCCTTTTACAAGAGTTAGAAGATGCAAATGGTAGTTGGAGAAAAGGAACTTGTCTTCTGAGGTAAATGGTATCAAGGACATTTTTGTAAAAGTTTTTCATCTTAAATAGGGCAACATTACATATTTTTATTTTGTATATTTGACTGAGTACATGTGTTTATGATACTTCACTTCAATACAAAGCTTTTATCATTGTTTTATGTTTAGGTTGTCAGTTTTGCCATGTTAATATTTGAATTGATAATCATCCATTAGGGCTTTTTAAGCCCCATCTTTCAGTTTTGTACACTAGCTGTTGTAACATATACATGTTTTTGCATTATCTACACGTAAATTTTATAATGTAGCATTTGTATCGCTTTTGTAGTTCCAAAGTTTGTTAGTTATGTTGTTTTTCTGTATTTTAGTTAAATATGAAAGGATAAAGTTCCTCGTCATTGCCTTAAAAGAGAGTGTTGAAATTTATGCATGGGCGCCTAAACCTTATCACAAGTTTATGGCATTTAAATCATTTTCCGATCTTTTACACAAGCCTCTGTTAGTGGACTTGACAGTAGAAGAAAATATTCGCCTTAAAGTTATATTTGGCTCAGCTGATGGCTTCCATGCTGTGGATCTAGATTCTGGAGCTGTGTATGATGTATATCTTCCTACTCATGTGAGTTACATAAATTTTTTTCGTTTGTATTAGTTATATTTTTATACATTTGATTTTCATTTCTATTTTTGTAGTTAACTGTGTAACAATAAAATTACTTTTTATGTATTTTAAAATTATTTAAACAGTTGAACCTTTGATGGGAAAGCTATTATGTCACTGTCAACTTAACAAGCATGAAAAGTATCTACAAATAGAGTTCTTTACAAATATATTAATTTCTATGCATAAACTCATGTTATATTTTCAAAACAAAATAGATATGCTCTGAAAAATAAGTAGCAAAATCGCCTTAGTAGAATATTTACATTTCTTTCCTTTCTTAAAACTTCCTATTATTAAGAGCATATAAGTTACTATTTATGAATACCTTGAACATAGATATTGTTTAGCATTTACTCCTACGTTGTCCATTCAATAATGACTCAGGAAATCACTAAAACCTCTTAGATATGATGCATTACATGTAGATTTCAGTATACACATTTCTCTTTCTACTCATCTATAGCAATAAATCTAGTTTTCAATAAAGGCATTGAAAATAAAGTTTTCTGTCTCAAGTTTTGCAATTCTGTGGAATTCAGTCAACACAGGCTAAGGTCTAGGTTTTCTCATTGTTTTTGCTTTTAACTTCTGAACTATCTAATTTTTTAGTGTACAAACTGAATATTTTCTGAATGATTGCATAGCACATTGATATGACTTTTAAAATTTTTTAATTTGAAAGAGTGTTTTGATCTTAGACATTTTCTTTTACAGTCACAAGGGAATATTACACCTCATGCTATTGTTACTTTGCCAAACTCTAAGGGAATGCAATTATTATTATGTTATGATAGTAAGTAATAATTTTGTCAGATTAAATTCAATAGTTTTTAAGACATTTTTAAGTTTTAAAATGTTACATAATTTTTATTTTTCTGGAAGTATAATTTAAAAGTATTCAGACAAAACCAAGCATTTGTATAAATACAACAAATATCTTCTCTGAAATGTGCTGCTTTTTATCAGAAGTTGAATAATAAAAGCTAAAGAATTTAGACACTCTAAAGTCAACTATAAGTGATATGAGGATATAAAAGGTGAGCATTACAAGCTGTACATACATTACTATGTGGTTGAGCTGTAGCACACAAATCACTGCTTTGCTGTCACATTTTTCAATTCTAAGTGTCATTTAGCTTGATATGTTTCCTGCTATTTCTGGAGGTCACTGGCTTAGTGAGTTTACCCACTGCAGTAGCCACTTGTTAGCTGTAAGTGGCATATGTTCGATTCCTCCCTGAGTGTATTTCTCTATTTTGTGTCAGTAAAGCTTTCCTTGTGTATACATATCCATTTACTTGGCATTTGGTTCAGCTTGCCCAAATATTACATTTGCACCATAAAAAGCAACCAACCTGCCATTCCATTTCTGATTGTTTCCAATTTTCAATGTAATTAACATGTTTGGATTTGGAGACAGCCTGACGGATAAAATTTTTATACTGTTTCATCAGTTTTATATATGTAACCAGTTTTTTTTATGGTGTGGACTTGAGCAAACAATGAATTCTAAAATGCCCATTGCTATTCTGATGAATTTTGTGGTTCTAATAATGTGGCAGTTGTGGATCTGATCATTGTCTTCTTCCAACATGCTTCCACTTCTCACAATATGTGCAAGACTGTTTTTCTGGAAGTGGTAGAATTGTTTGGATGACCTGTATATTTTAATTTTAAACTTGTTATTTCTCTCAAACCCTACTTTAATTTATAACTTCAAGAGTTAAATATTTAATGTATCCTAAATGCTAAAAGTAGTAATACTAAAACTCACCAGATCCAGGATTTCATTTTGGAGGGAGTCCAAAGTTAGAAATTCAATTTTTATGTTAATGACGATTTGGACTTTATTAAATTTCAAATATAAAATACTAAGTTTTATTTTATGTTTGATCACAGTACTAATTTTTATAGTTAGATTGTTTTTTTGATTAATTACATAAATTGTTAATTTTAAAATGTCTACTTCTAAAGAATATTACTAAGATGTTTTCTATGAATTTATAATAGTTTTGAGAAATCAATACATTTTGCAGAAGGTTTGTTGCATGTTTCATTTTCTGTGTTAAGTTTTTATGTAGTGTATAAATTTTCTTATTACTGAATATAGAGAAAAGTATAAGCCATAAATGTTGAATATTTCATTGTTTTCAATTTAATCTGGGATATATTCTATAGCATGTTTTTGTATTGGTGTTTATTTTGCTGTTACTGTTACAGATGAAGGTATATATGTGAATACTTTTGGAAAAGTTAGCAAGAATATTGTATTACAATGGGGAGAAATGCCTACATCAGTTGGTAATATCTTACTTTCTCATCTTAACTAGTTTTGTTCATTCTTGTCTCCAGTTTGTTTTATGTAATTTGCTTACACACGGTTTATTTTTATGTAGCATTTATTGGAACTGGGCAGGTGATGGGCTGGGGAAATAAAGCTATTGAAATTCGTAATGTCGAAACTGGACATTTGGATGGTGTATTTATGCACAAGAAAGCTCAAAGATTAAAATTTCTGTGTGAGAGGAATGAAAAGGTAAGATCCATACTTAGATTTGTAACAAATATTGAAGCATTGTGATGCTTCATATATTGATGTTTTCATTTTTGTCTTGTAAGACCTCTATTTATTAATTGGACTACACTTGAAATTGTATATCAACATGATTGGGTAATATATATGTGCGTGTGTGTGTGCGTGTGTGTGTGTGTGATCATAGACTTGATTAGGTTAACATAGCTAAAAAAGAATTGAAACAACTATTAAAAATCACAACACATTTGTATGCACTACTTGCATATTATTTAAGTAACTCATTGCTTTCTTTAGAATTGATCTAAGTTTACGTGAAGGGTTCTTAAATCTCGCCTTCTCTGTTTCATTATTTGCTTTACAATCTATCAATTTTCAGTTTTAAATGTTTGTCATTCTAGTTGTCTTAAAATTCCTCTTATTTATTCTTTTAACTACACTTGAAAATGGTTATTTATGTTTTGATTTAGTATATTAAAAACAAAACTGCAGTCCATGTTCGTACTAATTAAGTTAACATGATAAATGGACTAAAAAAACTAAAATAATGTCCACATGTTAAAAAACTTTAATATTTTTATGTCACAGAATGATTTCTTTAGATTCTGTTTTCTTTGTAGTCAACTCTCTCTGTGTGTACAAAACTAAAACTACACTGATAAAACTTAATTAAGTGTGTAACAAGAAATTATATTCTTCCATTCATAGAGCTTTAGTTGTAGGGAAGTAATTTAGGATAATACTGAGTAGTGCAATTATGTATTTGAAATGATATTAAAGTATGTGATACTAAATAATATTGATCTAATTTTATTTTTAGGTTTAAAAAAAAATCTTTTCGATTTGTTTCATTATTTGCTCTGCAATCAATCAGTTTTTGTCAGGTCGTTGTAGTTGTCATGTAAAATTTCTCTTATTTATTCAGTTGAAAATGGATTGGGACTTATGATTGGGTACATAGAAAACAAAGAACTGCTGTCTATATGAGTGTATTCGTTAACATAATTGAATTCAAAGATCAAAAAGAAATCTATAAAAACCACCACACATTTTTACACTACTTACATATTTATGTATCCGTGAATACTTTCATTAGATTCTGATACTTAAGTATTGAATATTGTGTTGATCCATTGTGACATTAATTAAAATACTTTCCTTCCTACCTTAACTCTTTTGATCCCACCGGTCGGAAAGACGTGGTGTTTAGAATGCCCAGGTCAGGGCAGATTTAAGAAAAAACAAGATGGACTCTTCCTTCTCTTGCGAGTGCGTGTATTTGTTCCCCCCCCCCTATATTTTCAAAGGAGAACCCTCAGTAGCTGGTTTACTCATCCCATAGACCTGATATGACCCTCTAAACAGGCTTAACCAAACCTATAGACCAGATATAGGACTCTGAATAAGTTTACCAGGTATGGTCTTCTGAATAGGTTTACCCTACCTGTAGTCCGGATACCGCTCTCCAAATCGATTTACCTGGAACACTAAGTTAAGAGTAGTTCAGATCAATGACATTGAACGAGAGGTTGACAATGACCTTTACTGCTGGTAATCTAAAGGCAGGATATATATATATACTTTTGGTGATGCATTGTATTTGTTCTCATAAAGGATAGTCAATCTTTCAAAACAGATAATTTCAAATCTAGTATTAAGGTGTAGCAAAAATCCTAAAAAACTTGAACGAAATTTGCACCAAGCAGTTTTATATATTCTTGTTATTGTATTTTACTGAAACAGTATAAATTAATTTTCTTTTATAGGTATTTTTTTCGTCTGCTAAAGGTGGTTCTGCTTGTCAAATATATTTTATGACTCTTAGCAAGCCAGGCATGAACAATTGGTAGTAAATTAAGAACTTTTAAGTGCTTCAAGTTTTACATGTAGCTGTTAAAGTGTGTTTGTGCAAACTATTTGTACTATATTGCTCAATGATACTTTTATGAGCAGTTTGCTACTTTTGTAAATATTAAAGCCATTTTTATTTATAAATATTGTGCTTGTTGAAAGTATTTTAACAAATTTATAAATATCAGTTTTCATCTTATTTAATGATCTGTGTATTTTGTTCTGGAATTTGAGTTGTAATAAAATTACTGGCCTTCTAGTCTAGATATTTATTTATAAAACATACTATTTAATATAGAAAAAGCTGGATCTTGGTTGACTGACAAGACCAAATTTGAACAGATTCGAAGATTGCAAATAAATCATTTTGTTGTTTAGATTCGATATCAGTATTGTGGGAAAATATACAGGGTTACTTGATATGCCTGTATTCATGTTAAGCATGTATATTTGGCAGCTCACCATGCAATTTTGGGTTCATAAGTCTATATTACCAATCCCTAAGAATTCCAAAGAAATAGTATTCACTGAGGTCCGCCATGTATCTTCATCTTGAGAGCATCAGATGTGTACTACTTTGATAAGAAAAAACATCCCATGTGTTCTTAATCAAATAAATTTGATGATTGTGCTCACCAAGATAGCGGATGCCTTGAAGAAACTGTTTTTGCTAGTATTATCTATATTCAATTAATACTTTTTCATGTAGTGTTTTGTATTTTTTTATTGCATATTAATAAATCGTCTCAACCCACAATACCAGTTATGGGTGCAAGAGATAATCGACTTTTGAAGCTGATGGCAACACAAACCATTACTCCATGCTGTTCAGCTGTGTGGTTCTCCCCAATGGAAGTAAAATTAGCCTTGTGACCATCTCATCCCTAAATTTCAAAACAGCAATCAGTACCAATCCAACACAACCCTGACTCATTTTTTACAATGAGTAGTTCTGTTATGACAATGTCAATCTTTTACACAAGCAAACCAAATTGAAAGACAGTCTAAACATACCAGAGTATCTATGTCATTCCAATTCAGATATTGTAAATCTTGCCTAATTTTGATAGCTACTGTCAACACACTTTTTATGCTCCACTCCTATTATGATTAACATTTTCCCTTCCAATCAGTTTTCAGATTCAACACATACTTGCATTTCTGCTGTGATATGCTAACATTGACTGGCTTTTTATAAGTTTTTTATAGAACTTTCTAAACACAACAGTGACTGAAAGGCTAGTTGAAGTCTGAAAGCTATTTTCATGTTGAAGTTCATTCTGGTACAGGAAGCACACATTATAAATAACTTAATTGTAGAAATGGGAATAGACTAGATTTTTAAGTTCCACAAAAAAAATTGTTACCTCAAATTGATAATTCACATGTCTAAATATCTTTCAATTTGCATCATTTTGCAATACACTCTTAAATGGCTTTTCTGTAAATTTATGTGTTCATTTGTAAATGTTATTTGTTCTATCCAGTGATGCTTCTAGAATTTTTGTAAAATTATTTATTACATTTACAATTTTTTCAAATTAATTTCATTCATGAATTGTTTTTTATTCCATTTATTTTGAAAATTTGACTAATTTTATTGAATAAATATCTGTTTCAACTTGAGCCCTTAAAATGTTTTTTAATCTTTCACCTTGTGTATCATTTTACTCTGTATTGTATTTCATTTTATTTTATCCTATCTAAATTGTATTTGAACTTTCAAAGAAATAATTTACTAAGCTGATCTCATTGTTTATTTTATTAAACATTTTTATTATTGTAATATTTTTGTTTACATTTTATTTGTCTTCATTTTTGCATTTAGGTTTTATTTTATTTGCTTTTTTAATTTGCTTACTTTTAGAGCAGAATCGATGAACATAATTGTATTTTTGGGCTCATGTGCATAAAACTAAATGAACGCTTTAAGAAATGAAAAACTAATTCTATTTTAGGGAAACTGTTCTTAATATTATCAGAAAATGAATTAAGATAGTTATCATGTTTTTTTTTCATGTCAAGGCCTCTCAATGACATTACTAAAAAAGTACAGTTATTGTCATTACTTTAGATCTCCCTTATCCGTTATACAAAATCCGTGTTCCTTATAAATCTGAATCCTGTTGGAACCGACTGAAATATTCAGGAGAGCTACTTCCACTCGAAATAGTTCGTCAAAATACTTCTCACACTGCTTGAATTTGGAGTGTTCCACTTCAATGCACCTGAATCTTTGGAGTCATATTTTACAGGATTTGAGTTGTCCCAGATTCTGTAGGTGCAAAGGGGCTTTAATTTGCAACACAAGGTTTTAGACCTGATTTTCATATAGAATGAGCTTCTATTACTCATGTGCAAAAGCAAGTTTTTAAACTATAATTAATTAGTATTTTTAGACATGAATTCTTAAGTATTTATAAGACATAAGTTATTGAAAACAATTAAAAGTACAAATTATTACATTTAGTTCTATCTTTGTAAAAATTTAACCACTCATTAAAAGTTTCAAAGTAGATTCTTTCACATTATTGTTGCCTAAAATGTAAAAACTATAATTTTGAAGAATATTTGATAAACCATTCATTTTATTAAAAGTTTAGTTGCATATTTTGTTGGGAAACTAAATAATAATATGTAATTATAATCACAAAAATTTTATCCATTCCTATGTGGAAGTTTAAAAATGCATGCTTCATCACTAAGCTGGTTATCTAAAAAACTACTGTGATCCAGTATGTGTTACGAATTTAAATATATATGCTTGCATTAAAATGGTGGGAGATCAATCATTCCCAGAAAACTGAATCAATCATTCCCAGAAAACTGAATATCAGTAATCAAGAAAGTACTGCATATGCATTTTCTGTTTATTACATTCAGGCAATACAACTTTTAAAACACATTGTTTTACAGAATTGAAATCTTGTAAAGATTTGAATACTTAAAAAATTCTATGAAACTTGCTAGTGATCAATCTTCATAAAATTTATTATGACAGTTCTCTTAAAGAATTTCAGTCTGCAGGCAAAGTATATAAAGTAGTAGACATGGTGTAATCAAAATACTATTTCTTGCACTCAAATTGCTTCATAGCTTGTGATGTGATAATGCCCTTTCATAATCTGCTTTGTCTGGGATTGTACAATTTAAGTTCATGAGTTCACAGCCTAATGTAGGCTTGTTACAAGCAAATCAAGAAAATACTTCATATTTCCATAATTTTCTTAAGCTTAAAAACATGTTTTATCAGCTTGTTATTGACTTTCTGTAGTTTTCGTTTGGTTCCTCCTCCAACTGAAATGATTGCAGTAATAGTTTTGCTATTTCATTTAATTGATTTTCTTGAATATTTGATCTATAGTTTGATTTTTGTGAACCACCACTACCACCAAGTCTAGTTATTAAACGCCGAAGAACATTAGGTATACGAGCCATTACACCTGTAGTTGTTAGCATTAGTAAAATTGGCAACATCAGACCACCAATTACACTTGATCCAATAAACTGTTTTGACTGTAAGTGTGTTTCATCGCTTTGTAACTTGAATAGAGTCGAAATCGTGTCTTTTTGGCTTGGTTTACATGACACATGTTCCAGATATATTACTATAACTAGCAAATATATTCTGATGGCTTTACGCATGGAGAATTTCATCTTTCGAGGTTGACAGCAGAATCTGAAAATGAAAATAAATTGTGTTAATCAGTTGATAATCCTGGCTATTGTATCATTTAAGCCTACTTAATGTGAAATACATTCAAATTCATGTGTTATCAATAGTTACTGGTGTTCCTAGTTTTGAAAATTGTTTCAAGAAATATCAAAATGCCTTGCCTTTTTATGTGCAAAATTGATTGCACCATTAGCTTATGACAATGGTTGGCTGGTTAGTTCTGGTTTTGTCGCACAAGCCATATTTGAGCAAGCTGTGAAAAACGTCAAGTGAATGAACGTATAGATGGAAATCTTAACTGACATGTAAAAGAGAAATACACCCAGGGAAGAATCGAACATGTGCTGACTACAACTCTTGCATACACGAAAAAAGAGAAAAGATTCAAGGACAACGCCCAGTAAATTTTGAATCATGGTCATATGACAAGGTCAACTTCTGAACTGGCGCCCACTCCAAATTTCCGCACCATACCAACGTGGGAACATGAGGCCACGACAGATTGAAAATGCACTAGCAATCACATGCACGACGATCTTCGGTTGGAACTCGCAATGGTTCCTTGTTCACAGTTGCTCGGTTAGATTATCGGATTAGCAACAGGTAAGTAGTTAATAAACATCTAACTGGAAGCAACATAATAGGCTATTGGCGACGGTCCAGGATCAATCCCGTAAGGATTATCAACCCCGGAAGAACTTGATCCAACTAAAGACCGTGTACTTGTAAGCTGGTGCACTTTAACGGCCCTATTCTCAAGTTAAGCTGAGGATCAGTTGATCCGAGAGTGTTAAGCCGCGGATTATCAAGAACCGTATTCTCAAACGGCGGGTTTTGTGATCCATGGATTCAAATGAACGCTCGCTGTGATTGGCTACTACCGTTCTCACGATCACGTGATATTTTTTACATTTGTTACGACGCCCGAATCTGCAATCATACTAGTCAAACACGTACTTAGCCGACTTACGGGATTGATCCCAGACCTTCGTCAATAGCCCGTTGTGTTGCTCTAGTACGACGTTAATTTCAAATTACAATTAACGTACTTCGCCGGTTTATGATTTTAATAGAATGCAAACGGTATTTCAGTTTGGTAATGGTAATTTTAGTTAACGTCGTACTAGAGCAACACAACGGGCTATTGACGACGGTCCGGGATCAGTCCCTTGAGGGAAAGATCCTAGGACAACACCTCGTAATTTTGAACCACGGTCAGACGACGAAGCAACACCTGAGCTGGCACCCCACTCTCCAAACTTCCACGCCAACCCAACGTGATTGGGTTTGGAAAGAGAAATGTAAAGGTATTTAATTTCAAATTGGATTTTTATGGAAACCTAAATTTTGCAAGAAAGAATTGTACACAATGCCTTGACTAATCAATGTAATCCGACCACATCTAGTCCTGGTTCGAATCCGGGTGCGGGCATGGATGTTTGTAAGTGTATGGTGTAGAGGCGGCTGGTGCACCTTAAATCTGTCGTGGCCGAAAGTCCTCACGTTGGGTTGGCGTGGAAGTTTGGAGAGTGGGGTGCCAGCTTAGGTGTTGCTTCGTCATCTGACCGTGGTTCAAAATTACGAGGTGTTGTCCTCGGATCTTCCCCTTAAGGCAGTGCTCCCCAACCTTTTTATCGCCGCGGACCGGATCATCGTTTGATAATTTTAACGCGGCCCGCTGAGGGGGGAAGGACGTTGATTGTTTATATTTTAGATTGTTTTGATTTAATAATTTTAATTTAATTGTACTTAAACATGCCTTCAAAATAAAATACAGTTACACCAAAAAATGAATATAAAGTGATTTAACATTTTAACTCACTAGAACGCTAAATCAATGAGAACCCTGAGCTTGTTTCATTGCAACGAGACGGTTTCATCTGGGGGTAATAGGAGACAATGACACCCGAAGCGTGTTGCTTATGTCCAGTTTATTCCGTTGTTTGGTTTTGGTTGCTGTCACTGCAGAAAACCCCGATTCACACAGATAGGTTGTCGGAAATGGCAATAGGGATTTAAGTGCTGTGGTGGCAATCTCAGGGTATTCCGCCATGACTTTAATCCAGAACACCGGCAGAGTTGTTGTCTCGAACGTAGTTTTAAGGCCGCCTTCATTTGCAATCTCCAGCAGTTGATCTTCTTGCACAGACATGCTAGATTCACCTGATTTGTTGACAAATGGGTTGCGGAACCATTCCTTACTAGTTCGTGGGTCTTTTGTAGTTGGGAAGTAGCGATAAAACTTTTTTAAAAGCAAAGACAGGTGATCGTGCACCAACTGGGAGAATAAATGTTTAGGCTCAGTCTCGCCTAAAATCCCCGCTAATGTCTGAAACATGTCCAAAATGCCTCTGTTCACGCGCCGTCCCCACAACAGTTTGGCTTTAAATGCAGCTACTTTGTCTGCAACTTGAAAACAGCTGTCACATTTGTCAAAATTGGAAAATAGAGACATTCAGAAATCATAATTGAAGCTCTAGTAACAGAACAAATTTCAAGTTATGATTTACCGCCTCCTAATTTGTGTGAACATTTCATAGATAAGAACCGCACAAACCCGAGAGAAATACACCACAGTAAATAAAATGGAAGTAATTTAATTTCCTTGGGCGGCCCGGTACCATTTGATCCGCGGACAGGGGGTTGGGGACCACTGCCTTAAGGGACTGATCCCGGACCGTCGTCAATAGCCCGTTGTATTGCTCTAGTACGACGTAAACAAAAAATTACCGATCACATCTAGAATATGATGTACAATTCTGGGCTCCATATATGAGAAAGGATATAGAATTAATTGAAAGGGTTCAGCACAGAGCTACAAAAATAATAAAGGGGATAGCAAATCTAGACTGTAATGAACGTTTAAGTAAGCTAAACATGTATACACTGGAAAGAAGAAGAAGGAGGGGGGATTTGATTCAGTTTTTCAAGTTGGTGAAACAAGGGGACACAGAGGACTTAAATTTCAATAGGGATAACAGAACAAGGGGCCATTGGTATAAATTGAATAAGACACATTTTAATCGAGATTCAAGGAAAAACTACTACTATAATAGGGTAATAGACAAATGGAACGCGTTGCCAGAAAATATAGTTAATTCAAAGGGAGTGTACGAATTTAAGATACAATTTTATAGTCTGTGGGAATTGGGAAATTCATAAACAAAGGACCAGCCTTGTTGGGCTTGAGCCTATAGCTGGTCATTAATATTTGTATTTGTACTTGTCAGATGGGTGTGTTGGTGTAAAGTGAAGTGACTTGCACTGTCAATTATCTTTTGTTTGTAATAAATCAGCAAAATAATTTGTATTTCACGAATTTACATCTGCCATGGTCATATTATACCATTCGTTCTCTCATTGAGTTCTACTCTTGCAGTCCAGCATATATGTAGTTCGAACCAGAACACATCTGGGCATATTCTATTTTATAGAAAATGTCATCACGTTCTTGTTCGGATTCATATAAGATCAGTTGAATGTGCGTCTTCGCAAGAATACTGTAATTTAGCTCAGAATGGAGTGTGTTGTCCAGTATATCTTCGCTTCTTTCGCCAAAAGACAGTACTGGCATGCGTAACTCTCAGCCTAGAGTTAATCCACCGATTTCGGAAGATCAAATTGTAACACCGAAACGGTGGTTCAAACCTCGGATCAGGCATTGTGAATACGGTTTTATCGATTAATCTAGGGATTATCGTTGATCTGCGGTTTAACTCGGACTTGTGAATACGGCCGCAAATCTCGTGGCCTCGAATGCACGTTGGCGGGGAGTGGAAGTTTGGACTGGCGCATTTCCTGCTCGAGTATTGACCTAGTCATTTGATCGTGGTTCAAAACTATGAAATGACCTCGGACCTTTCCCATTGGGATTAATCCCGCACCGCTGCCAATAGTACTTAGTGTTGTTCCAGTGCGATGTAAATTCAACTACCTGTCACCGAGTTTATCTACTAGCAACCTCAGAGTTATAGGCGGTGCAAGTTTGTGTCCTGTTTCCTACCAGCTGCAGCTCTTCTGCGTCTTGTAAAATCTTTCCTTGTGTTTGCTCATTACTTGACGTGGCATGTCTTGCAGCTTGGCCAAATATGGCCCTCGCGCCATTAATCCCAACCAACCATACTTTGTATCAGCTTTCATGACGTGCAGCTGATATTCAGCAACTTTCGTCTGTCATGGTAGTTCCGTCAGATAACGTGTTGGTCACCTATTTTCGAGTTTATCATAAAGGGGCATCAAGGTTGAGATCCATGTGTGTGGACCTCTAAAATGAAGGTTAATTTGGCGGTTCGTGTGTGTCTCAGGGATTTATCTGTAGTAGGCTCGAAGTTTAGCCTACACCTCTCAATAAAACCACTTGTTTCAACTTGCTTGATTTTACTAACCCTCCAGAGGGTTGTCTCTACGAGGTATCTTGTCATTACAAAAGTATTGACTGGAACTTGATGTACAATATATCTCGTCATTTGAAGAAAACTGACCAGATCTTGGTTCTCGTCGTCATGAAAAAATCCCCAATATCTTGGCGACGAGATGTCTTGTCATTAGTACAACTGGACAGATATTGATGCAAGAGATAAACCACTTGGAGGGAGGGTAAAACGACTAATTTTTACTACCGGTGATTCGAAATTTAGACGATAGCCTGTTAGTTGCTCCAGTGCAACGTAAATTTAACTAGCTACCTTGAAATTTGTAGACTTTATTCTACTTTCGTTTCACCAAAAGGGCTCTGTTACGTGTTTGGACATCAGGAAAGAAAAGGTTAGCTCGTAAATCCCTCCAAAAAATATCCCTCGTGATTGCTTTTCTAAATGTCCTGATGTCACACTGGAACAAAATATGCAGATTTAATAGTATTTTTTCCCCTTCGGAAAAAGTAGCATACATATAATATTGATAACGGATAACAGCTCGAAGTGCCGTCCCTTTTTCAAAACTCTTTTACAATCACCTATATAACAAAATTGATTTATTTTATCACCAGAATTTCGAAAGGATTTTTTTCAAATCTTTAATCCTCTAAATGGTTTCGACGAAGTATCTCGTTTATCACGATTAGACCAATTCGTGTCGTCAATAACGCGTTGTGATGCTCCAGAACGACGTTAATAAAAAATACCTGCCTAGCTACTGAACCCCAATTTGCTAATACTTCACACGATATCTCGCCATAAAGGTAGTAGCGTTTTTGTTATGAGGTTTTCTTTTAATGACGAGATATATCACGTCCATCGAGACGTGATCACTTTTGCTGAGGACGAGATACCTCGTAGAGACAACCATCAGGAGAGTTAGAAAAGAATATATGTTAACAATTTTGCAACAAATAGATTTTGTAAACGGCGTAATTCTTTCTTGGAGGTTGATATATAGTTTTTAATGATTTCAACTCGGTAATCTGCTTCATTGAATCGTTTTGTTTTATCCCTGATCTAACTGTATTTGTATAATTTTTCTTGCATATTTTGGATCGCATATTTCTTTCTTCTCTGTGATTGGATATTTATCTGTAGAGAAATTACGAATACATAAAAATCCAGTCTAACTAAACCGCCACTACTAACCAGTTGGCTAAAGATGCTTTTAGCTTTCTATGTTTACTCTTAGCAATAACCGTATGTACTACTTTTTCCGTTTTCGAATGTCGAAATGTGAAGAAATCTTTACATCATATTTAACAAAGTGAACAATGTTCTTGTTTCTATATTTTCAAACATAAAGGTACCTTGAATGAATGATTTTGGTTTAGTGCAGGCATGAGAATCTTCCGCGTTTCCGCGGAGTTCCGCTTTTTTAGGATTTTTTCATGTTTTTCCGCTTTTTAGTAATTTTCCGGGTTTTTCTAACGTGATTTTGGCCGTTTTTAAGAACATGACGTCAGTAGTGTTTCTAGCCAATGAGAATATATTTCAAGCTTTGAAGAACCGGATGTCCTAGTGACGTTTTTATGTACTAGTTGCTAGGCCTAGCGATGTAACGATACATCGCGAAAGACGGTGTGAGGACGACAACCACATCGGTTTCACGATTGCGATGCATCGTGACATCGCGATTTTTTCCGATCTTACTCAGCCATCCTTTAGCTAGCGCAGATCTCGCGGTCATCATGACATCGCGATTTTTACCGATCTTACACAGGCATCCCTTAGCTAGTGCAGATCTCGTGGTCATCGTGACATCGCGATTTTTCCCGATCGTATTCAGTTATCCCTTAGCTAGCGCAGATCTCGCGGTCATTGCGGCATCGCAATTTTTTCCGATCTTACACAGGCTTAAGGCATGGGTTACACGATCTTAAGGCATGGGTGTTTTCACACGGAATGACCCCTTTTTATCCCACGTGTGTGATGATTTAAAGATCGAGGCTTCCAAGTCACCAGATATAACCTTGTTTAAACGATTTCGTGACAATTTTGATCACCTTGAATATTATGATAGTGAATTGGAACCTTTTGACTCAAAGTCAGTGAATGTACAAGCGAGATGCCAGAAGCATAGTTGATGGTCTTGGAGACAATGCAATCCAGACAGCAACATCTGCCATCGATTCAGAAAAAAACACAGATGACTATGTGGAGTTCATAAAGCTTTGCCCATTGTACCTAGACTTTCCCAATAGTACAGGAGCCTTACCTAAAGCAAGTTGGATGGCCAAATTGTTATACACAATCAAAATTTGTCGCGAGTTGTTAATTTTAATTTTTACTGTTGCGAAATCCTGTGCATACAGACCTGACTCGCTTGTATTTCATTTCATATTTTGGTTTTCCTCTTTTTTGAAATTTTGCATTCTCATGCCTGGTTTAGTGGTGAAAGATCCAGAAATGGATAAATGCACCAAACGCAAGACTATAAAGTTAGATAAAAATAGATTTAAAATACATCAGAATAATATAATGAGGTGCCAGCTCAGGTGTTGCCTCGTCATCTAACCGTGGCTCACAATTACGTGGAGTTGCTCAAGGATTAACCATGGACCGTCTCCAATAGCCCAGTGTGACGATAATCAACTACCTACCGTTGATTAGTAGTGAAATAAAAGCATGTAAAAAATAGCGAGTTTAGTAAATCCTTTAAAATACGATCGCCCTTCGGGTTATGAAAAAGAGCTTACTTCTAGATGTAGTCTTGTAATGTAGGGAGGTCTATGAGTAAAAAGAATAAAAGTACTGAAATAGGGAAATAACAGACAGGAAAAGAATGAAATCTACATAATTTAAAACATATGTATCAAATTATGAACTATAAAATTGTAAAATACGATTTGGTACAACTAGATTTCATTTTCATGCTATGAGCTTGGCAAGGAGAGAATAAAATTGAAATTAAATTAAACGGGACAGGGTTTAAAGCACGTCGTCTGTAGTGCATCATGAAACGTAGGTCAAAGATGGCATTTGATAGCGATTTAAAACGGTGAATTCTTAAACATTTCTTTATGAATAAATTTCTTTTAACTGGTACTCTGAATGAATAGAATTGAATTGAAATTAAATTTAAGCATTGAATTGAATTCAAAAGGAAACGGTACGCAGCTTAAGTGTTCTAGCATGGCACGGAATGTAAATACTACATTAGTTTGTGCTAAAACGATGAATTTTTAGATTTTAACGAATGAATAGAAACTAATGGTATTGAATAAATAGGAAATGAATTGCACTGAATGAATAGAAATTAATTGAATAAATAAAAAATATTTCAGTGTCGCATAAAAGGTGTTATATTGTGCAAGAGAGAATGAATACGACATTGAGAGCGCGCTGAAACGGTGAATTTTTAAACATTTTTTTACGAATAAATGTTATTTAACTGGCACTTTGAATGAATAGAATTGAATTGAAATTAAATGTAAGCATTGAATTGAAACAAAAAGGAAACGGTACGTTGCTTTAGTGTTCTAGCATGACACGGAATATAAATACTATACTAGTTCGTGTTGAAACGACGAATTTAGAGATTTTAACGAATTAATAGAAATAAATTTTTTGAATAAACAGAAATTAATTGTGCTCAGAATGAATAAAAATGAATTAAATCTAAAACATATATTTTTTTTAGCTTCGCATAAAAGGTATTCCATTGGAGAAGAGAGAATTAATACTACATTGAGTGCGTGTTGAAACGGTGAAATTTTAAACATTTCTTAATGAATAAATATAATTTAACTGGGACTATGAATGAATAGAATTGAATTGAAGTCGAAAGGAAACGGTCAAGCTTAAATTTTCTAGTATGGGAAGGAATGTAAATACGATATTAGTGCTTATTGAAACGATGAATTTCGAGATTTTAACGAATGAATAGAAATGAATTGAATCTAAAAAAAGGTTTTTAGTGTCACATAAAAGGTGTTCTATTGGGGAAGAGAGGATAAACACGATATTAAGTGCGCGTTGGAACAGTGAATTTCGAGATCCTTTTCACGAAGGAATCGATTTGAATTATGCTGAATGAATAGATCAAAACCAATGCGGTAAACGGTAGATTTTGAGAAACACGCAAAAGTATTCCATCGAGTAACGGAGTATAGTTTCGACAATAAGTATGCGTTGAATTTTGAGATCTTTAACGAATGAATACGATTGAATTGAAATCAAACATAAGTTTTTAATTTTAAGTTCGTCGCTTATATACATATACCATTGTGAAACGGAGGATTAATACGACATCATGTGGTCGTTGAAACGATGAATTTTGAGATATTTTACGAATGAATAGAATTGAATTGAAATCAAAAGTAAGAGGAGGAATTTTAAGTTATCCTAGAAAAGTATTCAATTGTTATAGGGCACTTTGAAATTTCAATATTTTTACGAAGGAATAATATTGAAACGAAATCAAACGTAAGAGGGGAATTTTTAGTACGTTGCATACAATAAATATAGTGCATACAATAAATATAGTGAAACAGAGTATGTGACATTATCGCGTTGAAACAATGAATTTTGAGATCTTTAACGAATGAATAGATTTGAATTGAATTTGTAAATTGGAACTGTGAATTTTGATGTTTCTCAAATGAATTAAAAACAAACAAAAACGTAGAATTCTAAATACGTCACAAAAAAAAGTATACCATCTTTCCACGGAGGATAAATATCCCCTTAAGTGCGCTTTAAAAAGGTGAATTTTGAGATATTTTACGAAAGAATAGAATTGAACTGAAATCAAACGTTTGAGGGAAATTTTAAGTAAGTCGCTAAAAAAGTATTCAATTTTGAAACGGAGTTTGAATACGATATTAGTTCGCGTTGAAGCGGTGAATTATGAGATCTTTTTACGAGATCGTGACACCGCAATCACTATACATATACATATACATACATATATATATATATATATATATATATATATATATATATATATATATATATATATATATATATATATATATATATATATATATATATATAAATTAATTAATTAAAATATATATAATAAAATTAATGTAATTACTATAATTGAAGAGTACTTACTCGCTGAGAAGCATAAGCCTTGACGTTAACCCTTTGTAGGTGAAGAGCTCATTTGCTTGACATTTGCGCGAATGGTCGAGTACTACAGACTAATCAAGAGCGGTAACAACCCGTTTGAGTTGAGGATTCACTTGCCTTAGGGGGGCATCTAGATTTCGTCTAAATAGAAGCATGTGGTCTCTCCCATCAGTTTTGCCTATCAACATCTGCGTAAATAAAATGGAATATTCAGTTGGCGACCTGTTTTGACCTGATGGAGTCACTGACACGGATTCGTAGCATGTTATTTCGAAAACTTTAGATAGGAAAATATTTTCTCTGCGAGTGAATGTGGTTTGACTAAGATGACTTTTTTTCATTTATGATTCTGCTGGTTTTGTTCGGTTCTTTTCGTGTGCGCGTTTCAGTGCTTCATTTCAGCTTGCACATGAAATACTTGCCATGCACCGTACGACTAATTGTAACATGAATTTATACATACATATGAGAAATGTGTTTTGACATGATGAAGTGACTGATACGCATTTGCAGCATATTATTTCGATACAGGTGATGACAAAGTGGTCCCCCATGGGTCGATAGAAAAATATTAGAGACATCGTTATACAAGTAATATTTAATTTAGTTAACTGAAGATAAATAAGAATCTTTTATACTTGGCGGACTTGTTTCAAAATTTAATGACGTACAGACCCGTCTACAGGTAAAACGGTCATGATTATTTAAGCTCGGATGATTATTTTAGACTTCCAAGCTATATTATCCTTATTTAAATCCTCATTGTTACGAAAATACGTTCTGTACTTTTCGAATCTACGGTATTTGGAAGTAGAAGATGAAGACTTAGAAATGTACACAAGGCATCTTCAAAATTTGAGCAATGTTTTTAAATTGCGCTTTACAGATTTTGAAAACATGCACATTCCAGATTGGATTATCACGCCATTCTCTGCAGTTATTGAAAGCATGGAATGTAACTTACAAGAGACGAACTTATTGAATTGTCAGTTGATCTTGATGATAAGACGCTTTTAAAAATAGGACTTTAAGTTACTTTTATAAGAGTATAAATGTTGTAGAAAAATATCCAAAACTTTCTGAACTGGAATTCCCTCTTAGCTTGCATTTCCAAGCTCGTACGTGATGGAAGCTGATTTCTATCATGTTAATTCTATTTTAACAAAACAAAGAAATAAGCTAGATATAGAATTCCGTGGCGATTTAAGGCTGAAATTTACTAATTTTGAACACATCATTGCTAATCTTGTAGAGTCGCGAAGCACACCCTTCATATTGATAACTTTAATAAATTGTATATTTTTACCTAAATTAAATTTTATATTATTTATCCCTCATCTATCAAATATGTAATGTTAATTAGGACGTCACAAACAAAAACGCATCCCTTTGATATTAATCCAATATAATATATACTATATCATATTACAATACGCTCCATATATACATACAACAACGCTCCGGATTAAGGCAGTGAAAGGGTGTGAAGACGAACCAACTGTTTCTTATGACAGCATCTTTATCAAATCTTATTTAGTCAGTTTCTACTGGATTCAGAATTATTCGGATTAACCCATATTCTGAATGCACGATTAATGGTGAAATTTTCAAATAAACAGAAGACTAATGACTTGAATTGAACATAAACACTAAATTCAAAATAAATATAACGCCACAGGAAAACGAGTATTTTAAATTTAGGATATTACAAAAATATTTTCACACCTCACATTCCATAAATACACTGAAATTTCAGCAAAAAATACATTTGAGGAAGTGCATCCGATATAACTCAATCCTACAATAAATGTCAAATTCCCGAGATCTTATGTTTCCTTCTCAAAAATTGAAACTAAGTTAATCCGAATCCAATAGAAACTTACTAACGTGTGCATTGAAGCGGAACGCTCTGGATTCAGGCAGTGTAAAACGTTTGAAGACGAACGGGCTATTTCTTTTGTAGCAGCTTTCCCAAATCTTCACTAGTCAGTTTCTACTGGATTCAGATTGACCCGTATTCTGTTGGTGTGAAGCGATCCTTAAACCGACGAGATATCTCGTCATTAGGATCTTGCCGTTGTTTTGATGATGACGAGACAAAAATGTGATCCGTTTTCTTCTAATGTTAAGAGACGAGATCTTGATGCACGAGATATTTTGTCTGTCAAGGATATGGTTAGTTTTGCTAATGACGAGAAATCTCGTAGAAACAACCACCAGGAAGGTTAATGGTAAAATTAAGAAAACCAGAAAAATAATGACTTACAGTGAAGGGAACATAAACCTTTATTCAGAATAAATACAACGCCACAAGAAAAACGAGTACTTTAAATTATGTTTTACGTAGATATTTTCACTCCTCACATTTCATACACTGAAATACCAGCAACAAAGTTCAAATCAAGAAGCTCACAGCCTTACTCATTCCTGCCTCCGAAATGACGTTCCGTGATGATATCGAAAAAGTGGGAGCCTCAGAGATCTTCCTGGCAAAATTACGGGTCGAACCGTCACTCCAGTTGAGGTTGTGCTGTTGCCGAGATTAGTCAGTCTGCTGACAAGTCTGGCCACTCCTACTGGAATCAAAATAGGAAGGGTCAAGGCCCCTAGAACTGTTAATCCTATAGGTCCCAGCTGCCTGGATTCCATTTCTGATGAGGTATCTTTTCTCGGGAGAAGAAGTTTCATGTCTGGTGGAGGGGAAGTTAGGGCGGACAGAAACATCCAGACGAAAAAGACAATGCCCAGGACAAGACAGCGCATAGTTATACCTATAATATTAAAAGAAAGTTCTTAGACTTATGCTTGGAAATATGAGATAAGTGTTTGATTTATAAATATGCAATTGACAGTAATGTTTTAGACTGACTGGAACACCTGAGGCGAAGGCCCTTGATCTCCTGTGAAGCACTTGCTAGAAGCTGAACAGAACAGATTTCAGTTAGTCAAAGCCTTTTATAGGTTTTACTGAAACGAGGTGTGTCGGGTGGAGTTGAGGAATCAATCAGATGGCTTGCTCCCTTCTCGAAAATGCAATCGAAAATTAGGACAGGTATGTAGTTGAATTGACGTCGCACTATTGGCAATAGGCGAAGGTACGGGATTAATCCCGTAGGGAAAGGTCCGAAGACACCAACCAGGAGTTTTGAACCATTGTCAGATGACGAGGTCACACCTGAAAAGACACCCCATTCTTCGAACTTCCACTCCACGCCCAGGTGAGAAAATTAGGACAGAATCTCATCTAAGAGGGATGAAATTGTGTTGATGTTAAGTTAAAAAATATGTTTCTCATGTCAATAATAAATAAATACAGGATGATTCGAAATTCCGGGACAAGCTATTAAAGATGGAAAGGTGCATAGAAATTAACATTTTTTTACAGAATCATCAGTGGCTTGCTGCGGATAAATCGAGAAGTTCGAGTTCTCCAGAAATAAGAGACTTTATACGCGAAATTAACCCTAAATTGGTTTTGATGAGATATCTGCACTAAATTGGCTTTGATGAGATATCGTCCATCAATAGGGTAACTTTGCGGATGACGAGATATCTTGTCATTAAGATATTACCGATTTGTTTTGTGATAACGAGTTCAAGATCTGATCAGTTTTTTTCTAATTACGATATATCTCGTCCATCAAGATCTGGTCAGTTTCGTTAATGACGAGTGTCTTCGTCGAGACAACCACCAGGAGGGTTAAATCCGCCTATTGGGAAAAAGTTTTATTGGTCGGTTTATTCTACCATTTTTACTGGCAGCTCCCTTATTATATGCAACAGCCTTTTGAAATTCTTATAATGCTTTTTCACCCGAGAATGACAGTTTAATAAGAGAAGTATTTTTCAAACGTGTCAAACAGCGACCTCTAGCACATACGCGGAACAGCTGTGCACATACCTTTTTTTGATAAAAAGGTTAATTTTGAAGCAATCTACCACACTTTACAGTTTGACTACGGAATTTCGAATCACCCTGCATATGTGTGTCCTCTTGGTTTTTCTTTTATGGCACAAGGACCATATTTGGCCAACCTGGCGCCAAACATAAGATTGGCAATGTCAAGTAAGGGGCATACTCAGACAAGGAAAGTTGCAAATACAGAAGAGCAAACTCAAAATCCCTTTATTTTGATACATTCTACCAAAGCTGGCTATGGAATTTGGAATCTCGCAATAATTAACAAAAATAGTGACAAATTTGTTGAGGAAAAATTGGGGACAGTAGATGGACACACAATTACATGAAAATGTAACCAAATATAGGTAAAACAAGAATAGATCTATTTCTTTGTTACATATTTTATAAATATTCTGAAATGTAAATGTCCTCAAGGTTAATCAAGAAAAATTATAATTCTAAGGAGAAAGCGCTCGAAATTTTTTTAAAAATTCACAAAAGAAATGCGCGCAGTATGACAAACACATTAATCACAGTCTGCTTCATTGCATGAATATCCCATTACCTTGATAACCATGTACCGACTGCACTTTGAATATGTTCGTTATTCTTATTCCACAATTTCCCGGCTTTTTAGACGCATTTTCATTTTTAATTCTGCGTTTTAAACGAAATTTCCGAATTCACTAGCCTTTTAATACTGATCAATCTTATAAGAAATGTATTAAGAAACGTGGAGATGTGTATTTCTAGTAATAGTAATAATCTCCTAGAACAAATAAATTTACAATTGTATGATTGGTGTTGCGTTACTAGTTTTGATAATGAGACGCAAATTTATTCAATACCATATGACGAGTAAAAACAAAACGATGAAAGGGCATAAGCGAACAGTCTTTGAACTGAAGTGGTGTCATGTAATGGATGTCATGAGACAGAAGGGTGACTGTGAAAATTTAAAAAGAGATCGGATCTGGGCCTTTATAGGCTGTATGACCACCTTGAACACTGATGCAGGCTTTGCACCGAGTTTGTTTGCATGGAGATAATGAGGTTGGGTTGTTGCGGTGGCAGAACCCATTCCTTTCTTAGAGGGCCCTCAGGGGCATATTGCGACGTAGCGGGCCAAGTGCCTAAACGAAACTGCCTAAATTATAAATAAGCTAACGTTTATTCAATAATGCAATATGTACAGCCGTCAACAACAAAAAAACGACTCACCCGATCGCAATTGCACAATTTACATTGCAGAACAAAACGGAAGGTTGCAATCGATAGGGCTAAATGTTTTCTATAAATATCAATATTTAAAATTTGTCTAAGATGCCGTCTTCATAGTATATTGGGTGCTTGCTCCGACAATTTCAATACGAACCCCCATCTTTTATCACAAATTCTGATTCCGCACACAATTTTTATACGGATTTGATGAAAAAATAATGACAAACGGCCGAGAAAATCCATAAAAACCAATTAGGGAGCGTGTTAAAATTGAACTCCGCATTAGAAAGGGCGGATTCCGATCAGATAGTAGGATTCCGGTAGTAAGTGTAGCTTTAGCGACTGCTCGAGGAAGGTTTGTTAGAGTGTGACACTTAGATAGTGTAGTTGTATGCAATAAGTGAATTGTTAGAATCCTAACCTACAGTAGTATAAATAGGTAGTTAATTATTATGTTTCAGAAATATCTGAATTATGAACTTAAATTTTGCCTAGAAAAGAGTGAATATGACATGTAGTGGCCATCGTAGTCAATGACCTGTTGCAGGCGCCGTGGCATGGAGTTTGTTAAGCTGGCGACAAAATCAGAATCCATTCTGATTGAATCCCGGGATCTGTTGGCAGAAATTTCTGTTTTCACTTTGTGAACAATCCCCAATAACGATAATAATCATCGAATTTTGCAAACAGTCTCACTGCGCTACTAATTATACACGTAATGAGCTGAAAAATTTGGTATTCCGATGTTTCAATAACAGTTGAATCGCACGGAATCAAAATTTACCCATGTTTCTATTCATAATTTTATGAATATTAATTTCATAATTAATAAAAAATAGTAAAATTTAGTTTGATAATTAAACCAACGACCGTCGTTTACAAAAAGGGTTGGCGCATGTTAAATCCGCCTTGGCCTCAAATGTCCTCACGTTTGAGGGGTGTGCAAGTTTGGAGAGTAGGTGCCAGTTCAGGTGTAGCCTCGTCATCTGAATGCGGTTTTAAATAACGTGGTGTTGTCCTCGATCTTTCCCTTCGGGGTTGATCCCGGACTGTCGGCGATAGCCCGTTGTGTTGCTCCAGTGCGACGTTAATCAAAATGCCTACCTACCTCGTATTAGGTTGAGGTCAATGCCAAACATGCAAAAATGGGATCCACTCAGCGGCCGTGGCTAACGAGCACCTCATAAAAAAACACCTCTGCTCAGCTCGAGCTCTCCAAGATATCCCTGATAGAAGTTCAAGCACAGGGGGCGTTGTGCTCCCCTAAAAATCACCTGAAAGGCAATTAGGCCACCATTAAAGATCAGACCGATGGATGTTTCGGGAATTTTCGGCCGAATGTCAGTTGTGATGACCTCAGACACCAAGCTGTTTTTTGGAACGTTACAATTAGTGATGGCCAGAATCGAACACGTTTGACTCGAAAGTTATCAAACACTTGGTATTCGAGTATTTTCAAGTATCGAGTAAGTGTTCGAATACATATACAAAAACGATTAATCGATAGTAAGAATTAAAGAACTACGATATTTGACTATTATGTAAAAATAATACCTAGCCATCTCCATCCTCTCTAGCATAGTGTAACATACCGGATCATGGTTCGGATCCGCTACTGAGAGGTCTACAATACGCTACTAATTCCCTTGTGTCCGAAATTTGTATCTGAATACGTTGGTCTTCGAATACTTTGGAAAAGAATCGAGTACAACGGTTACTTTTAAGTATCGAGGTGAATGTATACTTTTGCATTCGAATATTCCCCCATCACTAGTTACAATATCACTTTTAGGTGTGCACGGGCTTCATAGACTCGAGGTAATATAGTGATCTGTACTTTCCACATAGGTAATTGGTAATTTTAGTTAAGGTCGTACTAGAGCAACACAACGGGCTATTGACGACGGTCCGGGATCAGTCCCTTAAGGGAACGATCCGAGGACGACACCTCGTAATTTTGAACTACGGTCAGATGACGAAGCAACACCTGAACTGGCACCCCACTCTCCAAACTTCCACGCCAACCCAACGTGAGGACTTTCGGCCACGACAGATTTAAGGTGCACCAGCCGCCTCTACACCATACGTTTACAAACATCCATGCACGGAACCACTTTCCACATAGGATTTACTGTCTTTGGTGTAGTGGCCATCGTAGTCAATGACCTGTTGTAGGCGCCGTGGCATGGAGTTTGTTAAGCTGGCGACAAAATCAGAATCCATTCTGATTGAATCCCGGGATCTGTTGGCAGACATTTCTGTTTTCACTTTGTGAACAATCCCCAATAACGATAATAATCATCAAATATTGCAAACAGTCTCACTGCGCTACTAATTATACACGTAATGAGCTGAAAAATTTGGAATTCCGATGTTTCAGTATCAGTTGAATCGCATGGAATCAAAATTTACCCATGTTTCGATTCATAATTTTATGAATATTAATTTCACAATTATTAAAAAATAGTAAAATTTAGTTTGATAGTTAAACCAACGACCGTCGTGTACGAAAGGTCACGGAAAGCACGGAAGTCGCACTCCACGGGTTTTTTTGCTTTCATCCCAATACTCTGTTACCCAATGCCTCTTTTCCCCCTTTCACGACATTTTTTACTTGTCTCTGTCTTGTGTTTTTCGGATCAAATATGGCCATAAATCGCCAAGAAAACCAACCAATCTATGTTAGACCACATTTACCTTAAAATGAAATAGACGGAGCATGTGCCCGCAGCTTCATGTTATTTCTTCCAGTTGCTCGGTTTGAAGATGTACCACGTGGTTGTGGGTAAAAGCATGAATTCTAAAGTATTGATTGGTTAAAGTGATTATTCACTGTGATCAAAAACACTAGTCTACGCTTCCACAGCCAATCGGCTAAGTCGATTTGTGATTTACCCTTCAGGGATCTTACGACAGCGACTCCGCCCACATGATTCGTCTATTTCATTTTAAGGTCGATGTGTTAGACCCTCTGATTTCAAAAAAAATTTTAATATGCTCCAGCTTTCCACTGAATATCCTCAGTTATGCAAATCGCCACGGACTGCTCCGTTTTATTTTGAAGTTGTAACCCTTAATAATAATGATACTCCTTAATTTTTTTTTTCGCGCTGGTGTATATTTGAATAGTCGTAAAAACTTTGGTTAAACACGTATTAGAGTCCAGATGTTACTTCAATGTCACATAAAATGTCAATAGTCACCTTATATTAGGTTTTGTGAAAAGATATATTTTTAGTCAAAGAAGTTACATCAAAGAAATCAGTAGTTAAAGACACTCCAAATGTCAATGGCTTACATTAAAAAAAAATATATTTTTTAAATCTACTTGCTTAACATCTACAAAGAAACGCAATTAATTCTTAATAGCTTGAAAACTACTTAGTTTAAAACAAAAATATCAAAATTGAATTTTTGGTAATTTTGTTCTATGGGTTACCTTAGAAAAAAAAAGCTAACGTGACTGAAATGCAAGCTATCTGTCAGGAATAACACCAGAAAGAGATGCAAATAATTGACAATACCCATTTTACTCCAAGCAACATATTTACGTTTTACGTATTTTAAAATGATTTCGTTTATGTCTATTACTATCCAACTAAAAACATTAACACTCTCGACTACCTTCTCTTTCCCCACCTCACCAGATAATCTACCCGAAAGTATCCTCCAATTTGCACCAAAGTTTATTAGCGTGTGTCTAAACCATATCAGAAACTTGAAATGTAAACACCATTCCACAACATCTTTCTATTCCTTACCTCACCAGATAATCTATCTGAAAAATATCTCCCCACTTTGTATGGAAAATTAATCAGTTATTTTTCAAAACTGCCAAAAATTTCGGAAACACAGGTGGTTCTCAAAACACTGCATTTTGAATTGACACAAATAATAGTTATATCTTTAAACACTTTAAGATTTTTTGTAAGTGGTGACATATTTCTGATCATCTTTAATTAACCCATTTTAAAACTACGAATGAATGGGGCTGAAGCCCAAACTCAGAAAAATAGTAAAAAATGCTACAAATAATTGAGAATGCCCATTGAGAACTCCTAGCAACACATTTAATTTTTACCGATTTTGAACTGAAATTGAACACCATTAATAACTTTCTTTTACCTCACAAGATAATCTATTCGAAAAATATATCTCCAACTTGTACAAAAATTCATCAGCTATTGTCCAAAACTTCCCAAAAGCCTGCATTTTGAATTAACATTAAGAATCGTTACATTTTTAATCACTTGAAAAAATTTGTAAGCGTTGACACATATTTCTGATCTTTAACGAACTCCTTAAAAAACGAAGATAAATGGGGCTTAAACCCAAACTCAGAAAAACAGCAGAAAATGTTACAAATAATTGAGAATGCCCATTGAGATCAAACAATACATCTATGTTTTACCGATCTTAAACTGAAATCAAACACCATCAATAACTTTCTCTTTCACCTCACAAGACATTCTATCCGAAAAATAGCTCCCAATTTGTCCGAAAATTCATCAGTTATCCAAAACTGCCAAACATTTCGGAAACACGGGTGGGCCTCAAAAGCACTGCAGCTTGAATTGACACGAAAGATCATATCACCTTAACAAATTTTGCAAGCGGCGACATATTTCTGATAATCTTTAACTAACCCATTTTAAAGCAAAGATGGTCGGGGCTGGAACCCAAACTCAGAAAACAGCAGAAAAAGATCGAGATAACCCAAAATACGTATTTTCTCCAAGCACCACGTCTACGTTTTACCGATTTTAAGCTGAAATCGTTTATTATTATTATTATCAGATTAACACCATCAACAACTTTCTCTTTCTTCATCTCAACCACAGATAATCGATCAAAAAAAAATCTCCCCAATTTGGTCATTACACCAGGTTCGTCCTAACCATTTCGGAAACGCAGTTGATCCTCAATCACACTGCGTTTTGAAACTCAAAAATATCTCATACGCACCCAATACTCCTAACCGTTGATTGATGAGCGCATGAAAGAGAATATCAAATTTACCTTAGCTGTGAGTAGGCAGCAACTGTAGGGACCTTGCTCGAAGCCTTATCAAGAGTAAATTCTTTTCTGTCTGTGACTAGACTAAGAAGGAACAGGATGCGCCTTTTTTGGGGGAAATGGTGTCATCACAGTTGCCGGAAGACAGGGACGTCTTTACCCCAAGTTCAGTGGCACTATTCCTTTTGGTTTTCGCTTAGCGGGTTGTTTGCATTTGTGGTCACTTCTAGGAAAGGTGTCTCTTTCGGGATGAAGAACTGATTGACTCGATGACTTTGAAACAATTGCGTTCACGCAATGTATGCGGGAGACCGATTAAAGTAACGAGGGAGTTAAACATAGAAGACTGATCTAATTTTGAAAAATTAATTTTTCCAACAACAATGTAATAGCTTGTCGTGTTGCACTAGTGCGAGGTAAATTCAACTTTCTTCAAAACAAACTGAAATACGCACAATTATTGTGGTTGGATAGTCTTTTGTGCGAGGAGAGACAGAGAGAGGGAGGGGAATCGCTTGTTTGGGTCGATGACTTTAAAACCACTACTTTCCACACAGTGGGGCAAAGTAATGAGTTAATTGAACATAGTTGAATGTAGTTTGTGAAAATTGATATTTCAACCCAAACTGATATTTCATTTCATAAGGTTGGACTGGATCTCATTCGGGCTAAAGAACATGTTTGCTTTGCTCGATGTCTTTACAACCATTGCTTTCAACACGATGCATGCGGAAGACTGATTAAATACGGTAGCTAAAGTCTAGGTTCAATTGCTTTACTTTAATCATTACTTTATATGCCGTAGAGTTGATTAAGTTTGTCAAAAGTTAATTTTCAACCAAAACTGATATTTCATTTTTTACTAGTATTAGGTTGGACTGCGTCTCTTTTTGGGGTTAAGCCTTGTTGTTGACTTAGCCTCTTGTGCTCCTCTTAGCCTCTTGTGCTTAAGCCTCTTGTAAGTTGACTTAAAAGCATCAACACACTACATGTGAGACTGTAAAGTAATGAATGAATTAAACATAGAAGAACATTTCAAAGCAATCGGATGATTCCTTCTTGGTGCGTCGAATTTTTTGTTATAGAGTGTATATCAACGGAATGCATGAGAGACTGATTAGAATAATGAGGGATTTAAACAGAAAGTAGAAGGGGGAGAATCTAGTTTGTCAAAATTAATTTTCCAAACAAAATTGAAAATCGTACTAGTTTTGTGGTTGGATTGTATCTCCTTCGGGGATAGGAACACACTCGTTTTGCTCGAAAAGCGCAAAACAATAGTTGATTGAGTTCGTCAAAATTAATTTTTCAAGTTATTAAAAAGACATTTTTACATCGCTAAAAATTTTGTTTGAAGATTACAAAAAGTTAACTCAAAATCTGAGTATTGTTTGAAATCATTTTTATTCTACAAACCGTAAAACAACAGGTTTATCAGTCCGTTAATGTCCTTGAAAATAGAAGAAACCCGAGAGAGATATATTTACCGTTTAACATTAGTTTAAAGAATGCAGATGTCAAAGTTGTAAGGGATTTTTGTACACCATTTTGCTGTTTAAAATAATTGTCAAATCCTTATCGGAAGTAAATACAGTTTTGAGTGTTGACTGTGATCATTAATATTTTCGAATGGAGTAAAATGACAGATATCTCAGTTTATTAATGTCTGAAAATAGAAGGTAATTGGTAATTGGTAATTTTAGTTAACGTCGTACTACAGCAACACAACGGGCTATTGACGACGGTCCGGGATCAGTCCCTTTAGGGAAAGATCCGAGGACAACACTTCGTCATTTTGAACCACGGTCAGATGACGAAGCAACACCTGAGCTGGCACCCCACTCTCCAAACTACCACGCCAACCCAACGTGAGGACTTTCGGCCACGACAGATTTAAGGTGCACCAGCCGCCTCTACACCATACGCTTACAAACATCCATGCCCGGACCCGGATTCGAACCAGGAACATTCCGATCTAGAGGCTAACACCTTAACCACTATACCGATTGGTCGGCCTGAAAATAGAAGGAATCCTGATGTTAAAATCAACTGTGGTAGAGCATCAATACATAATAATTTTATTTCTATGATAAAATGTCCTGCTGAAATATATTATCTGAAAATTCTACTTCGCCAGAATTTAATGTAATAATTAGGTAGATATGGTAGGTATTTGATTAACGTAACACTGGAGCAACACAACGGGCTATTGGTGACGGTCAGAGACCAATCCCCAAGGGAAAGAACCGAGAACAACACCAAGTAATTTTGAAAAACTTTTCCTACGGGACGCATTCCGGACCGCTACTACTAGCCCGTTGTGTTGATTCAGTGCGACGTTAATTAACTACCTACCAACCTGATAAGAAAATGCTTAAAATGGAAAGTTTAGAAAAATAAAGTTAAGACATTTTATTTTTAATTAATACAGACATTAATATTTCATGTAAACACTTTTGATTCATGTTTTTAACCCTCTGAGGGGCTCACACGTATAATTCCACCTTTCAATTGCCGACCAAACGGTATAGTGGTTAAGGTGTTAGCCTCTAGATCGGAAGGTTCCTGGTTCGAATCCGGGTCCGGGCACGGATGTTTGTAAGCGCATGGTGTAGAGGCGGCTGGTGCACCTTAAATCTGTCGTGGCCGAAAGTCCTCACGTTGGGTTGGTGTGGAAGTTTGGAGAGTGGGGTGCCAGCTCAGGTGTTGCTTCGTCATCTGACCGTGGTTCAAAATTACGAGGTGTTGTCCTCGGATCTTTCCCTTAAGGGACTGATCCCGGACCGTCGTCAATAGCCCGTTGTGTTGCTCTAGTACGACGTTAACTAATAATTACCAATTACCAATTCCACCTTTCAATTCGCGGGCCGTGGTAACCCGTTTTGAAAAGTAACGGATTAGCAACCGAAGGGGTACGAGTTCGAATCCTACCCAAAAACCGTCATGTACAAGGGAGGTTGATACACGTTAGATCCGTCGTGGCCTCAAGAGTCCTCACGTTGGTGTGGTATGGAAGTTTGTAAAGGTGGGGTGTCAGCTCATGGATTCTTGTCACCTGACCGGACTCAAAATTACATGGTGTGTCCTGGGATCCTTTTCTTCGGGTTTGTTCCCGGAAAGTCGTCAATAGCCCGTTGCTCATTTACGACATTAATTAAATTATCTACCTGCCTTTCAACTTGCAGGCTGTGGTAGCCCAGTTGGAAGAATAACGGATTACAACCGAATGATTGAGAGTTAGAATCCAACCCAAATACCGTGGGGTACAAGTGACGCTGATGAACGTTAAATCCGTCGTGGCCTCAAATGTCCTCTCATTGGGGTGGTGTAGAAGTTTGGAAAGTGTGGTGCCAACTCAAGTGTTGTTCTCGTCATCTGCCAACTCAAGTGTTGTTCTGGTCAAAATGACGTGGTGTTGTCCAGGATCTTTCCCTTCGGGTTTTATCCCAGACCGTCATCAATAGCCCGTCGTGTTGCTCCAGTACGACGTTAATTAAAATACCTACCTACCCTTGAATTGGCAGTCTTCTCTGCATTAGTTCTAGCCGACCAACCGGTATATTGGTTAAGGTGTTAGCCTCTAGATCGGAAGATTCCTGGTTCGAATCCGGGTCCGGGCATGGATGTTTGTAAGCGTATGGTGTAGAGGCGGCTGGTGCACCTTAAATCTGTCGTTGGCCGAAAGTCCTCACATTGGGTTGGTGTGGAAGTATAGAGAGTGGGATGCCAGCTCAGGTGTTGCTTCGTCATCTGACCGTGGTTCAAAATTACGAGGTGTTGTCCTCGAATCTTTCCCTTAAGGGATTGATCCCAGACCGTCGTCAATAGCCCGTTGTGTTGCTCTAGTACGACGTTAACTAAAATTACCAAAATTACCTTACCTGCATTAGTTCTAATCAATTTTAATCTTCTTGACCTACAAAATTTTCCCAAAAGTGTCTATTCAATGAGCAATATAGTGTTTCCAGAGGGTTCTATTCTAATGAATCGAGACATACCGGCTTAAGTCCTCAAAGTTTCTTGATCCCTTAAGTGACGACATTTCAAGGTTTTACTGCCCTTCCTCAGTAGTGGCGACGGAATACTTCTCTGACCCTATCTTCGCTAAGTACGTGTTCGTATACCCCAATGACCAAAAGGTAGAATAAATCAACAGCCTTGCGTGTCTAAATTAGAGCGCAACGTGACATGAGTTCAGTACCTTGTAATTCAATTGTTCACATTTACAAAAACATCGATCAAGAACTTTCGTAGCAAGACTTCATAACGTGGCTGGGAAGTCATTAATGACCGACTTTTGTTTCTAACCTTAAAGTGCCTTTAACCCTCCTGGTTGTTGTCCGGACGAGTTACCGCTTCATTTGGAACTGACCAGATCTAAGTCGACGAGATATATCGTCGTCATAAGAAAACCGACCAGATCTTGATCTCGTCTCCATCAAAAAATCGGCAATATCTTGATGACGAGTATCTCGTCGTTAGAAAAAAATGACCAGATATTGATGGAAGAGCTGTCTCTTCTAAACCTCTCGGAGGAACTAACTTTATTCATGCTTTTTGTTATTTCTTTTAAAAATACTTTCCCTGAAATTTTACTTTCGTAATTGAAAGGATCTATAAACTTCAAATATATATAAATAAGAATGGAGTGTTTGTACACTGAACATTTTCGACTCATTTCAAGTTTTCTATCTGTTTTGAACCCTTCTGATACCAAACTCGCCTTTTGCGCGTTTGGTGTCTGTCTGTATGTATTGTATGTGCCCTATACACGGCCACACGGTTTAATATATTTTCATGAAACTTTGCATACTGTGAGTACTTATCTTCATTTAGTGACTGAACTTGGTTGCGTAAGTCTGTCTTTCTGTTCTATCTTCGATTTTGTGTTTGTGTGTTTGCACAGGCATCACATTAACTTTATTCCAGGTATTTGATTGCAATGTGCTTTATTTTATACATTATATATTAGTTCAGTTGAATGCAATATTAAACATTTCTTTATTTTCATATTTAGATAAGTTTCATTCTTAAGCATTTGAGTAAGTATACTTAAATCAACCATATTTTTGGAAAAATTGAAACGTATATTGAGTATTACGATTACTTTTAAATTGCTTTACCAGTACTACTGAAAAAGCAATTATTTTCCCCAAAAATTATTTGTTTTTTATGGAATTTCAGCTCTGATATTCTTTATGGAATTTCAGTTCTGATTTATTTCAAGTCTTATTTTTGTTCTTTGCGCAATGTAAACGATTTCTGAATATTTGGGACAGACGATATTTTTCAACAAACGGAAATGAAACTGAAACTCGTGTTGATTGATTGTGCACGTGCGCGCGTGCAGTGATATTTTCAGTTTCTTTCGCTCTGAATTAAATTCGCCTTTCTTAATTGTGTGCACCTTTTTGTTGTAAGTTGTTGCAACTGTGCGAGATCAAGAGATGAAAAAGAATCACGAATTAATATTTTAAGAACAACGTTTTACCCGACAGCTTTTCTTTTGTTTTTTTTCTCGCTGTTTTCTTTTTTTTTCTGTTTAAAATATTAATTATTTTAATAAATTGTACTTCCTGTTCATCACGCGCAACACAAATACAAAGCATTCAACTTAAAGTGGCAGGTAAGTCAGAATAAAGCAAATTTAAAGTGTAATTATGCCGTTATTGAAAGAATAATAATGTTTAAAAAGTCCGAACTAGAAGTTTTAAAACTTAAAATACTTTTTTGTCATAATGACAGGAGAAGATGGCGAAATTCCACTATGTCGTATACCTGATGCAAGGGTGCCAAAAGTAAAAAAAATTGTTAGATTGACTATGAGTGCGATAGCTCTCGCCGTAAATCGTCAATTTTAATAATTGAGTTGAACATGAAAATAACTTAAGAAAGGGAATTCTAAATCTCCTTCAAAATCGTCTTTTATAGTAGTAACCTTAGTATCACCTTTCGTCATTTTGTAGCTTTGTGATACAGCAAGGGTGCGATGCATGTGAAATGCATTACATGAATGGATATTCATGTGCAGGATTTATATCCAAAGTAAAGTTGTAGAAATTATAAAGATGACGAAAGGTGTTGAAATATTAATTTTATTCTACGAAAAACGTAAGTCATTATATATTTTCATTATGTCTTCAATCTAGAGTAAACCAATTTAAACCGAGTAAGGTCGGGTATTTTGCTAGTCTATATAAATAAGAATGGAATGTTTGTTTGTACATTCAATATTTTCGACCCATTTCAAGTTTTCTTTCAGCTTTGAACCCTTCTGATGCCAAAAGATGACGAAAGGTGTTCAAATATTACTTTATACTGCGAAAGACAGCAGTCATTATATATTTTGATCATTTCTTCAATCTAGAGTTAACCAATTCAAACCGAGTAAGATCGGGTATTTTGCCAGCATTAAATAAATCTTAATAATGTAATGGGATCTTTCCCTGTTAATTAGTTAATTAACTTCAATTACTTAACTTAACAAGGGGTTAGCAACCGGGGGTGGTGGTGTTCGAATCCAACCATAGACCACCCTGTACAAATTGGGTTGGTGCACGTTAAATCTGTTGTAGCCTCAAATGTCCTTACCTAAGCTTGGTGTGGAAGTTTGGAGGGTAGGGTGCCAGCTTGTCATCTGACCATGGTTCAACATTCCGTGGTGTTGTCCTCGGTTCCTTCCCTTCGGGTTTGATTCCGGACCATCTTTAATAGATCCTTGTGTTACTCCAATGAAACGTAAATTCAACAAACTACCAAGTTTAATTTTGTGATTATCAGTTTCAATGTTTCTGTTTTTAAAGAATTAATTAGAAAAATTTAATTTTACAAAAAAACGCAGTTAAAAAAAATACTTATTTATTTCAATTTATAGCAAAAGGGTTTTGTATGAAAAATGTTTTACTATAAATTAAAAAATTGAGCCGAAATTTTTTAAATTTAACACCCAATTCATTATTACATCAACTATATTATCATTTTTTTTATTTAAAATTTGAATTTGAATTATTTAAGTTGATAAATATAATTCTAAGTACATTTATAATTTTTGACTCAATTTTCGTCATGATCTATATTTTAAAAATGCAAGTTTAAAGTGGCCATCGTTACAAATGCATAAAATAAAAATGAATGCAGCATTATAAATATTGCTTAAAAAATTTTAAGGTAATTGTAATTGACTTGAAGTGTATTAAAAAGTTACATCTTGATTAGTTACTGATTTTCTAAGATGTTAACTTCAATTTTGTGTATATTTTTTTGGAAATATAACCTTTAACTGAGAAATAAAATATTTTAATATGGTAATCCTATATATTAAAAATTAAAAATAAAAGGTATCTAACCGTTATATAAATGAACGTTTAAAACAAATTTAACGATTACAGATGTCAGAGTTATAAAAGATACACTTTTTCCATAGCTAAAAAGTTCGTTAAAACTTAGCAAGAATTTGATGCAAATTTATAGTTGATTGTAGTAGTTTTATTCGTGAATGAAGTAAAAGGCAGATTTTCAATTTAGATAAAATCGAAGGAACTCGAGAGACATATTTATCGCTTAACATTAATTTAAAGAATGCAGCTGTCAGAATTATTAAAGAGGCATTCCTATTCTTATATACATTTATACGTATTTAAAAGTTTGCAAACAATTTGCTAAAACCTTATCAGAATGTAATGTCGTTTTGAGTTTCGATTGCGATATTTTTTTTTACTTGAATGGACTGAAACGTAAGATTTCTCAGTCTATTAATGTCTGAAAGTAGGAATCTTGATGTTAAAATCAACTGCTTGGTTGGTAAAATCAGCTGCTAATTGGCTGGTTGATTTGGCGTTGGTGCAAGGATCATATTCAACCTAGATGCGCCAAACACAAGACAATACTACTAGACTACTCGTCGAATACATTTCATATTTGAAAATAAATTAATCGTATAAACTAAACAACAGAAAAATGTATTTATTCTGAATTTCTGTGTATTTATGTTCTTGGTTGCACCAAATTAGGGTACCCCATCTCGTTTTTGAATTTGATTGCTAGCTAAAAATAGCTACATAGCCATCAAACTCGAAGTACTCGGAACGATTGATGAACTGAGTTGTAACAGATAACAAACATAATATGTTCAGAGAGAGAAAGAGAGAGATCATTGATTCTTCACTCATTTTATTTTTACTTTTGACTAAAATACGAGTTGGATTTTATTCACATACTATTTTAATTATCATAATTTATTAAGATGCTTTTCTAGATTACAATTTATAATAGAATCGTGTGTTTCAAAATATTTAAATTTATTGAATATCTAATATAACTGTGGTGGAAATATAGCATTATATTACTATAACTACACTACATATAAATTTATATATTTATCAATTCATGCCATTGATAACAATTGGAAATATAAAGCACTACAGCGTTTATCTAGATTAGTTTGTGGTTTAAACATAGTCTGGAGTTAGAACTAAAGCTAACCAGATCTTGATTACATAATCATAGAAAGAAAGCCAATATTTTGATGACGAGATATCTCCCCATTAGCAAAATAGGTCAGATCTTGATAGACGATATATCGTGTCGAAAGCATTGGTGCAGTGCCCACACGCAACAATTAAACCACACACAACAATATATATTCATCAGATAACGATGATGAAGATACTTTGGATGAAAATAAGACACGACATTCATAGCTTTATGTCTTTTCTAGTAAGCGGTAATATAGTTTGTGGAATTGGAACTGGCTTGTAAGAATTTTCTGGTGCTAAAAAATGTACACACTTGATATGAAAGTTTTTAGTCTTTGCTTGAACTAAAGAGAAGGTTTCTGAAGGGAACAGTTCTGTATTTGCTTGAACTACTATGCTGTGAACTGCGCAATAATAACACCATAGGAGATATAAAGAGCTGTCATGCTCAAGAACAGATCCCGTTTGATTTTGAACATTCCCCATGCAGTTAAGCGCACCTGCTTAATTTCACGCCAGCTTCGTATTTCGTCCAACAGTTCTTGAATCAGAGTTGGTACTGATCGCGACTTCAGAGACTCCGACACCATCTCATTCTTATCGTTGAGATTATTCTGGACTTGATCGGCGCTGACGATAATCATCAACAACGAAAACATGGCGATTGTCGAATAATATAAAGCGTGCACGAACACATCAAGCTGCCAGCGTCCTTTGAGGTACATGAGGATGACTGTTTCGATCCGAAATATCTCCAGGAACGAATTCACGATGAGTAAGAAAACCAAACTCGAAAACATGGCTTCGAACTTACGAGTGACTTTGATAGAGAAAAAATTAATTTCCTTAAGCAAGGAACGATTGAACATGTTATCCAGATTCATGTTTTCTTCTGATGTTTGACTTCGAATAGCAACCAACTTTTTCGATAGCCGAGTCAGCTCTATACAGTAAAAGCAATAACACAGCCCCACTGCGTAAGGCAAACCTAGACTGCTGTAGTTAAAAGCCGTGAGGACAAAAAAGTGCAGAACTCTAGCCTCGTTTTTGCCATAGTTAGCCATTATGTACTGGATGTAGGGACAAAAGAATTTCGGGTTTTGATTGACAATCAGTAGCTTGATACAGCATATCAATCCCGGGCCGAAAACAATAAATAAAAAAAGGAAATTCGCAACCCGGATGCATCTGTTATACACCGTATTGTCCGTGCTCCGCAAGAGTTGTCTAAGCTTCTCCAGGTCGTCTCTGAGGGCATTGAGTTGAATCTTCTTCTTTTCCAGAATCCACCAGGATATCATCGAGCACATGTATTTGATCATCGTGAAGCAATGGTACGTCATATCAGCGCTATCGAAGCAGGCGATTGCATTCGATACAGTGGTTATCCATATTATGTGAAAAATAACAGCTCTGTGGGGTCGGAACTTCTTCGATTTTCCTTCTTCGTTTCTTATGTCGACCCCAAATGTCGAAAGGAGCAAGAAGATGCAGTGGTATTGGGTTTTTCTCTGTGTTACGAAACTAGATGATGTTTTGGGAAGTTTGAACATTTTAGGGTGCTTATCCATCCCAATGATTTTATCCTGCATACTTGGCAACATCAGCTTGTCAGCAAAAGTAGAGTCAGATATCTGGTCCTTTTTGTACCTGTTGATGATTAGGTGGTAATAGAACTCGGAAACTTCCACATTGGCTGTTTTGTTTCTTTTTTTTTCTCAGGTAAATGTAATTATTTTATAGTGACCATCACAAGGTTAATAGCTGCGAATAAAGCTATTAAGGCGAAAGGTAATTTTCTGCTCCGAATCACTTAATGATTCATGAAACGACTTTTTCTCAATTCTTGAAGATTGATATTGAACCGTCGTGTCGTACCGATATCAATTGTTAGTGATAGATACTGAGCCACCGTGTTGTTTATTTGATGATAAAGTAATAAAATTAATGAAAAGATATCACGTTAAAAAGTGCTAGACGCGCTTCTTGCCACAACGATTTTATTTCATTGGCAATTGAGAAATAGATTAATTGATTCAAACGAAAGCTAACGCCTGTCGATTTGAGTCGTTAGGTGTGAAAGTGGATAGGTGTTGATTGTGAAACTTTGTATCTCATTTGAAAAATTGAAGTTTCACAAACTCCTTGAAAAACCAAGTAGAAATGCATAGAACGTAGTCTACACGGAAGAGCAACTTGTCAACTTTCGATAAACACTGAATTGACTACTGAATTCGTCTTTCTTTCATTTATTTGCTCCACCAAATAATTACTATGCGCTAACAAGACGTTTTCACCGTAAACCTTTCAGTCGTAATCCGAAACAGCCTATCCATTTATTTAATGTTCAAACACCAATTCATCAAATCTTGTAACTTTACTTGCATTTTATTTCCCACTGTTTCTTTGTTAAATCACCTTACTTCTGTAAGCCCCTGTTGTACTTTTGTGGTGCAAGGGGAGTTTGCTTTTGTTCAATAAAAAATATAGTCAAATATGCAATTTAAATTATCAAAATTTAAGGGGGGTGGTTATTAATAATAAAAGGACTTCACTCTTTCCTGTATTGGCCTAGCAAAATAATCAACAATCGTGAAGTTTGTGAATAAGAACGTATAACTTTTTTTTACATTTAGCGCAAACTAATAGTAAAACTGATATAAATGTATACACCTCAACATTTCGCTTCTTGGACTTGCAAATTAATTGTTAATTTAATTTTCACTAAACATAATCAAAAATTTCGAACAGCTTTAAGGAGATTGAAATAATTGATTTCAGGAAGAATCATTCTATTTTATTGTTGATATTCACGTGAGTGAAAATCCAACACTTTGTTGCTGAATAAAAGATGTATTCGACGAATAAAAAGAACAAGATCGAAAATCGTTCATGAATATTGTTTATTTCACTTACAAAACTTCTTTGCTCCATAATACTGATATCTCAATTTCTCACCATAATACTGAAGTTTATTTAAAAAAACATAATATGAATATTTGTAGTTATATAATACTGATATTTACTTTCTACATATAATAATGAGACCAAAGATTAATAATTTCACATAGTAAGTAAAATTATACAATATTTCCTATTAATTGAAGAATTCAATAACGATATAAACTATTATTGAAAACTAGAATTAATTGAAAGTTGGTGCAGAGGGCAATTTATTAATTTATCAATTTTTCAAACTTTTTCTTGTCATTGATACGATATTAAACTCAAATTCAAGTATAATGTAGCCTTCTTTTAAAACAGTTGACTGTCTAAAAGCCATTTTTAGGAGAACAATATTTCTTATTATGTATATATGTATAGTTTACTTTTTATATCATGTGTTATACACCATATTATAACATAAATATAGTTTTCTTTATACCATGTGTGTGTAAAGGTAATAATAAAAAGTTATGAATTATAACATAGTGTGTTTTATAGGCTATATTAAAAAAATCAGAAAATTCAATGTTTCAAAATTACATTTTTTGAAATCATACAGCCACATATTACAAATATGGGTTCAAATAAACAGCACATTTAATCTTTGGAATAAACTACTTGACGTATCTAGACTTGCAAATAGTACATAAAAGACCATTTTTCTATAGTTATCAAAACTTTTTTAAGCAATAGCTCAAAATATACAGAATAAAACTCTAAAGGAATTTATTTCAATGACAGCATATGAAAGCAAGTATTAACCAAATTAAATTAATACTTTAAATAATGTTAGGATAATTTATATAAAAATTGCATTTATACTTTTATGATAGCTCATTTATTCCAATTCATAAAACAAATCCATGTCACATGGCAATTATAGATAGGACGATTTAAAACAAAAATTCAATCATGTTAATTTTACTTTATTATAATTTGTAAAGCAAGCCCGTGTTATACAAAGCTACAAGTGTGTTAATGTAAATTTACGAAAAGTTACCTGAGTGTTAACTTAAAGTTACTACAAGTTAACAGAGTGTTAACATAAGGTTACTAAAAGTTTCCAAAGTGTTAACGTAAAGTTACTAAAATTTATCAGAGTGTTAACCTAAAGATACCAGCTTGTTAACGTAAAGTTAACAGCTTGTTAACGTAAATTAGCAGCTTGTCAACGTAAAGTTACGTGCTACGTAAAGTTCATGATGTAAAACCCGTTTGATTGCACAAATCATGAAATCAATATATAACTCCAAAAACCTTTCGCATGTGCAGCAAAATCGAAAAACCACTTGACTGCTTCTACAGGAAATTATAAATCTTAATAGCCCAAGATCCAATCCTTTATAATCCTTTCGCTAATTCTAAAATGACAACCGACTCAGAATATTCTAATGCAATTTTATCCAGCAATTATGCATGAATAACTCTAATTTATAACTTGTAAGTGAATACAGGACACGTAATGAAGCTTTTTACAGTTTCGGCACTGCCAAACGTCATAAATAATACCGAAAGGAAGAATCGAAAATTCCTTAACGAAACAAAACTCCTTCGAAAGTTATTGTAAACAGCAGAAGGCTTACGAAAACTCGTAATTTTATCTCAGCGTTTACTTCGTCCATAGAGATGCCTCATGAAGTTCTCATCAGCAGCTGGGATCTGGTCGAAACGTCTTTGGAAATTGTCGATCACTCTATCCAAATCGAAGTCTTGAGTTCTCCGGAGGTTGAACAGCTTTCGTTTGAATAAAAAGAACTTCCGAGGAGGGGTTGATGGTATTCCGAATTCGGAGGCAAACTCTTTGAACACTGTCGGTAAGTGGGACACGAAACTGGCCATCCCCAAGGATACTAATATGGGAAACATCATGGCTCCCAAGGCAGTGAATCCAATTAGGCCCATCTGCCTAGGCTCGGCGCTTGTGAGAGCAGAAGATATCTCAGCAATATCCGTGGAATCTGGCAGGTTGAACGGGCTCGGCAGACTGTTTCCGCAAGCCAAAAGCGCTGTGATCAAAAGGCACAGCAGACATGGCTTCAGTTTCATGATGGGGCTAGAAAACAATATGTTTTTGTTAGTTATCCATGCTTTTTATTCTCAATTTAGTGTTTACTACAATGCGATCTTCATCTTTTATTATTTAACTATCTGAGTCCTGCGAGATTTCCGGGTAGTGCAGTGTTGCTTTTACACTTAACACACCGAATAAATAAATAATCATACCTATTGGTTGAAAGAATCCGCGGATTCTCCCAACCATTGGGAATATTATATTGTTCCTTTACGTAGAATATATTCCCTTGGAATTATTTTATTGGTGCTGTGACATCGTCCATCTCCAGGTAGGCCAGGGGCCTTGACCGTTTCACCGACGTGTAACCGAAGATAAACTTTCCATGCTTGCAATATTTTAGCTCGTGAACCAACTGCTCATAATCCAACATGAATAAGCATTTAGAATAAATGGAGCAGGGCGAGGTGAAAGTCGATTCTGCAAAGGTGGAGCACTAAGCAGTAGATGTCGACTAAATTAAATGAATCTATAGAACATCGTCTTGTTAGCGAAGAAGCTCTAAAACTATCAATAAACAAGATTTTCCCAAGGTGTGTTTTACTGATAACAAATGCAGCCAAACACTACACAGCACTTATGTAATAAAACACAACGAACCGGGCTTACGAATAAAATCTATAAGTATCGTTGGGTTGAGTTTTTTGGCAAAAGGTGCATATTTATCGCCAAACACATGACAAAAAACGTCAAGTAATGATCATAATAAAAGCTTTACTGACGCAGAAGGGAGAAATACACCCAGGGTAAGTAACAGGAATCGAACTCCGATTATCGTTGTAAATTATAAACAATCCACTATTAGCTATTCAGAATCAGAATTAGGCTCCAGACAGAAATTTATAATATTTGTATTTACACTGGGGGGGGGGAGTAGGAAATAAATGTATTATATATGATCGAACGATTCTATATCTCCCGCTGTAACTTAGTCTCCAGTTTTATAAAGGTACACTTCTGTCTCCGGATTTATGAACGAAATCTCCGGATCCCGTTGAAAATTGTAGTCAGAATTTTTTTAATTAGAATATTAATCAGACAGAAATTTAGAATCGTCGGATTTATGAGGAGTAAGGAAGTAAATGTACCAATGTTACGGCTTTGTTACGGTACCAATTAATAGGCTCACGTACCGAATGGTAACCATGAAACATGGAATCAGTCCTTTAAAAAGCATTTTCATCCAGAGTTTCCGGCCTATTCTAACTAAAAAATGAATAAAGCAAATTCCAGGCACTTCACTTTACATCATTCACCATCTGGCTTATAAATACTTCTGTACTCCATTAATAAAATTATTAAGTGCAATGCGTGTGTGAGAGTGTTGGGCCATCATGGGTTATCTACTATTACATAAAATACAGTCACGAGAGTCAATAATATTACAATAAAATAAGTGTGGACGTAGACAGTCATGCCCAGTCAGGAAACGAAACTCAGCAACTGAAGTCTTTCTTGGAGAGTAATCAATAGGCTTACGTATAGAATCGTAACGAAACCATGAAACCTTGAATCTGTCCTTTAGAAAGCCTTTATGGAGTGCTTTTTCATCCAGAGATTCCGGCCAATACTAACTAAAAAGTGAATGAAACAAATGCCAGGCGCTTGACTTTACATCATTCGCCTTCTCTATTTTCTAAATACTACTCTATTACTAAAATGATTAAATTCATTGCACTGTCTAAGTGCTATGCCGTCATGGGTTGTCTACTAGTACATAAAATGCTGTCACGAGAGTCAACAATATTACAATAAAATAAGTGTGCACGCAGACAGTCATGCCCAGTCAGGAAACGAAACTCAGCAAATGAAGCCTTACTTGGAGAGCCAGGGACGATAGCACTGGAGGAAAGAAACTAAAAAGTACACTTACCCGATTACTTAGAGCAATCAGCTCTGGAAGTCATCAACAATATCTCTTCTAATGAAATTCGATTGTACACAGACGGAAGAAAAAAAAGACAACGATTTACCCTGCTGCGGAGTTTCTATCAAATCTTCTAACAACATGATTAAAATCAAGAAAGGAAATCCAGATTTTTGTTCCATCTTCCGATCTGAGCTCATAGTCATCGACGAAGGATTGAACTATACAAAATCTAAGAATAATTACAATAACGCATAGATACTTACTGACAGACGTAATCTGTCCAATATACTCCAATATTTAAATAGTAACAAAATCGGATATATGATTAGAACTGGTATTCCAGATAAGTTTGGGAATTGTCAATACTCTATGAGGTACATTTAAAGCGAATTACTACTAATATGGACTTCAGCGGAAATTAAATGGTAGAAAACTTGTCAGTGAAGGGTACTTCAGAAGTTGGGGCGCATTTTTGGAGGGGGTTTAAGCCCCTCTCAGACCGTATCAAAAGCAAAAAAATATCCTTACTTAATTCATTGATTGCTTCATTAAAAAATCGTGTACAGAGGTGTTTTGATACTTTTTTCCTTACAGTCAACAAATATTTATTTATCGCTTCCAGAGCCCATTTACAAGAGTGTTCTATTTCTTATTTACTGGGGTTGGATTTAGTAATTAAAAGTTTTAACATTGTTCATTTGAAATGTTGCACCTTTACCCTTTAATACAAATTCTATTCGTCTTGGAGTAGTCACTTTAAAACTAGTCTCTAGGTAACATACTCCAAAAATAGTCCCTATGTACCTATACTCTAATACTAGTCTCCAGGTAATATACTCTAAAACTAATCTCTAAGTAACACACTCTAAATCTAGTCGTTTACATTCTAAACTAGAGTTCTAGGTATACTAATATAATAGTAGTTTTCTTATTGTTAATAAAAAAAATATCTTATTACTTATATTTTAATAAAATATAATTCTAATATGCTCTATAACTAGTCTCTATGTAACACAGTAATACACTCCTAAACTAGTCTTTTGGAAACACACACTCTAACATTAGTCTTTTGGTAACATACTCTAAAACTAGTCTCTGAGTAGCATACTCTAAACCTAGTCTTTCGGTAACACACGATAAATTTAGTCTCTTAGAAGCACATTCCAAAACTAGTCTCTAGGTAACTACTCTAAAACTAGTCTCCCATTAACACATAAGAAACCAACTCTACATTTGAAACAAATGTTAAATAATAAATTTAGCTTGTAATAAAAATGTAGCCCCCCAGAAGCATTGCAATCCATTACTTCTCTTTTATAATTTTTGATAAAAATAAATATTTCTTAGAAAACTCCTACATAGCTGATATTAGAGAAAACACCCAAGAAGTGCTTTCAAATTCGAGGAGGATAGAGGTCAGCAGACTGCCATCAGACTGGCCAGTGGACATTTTAGATATATTTCTCTTGATCATGGTTTTAAGGTTTTCCCGACCTCTTTTAATGTAATGTGGAACAATTCTTTCTTAGTCAACTTTACTTGTCTGGGTTTGTGCAGGTAGAATCTGTATTTAAATACTATGCTCGTATTGGACTTTTTGAAGGTACGTGAACTCATGGACTCTTGGTTCAGCTTATCTAGCCCGATGAGCGCCTCGAGATTTCCGAGTTGTTTCGTATTGCTTTTATCCCACAACACATAATGATTAAATAACCACTTATTGGTTGAAAGAATCCATGGATTCTTGGAACAATATCCATGGTTGTGTGTATGGAGTTTGTGTTGTGGGGTAAAAGCAATATTACGCTACTCGGAAATCTAGCTTCGCTCAGAAGATTAACTACTATAATAGAGGTTATATTATAAAAGAATTATTTTGATCTATTAATAATATACATCACACACATTATGTTTAGTTACCTTTTACCACGAGCTTTCCGAGTTATGTCGTGTTGTTTCTACCCCACAACACACTTAATGATTAAATAACCACACCTATAGATTAAAAGAATCCATGGGTTCTTGGAACAAGATCCATGTTTGCGTGTTTGGAGTTTGTGTTGTAGGGCAAAAGCAATATTACACTACTCGGAAATTTAGCTTCGCTCAGAAGATCAACTACTATAATAGAGAGGTTATATTACGAAAGAATTATTTTTATCACATTAATAATATACACTACACACATATATTATTGACCACAATGGTAATGCTAGTTTATAATATGTAATTTATGTTTTGTTCGCCTTATTCTATATAAGTTTAGGATATTGTTTTAAAGCACGATTTGAATTCTTTAGGATGGAATATTTTCACTTATGAAAACACTAAACAAGTTTTCATTCATGAAATTAAATAATAACGAAAATCTGGAAATCACATACGTTATATCTTTGGAATCGATCAATTTAGTAGTTCAGATTACTAAAAAATAGTACAAAGAAAGTTTATGATCTTTGATCCAATTATCACATTCACTTTATGAGAGTCACGAGGTTGATTGGTTCGGTTCCAAAATAGACAAGCTGCATCACTGAGCTTTACGAGATATTTGAGCAGTGTAGTATTGCTTTTACCCTTTGATTTTTTTACATAATAAGTCAAATTACATGACTAATTAACCACATCGATCGGATGAAAGAATCAGAGGACAGATTCTATTGGTCAAGAAAGTCAAAACTGGTCAGAAATCATACAGGGAAGACTACATGTTACAGACTGGATATATGCTTTTGAACCATTCAAAAGGTTAAATAAATCAAGCGCGAAAACAAATCACAAAAGTACACATTCTATTGTATTTTCAATATCAGCAGTATTATAGTATAGGAAAACAGTTGTCGGACAACTAACAATCTTAAAAAAAAAAAAAGTGGAACATGAAATTATAGGAATAAATATTCACAGGTTGGTCAGTTATTTACATTGGGTAGCAACTGGAAAGACTAATTTACAGGCTCTTGATTGTAGAGTAAATAAGTATTAAAAACAACTTTTGTAATTTCTTAGAATAAGTCCTTTTCACGGATTTTAAAGGGGTCTGGGACTCGAAATTCTAAAATCTTCAGTTTTAAATTCTTTGTTCTGAAACTTTTTCTGTAGGTATAGATTGTATTTAGAAATTATAATAACTATTTAATATTTTCAAAACTTTAAAATTTTATTTATTAAAATTTAAAAATATCAAAATTTTGACGTTGGGCAAAATTGATATATCGCAAAATATTTTATAACAAATCATTTCATTTTTAAATAAATTAACTTCTAATAGTTCATACTATCAATTGATTGCGTGATTTTTGGTTAAAACAATTAGAAAAATTAAAAACAAAAATATTTTGTTCAAAAACTTCATAAAACACATAGTATACAAAATTCGAAAAATTATAGGAAAAAAACTAATATTTTAAACACAATTGCTGAAGACAAATTAAAGAAATATATTTGAAAAGTAAATGTTGAAAATTTCGTTCATTTATGACAAGTAGTTCTTAAGTTATATCGATTTTTTGCTAGTGAAATCCCCCCCATTTAAAGCAAAAAGAGAAAAAGAACGGTTTAAATTATGAAGACTCGTTGGATTTTCAGCTGTCATGTTTATAGAAAGTAGAATATTTCAGGTTCTACGTATGATAGAAACAAAATTGAGAGGTGTCATTTTATTCAGAAAAATCTATATTATATTTTAAGGTAATAAAAAAAATTTTGGACTTTTTTTTCATATTTTGAGTCCTAAACCCACTTAATGGCAATCAAAACAAACCTCACTGGGCATTAAAGTATTCTGAAAGTGCTGACAACCATTGATCTAAGCTGCCTGAAAATTAGGGCGCTCATCTGCATAGTCTTCGTAATTACGAAATTCTAATCCAAATTTAAGCAATTTTCATATTTGTACTAGCAATCAAAACAAAGCCTCAAGGGAGCAGATATTATAAAAATGTTGACACACATTTGTATAAACTTCTCAAAGGTAAGGTACATAGGAAGTTAATTACAGTCGTACTGGGCTATTTTTCTAAATGGTAAATAACACTGATTTTCATTGACTTCGTAACTATAAAATTCTGAACCAAAATCAAACTAAAAATTAGATAAGAATGATTTGCAGACTTTTATTAGCATACAAAGCAAAAACTCATGGAGCAGGCTTTCTAAAATTGTTGACCACCATTAATATAAACTTACTCAAAGGTAAGTAACACTCATTTGCACAGGACTTGGATGATGTTCATACTTGTATTTCAGCATACATAACAAAACTTTATGGAAGCAGTCATTCAAAAAGTATAGACAACCGTTGATTTAAACTGCCTCAAAGGAAAATTGCACTAATTTGCATAGACTTCGAATTCCCAAATCCTCAACCAAAATCCAGCAAAAACATTGGATAAGGAATATTTCTCACATTATTTTACTAGGATTCCAAACATAACATCACAGACGCAGACATTATAGAAGTGCTGGCAACCGTTGATATAAATTGCCTTAAGGTAAACACTCATTTGCATAGACTTCATAATTACAAAATTCTATATGTCAAAATCAAAGGAATTAGACGAGGATGATTTGCAGACTTTTATTACTTATTAGCATACAAAAAACCTCATGGGCACATTCTTCTAAAGATGTTGACAACTGTTCATCTTAAAGCCTCTAAGGTAAATAACATTCATATTCGAATTCCGTAATTAGAAAATTCTAAGTCAAAATAAAGCAAATTAGGTAAGGATGATTTTCAGACCTACTAGCATACGAAACTATACCTCACTGGCACAGACATTATAATCGTCAACCCTTGATCTAAACTGCTTGGCAGGACTCTCGTTTGCATGGAATTTGCTTCATGAAACTCTGAGCCAAACTTATTTAAAAAATATGATATGAAAAATTGGATAAGGACTCATTTAAGAAAACTGAAATGCGACCAAAATAGTGTATTTAATGTACGAAAAATCCCATCCAGATTACACTAACTATAGGTAAATTTTGTGAGTGAGAGCAAAGATTCGTGTCTGACGATTTAATGGGAATGAGTGAAATTCTCTAAGGAAAAGAAAACTTCTTCGGAGCTTACCTTCACAAGGCCAATTCTACGCCGCGATTAGACTTCAGTTAGCCGAAGAACTGGTAACCGAAATACTAGACGATGTTCATTTTTATCAAGGTCAGGCCAGTCCAGGCAGAATGAGGTAACCAGAATTATTGACCTTAAGGTTTTCAAGGATACATTCGTTCTCAATGAATTTTTTTTCGAAGTGCCGCATTTTACCTGGGGGTCTTTCGATTTCCTTTACGCTAACGAAGTGGAGTAATGCACTTTGAAAGGTGAAGATTTTCATTCCAGAGTCTCTCTTCTTGGGTCTGGCAAGTAGCCGCAAACATGATACCCGTATAATTGGGTTAGTGTGTTACTTCCTAGGGTTCATTAAGATGATCATGAGAAGCAAGCAACATGAAATTAGCCCACTCAGCTACGGAATCTTCATTTGTGAAATCGGGTAATTATCTCGATTTCATGAAGAAGGCGAAAGTGGTGTTTAAATGTGTTCCACTGAGAATGGGATAAGACAGGAATTTGGAATTGCCATTTATATATGGAGTAGGAAATAAATGTACCATAGCTCGTCGGCGTGCCTGTAGAATGGAAATGCATGTTTACCATTAATTATTTCTAGGGTTCAATCTCTTCCTCTGTGTGTGGGCCGCAGTAGTTTATTGGATTTACCAATTGCACTAGCAACCTACGGGTTATAGACGATGCAGATTCGATTCCTGTAACTTGGTCTGAGAGTATTTCTCTCTTCTGCGTTAGTAAAATTTTCTTTGTATGTATATCCATTTCCTGACGTTGTCTGTCTTGAGTTTGGCACAGCTTGACCAAATATGGCAATCACTATCCAAACACTATATTTAAAACCCTCTCCAACCAATATTTAAAACTATCTTTAACCACTATATTAAAAATCTTATCTAACAACCAAATTTATCTCTTTTTAGACTAACCTTTATCAATACCTACCGATAGTTAGGACCACTCATAAAAAACTATTGAACCACCGAAAATATTTTATTAAGGTCCATTCTCTTTGTATTGGGTAGGTGCAAATGTTCGTTCCATTTTTGCGCTAGATGGCATTGCATCGCAAAACCAAAGTGTTATATACTTTACACGTATATAGTTTCGATGTTGTTTGAAAAAAGGAATTTCAGCGAGTACTTGAGAGAAAAAATTGTGTCAATTTGTTTTTAAAATTTTTTAAGCATTCAAATTGGCAGAAAATAAGGAGCATTTTTGATATTTTATGTTTTTTTATCAAGCAAGAATGCTTCGCAGACTCAAAGGGAGATATGTGTTGTGTATGGTGAGGGTGCCGAAAGTGATTGAGTAAGTTTCGTCACCTGGATCAGTTCTTTAGCCAGAAGCATAAGAACTTCTATGAACGGAGAGATGGAGAAAGGTCAACAAACAGAAGGGCACATTCTTTTATGAATGTCATTTTTGGTAAATAAAATAATTTTTCGTCAATTTTTGTCAAAAAACGGGACGAACTTTTGCATCTATCCAATACAACTGATCTCATTGGAAATTTAAAAAGTGCACTATCAGACAACTAATTTATGGAGAAATTTACAGTTTAATAGGTAGACTATTTACATGGATTATTTATTGATGCATTCGAATATAGTACTAGGCAAATATTACATCAAAGTGTACATTATCATTACATTAAAAATATCATTACAGTGTAGAGTTGTTCAATGTTTTGACGTAGTACTTATTCGTGGCAAATCTTTCGCTGAAATTCCCGTTTTGTAATGATAATTTAGGTATGCATATTTTCATAAAGGTACGTTTCTCAGCAGTCAGTCAATGCCTAGTTAATTTTATGAAAAGCGCGATGATTGAAAAGTATAGGAGTCTGGGAACATAGCCTCTAACTACAACGTACGCACGTGTTACACAAGATCCTTGACATTCTCTGTTAATTATAATTTTGACCTGCAATAAGATATAATTTTCGTCCTATTGTTTTGTTCCAGAATTAATCTTGTCTCGTATTTAAGAATTCGACGTTTATGCTCTTAACAAGTATAACTGTGAGTTGAAGATATTTGAAATTTTTTGCTGTTTGAAAACCCCTTTTAAAATCCTATTTAGATATGCATACTTTCATAAAGGTCAATGCTTCAGTTTTAAACCGCCAATCAATGCCTAGATTTTTGATAAGAAGCACAAGGATTGAAAAGTGTAGAGTCTGAAAACGCAACCTCTAACTACAACATAGATACCTGTAACAAAAGATCTCTGATATTCTACGTTAGTTATAGTAGCTATGGCCAGCAAAGATGTCAATTTTGACCTATGGTCTCATTCCAGAATGTAAACTGTATAGTTATTGTATTTCAGGACTCGAGAAATAACTATTCTAGAAGAGATGGGAATCTTTCTCTAACAAACCCTTTCTAAAAAAACACTATTTAGAAATACATACTTTCATGAAGGTCAATGAGTTTTTTGGGCCATGGTAGCCCTGTTAGAAGAGCAACGTATTAGCAACCGGAAGGTTGCGAGTTTGAAACTCGGTCCAGCCAAAGAGATATAATTGTATATCTTAATATATATAATTGTGACTGGAAGAGATTGGAAGTCTTTCCCTCAAACATCCTTTTTAAAACGCTATTTTTAAGGCATACTTTCATAAAGATCAATGCCTCAGCTTTTCAACTGTCAGCCTTGCTTTTCTAGGAAAAAGCACTAGGACTGAAAAGTATAGAATTCTCACAGACGTTATTACAACGAAGCCCTGTTAGACAAGATCTTTGATATTCTTGGTTAATTAGATCATTTTTGAACTGTGGTCTTTTTTCTGAACTTACCTTGTCTCGTTGTAGTCTAGGATTCAAGACATTTAAGTTCTCAAGAAATATAATTGTGGCTTGAAGTGATCGGAAATCTTTCGCTAAAATACCCTTTTTAAAACTCTATTTAGAAATACCTACTTTCATAAAGGTCAATGCGTCAGTTTTCAACTGTCAGCCTATCTTTTCGGGGGGGGGGGGGGACAGGACTGAAGGACGACAAAACTTACGTTACTCACGGACGTAATTACAACATACGTCCTGTTATACAAGGTCTTTGATATTCTTTGTTAATTATAACTCTGATCAGATAAGATATCATTTTTGACCTATGAGCGTGTTCCAGAATGTACCCTGCACTGAGATTTGGAGGCCCCTTTTAAGATCCAGGAGATAAGTATAGCTCTGCAAGGGAGGTAAAAAGGGAGGGGTTTTGTGAATGTCGGGCATTTTAGATATTTGAGGCACGTTGAGGGAAACAAGGTATACGATTAACTTCTTCAGTTACGAGGAAGATGATCTTGAACCTGTGGGAAAATACCGGCCAATTACTGTTTAGGCAATGGTCTGATTCAGGAAAGTACGGGTCCCTTTCTGAATCTGTATAAATCATCATTAAAAAAAATTCCACTGCTCAGCTGCCTTATTGACATAACCCATAAAACTTGTGACTCTGTTTTTGTATTTAAGTTTCTCACACAATATAGTTTCATAAGCAAGAATTATTAGATATCCAAAATTTTGTATGAAATTTTGGACCTATGCACATTTTGATTTTACTTTTTTTAGAATGAATTTCTAATGAGATCAAAGAATCGACTATTATATTCCGTTTGGAAGTATGGCCTAACTCTCCAAGTGGCTATGACGAGATATCTCGTCCATCAAGATAATGCCGATTTTTTTTTTGTGATGATGGGATGAAGATCTGATTAGTTTTCTTCTGATGATCACAATCTCGTCCATCAAGATCCAACCAGTTTTGTTAATAATGAAACATGTCGTCACAAGGTTCTTACCGAATTTTTGAAGTTGACTACATAAAGATTTGGTCAATTTTTCTAATGACGAAAGGCCATATAAAGTCAAGTATCAGGAGGGTCTAAAACCACATTTTCCTGGAAAGGCCTTTTGACCACAATCCTAAGGCAAAATTTACCTTTATTCAGAGACCACCAAAAACCACTTGCAGCTTTTTAGCTATATATAGATCACGTATTGTCGATAAACACGCAATCCTCGTGCTCTCAATTCAATTATTTTTCAGTTATTTAAACTGATATTTTCTTTTTGATTTAATATGAGAACTGTGCCCCTTTATTACCTCCTGGATAGATACGATTCAGTTCCACACTATTTGAAGTCAAATTTGGAATTAAAAACAGATATGACACACAGTAAAACCTCCCAGCGCAACCACTCCCTTAAAGACCGCATTTTCTTGGAAAGGCTGTGGTCAAAAAGACCACAGATTTAAGGAAATATTTATCTCTATTTAGAGACCACACAGAGCTTATTCACTATATATACGTATATATAGATCACGTACTATCGATAAACAATTATATTAATTTAAATGCCCTCGCAAGTATCCCCAGGCTCTCAATTCTTTTTCAGTCATTTAAATTGATATTTTCTTTTTGATTTAATATGAGAACTACGCCCCTTTCTACCTCCAGGACAAACGCAATTCAGTCCCCAAGTCATTCCAAGAAGTTCATCAACAAGTGGTTTGAAAGCACGCTAAAGGTGAGAAGAATAATTGACATATCATATGCATCACGAGATTAAGCGCATATGAAACCGCTACTCTTTTTTTACCTTTATTCAAAGTGGCGTCCAAAAACCGCACTTATCCTGGCAAGTTGAGAGGATGTTAGATTTCGTAATTGCCCGTAATAACGGGTCACGAAAAGAAATATGCCTCTTGATTGTTTGGCGAATAGGATGTGAGAAGTTATCACGCTAAACTTTTTTCAAGCCGGTATTGCCTTTTGAACTCTTAATAATTATTGGATTTCTCAGTTCTGAATATTGCCGATCTATTGGTATGGTAATAGTTTGAGCAGCGTTCAAAATATGCCAAAGAGGTCGCTGGGAAGGATATTCTTTGGTCCGATTCCTTTATTTACTAGATGAAATACCCCAAAAATTCAATCAGGTCTTTGTAGAAAATTACATATGGACTGTCGTATTTTGGAGCCAAGACGATGCAATATTTTAAGGCTGTAAGATTCCTTTATTCACCAGTAGAAATACAAGAAGAATTCAATTGAGGATGGACTGGCTTTGTGGGAAATTACATGTGGGCTCGCATATTTAAAAGCTGTAATGTTACAAAATTTACAGTTTTTTCAATCGTTAATTGCGGAATTATTTGAATTCTAATAGCTGAGGTTGAGCTTCAAAGTATTTCAAAGTGGTTGTTGAGAAAGATATTATTTTACCTGATTCCTTTTTTTTCCAGAGGAATACCCAACGAATTCAACCAAGGGTAAACTTTATTTTTGGTCTTTGTGGAAAATTGGACATGGCCTGTTACACTTTGTCCAAGTCACTGGATCATTTGAGGGCTGTTTGAAGATTTACAAAATGTACAATTCTTATATTCGAGAATTGTTGAAATATTGGAATGGAAATAATTGAGGCAGCGTTTAAAGTGTGAGAAAGGTCTCCAGAAAAGATGTTTCTTCATTAGATTCCTTTATCTACCAGAGGTAATACCCGAAGCAATTAAGTGTGGACTGGCTTTATGAAAAATGATACGAGGGCTGACATATTTGAAGGCTGTAAGTAGATTTACAAAATTTACAATTTTTCCAATCGTTTATTGCTGAACTATTCCAATGCTAATAGTTGAAACTGCATCTCAATTGTGAGAAAGGTATAGTTGTCAACAACTATTTGACCCGATTCCTTTATTTCCCAGAGGTAAATACTTAAAATTAAATCAAGAGTGGACTGGCTTTATATGGGAAATAACACACGAGCTGGAATATTTGAGGACTAAGAAGATTTACGAAATTTACAATTTTTCCTTTCCGGAACTGTTGAACTATTTGAATTCTAATAGTTGAGGCAGGGTTTCAAAGTATGCCAAAGTGGTTGTTGGAGCGTGCGATTGCGAAATCGCGATTGATGAGCTAATGTAGTTTTGGTTCTGTGTTAATGGATTGCGCGACATTCTGTTGAAAGCTGCAACTACTTCAACCGAAAATAGAATATAAGGAAGAAAGAAAGCAATAACTGTCAGATGAGTAGCGTCAGTTGAATGGTAGGTGCCATGTAATTGTGATCGTAATTAATGTTTTGTGTTTAAATCCAGTGTTAATTCTATTGTAGATTCTGCATGCACAATTTAAAAATACAGTCCATTTTGAAACTTTAAACGGCATTTGAGTCCTTGAACGGAATAGAAGGCCGAAACATGTTCTACACCGTTAGAATTCTGAAGAATGGTTGATCAAACAACATTGATCAGAAAGCGAGGAACAGTTCGAAGACTACTAACCAAATTAGAATTATACGATATCGAGGACATTACTTCAATGGCCTGTATCGAACTGGAAATGAAATTGAGCGACGTCAAAAAAGCGAGCAAGTTGCTGAAGTATATTCAAGAGGAATTTTCTTAGTACTGGATTATAATGAAATGACAGTGAAAGACGATGAATACCAGATCGACAAAGAAAGATGCTATGGGGAAGAGGTAAGGATCTAAAGTGTTTTAAAGGCATGTAATAATACATTGCAAATCAATTCTAAAAATTCTTGTGAACCTAAAACTACTGTAAGACTTCCTGAAATTCATCTTCCTAGATTTGCGGGTTCTTAAGATGAGTGGTATTCGTTAAAATTTCAATTTGCTTCGTTATTTCTTACAACAAACAATTAACAGATTCTCAGAAACTTTACTACTTGCAATCGCCATTAGTTGATAATGCTAAGCAAGTAAAGACATCTGATTCCATTATGTCATTGTTTAAAGCTTTAGAGAATAGATTTGAAAAAAAAAACTATTATTTACTCATATCTCTGAAATTCTAATTTTGGAAAAATTAACTAGTGAATCGGCAAAAAATCTTAGATACCCAGTAGACAATGTAACGAAACATCTCAGGTCATTAAAATTAATGAGCTTAGATCATTAAGCAAAATTATTTTCGTAAACATAATATTGCAAGAGGTAGATAAGAAAAATAGAAAGCAGTTTGAAATGACTCAAACCTCTACTGAATTAACTAACTGGAATGAGTTTATTGAATTTTTAAATAAACTTTGCCAAATTCTAGAAAATTTGCAGGGCAGTTATTTGTTTCCTCAGACGAATTCTAAAGCGAGAACCTTACTAACTCTAGCACTGCTTCTAATTCGTGCATATTAAGCAAAGGTCATCACGGCATCAAGAAATGCCGATCATTCCTCAATAAGACTGTGAAGCAACGGTACGAGACCGCGTGAAAAAATTGGGTTTATGCCTGAACTGTTTAGGACAATCGAATAAAGTTGCGAGTCGTAAATCACTATTCACCTGTACAATCTGCTAGAAAACACTTCATACGCTGCTTCATTACCCACACAATCCTCAAATGTACAGAGAAGATGCTTCTCGAGCCTCACCAGAAGCAAGAAAATTCTCCAACCCTCCATCTGAAAAGGAAGACGCATCCGGAGGTGAAGATAAAGCATCTTGAGTGATCCCGAACACTTGCGGTTTGTTGGCAAACACTCGGACAGTTCTCCTTTCGACAGCAATTGTTTACATCAAAAACATTCTCGGACAACTGCAACCCTGCCGAGCGCTTCTAGATTCAGGTTCCAAAAACAATTTCCTTACAACAGAGTCTGCGGACTTTTTGAAGCTGAAACGGAAAAACATTTATGCACCTGTTTCTGGATTGAATTGTTCTTCAAGGACCATCAAATCCAAACTTAATACATTGGTATCAAACAAGTGTGAAGACTTTTACAAAACTACTGATTTCTTGGTTGTTCCAAAAATAACAGGCATCACTCCATCACAATATTTTAGGGTCTCGAAGTTCAAATGGCCTAAAGATATTCAACTCGCGGATCCAGATTTCCGCAAGCCTGGTAAAATAGACATACTGCTCGGAGTTGAACTTTTCTACGAATTGTTGAAGGGTAACAGAATTCGTATTGAAGACAATGCTATGGTACTACAGGAAACAGTTTTCGGTTACGTTGTTATTGGTTCCATGGATAACGACCATCGTAGTGTGACACATTGTGGTCTTTTGAGAGATGAAGAAAATCTTTTCCAAACACTCTACAGAGATTTTGGGAAATAGAATCTGTAAAAGATCAGTCTGTAAAGTGTAAAGGAGAAGTGTTTTGTGAAAAACATTTCATTGCAACCCACACCAGGACTGAGTCTGGAAGGTATATGGTTATCATGCCAATCAACGATGGTACCCTGGGTGATTCGAAACAACAAGCTGTAGAACGACTCAATGCACTCTGGAGCATACTCAACAAGGATCCGAATATGAAAATACTCTACAAGGACTTCATAGACGAGTACAAGAACTATGGACACATGAAAGAAGTGTTTGAGCAGATTGAACCGACAGATTAGTATTATTTGCCTTATCATGGGCTCTATCGTCCTGAGAAAAACACCACTAAATTAAGAGTCGTTTTCGATGCGTCAGCCCCAGCAGCGAATGAAAATTATCTCAGTTTTATTTTACTTAATGAAGATATCATTCAAGATGATCTGTTTTCTATCATGATAAGATTCAGAAAACATAACTACGTGTTTATTGCTGATATAAAGAAAATGCATAGGCAAGTGCTAATTAACGCTAATCATAGAGATTTGCTGATGATTCTTTGGAAAGATGATATTAACGATTGTGTCAAGACGTATCAGTGACTCATGGAACTGCAACGCCCCATACTTGGCAACTAGAGCTCTCAAACAACTGGCCTTAGACGAAGCATCAAACTTCCCGATAACTGCTTCAATTGTGCTGAACGATTTCTATGTTGATGACATGCTTTCTGGAGCTGAAGACATAGAATCTACAGGGAAAATACAAGAACAACTCATCAAATTGTTACGAAGAGGTGGCATGGAGCTTCATAAATGACATGCAAATCATCCTAAATTTATTAGAGGTACATTTTTTTTTACCAACGATGAATCTAAGGCTTTAGGACTACTGTTGAAACCACAAGAGGACTCATTTGCATTCCAGCTTTCTTCATATCTTGAGAAGCAATATACCGAGAGGGCAGTGTTGTCGGATATTGTAAAGATATTTGACCCACTTGGTATGATAGATACAACAGTTACTAGTGCCAAAATATTCATGCAAAAACTTTGGCTGCTGCATCTGGATTGGAGTGACACGATATCAGAGAAGGAAAATGCACGATGGAAAATGTATGCCTCTTCCTTCACAAAGTAAACAACATACTCATTAATAGGAAAATATGGATTAGTAATGCCACTTCAGTTGAACACCACGGCTTTTCTGATACCGCAGAACATGCCTACGGGGCTGCGATAAATATGAAATCTACCAGTATGACAGGCGATATTTATATCAGTGTTTCATGCAGCAAATTTAGAGTGACTTCAATTAAGGCAATTTCGATTCCCCGTCTCGAGTTGTTTGCTGCTGTCTTAGTGTCACAGTTGCTTGCTAAAGTGAAAAGGGCACTGAACCTAGAGGTCAATAGGACTTGCCTCTACTCTGATTCTACCATAGCACTGGCCTGGACCAAGACCTCACCTCATCGTTTGAAAACCTTTGTCGCTAATCATGTGACTATCATCCAAGAGTTGAGTGGCGATTGTGAGTGGAACCACGTCAAATCCGATTTGAACCCCGCATACTTGGTATCGCGTGGTCTTCATCCCAAAGACGTTCATAACCACGAACTTTGGTGGAATGGCCCACCTTTTCTGAAGAAACATAAAACTGTAGAAACTGAAATTGTAACTACAATAGAAGATAACGAGTCATATCGTAAGGAATTGAAACAGAGAGGGATTGTAGCTAACAACTGTAAACGACCAATAGAGAAGAAGGTTGGTGCCTTATCAATGAATGAAATAAATGCTGCAGAAGCAATGCTTCTAAAGAATATACAGCCGGAGGTATTTTATTCTGATATTTCGAACATAAGAAAGAATAGCCACCTTCCAGGTTGGAATCTTATCCTCTCTTAATCCAATTTTGGGGATGCTCAGGGCATCTTACGAGTAGGTGGCAGATCAGCTAAATCTGATTTAGCTCAACCAAATTCACCCAATTATTCTTCCACCTAAACATCATTTGACAAAAGTAGTCATGCTACATTACCACAATAAGAATTTTTATATTGGTCTTCAATCTCTATTGTATAGCATTCGCCAGCTCATTTGGCCCATTCATGGCAGATCATTGGCTTGAAAAATCGTTCATGAATCCATAACCTGCTACAAAATGAAGCCTATTTTAGCTCAGACACTAATAGGCTGCCTTTCTCATGAACGGGTAAATCCCAACTACACTTTTAATCACACAGGTATTGATTTTTGTATGATTTTTTTAACCCCTAATGTTGATTGAAATCCGTAGTGAGAGTTTTGTAGCAATTTGTAACCAGAAATACTCGAATTTATTTTGCATGTTCAAAAAATGTTTTTCAAAGAACTTTGCTCTGCGCGTTGTTTGGAACGAAGATTTTTAGAAGCAAAACGCATTTGGGTTTTTTGGTCTGATCTTTTCTTGTTTAGCCGAATATATGTAAATAAAGATAAGATAGCGGAACACAAAAATTGCTTTCATTGTGGCTCTCACTCGATTATTTACAGAGGTTCATTATTATTAAACCTCTATAAATAGTCGTGTGTAACCATAAAGGTTAATTTAGTTTCCAAAAAGACTGGATTAATTGAGACTTTACAGAACTGAACGCCGAGAGAAGGTAACAGGTGTACTTATTTAAAAACAGATGTGGGTGAGAGGAAGGGGTAAATCATAACTAAGCAATCACTGACCTTGACTAAGTATCTAGCTTACGTCGTACAAAGTGGCCTTCAATTAAATTCGATCTCATTTTCCTTTTGAGGAATGAAAAGTGGAAATAATTAATAATTAATAATTAATACTTAATAATTAATAATTATAAGCCACAATGAAAGCAATTTTTGCGTTCCACTATCTTATCTTTATCTACACATAATTGGCTAAACAAGAAAAAGGTCAGGCCTACCAACCTAAATGCGTTTTGCTTCTAAAAATCTTTTTTCCAAACAACGCAGTAAGCAAGGTTAAAAAAAAAAAATTAATTTTTTTTTTTTTGCAGTATTGGGTTAGAATTTGCACTGATGGACCCTCAAGAAATATTAGTTTACAGATTCCTCCCCATCTTCTCATATGACGTGGAAAGGTCTTTCTCCTCTTTGAAGAATGTTTGAATGTGACCAAAAACGAAGTTTCAAGATTGAAAACCTTGAAAAAACTTTTATTATTCAATGAATTTCAATTACTTGGAGAACTTTCAGTGATGTAACTAGGCTAGTTTCCGACCAAGGCAAAAACTCGCGTTGGCACCCCCACCAACCAAACAAACCAAACCCTCCTCGACAACACCTGTTATCGCCACAGCACATTAATTCCACTTTATTTTTTTAAGGGGGTCCGGAACACAAAAATCTTTAAATTTTCGAGAAAAAAAATTTTATACTTAAAAAATTTCTTTGTGTTTTTTTGCTTAAAATGACGTTTGAATCACGTTTCTATCTTAATTAGAACGAGAGATATAATTATTTTTGTGGTTTATTGTTTTGAAAATCTAACACTTAAACAGTTGTCATGGCAACAACATCTGCGACGTTATTTAAGTATACGGAGACCTTTAAACTATATAGAAAAAAGGTAGAACTTGCAAAATTCAAACTAAACTAAAGATTTCAGAGGAAAGGGTTAGATACTCATCTGGATGCTTTTAAAAGGTATTTAAACATTTTATTAACTGTAAATCTGTCTTTAAAACTTTAAATGCCTTTTTTTCCATGATACATTTTTTCAAGATTTTCTGTATTCAAAATGCTATAAGTCAAGAACGGATAAAGTTAAAGGGTTGAAATTTGAAATATATCTTTTTCAAACATTATACTTTAATTTTGATTCAGCAAATCTGAAACAAATATTTACTTTTGAAAAAAAATATAACTTTAAAAAAAATAAATACCTTAAAATGTTTAGACATTTTCAAATATTTTTCATTTTTTATTGAATTAATATTTTTTAAATTGCTGAATCAAAATTAATGTTTATAAATTTGTGAATAATTTACTGCAAGAGTTTTGAAAATTGACCAAGAATATTTTGAGTTTTAGTAATCTAAATCAGTGTTCCCCAACCTCTTTATCGCCGCGGACCGGATCATCGTTTGATAATTTTAACGCGGCCCGCTGAGGGGGGAAGGACGTTGATTGTTTATATTTTAGATTGTTTTGATTTAATAATTTTAATTTAATTGTACTTAAACATGCCTTCAAAATAAAATACAGTTACACCAAAAAATGAATATAAAGTGATTTAACATTTTAACTCACTAGAACGCTAAATCAATGAGAACCCTGAGCTTGTTTCATTGCAACGAGACGGTTTCATCTGGGGGTAATAGGAGACAATGACACCCGAAGTGTGTTGCTTATGTCCAGTTTATTCCGTTGTTTGGTTTTGGTTGCTGTCACTGCAGAAAACCCCGATTCACACAGCTAGGTTGTCGGAAATGGCAATAGGGATTTAAGTGCTGTGGTGGCAATCTCAGGGTATTCCACCATGACTTTAATCCAGAACACCGGCAGAGTTGTTGTCTCGAACGTAGTTTTAAGGCCGCCTTCATTTGCAATCTCCAGCAGTTGATCTTCTTGCACAGACATGCTAGATTCACCTGATTTGTTGACAAATGGGTTGCGGAACCATTCCTTACTAGTTCGTGGGTCTTTTGTGGTTGGGAAGTAGCGATAAAACTCTTTTAAAAGCAAAGACAGGTGATCGTGCACCAACTGGGAGAATAAATGTTTAGGCTCAGTCTCGCCTAAAATCCCCGCTAATGTCTGAAACATGTACAAAATGCCTCTGTTCACGCGCCGTCCCCACAACAGTTTGGCTTTAAATGCAGCTACTTTGTCTGCAACTTGAAAACAGCTGTCACATTTGTCAAAATTGGAAAATAGAGACATACATAATTCAGAAATCATAATTGAAGCTCTAGTAACAGAACAAATTTCAAGTTATGATTTACCGCCTCCTAATTTGTGTGGACATTTCATAGATAAGAACCGCACAAACCCGAGAGAAATACACCACAGTTAAAAAAATGGAAATAATTTAATGTTCCTTGGGCGGCCCGGTACCATTTGATCCACGGACCGGTACCGGTCCGCGGACCGGGGGTTAGGGACCACTGATCTAAATGACCCCTCTTTAAAAAAAAAAAATTTTTAATTTAAAATTTTTGAAAAACTTTTTCAAAATTTTTGTGTAGTGATGTTGCTTATTTGTTAGATGGGTAATCAGTGCAAAAAATTCAAAATTTTAATTTAATTAATAAAAAATTTTTTAATGTGTTCCAGACCCCTTTAATTTAACTCTTAGATGGTAGATTTGAATTCAAAGGTAAATAGATTAATTTGCAGTAATTTCATTTTAGTATAAGATAAAATACTAAATTAATTGCCACCCAAGCGGTATAGTGGATAAAGCACTCAGCTCCCACGCTTTGGGTTCGTGGTTCGATTCCCGACTAGGGCTACTGCACTAGGTCTGGTTGTATGTGATGTCCGAGGAAGAAGTTAGACTCCCGCCCAAGTGGTTCGTCACCAAAAAGTGGATAGCTGCACCCCCTGTGTCTTTACCAGTGATCACTTTGTGTGTTTGCAAAATAAAACCTGTATTTTTCTTCTGTGTCTGTCCTACTTCAGATCACTGGGCATGATCGTGTTTCACAGTTCAGGAGACACACGTCAACAACAACAACAACTAAATTAACTCTAAGATATTTCACATTGACAAATAATCAGACTACAAAACTGACGTCTCAACAAGACACTCTAAAAGCCAACCGAGTTCAGTTTCGTTTGCCGGCGTAAAGTATCAAAGCCAATTGGGATACACGAGCCCGTTATCCTAAACACTCGAGCGTTACGACGTTACAGTCCTTTCTTTACTCATATCAAACTCATGCAACACACATTCTGCATTTTGCTCCTTTTATAGTTTTTGGCTTTTGTAGTCAACTAATACGTTTTTCCTCTTCATTTTTTATCATGCGTAAATATATATAGTAGAAAACTGCTCGACTTGTTAAGCGCCCCTTCCCAATCCGGTGATTGGGCACATGACCCGTCTAGTTACGTCCCTGAGGACAATTGAAGCGCTTTCATTTTAACCTACATTTTTTCAATTATGTAATATTTGCATATTTTTTAATTTGTATATTTGTTGCTTTGTGTATTTCTTACTTATCTTTATCTGCGCTATAAAAATAAGATTGTGCATTAATTGGATGAAAGTGTGGTTCAATTTCACTTTATCCTCCTCACTACCCTTTTTGTAAGAATGAAGGATTTTTATGCAATTTCGCATATTTAATTTTTTTTGGGGGTGGGGATTAGTTTGTATTTTGGGATTTTGTAATGCATATTTCAGGTTACATTTTTGCATATCGATTAGAGCTCTACTAATTACATTTGGATGGGAATCAATTCAGGTCTTCTAATATGATCATGTAAAATTTTAGCACACTCCGATAATTAGTTTCTTTGCTAAATTAAATTTTCCTCGTTAATGCGATTTTAGGGGGCTACCAAAAGTTTATAAAACGTCTGACAAACTTCGGATATTAATTCTCTTATCGCTTGCACTTGCATAGTAAATAATAATTCTCGAATCGCTGAAAAATACGTTTGAATAAGTGTTTAAATTGAAAATTCGGGTAGCAATAACAACAGTTAATCTCGATCTATGAATACCGACTCTATGCGGAGATTATCTCTGAAATTGGCATCAATTGTGGGATTGAATATCTCCGGATATAAAGATAGTAAAGTCAAGAAATTTCACATTAAGGCTTTTTAAAATGATGCAAAATCTTATTATGGCTTCAAAAAACATGGTGTTTCTGCAATTGTTTTGGATTTGAATACAGGACTTTATTCTCTATTAAATGATGCCTCTGAATTTGCTCTAGTATGAATAGTGCCTGAAATAAAGGCGGCGGTTCGTTTTTTATTCCGTAGTTGTACATAAATTTTCTCTAGATAAACAGTGAAACACGAGTCCCACCAAACCTTAAAAACTGATGTTATGTGAAATACATTCATATAAGGTGATATGTTTTCATCCATAAATTATTTTCCTTGAAACCTTATAGCATAGCGTTCTCCCCGACGGATTAAAAAGAAGATAAGTAAACACTAACCTAACATATATACATCACTCATCTATCAATACATGGAAAATACTAACTGGACTCACTGAAGTTAGTCCAGAGGATTAGACCAATCCAATACTTAAATCGCCACGTTGTGTGCAAAAAACATTCAGATAAGGTGATAGGCCAACATCCATAAAGTATTTTTTCTGTAAATATATTAGCAAAATGCCCTTCCCACAAAGGATTGAAAAACGGGTTGGCTAACACTAGGCTAAAAGATATACTTTTTATGCATCAACACTTAGCTGAAAGATAGACTTTATCAATGCACAGTAAATACAAACTGGTCATACAGAAGTTAGTCCATCAAGTTAGACCAATCCAAGCCTTATAATTATGTTACGTGCAAACTACATTCATGTACGGCAATAGGTTTTCATCCTTAAGTATTTTTTCTGAAATTTTTTAACATAGTGCCTTCAACGGGTTAAAAGGTTAACAAACACTAACCTAAATGATATACCTTATTAAAATCCATCAATGCAGGAAAATACATACTGGACATACGGAAGTTAGTCCATCACGTTAGGCCAATCCAATTTCTGCCATTCGTCAAATAAAATCCAGTTTTCTCATCTTAAGAAACGCCTTCACTTCTCGGATAATTGCCCAACTCAGCAAAATTGCAATAGCATTTTTACGAGTGATCGCATTTTTGGAAGAGGATTGGTCATCAGAACCTTAAATGACCCAGAATACTACGAGGAAACTGGTAACACTTCATTGTGCTGGTGCCTCAAAGTTGGGGGAAAAGTGTTAGAACAACAAAAATTGTGATGAAAGTCGCTAAGGGAATGGATCGGTGAAGCAAACAGGCGTTTTCAGTTGGTTTATCGGAAATATTTCAAAAGGTATGAAGCTTTGTTTTCTTATATATATATAATGTTTCTAGTTTTGTTTTCTAAGTTAATATGGAGAGTAAAACTATAAAAAAAAATTAATTTCAGATCTTTTTGTTTGTAATGAAGTAGAGAGTTTTTAAACTTTCCAATTATATATGACTTTTCTTTAAAGAAAGCATTGCTAAAAATATTTTGTAGATGAAACTTTTGAATCTGGAGCCTTTTAAATACCATTTAATGGCTGATTTCTAAAAAGTTACTCTTCTAGTAAGTGGTTTAATCAAAGACTTTTCTTTGTAACTGTTTCAGAAGTATTGTTAAAAATATTTTAAAGATGCAAGAATTCCCAGCTGGAAGCTTTCAAGCCCTGTCTATTTTCTCTAAAGTTACTTTTTGCCCATTTAACCCACCTTTTCAATAAAAGATCTATCAACGGTAAACACTCGACATTTTTATGAAGTAATATCAGGGCTAATTGGTTTAACCACAGCAATTTCTTTGTAGCGGTTCGAAATGTATTATAAAAAATTATTTTAAATTGACAAAATTAATATTCGTATCTAGAAGGTATTTTTACCTCATATTTACTGATGAGTTTTCTAAGCAAAAACTATGTAATAATAATTTTACTAAATTTTAAGTGTTAACAAAGCAAAAGATTTTTAAAGCTCGATTGCAATTTATCAAAATTATTGTTTGATTCAAACACTTTCCTCTGTGTGTTGTTTTGAAATTTATAGGTACAGCAATCTAGATAACCGTTTATGTTTAATAACTTCCGCATTGTTTCAAGAACAAATGAAAACATTTCTTCGGTTTATTCTTCTGTTTTACTGAAATATGTTTACAAAGTGTACGAAATCGTTCATTCTAATTGAACGCTAAACAGAATTATTCACCTCATATATTTGCCAACACTACATCCATGGATAATACTGGTATACATTTGGGATAATCTTTTTATAATGGAATTTATGGTTTAAACTTTGCTTTTAGCGTGCCTATACTTTTGGGGTGAATAGTTTTGTGATGGTAAAGTTCTGCTTGTTGAATTGGATTCAGAATTTTTATCTCCAAATTTCAGCATGGCCATTCATTAAAAAAACTTATTTAGCTTAAAATCATTTTGATGTGATGTGGAAGTCTGGGGAGTGGTGTGACAGCTCAAGCTCTGACCTCGTTATCGTGGCCCAAAATTCCGAGGTGTTGTCCTCGGAAATTATATTCAGTTCATTATTAAGAATTAAAATTCAGCTCATTATTAAAGTGTTTTTATGTATAAGACCTATATAAATTCCATTCAATTCATGATTAAAAATTTAAATTCAAGTATTTTTATCAATTCAACCAACAAAAATTTTATTTAGTTTATTAATAAATCAACATTCAGTTCATTATTCAAGTATATGTAAGTATTCTACCAATGATAATTATATTCCGTTCTTTCTTTAAATTTAAATTTTTATTTATTTATCACACAAAAGTATTTCTATGTATTCGACAGCAAAAATTCTATTAATTTCATTATTAAGAATCGAAATAAAGTTCATTATTCAAGTATTTTTATGAATACGGACGATAAAAATTCTATTCTGTGTTCATTATTAAAAATTAAATTTCAGTTCTTATTCAAGTATTGTGATGTATTCTTCAGATAATTATTCAATTCAGTTCATAATTAAAATTAAAATTTGATCAATTATTCAAGTATTTGTATGTATTTGATCAACAAAAATTTATTCTATTCAGTTCGTTATACAAAAAATTTTTTTTAAGTATTTTTATGCATTAGTTCATTATTAAAGTATGTATTTGTGTTCCTCTCATTACATTCAGTCCATTATTAAAATTTTTAATTCAGTTAAAGTATTTTTATTTATTGGATAGCAAAAATTATATTCAGTTCGTTACAAAAAATTAAAATTCAGTTCATTAATCATGTATTTTATGTATTCGAACGATAAAAATGATTTTAATTCATTATTAGTACTTTTATAAGTAGTGAAACTTCGATGAGAGACTGCTACATTTTTGTATCGTTTTGTATGTCTTCAGATTATATTTGAAATTTAAATGGGTAGAAATTCAAAAGTAGTTATGTTACACATTTTTGGCTTAATCCTATTTTACTAGTATTTTTCTTTATCATACATTACTTCAAGGTGATTGGATAAATCTTTTCATACTCCATTGTAAATGGAAACTACTTTTATATACAAAAATTATAAACGTATAGTGCAGCTCCGGGGGAGATAGATGATCATTAGCGATTCCATCTCTAGAAAGGTATATAAGTTCTCGAGGAGAATTGAGCTTGCATATGCAAATTTGAACTAAATTATATATTTTAAAACTGTTTTGTAGCATGGATTTAACATTGTTGGGTAATAATTCTTAAAATTGGATTTACGTATGCAATTGGTAAGTGTTGTGTAATATAGTAATTTAAATTGTATGAGAATAGAATTGTTTAGCAGAACTTTTCTGTGAGGTTTTAAATGAAAATTTATATTTCGGTATACAAGTGTTAGATTACATGTTAATTTCAACTTTTTAAGTTTTAGTTTACAATTATTTTCAATAAACAAAATACTTATTGTTTAGCAAGATCATTTCTGTCATGTTATACGTAAAAATTATATTTCGGTGTACAAGTGATTCCATAGATATAATCAGTATAAACCTTTGTTATATAACAATTACTTTCAAGTAAATAACATAACAGTAATTATCAAGTACCTATCTTTAAAATGTGAAAAGAATGAGACTGTTTGAACAATAACAGAGCAGTTATGCATTTTATGTCAAAATGCTTCTTCTTCACTGAATATACACAGCAGCTACGCTGCGTGTAAAATTAAGAGAGGAAATCGACTGTCTACTTCATGTTTTATTTTAAAACAAAGGTAGTAATAAATATAAAATATGTAAACATTATGTTATAATATGCAATAAATAATTTTATGATACTTCACGCTTTACTCAAGAAAAGGATTGACAACTTTCAACACCGTCTAAGTCTCCGCTTGCTGTTTCGCTGTTCGTATCGTGAAATACCAAAATGGCACTACTATCCGCTTGTAATGGTACCGGACAGTAAAGTTCAATGGACACTACTGTTGCATTTCGGCTTCTTTCATAGCTCTCAAGAACAGTTCTGTGAATTCCTGGAGTTTTTCCATATTACCGGGATGCGCCATCCACTCCCTTGGCTGTCTCTTCAGATGGGCTGGCCCCAAGTTTTGAAAGTAGCTGTTTTGGTTTTGAACACCTTGGCCTAGAGAAGGACGTCTTACCGGCAGGATAGTCTGGGCAAAATTGTTCAAAAACGAGCTCATGTTGCTGAAAAATTGCAGGAATCCGCTGAAAAGCAGCAGCGGAGCTAACACCACACCTATACCCGCACCTACGGGGGTCAACTGTTTCAGAAGTGGCTGCATTATTGTCGTCAGTGAAGACCCCGTGGATTCATGGGAGCTTGTTTTCTCTGGCTTCTTTGAGCTGCTCTGTTGTGAATGCTGTGCCATTATGTGGTGCATCGATGACGGAAGAGATGAATGTTGCTGATAAATATGCTCCATTGAGTGGCGCTTGGGATACACGCTCTGCTTTGTGTCCGGATTACCCGAAGGTTTCTCAGTCGAAGTGGAGGGCTCTGAAGGCTTCCGACTCACATGCGAGCCCTGGGCTATGGCTAGGGCATGAAGTCGATAGATATCATCCATGGATGAAGAAGATTTCTGGTCCTCTTTCTTCTTCGTTGTTGTTGGTGGAGAGTAATAGGATGAGTGACTGGCTGAAACTCCATGGGATGCCATGCCATGCATCTGGTACAGACGATTCATGATTTCCAACGGGGAAAGCGTCGTCGTCGATGGCTTTTCAGTTTGCTTTTTTGGACTACTAGAAGCAGGCGACGACAAGCCATGCTGTTTCAAAACTACTGCAGGCTCTGATGAGGTTGGTGCGGTCGTCGTTGTTCTTCTGGAAGAGCCTTTTGGACGAGGCGTGTTGCGAGCAGAATTTGGTTTGGAAGTCGTTACACGGGGCAGATTCACTGTGACGGTAGTTGTCGGAGTGGAGGTTTGAGGTCTGGATGTAGATTTTACTGCTTTCCCTCGCCTTAAGATGGAAGATGGCTCAACATTTTTTAAGAAGACACTGATCAGAAGAACGCTCCATATAAAAATCTTAAACCTCAACCTGTAAATAAAGAAATTGGAATGAGAAAAGCACAATTGCGCATCAAATAATAAAGTACATATATCAATTTTATCACAAGGAAACTATCTGGATTTTAACCTTCCGAGTGATTTAGACGAGATATCTTGTCCATCAAGATAAGTTAAAAGTTTTCTAAGACCGAAATACCTCGTCAAGACAACCACCAGTGGAGCTAAGGGAACATAGTAACCTTTGAACAATTATTTTTGATTTTATAACTATAACCAAATGAATGAATGAATATCATAGTGTATCTTATTCCCATAAATTAATATCTTATTCCAATAATATAATTTAAAAGTTCAATAAAAATGTTTCGATGTTTTAAAATTCCTGCTTATACAAATTACAATTTTTTTCAAATACTTTTTCTTTATTTTTCTTGAAGTGCTTTCTACAATTTTGTGCATGAGTTTGCATGTTACATTGTTATTAATATTTTTGCAAATATTTTTGTAAGAAAGTGAAAATTAGTAAAAAACAGCGAGTTGAATTTATCAATAGCGAAATTTTTTTTTCTTCTAAATACTTATACCATGCAGCTCAGGCGTTGGCTCGTTATCCGACCGTGGTTCAAAATTACGAGGCGTTGTCCTTGAATTTTTCCTGTCGGGATTGATCCCCGAATAGTACGTTGTGTTACTCTAACGGACGTTAATTAACTACCTACCGTAACCCCCCTCCCTCCTGCACAAATTCATCATATGCATCACAAAAAGTCCCACAAAATATTCAAAAACTCTATAATAATTGCAAAGCAAGCCTTAGCATTTTAAAGACATTGTAGTCACAAAAGCAGGAAGCTGAGAAAGGGACTTTATAATCCATAAGCTCGTTGGTTTCACATTTTTGACCTTCTATGGGCGATGCAACTACATTACGAAATTTTGTATACATATTTTTAAAGATGTACAATCAATGTAAAACAGTAAAAAATCAATATTATTGATTTTTAGTGTAACGTGTCACCTTGATAAGCGAAATGCACAAACAACTTTTCATTCAAGAAAAATATCTTGAGGACTTTTCTCGTTTGTTTAATCCCTTCTCATTTAGACTCTCACCAAGCGGATATTGAAAGTACTCATGACAAAGTACTCGAATATTGAAGTAATCATCCAAAATACTCGAATACCAAAGTACTCGGATACCAAAGTAAGCGGATTAAAATTTATTCGAATACAGTAGTATTCATCCAAAGACTTCGAAAATCAAAGTAATCGGATACCAAACTAATCAGATATTAATATACTCAAATTCCAAAGTATTAATTCAGTAGTCGAATACATTCGTTTTCATTCAAAGTATTCAAATACTTTGTTACCCGCTTACTTTGATACACATGTACTTTGGTACACGAGTACTTTGGTATTCGAGTACTTTGCATGAATACTTGGGTGTGTATCATAGTTCTTTTATACCCGCTTGGTGAGTGTCTGAATGAAAAGGGATTGGACAAGACGAGGAAAATCATCAAGACATTATTCTTGAACCAAAAAATTGTTTTGAAAAGTTTTTATCAAACCAAAGAATTGCAATACAGTCGTTTTCATCCAAAATATTCGAAAGAGAAAATTAAAAACAAAATAGTATTCATTCAAAGTATTCTAATACCAAAGTACTCGGATACCACAAAAGTAATCAGATATTATAATACTTAAATTCCAAAGTATTCGAAAGCAGTCGTTTCCCATCCAAGGTATTCGAATACAGTAGTATCCAACTTAAGTACTGGAATACATTCGTTTTCATCCAAAATATTCGAATAAAATAATTTTCAATCAATGTATTCCAATGCCAAAGTATTCCAGTACGAAAGTATATATTATAAGCCATCGAATAACAAAGTAAACGGATACCAAAGTACTGGGATACTAAAGAATTTGAATTCCAATTATTCATCCAAAGTATTCGAATATCAAAGTTATCATGCAACTTATTTTTATCAGAAATTCAAAAATTTATAAAAATAAAAAGCCTATATTGCATGTAACTTATTGTTAATATCGACGGCCGTTTTGGAATATGTATTCGAATACTTGAAAGGTACTCGAGTATTCCGTTCAAAAGAGTACCAGATTCTGCCCAACTACTTTTATCACGTCCTTACGGAAATCCTTTCAACATCAACCATAAAGAGATCCTTTTCAAAAAGTGAGAAGATCTCAACTTCATATTACAGAATTATCATTTGCTTTGTGCCCTGTCCGAAATAAAATGCTGCCAACGCTACAAGAACACGAAAAACCTGGAAATATATCAAAAGTCGGTATACAATTGCTTTACACAATTATAAATTAAAAAAAACAACGGTAAACGCGTGCTTTTTGCGTGCATAAAAGAAAAAGAGTGTCTGTAGTGAGAAACAGCGTGTTGTTGAAATCAACTTCGAAAGCGAAATGGTGAATGAAAACGAAAAAGAAACGAGAATAGGGCTATCGTATTGTACACTACCGCCATCTAGTAATAGAAATTGTAGTTTATAAACAACTTTTCAGAATATAATAATTCAAATAGGACTAAAAGTATTAAATGCTCTTGTAATTGTCGTATTAATTGTACAGGTTTAAAAAAGAATATGTGTGTTCATAGCTGCAAGAACATTAGTTAGCAAGTTACTAAAGTTTTTCCATCCAATAACAGGAGTGAAAACAACTTTTATATTAGGTCCTTTTTCTCTGCTTTCTGTTTTTCACGACTAACATAAGTTTAAAATACTAGGACTTAAAAAAAAAATTTAATACCGATTTGAAATTGCAGTTTTTTTTATGATGTATTTGATAGCTTTGTACACGGAATAAAGTTTCAAAAGAATAGTTTAAAGAAATTGATAAATCACAGTCATAACCATAGTGATCATAACTATAGATTCTAGTATCTGTTTTTAAAAAATGTGTGTGTAATAAGATAAATAACAGTAGTACATATGCACAAAATATGGGGAGAAACACTTCAAGGAAAATAAAGAAAGAATTAAAATGCTAAGTATAGGAATTTTAAAATGTTTAAATATATTTTAAAAACTTGCATTATTAAAACACACACATTATTACGTAAAATTAATATTTTTTTTCTTGCAAAGAAAGTTTTATGTAATTGGGATTCAGGGTAATACGACGTTTTGTTGCAATTTTAAAATCAAGAATAATTGTTTAAAGTGCACTGTATCCGCTTAGAAACTCGAAAATACGTAACTTCTAAGGTAAAGATGGAACTAAAAATTATAATTTACTAGCCCGGCGTTGCCAGTGCCCAGTTACTTTTGTGGACTTTTTGGTTTGCTTCGCAAACCAAATAGGAGTTCGTAGCCTATTGGATAACAGCCATAACGGAGTTCCGCGTAATGAGTTGCCCGTGACATTTTTTTTCATGGGAGTCACATTGCCCTTGTGGTGGTTTGTTTCGCAAACCAAAAAAATATAAGAATGTAATTGAAAAATTATTTACTTAAAGAAAATCAAACGTATAAGGTTTCTATCTGGTGTCAAATTTTCCGCAGATTTCAAATCAGTTGAAATTTTTACTCTATCTTTAACGGTCTAGGAGATAGAAAAAATAACTACATAACTAAAGTTAAAATTTTCTTTTTTATCGCCTCCTGGAAAATCGTTCCTCCGCGCAAAATGAAAACGGAAAAAATAAATTTAGAATCTATCATATCTTTATGCCTGTCGCCATTTCAAATAAAACAATAAAAATTAAATTCATTTAAAAATGTTCTAGATTGAATTTTAAAATTCGCCGACCCTAAAATTGCAAAAAATTCAAACTATCTGTGTGTTAAATCCCATTACTGTAAGTGTCATAGATTCGTTAGGAATTTGAGTGCGAGCAATAAACAAACAAACACTTCCTTTATAATATTAGAAATTAATAAATAGATTAATTCAATTTTGACACCACTTTTATAGAGTTAAGTGACCCGAAATTGACTGCATATATAATTTTGAAAATAACCGTTTAACTCTCCAAGTGGTTTCGACGAAATATCTCGTCCATTTCGATCTGACCAACTTTGTTAGTGACCAGATCTCGTCACCTACCTATAGCCGATTTTTTTGTGATGAAGGAATCGAGATCTGGCCAGTTTTTCGTCCAATGTCGAGATATTTCGTCCATCAAGATCTGGTCAGCTCTGCTAATAACGAGATACCTCATCAAGACAACCTCTAGGAGGGTCAAAACCTTATGTTTCCTACAGAGTAGGGATACGACATCGACAACAAAACATCGATGCTCAATATTAAAACTTCGATGTTAATAATATATCGCCCAAAAACCATCGATGTAATTAAACTTTTTTTTCTCCATTTTTTAAAACTGGTTTAGTTACCTCTAACATTAATGTTACCCTGGAGGTGGGAGAGATTTAATTTCTCAGTTACCGTGTTTATTAATTTATAGCTAAGACTTTTTTTAACCGTCGAAACAATGTCAAAAAAATTAATGCGAACAGTTGAGAAATCTTTTGTTTTCAAATTGAATAATACAAAAGAAAATAATATTTACAACAATTTGAAATAGGTACTAATAACTATAAGTATAAGTAGGTAGGTACATAACAATAATTATTGTTAGTCATTATTAATTATTTATCAACTTGTGGGGGGAACATAAACTTATTTTTTATGTCCTGCCGACCAACCGGTATAGTGGTTAAGGTGTTAGCCTCTAGATCGGAAGGTTCCTGGTTCGAATCCGGGTCCGGGCATGGATGTTTGTAAACGTATGGTGTAGAGGCGGCTGGTGCACCTTAAATCTGTCGTGGCCGAAAGTCCTCACGTTGGGTTGGCGTGGAAGTTTGGAGAGTGGGGTGCCAGCTCAGGTGTTTCTTCGTCATCTGACCGTGGTTCAAAATTACGAGGTGTTGTCCTCGGATCTTTCCCTTAAGGGACTGATCCCGGACCGTCGTCAATAGCCCGTTGTGTTGCTCTAGTATGACGTTAACAAAAAATTACCAATTACCAATTATGTCCTGCAAATAAAAAATATTGGGACCTATAATTATTTTATGCCCCAATATTTGTTATTTACAGTTTGTAAAAAAAAGAAGTTTGTTAACTTTCTCCACCCCTTAAGTCGACTCCTTTTTTCACTAACTGTCCCACCAGTTTGGTAATGGTAATGGTATTGGTAATTTTAGTTAACGTCGTACTAGAGCAACACAACGAGCTATTGACGACGGTCCGGGATCAGTCCCTTTAGGGAAAGATCCGAGGACAACACCTCGTAATTTTGAACCACGATCAGATGACGAGGTATGTCAAAAATTATCTTGAGAGCATTGTGCCATGCCGTCTCAATGTCTGGTGTATGTCAATCACCAGTTTGGGGGAAAGCTCTTTCTGACGGGACGGATGTCGCCACCAAGTTTTTTGACAAATACTTAGTTGCACGGTTATTTTTAAAATTTTTACAATGGTACTGTTTTTATTCAAAAATAAAACATCGACAACGGAAAAACATTGACAATGTAAAACATCGGCTCCAATAAATCGATGGTAAATACATCGATGTTTTTTTTGTAAAACAGAGAGTGTAAAGGTTAGATGAATTCACGAAAACTTCGGTCTCAAGCTCACTTTATCAATACCAACGAGTCTGTTTTAACATTTAACATTAAACTAGATTTTAAGCTAGAAGTAAAAGCACTTACTACGCAAGATTTACATCAAGCACACTTCATCAATACCAATAAGTCTATTTTAACATCATGGAAGTAAAAGCTCTTGAGATATCGATCCATCGATTAATCATTCATGGTTTCGTTAAAACTCGAATATACCCGAACCTCGAAAGTTTATTTTTATAATCATAAATGGGTGAAAGACAAAAATAAAATAAAAAACTAGATTGTATCCTTTGTTTTATCGTTGCTCAGTGGGTTTGCCCAGTGAGCTAACAATCTGAGAGTTGAATGCTGCACAGATTCGACTCATTCCTGCGTACATTTAACTCTTCTGTGTCAGTAAAGATTTCCTTGAGTGTGTATGTCCATTTACTTGATGTTGTTTCTTTGAGCTTGGCCCTATATGTGGTCATAAGTCACAATCAAACAACTTTCAATTAATCTTCCTACCTTCTACTGTGGGCCGCGGATTTCCAACCGGAATTTTTCGCGCGCGTTTGAAACTTGATTCAGACAAAGAGAATCGTGTACGTGAGGGCTGGTGACCGTTAAATCTGTCGTGGTCTCAAATGACCTCACGTTGACGTGGTGTGGAAATTTGAAGAGTGGGGTGCCACCTCAGATGTTGATTTGTAGGTTAAGAATCCTACAAAGAGACTGCAATCCTTTATTAAATAACCAATTTGATCCGCGGTAAAAATGTTTTGATGGAAAATCCTCAACTACTAGGCCCTGAATCTCTGTAGTGACCACAAATCTTTCTCATTTAACACTTGACAAATTAGGTACTTGATGTTTCTGTCGACAATTGCGTTAAAAGCGCTCGGTACTTATAGATCGAGATCTCCAAATAAATTTCGCAGTTTGACATTTTCCAGATCATTGTTCGTACAAAATATGATCCTCAACTGAATGGGCAGGTGATTGAATGTCAGATTTTCCGCATAAAAATGTTGCTCAACTTTTAAAGATCAAACTTGATATTTATGAGCCGTTAAGACAATCCAAAAATATTAAAGGTCTTGTTTGGCAAATGTAACTCCGATTGCGTGTTGACATGTTTCGTAAAGATTAATAGAACGAAACGCCTTAGGTCAATGTGTTCGTATTGATATTTCGTATACTTTAGTCAAGCATTAAATGGATTTATTTTTGGCTATTTTAGTAAAATTATTTCGTCGATTTTCCAGAGCTCATTTTATACGTCCGTGATCAAAGCATATGCCGTCTTCTAGCACAAATTCAAACTAATCTATATATATAAAACACTAACGTACGTGGACCCGAATTCGACGTTATTTGTGTATCTTCGAATGGCAACAATCAACGAAATAAAATAACCCAGATAATTTGAATTATTGCTGTTTTTAAATAGCCGAGGTCAATTTCTATGCAAAATAAGGAATTAAATTGTAATATTTATGTTTGAACTGACTTTTTATTTCTTCCTTTGATGTAAAAGTAATTTAAACGTAATTTTGCTACCCAGTATCTGGCCACGTCAGAATTAATGTTTACTTTTTTAATTTGCTTTAGAATTCCGTGTTTGGGTATTTGAGTTGACTGTGAGATGTTGCGGACATATTTGAGGATTCCCAAGTATTATAAATATGTGTTCTTTTAGTTAATAAATCATTATTGTCTTTGTCATAATCGTTGAAAGTCTTTTATCGCATTATTCTATTTCACAATATATTCAGGAAGTCGAAATCCAACACGTTTGAATAGATACGTACGTGTTTTTTTTTTCTCAGAAATTTGCATTTTTTCAAGGATTGGAATTTTATTTTTGTTTGATTATGTGTTCCGGTATATTACCTATTGCAGAAATATTATTTAGGAGTTAGATTTTAATGATATGTCTATTTCCTGCAAAATATCACTAGACATGGGTAAATTTTGTAGCGTTATATGCATATTTCGACCAACTTTCCTTAAATATTTGATCGAATACGCAATGATCTAAAGAATTGTTTCATGAAAATAAATAAAATATGCAAATCAAAACATGTTTAATTACGGTGTGTAAAAAAGTTCGAAAAAAGCACTATCACACATCGCCTAGCGCTAGCCGGCGCAGCCCGGCTAGTAGTTTAGAAATAGGCATAGCAGTTTTTGCTGTGACAGTGAAAAATTCAATAAAATAATCGACGCAGCTAGTTTTGTTTGTGATTGTCCCGATTTCTAATAAAATCTGTTATAAAACCACAGTGGAAATCTCAAATTATCTTGTTTCAAATGGCCTAATTAGCATGATTTAGTATACAAATCTAAACCAAGGGAAGTTCAAAACTGCGAATTGAAAACAAATTAAAATATTATCCTTGAACAGTTTAGGTTGGTTGGGTTTCATAAAGCGAGGGCCATATCAAGCAAGTTGCGCCAAACCCAAGACTGACATCGTCAAGTAACAGACATTCACTATCATTCACTAAGAGAGTTTTAGTGATACGGAAGATAAATCCACCCAGGGAAAGACTGGATCTTTAGGAAATTATTACTTCCATTTTCAGATCACAATGCATCGGTTGGTTTTGTTCATCGTTCTACAGTCAGCTTTTATAAATGACTACTAATTAGACAAAGAAGAATTAAAGGAAGTTCAAAATGGTTAACTTTTCAAAACAATTTTAAAGGTCGTTCTTGAACAGTTTAGGTTGGGTTTCATTAAGCGAGGGCCATATCAAGCAAGTTGCGCCAAACACAAGACTGACAACATCAAGTAATGGACATTCACAAATAAATTTTTACTGATATGGAAGAAAGAAATCCACCCAGGGTAAGATTGAACAGCTTAAAAATTATCGCTTCCATTATCAGATTACAATACATCGGTCGTATGTCGTTTCTACGGTCAGTTTTTACTAAATGGCGACTAATTAGACAAGGAAGACGCAATGCATGTTGATTTTTTTTAAAGACATAAATACAAAATATAATCTCAATATTTTAAGCGATTTCGGGTAGGTAATAAAAGTTATACGTGTTCTAAATTCCTAAAAAATAATAGATTACGATTATGAGAAATCGAGTTTAAAAAGTCATTTTAGTTTTAAAGTAACTTTTCAAAGCTTAACTTTCAAAGTAATTAGTGCCCCAAATACTTTAAATGAGAGTAAAAGAAATGTTTTCTTTTATTCCAGCATTTTAATTTCGGGGGAAAAAAATGAAAAATTAAAATAGAGAGAACTTTAGATATATCTACTCACATTTAAACGAAATCTAATCTTAACTAGTTAGTTGGACAAGAACTTGAGAAATATGACAAGTAAAAGCTGTTCAAATATTTCTATGTGTTGGAAACTATGGATGAAGATACCTTGCTTAAACCTGAGTTTTACAATTCTGAGCAGTTTGATTCTGGCGAAGGCCATTGCTAGTTTACAAATATAATCCGAAGAAAAAGGATAAAAACAGTTGATTAGACATCAGCAAAAATAAAATGAGCGGTTTAGTTAATATAATGAAGAATTTTCAATGATCTTTAACAGTCTTAGACACTTAAAAAGTTATTTTCACACCTGCTGGAACCAAGAAGCTCACTTTAAATATACGTCACTATTCATTCTTCCAACAAAATTTCAACAAAAGGAAACATTTCCCATGATACGTTAAAAATGACGGTATAGGGAAATATATCCAAAAAAAATCACATTTTGCATTAAAAAACCCTATGAAAACGCCCAAATACTCTGAAATAGGCCCTTTAACAGCTTAAAAATCAGTATATCGTGTCGGATTAGAGCAGAAACTCATAAACTGCAATTTTTGGAAGCACGTTTACTGACACAAAATGCTTGTTTTCACGATGATGATAAATATATTGTCTCTTAATCGGAATTATTTTTTTGTCAGTTAATGGCGAGTTTCTGCTCTAAGCCGACAATGTATACTCTATAGCAAAAAAAAAAATCGACGCACCAAGAAGGTAACCAAGACGCACCAGATTGCGATAAAAAATGGTGGATGTGAAAAACATACATAGAAAAACAAACGATTAAAATTTCAGAACAATTGAATGATTTATTTTAGAGTTTGACCTTTACAAAGGGGTGAAGTCAATAAGGCATTGGTCCTCCTCTGGTCTGGATGCAAGCCATCACCCGGCGTGGCATAGACTGAAAAAGTTCCCGGATGGTGTCCTGCGGAATTTCCTGCCAAGTTATCTCCAACTGTCGGGCTAAATGGTCACCATTCCGGGATGGTTGCAATCGCCTTCCCATAACGTCTCAAATGTGCTCTATGGGAGAGAGATCAGGAGACCTAGTTGGCAAGGAAGCGTTGGGAAAGCTTGAAGACAATTCATAGCAACACGTGGTGTGTGCGGCCGGGCATTATCTTGTTGAAAAGTAAGTCCGGGGTGTCGAAAAAGGAACGGTAATACGACCGGTCGTAGAATGTCGTCTACGTACCGCTGTGCTATAAGTGACAGGAATGACTATCACAGGGGTCCGGATATCAAAGGAGATGGCACCCCACACCATAACGCCCTGTTGTGGGCATGTGTGGCGTGCGATAGTAAGGGCAAGATCCCCACACTGCCCTGGACGTCTCCAGACAGGTCTGCGGTTGTCGTCAGGACACTGTTGTAAACGGGACTCTTCACTAAAGACTATATATCCCCAGTCAGCGCCGTTCCAAGTGTATCAAGCCCGGCACCACTGTAATTCTGCACCTGGTGCGTCGATTTTTTTGTTATGGAGTGTATATTTATGAAACACATTCCCAATCACTCGAATAACGTATTATTATTGCAACAAATAAGTTGCAAAATTCTAGCCTTGCGAATCTAACAGCGTTTATCAATTCCAACAAAAATATTTTATATTTTTTCAAGAAAAACTATCCAAAAATATTAGGAAAACTCTCTCATTATAGCTTATAGATTTATGCTTTGTATTAAAAGTTTGAATAGTAAAATTCTGTTAATGTATTTTGTGCATCGAAACAAAACGAGAAGTTATGAATCCTAATTCGAAGCAGCAACGAATCTAAAGTTTATTAATTGCTTCTCCAATGAGGCATTAAGTTTAATTGTAAACAGGATCCGGAGGTTCCAAACCCGTCTCGTTTATTCTCTGAAATTATCAACACGATATCAGCAGAATGTCAAAACCACTCAACATAACAACGTAGTGTGAAGTAGAATAATGAGGCTTATTATCCCAGCTTTTTTTAATAGCAGTTTTTGATGTTTGCTTCTAGTCCTGTTTCTTGCAATAAATTTAGTAACCGCTATATATATATATATATATAACACACGCTGTTTTTCTAAATAGGCTTAGTTAATCTGCAGTCTAGAGTGGAAAGTTTGGAAATTTCCTGCAGCGGTAAATGCTATCAACATTACTTTTAGAAATATTTTAAAATCGCAAATTTATCAATTAAAATAATATTATCGAGCAGAAATAATTAAAAATTCGAAGAAAAATTAGAGGGTTTGCTCAAAGAAAACCACACACACAAAAAAAACTTTTTTATGTTCCAAAACTGAATTATTTTTTTTAGAATATTGTCACGAAGAAATAATTAAAAATGCGAAGAAACGAAAAATTAACGAAAAATTTATTTGGAAGAAATATAGAAACACGGCGAAGTATAACACAAGAGTGGAATATAATGAAAAATAATAATCAACGTCATAAAAAGCTATAAAAATCGTTTAGAGTCTTATTATTTGTCATGGGATGCTTCTATAAAGGTCAACGACGTCCCTATCAGAAACACAAATTTCAATGAAAACAAAGTCATGGGAAAACATCTGCCATCTAAGTCTAATGGTGTTTTAAAACCTGGAACTCTTTTCGATGTCTTTCAATTATTTATCGCCTGCATAATTCAGCAGGTGGCAATATTAAAAGATGGGAAAGGGGCACTAAAAGAAAAACACCCATGAAAATAAATACTTTAATGGATTGTCTGTATATAAAAGCACTAAACACACAATTTAGGAGACGAATTGAAAATAGTGTGTGAATTGAAATCGAAAATAAAATTACTATCTTCCTTAACCACATCAGCATCTTGCGATCTAAAAGAGCTCACCTTTTTTTTTTCTGTAAAAGTAAATGCATCAACATAAGCTTTTTAAATTGCATTTTATCGGCAAATTAGTTTTTTCGTACTGAAAATGCGCAATATATCTTATTATGAAGAGATAATACTATAACATCGAAATATCTGACAGATAAGTACTGATTATTTTAACTGTCCCGAGTTTCTCTTAAAAACATTTATTAGTCCCCAATATCACCCTAATTTTATATTTATCAATATTTCATTTACAACAAACTATGCAAACTACGCACTTCGTATGTACTGAGTGACAATTATTTTAAATGATTATGTTATTGATTACGTTAATTCAAAATTCGTCATTATCACAACGTCTGCTAAACACACATTTGTAAGAAACACGTAAGCTTAAAAGATATCTTCACGTCGTAACACATTGATGACAAAAATATATAGATATAATGAATAGAAAGAACATAACTTCTAAAATATTTTAATAGAATAGAAATACTGAGTCATAGAATCATTCCAAAAAGGCATCAACAAAATTAATTTTATAGAAAATTCAATTAATGATAACTTGTGCATTTTAGTTTAAAACTAGGAATTGATGTTTGAACTTTTCAATATACCGCCATCTTAGGGTCCGGGGAAAAAGGCGAATTTCAAGGATTCAGTAAAATATTTTTACTGAAAATAGTATAAAAATTATGTATTACAATTCTACTCTCTTACAACAAATTATGCATTACATTTCTACTTTCTTATATCAAATTATGCATTACATTTTACTCTTTTATAACAAAAATGCATCACATTTCTACTTTCTTTTTCAAATTTGCATTTATTTCTACTTTCTTGTAACAAATTATGCATTACACTGCTACTTCCTATTAACAAATTATGCATTACTTTTCTACTTATAATAAATTATGTATTACGTGTTTTTTAACCCTCAAAGTAACACAATATTTAAAATAGTGTAGCATTGTTTTACCCCACAGCACACATAATGACTAACCCTAGATGTAGTCTCGACGATATATCTCGTCATCATGATCTAGCCCATTTTATTAATGACGAGATATCTCGTCATCATGCCCTCTTAACTTTTACCGCTAATAATTTTCCTCTAACATCTGTCCCTGTCTTATCTCTTCTCTGCTCTTAACTTTTACCTCTAATCGTTTTCTTCTTGTATGTCGTCTTCGTCTTATCCTTCTCCGCCCCCCACCCCCATCTCTTACCTGATATAATTTTTCTTTACTCTTCAGCCTTTATCTTATCATTTCTTTGTTTACTTAACCTTTTACCTCTTATAATTTTTCTCTCTTTTATCGTTCGTTTCTCATGTCTTCTGTATTCCTTAACTTTTATACAATTAATAGGTACCAAGCCGCTATCAAACCCCAATCTAACCAACCTTTACTTTTACCTCTTATCGTTTTCCTCTCATCTGCCGTTCTTGTCTTATCTTTTCTCTACCCTTAACTTTTAGCTCTTATCATTTTGTTCTCCTCTGTCGTTCTGGTCTTATCTCTTCATTGCCTTTAATTTTTACTTCTTATCATTTACCTCTACTCTGCCCTTGACTTTTATCTCTTATCTTATTTTGCACTCTACGTCTACTTAGATAAGTTTCCTACCCACCTAAGATAATCCTCCATCTCCCTTTTAAGCTTAAAATTTTGAAACGCCTATCTGTGAAATTAAGTGTATAGTGGTTCAAAAAAGTATTCGAACACCTCTTGTTATTCGTGTGTCTCTGGAATCATACAATAAACCCAAGAGTGTCGTTTGACTTGCAATAACGTTTACTCTAAATGAATGCTAACTTTATTTCCATTAGGGTTCATATAAAAATTTTTATTAACTCAAATTTTTTTAGGAAGGATTACCTCTACTATTGACTATAGATTCTAATTTTCTGGATCAAATTACCCAGAATTTCTTTATGAATGTATTTATTTTGGTAAAATTTCTCTATGATGAGTTGGTGAGTGCTTGATATTCATAGCATCTAATGTTAAATGAGTGTTCCAGTATTTTTATGATGCCTCCTAAAAATAATCAGTGTCTGGCTAACTAACAGCTCATCATATATTCACCTGCCTGCAATAACAGCTACTCTTCACACCATCGATTACCACCCTGAAGAATAGCTTTTCATCGAGAAAACAATCGATATAGCAAAAGCTGTGCAAAACGGACACATCGACATAACTCAGAAATGCACACAACAATAATCAGACAGTAAAAGTAACTATTGTTATATTAAAATGCTAAATAACCACAAAGTATGTGCTTCATCTTAGTTTCAAAGCAATATTTTCTAATTATTAATTCATTCCTTTACAATTAAAAAATTAATTAATTTAAAAGTGCATAAATTTTAAGTGAAATTGTTTTATTGATGTCTTAAACCTATTTGTGTAAAATGTTAATTCATTTCCTTCGGTAGTGTTTAATTCAAAAGTGCATTATTTTGACTTGCATTAGGACCTTTCTAAAATGGAATTTTGAATTTATTAATATGAATATGTTTCTATATTCTTGAGATCAACTGACCTTGGATGTACACAATAGATAGGTAAAAAGTCTCACGAGTATAAATGTGACACTGTGATGTGCTTTGAGTGAAATCTCTCCCTCCTAAGTGATACGCCCAACTAAAAAAAAGTATTTTTAGCTTTTCGTTATTTGGCGATTATTTATTATATAATGAAGTAAAATAATTTCGATCAGAACATTTCGTGCGAAATAATTCGTAATGTTTCATTGAAATGACATTTTGCATTAATGAATATAAAACCTAAAAGTCAAGAAACTGAAGAATCATCGAGTACAGATTGAAAAATATACTAAAACACTGCTTGACGTGTATTGTAAAATTCTAAATAATGAGATGATCCCCAAAAATGGTGTTTCTCTTATATTTCGGGATATTATGGTCCTATTTGCTCAAAAATTTACATTTCGCTTAATCTTGATATGAGAAATCTCTAAATGGCATTAAAAATGGAGAAATTTTGGAAATAATTTCTAAATAAATATGCAAAAGAAATGCACTTTTATTTCTAGTAGGTAATATTCCAAATCTAATGATACTCTTTGACTGGAATTTCATGGCCGAGAAGAACAAAGGGTGCTTGGATTCTTTTTTAACCCACTGTATCGAAAAAATGGATATTGCTTTCAGAAATTTTAGAACTAATTACTAAATAAATAAGATGGTTCCTTATGCAAAAGAAATGCACTTTTGTTTCTAGTAGGCATGATTTTAAATCTAATAATATTTGTTTAGCTGGTATTCCAGAGACGGGAAGAACAAAGAGTGTTTGGATTCTTTTTTGACCGACTGTACCGTAAAAATGGGTATTGCTATCAGAAATTTTGGAAATAATTTCTAAATAAATAGGAAGACATTAAAAAAAATGCTTATTTTTGTTCAACTAAGTCAAACTGTAAAATTTGGTCCGATAGAAGTATTGACATACTTTTATTTTTCAATTCAGCACCTGATAATATACACTCTATCCCATATGAAAGACTTGCGGACATTCATTCCAATGTAAACAAAGTTTACTGTTGAACAACTGAGTCAAACTGCAAAATTGGGTCTGATAAAAGCGTTGACATGTTTGCTGTCTTTCAATTCAGCACCTAATAATGTACACTCTATCCTATCCATGGTGGAATAATGCATTTGAAACACTCAGATGGTTAATGTTTACAGTATCCTCTATAATGTTTCAGACTAGCACTCTTTGGAAGCGAAAAATTATTTCATAGGTAAATTTAAGCGTATAATCACAACATTAATCATTTCGAGATAAATTTGGAACGTTCGTGAGTCCCCTGGGCAACTGACCACGTGGCCTTGAGTCAAGGCTGCACCGTGGTCGCAGCTTTGATGCTAGACGATGACCCGTTTCCATCCGATCTTCTTCCTGTATTCTACAAATCGATACAACTAAATTAAAAAGTGTATCAAAGAAGCTATGTCAGTAGAGCTTCGGTCTAGAAATAAAGCATATAACCGGTTTGATTGTTGACGACGACTCGCTTCCAAAATGTGTATTCATCACACGTTTCACAAATTGAAATGCATGAAGATGGCTGCTTTATTAGCTTAATAAACCCCTTGGCATAGCGCTTACGTTGTTTAGGAAGTGAATCAGACGTCTCGAGTTCAAGCCTATATAGCCGATACTGTGTTAAACTCTCGAATGTAAAATTGTGCCGTTTAAGTGTTTGTTACCTTTCTGGTTATTCTATTGGACAAGGTACATCCATTGGCAAATCGGGACGCCGTAGCCCGGTTGGAAGAGTAACAGTTTAGCAACCGAGTTCGAATCTAATCAAAAGACCGTCGTGTACTAGGGGGCCTGATGTGCAGGTTAAAACTGCCGTTTGCTCAAATGTACTTACGTTGGCGTGGTGTGAGAGTTTCGGGAGTTGGGTGCCAGCTCAGGTGTGACCTCGTCATCTGACCGTGGTGCAAAATTACGTGATGTTGTTCTCGGAACTTTCCTTTGTGGAATTGATTCCGGACCGTCGACAATAGCCCGTGGTGTTGCTCCAGTGCGACGTTAATTAGAATTCCTACCTACCTATCTAAAATCATATTTGAAAAACAAGCCAATTGACTTTACGTTCAGAATAAGCACAGAAAACACGTATCACCGGTCAAACAATATTGCGACTTATTTCAAGGTTGATAGAAACCACCTCTAATTTTATAAAAGGTTGGTAGTTTAATTTCCGGGAATCAAAACGGGCTGATATTTCTTAATTTGAAACCACGGCCAGATGATGAGATCAACACCAGAGCTGCCACCCCACTCGCCAAATTTCCATACCACGTAAACGTAACACAGCCCCATACGTTACAAGACTGTCATGGATTGGATCGAGTGTCGAACTCGCAACCACAGGTTAATAATCTTCTGCTTCCAACCGCGCTACCGTATCCTCAACAGTATTAGTCGAGTGTAGCGTTAAAACTGTGTAAACGTCGCTGTGGTGTGCAAAAAGGTCCATAGCCGTGGGTTGAGTAAATCAAATTAAAACCGAAGTGATTACTAGATTACTGAAACTACATATCTGAGAACATAACAACGCTGACAGAAGTTACAAATGAAGCAAAACGAGAGGGATTCCGGAGAAAAGCTTCTAATCTATCCCAGAATTTGCATGTTAATAACCAACGACCACAGAAACCCAAACAAAAGCATTTCCCAGAAACCTGATTTCGAGGATTACAAGGAACTGTGAGAGGTCGTCAAGGTATTATCGATATTTTGAGGTGCAAATCGGGGCAAATGATGAGACCCAACGGGGCATTGATTTCCCAAGGGTAATAATAAAGTACAATCAGAAGACCGTGAAGAAGATGCAAAAAGCGATGAGGTTTTTTCGGTTGGAAATTTATTGCCTCCAAGTAAGTCATTTGCTCTAATGACATATGTTGTCGGCTCTTTCCCCGGTTCTTCACGATTGAGTAATGCTCTACCTGATGTTATCATGATTAGGTTTCCTTCAACATCGATTGACTGATCGATTATAGCTTTATCAAGAAGTTATTGAAAACAACTTGTCGCCTCTTCTCAGACACAACTAAAAAAAGTACATGTCGCAGTACACTTGCTTTGAACTACAGCTTTATTAAAACGTTCTTGAAAACAACTTACCTCACCTTCTCAAACGCGACTCTAAAAAGTAAATTTTGCAGTACATATGAGCAAGTTTTACCTTGGCCATTAAATTTTTTTTTTAATTCTAACGTTATTAGAAATGTGTATTTTTGTGGTAATTTGGTAATTTTTAGTTAACGTCGTACTAGAGCAACACAACGGGCTATTGACGACGGTCCGGGATCAGTCCCTTAAGGGAAAGATCCGTGTATTTTTGTGGATAGGTAGATTTTGTAGAAATACGTAAATGCATAGACACCATCGATTGACTATAGCTTTATCAAGATGTTCTTTAAAACAACTTACCTCACTTTCTCAAACGCGACTCAGGAAAGTAAATTTCGCAATACACTTGAGCATGTATTACTTGTCCATTTGAAATTTTTTGAATTTGTTATAACGTTATAAGAAATGTGCATTTTTGTAGGTACGCAAATTTTTCAGAAATATGTAGGCGTGTAGACAGCATCAATTGATTGACTGATACAGCTAAAAAAAGCAAATTTTGTAGTACATTTGAGCATATTTTACTTGTCTATTTGAAATTGTTTGAATTTGTTAATAAAATTATTAAAAATGTGTATTTTTGTAGAAATATAAAAATGTGTAGACAATATCGAATGTAACTTGACCAAAATGTTTCTGAAACTTAACACAGCTTCTCAAAAGCAACTCAAAAAATTTGTTTGCGGTACATTTGAGCCTGTTTTACTTGTCTATTTGAAAGATTTGAATTCGTTAATAACGTTATTAGAAATGTGAACTTTTGGAGGTAGATTGATTTTGTGGAATGAGAGTAGGTATGTAGATACACACAACATGGATTGATTGATGGATTTATCTTTATCAAAAAGTTTCTGAAAACAACTTGTCGCATTTTCTCCGATCTGACTAAAAAAAGTAAATTTCGCAGTTGATTTCCGCATGTTCTACTTGTCCATTTCAAATTTTTTATTTCGTTAATAACGCGATAGAAATAGAAATGTGTAATTTTTTGTAGATAGGAAGATTTTGTGTGAAGAAATAAGTAGATGTGTTGACACACACAACATCGATTGACTGATTAATTGTAACTTTATCAAAAGGTTCCTGAAAACAATTTTTCGCACCTTCTTGAGAGTAAAGGGTCACTACTCAAAAAAATTAATTTCACGGTATATTTTAGTATGTTTAATTGTTATTTTGAAATAGAGATATGTAATACAAATATGTATTTCTTGTAGGTATGTAGATTTGGTATAAACGCGTAGAAGGGTACACTTGATTGGCCCATCGATTAAATATAACTTGGTAAAAACGTTCCTGAAAACAGACCTAACCCCAAAACTAAATTTCACTGTGTAGGAGGTCTGTCCGGAACTATCCAGCCATTGCTAATATAGAAAACAGTTTGCGCTGCATTGATGTAGTTTGGAGAGTGGTATGCCAAAACCAGATGTTGTTCTCGTCATTTGACCGTGATTCAAAAGTACGAGGCGTTACCTTCGGATCTTTCCCTTCAGGGTTGAACCCGGATCGTGGCCAATAGCCCGCTGTGTTGCTACAGTGCGATGTTAATTAACAACCTACCAACCTGTTGCATTGATGTAACTTGGCAGCGAAGGAGAAGGGACATAAATGTGCGTATTAGGTGGGTCTAAAAGAAATTATGAATTTTTTTTATTGGGTAGAAAAATAGCCTCTTACTTTTAAATAAATGCCAGTATTTCGTAAAAATTTTCTTTAATGTCTTTAGCACTCTACCAAGCGTTAAATAAAATTGCAAGTATACTTCTCACGGTAATTTTTAAAATAACTAAGATACAAGTTATTATTTTATTTTATAACACTTAATGAATGAATTTTAGAATGTGGAAAAGTAGGAAAACAATTTGCCCGAGATTTTAACGTTCTTCGTACCCACAAAGATCGAAATAATTACATCAGACATCGGGGACTTTATTGCTCGACTTCCAGAGATTTTCCCACATGCTGAGCGTTCAAATTACCAAATTGAAGTAAATGTTGCGTCGGGAAACACACACACACACACTTTAGGGTCTAATACCACCATTCCTGTACCAAAAGACCTTTTATAAGTTAATTCTTGAAATAAGTAATACATTTGAACATAAGTCGCCAGCAAAGACTTAAGTTTTGCAAACTTTAAAAATTTAAATTTTAAATTAGCCATTACAAAATTGATTACAAGGCATCAAGTAGAGTGCCGTATTTTTGGCACTCTGCGAAAAACTTCTACCATCAGTTTTATAGACAGTCGAGGATGTTTTAAAAGTACTATTTGTGTTTGTTGAGCGCGTGAATTAAAACTCCAGTATTCAGGCAAATAATCCAGTATTCGTGAAACATCAGAAGTTGAAGCTAGAAATATAGACCGATTAAAAAAGTTTCCATACCGATTTTTTGCTAAAAAATAGTGCTGCAAATGATACGTGAGACAGTCAAATACTTAATTCTTTTAAGATATCCTAAAGTGAAACGTAATACTAACAATGTTTAAAAGTAAAAGCTCTAAAAGACACATCAAAGACCTTGTTTGAGTTAGACCTAGTAGTCGATAAGCACTTTCCGCTACCTATTTGTGTGTGATTAGGACATAAGAAGAATCTGGATGCCAGAGAGAATAACTAAAGCTGAATTCAAATAAGAAGCGCAAGGCGCAAGGCGCAAAGCTAATCAGAGCGTTTTCACCACTTGCGCCGACACCTCTGATTGGTCGACGCGTGTCGCTTTGCACCCCCACCCCACTTTCTATTTGAATTCACTTCACGAAAACATAATTTTTAAAAGTACAAAATAAACTTCGATGCGATCGATTACATCGAACTGATTAATTGGTAAGACTGCAATTTCAAATCACCCCTATTCAGACAAACCTTAAAAATGAAGAACTCGACTGTTCTACAGATTTCTCAGCTACACCCCTTCTCAGTTTCCTCAACACTCTTATCACACAGGTAGTTAAAGGACGCGAAAAGATATGTAGGAAGGTAAATAAATTTGCGTCGCATCGGAACAAAACTATGAGATATTGGTGACGGTATATAGTTTGGTTTGGTTACCGCCCCTCCTATAGGCATACCGTTTGTTTTGGGTTGCATCAACTTCACTATCCTGTCTCTTCCATTTCTTGTAATCTATTGTCTAAATTCCCTTCATTATGCATCTAAGGCCTTCTTTAGTTTTTTTTATAAAAAAATAATAGCTTTCTATATCACAATGTTTGTAATTCACTGGAATTTTTTTTTCTCCAATAGCGTCCCATTGTCTGCACCTGTAGATAATATGATTCACTGTCTCTTCGTCTTCTCCGCATTTACACATATTAGTCTTTGAAAAAAAAAATTATGTTGGTATTCCCTAAGGGGGCTCCTTGCCCCGTCAGCAGTTGATTTATCTCGAATGAACCTTGGAGTCTCCTATTTGAGACTGTTGTATGAGTTATGCACTGTTCTTCCTTTGGTGAAGTTACCCCAACGTAATTGCCACTCTGTTAACTGATCCTCCTTCAGAAGTCCTTTTATGTTCTCTCTGGATCTTTGTCGTTATAACTATATTCGTGCTCTGAATGGCTTCTTATTGGTGACTGACGGTATGTAATCAAACCGGTAGGGAATCCTCATTTTAAGTAGATTCCGTGTCAGCAAAACCTTCCTTGGGTGTTTAAGTTCATTACTTAACAATGTATTGTGTTTGGCTCAGCATGGTTATATACGGCCCTTGAGCAGCAAAATCCAACCATCCTACCTATCTTCTCGAATAGATAGATGCTTGGGTATCTGTAACAAATTGGTCTATTACTTAATGTTCTGGTATGTCTCTGATTCCACTCATCTTTCTGTCTGAGAATATTCCAAAGGTAATGATTCTACCGTATTTGTGACCCCGAGAACCGATTTAGTCGAGAGAACATACTAATTTACATACGTTTTTTTTCTGTGAAGATTGTTTTGTTGCTCCTTAGACAACAGAACTGCCTCAATACAATAGTTTTCGCGATTTACGGTTAATCAAATGACACGCATAATTGATCGCAACCTCGATAACGCTTTGGGGGGGGGTTACGAACATTCATTATTGTGAGTGTAACAATTCATCAATTGTCTCGTAAACTCAGTAATGGATCGTAAAAGAAAATGCTGAACCCACTGGTGGAGATTCAAATGAAAAACTTTCCAAGTATGTATCGCAATGTCAGAAAAAGTTTGTTAATACAACTAACTACTCTTGGAATATTAAAGTAATCTTGTATATTAGTTGCAAGTATATTTGTCTATTTATATATACATTCGCGTTCCCGTAACCGTTCAACGACAAAAGGAATTGGAAGTTCTCCGGTACTAATAGATTAACAAGCATGTGCTATTATCTGCGAATACACTAATGTTATTGCTCTATGACTCCTTAGCCAACCGACTACCTCGATACAATCGTTTTCGCAATATGAAATAACATGCATAATCTATCGCAACCTCAACAACGCTCGGTTTACAAACATCACTATTGTGAACGTAACAATTCATCAGATATCTCGTAAACTCAATAATGGATATCTGATTGCTAAATCCATTGAAAGATTCAAATGAAAATTTGTAAAGTTTGTTTTGCAGTCTCAGAAAAATATTGTTATTAAACCTAATTACTCTTGGATATCAAAGTAATCTTATATATTATAATAGTTGCAAGTGTATTTGTTTTTTTTATACTTGCCACGTTCTGTCTGTATCACTAAAACTGCTCCCGACTCTAAATCTGGATGGTGGCTGTCGCTATAAGAATAGGACTAGCGCATTTTGAGCCGAGGAGATTCAAGGCAATGTCTCTCGTCATTTATTTATTTTTCACAATAAACTTCTTACTATTTGCGGTAGGAAGAGGTACTTTACTAGTATAGATCTTTTCAATGAAAAAATATAAATTAATATATTCCCAAATTGTCATTAACCCTCTGAGCGCCATGAGTTGATTGGTTGATTTGGGTTGTATGGCACAAAGTCCAGTATTGGACAAGCCTGAGCAGCATAAGATTCCTGAGTTGTGTAGCATTGCCTTAACCTCAACACACAGAATGAGTAAGTAATCATATCTATTGATTGAAAGATCCTTGAGTTCTTCAATCGTTATAGAAAGATTCTATTGTCCTTTTTCTTATAATAGAATTCTTTGGAAAGACTTGATTGATCATTTCCTTGGATAGAATCTTTTGGAAGGTTTTATTGGTGCTTTCCTTAGAATGGAGTCCTTTGTAAGGATTCTATTTCTCGTTTCCTCAGAATGAATAAATTTGGAAGTATTCAATTGATCCTTTTTTTATTTTCGTTAGAATAGAATCGTTTTGAAAGATTATATTGATTCTTTTCTTAGAATAGTCTTTTGGAAATATTTAATTGGTCCTTTCCTCCTTGTAATAGAATCGGTTGGAAATATGCTATTTCTCTTTTCCTCAGAGTAAAATAATTTGGAAGTATTCAGTTGGTCCCCCTTTTGTTATAATAAAATCATTTTGAAAGATTCTATTGGTTATTTTCTTATAATATTCTTTAGGAAAGATTCCATTGGTCATTTCCTCCTCACAATAGAATCGGTTGGAAATATTCTATTGATATTTTCCTTAGAATAGAATCCTTTGTACAGATTTCATTGATCAGGTAGGATAAAAGCCTTGATTAAACGAACGATGATAATTACCATTGACTCATCAACTACCATATATCAATTTGGAATTTATTCTTTGCAATATTTATTAACGATGTTCTGGAATCGTATTCTTTTGCCAAGAGACGAAGCGACCAACAGGTCACATCGCACCCCGACAAAAAAAAAGTGACACAGGTCAAAAAATAAAAATTTTGATGTTATGTCATTAAAAAATATGTATGAGGTGCCTCAGCATGTTATATTACTATTCTATAGAATATAACAGAAGTTACCACCATAAATACTTACCTATAATTTAAAAAAGAAGCTTATACTATTGTTCAGCCTTATGTTCAGCCTCCATGTATGTGACGCGCTAATCCGCCAGACGGCGATACTTTTGTTTACTTCTTCTCGGCGCTTCATGCGCATTATAGTTCCTGTTCCTGTATTGTCAACAAGCAGGACGCAAGCGCGTCTTCATTTATTCTTTTGTTATTAAATCTTGTTTTCTGTTTGTCATCACGGCGTCAGCCTGGGTTCCTTTCCCAACGACAGAAACAACTATTTTAATATAAGCTTTATAGTATCCTTTAAGTTGATGTTTCTCAAATTCTGCAATTTTGAGTTGCGTCACTTTTCTTTCCGGGGTGCGATCTTTCATACCGGAACAATCATGGTCAAACAGGGAGTTATGGCAAGCCTATGTATCTGGCATGTTTTCAGAGGGATGAAAACTAAAAGATTATTAAACTTTTGATTAATTCCGTGAGGGGATTTTCAGTGTAAACAAACGAGGCGATCTGCGAAGATTTATACTACTTCTGAGCAAATGTTCACGCATGATACATAACATGGGTACCTTAAAATGCAGTTTATCGCCGTTATAGCAGCGTTTGGCGTTTAATCTAATTGGTTTTGACTCATCAATATATCAATTCCGAGTTCATTATGGAATTTGTTTTGGCGAAGTACTGAAATCGTATTCATTGCGTCATGAATACGTATAAAACACGTATCATCACGTAAAGACTACCACCAACTATATTTCGGTTAGCAAAAGCTACCCGTAGACCAAGCACGTAGTTAAGGTGAGGGTTCAACGGGTTAAACCCCTCCCATTATACATGCTAATATAATGGCCAAAGTTAAGAAAGTCAAGTAAAAAAATTAAAAATCAAATTGCTGTAAAAATAACAAAAAATAAATTGAAAAAATGATAAATTTTGTATTTCCGGAACCTTGAAAGTAGAGTATGATTTATGGAAAAGGAAGTGGGGGATAAAATCTGCTGTGGGTGTTTTGGAGGCTTACGACGTATGCAATGAGTTTTTCTTCCCTAGTGTTAAGAATTTACTTAAAATTTAGAGCTGTGATCCCAGTAACAACTGCAACACCCAAACGGACTTTTTCATCTTTCAAAATAAGAATCAAGACATGCCTAAGGAATAGAACCGGCCAGCTGAGACAGACGGGCTTAGCTGTGATGGTAGCTCTCACAGTGACATCGATATTTGAGACGTTCAGAATTAGAGTGGATCAAGTCCATTTTATAATATTTTGAGAAACATCGAGATAAAGTTTTTTCTTGTGTGCAATAAAATCTATCCAAAGAATTCTATTCTTAGGAAAGAGACATTATAATATTTCCAAAGATTTAAAGAATCAATTAATTCTTTCAATTAATAGGTGTAGTTATTTTGTTGAGAGTCAAAAACAATACTACACTACTTAGAAATCTCCTGACGTTCAAATGGTAAAATTTATTTTTCTCAATTTTTTTTCACTTTAACTGGTGTTTTAAAACTTTAACTCTTATTTTAAAGGATATCAACATTCCTGAATTATTTAAGTTATCTTGCTGGTAGTCCTGAAAAATAGCAGAGCCAAAATCTTGTCTCAGATCAGCTGTCTTCTAATATTTTGCACCTGTGTTTGAAATACTGTTATGAACATCATATTGCAAAAAAGACCATTTTATGGAGAGGTCAAACACCTGCTTGAAATGTCCTCTACTTTTTTCCCACGTGTTTTAATGTTAGGGTGATTTTTTTTCAAAATTATATCGCCATATTCTTCAAATTGCTGTTGGAAACCAGGCGGTGTATGTAAAGGTTGTGATTTCCTTTTGACCTTTCGGGAAGTAGCTCCCTGGAGAGAGCTTCTCAGCAGTGGGGCCATATTTAAATCTCTAATTGCAATTCTGTCGTTTATTTAAGCTTCCTCCTTCCTCGTTTCCCCCTATTTAATGTGCCTATCACCCCTCTATTATTACTCCAGTTACTTGAAAGGTTAGCAGAGCAGAAGTCGGTTTTGTTCAATGGAGGTCGTGAACTTACAAGGAAAAGACACTAGTCTAAATATAGGAAGAGTTTCAAGATGAATGTGTTCACTTAGTTTCTTTTTCACGTAATATTTAGTCTATTATGGACTTATTATTTAACCCCCTTAGCGTCGCGAGATTAGCGAGTAAAGAAAATTTACTTTTCTCTACTACTATAATAGGAAGTGTTTGTGTGTGTGTGTGAACTGTCCTGACGAATCTATGGCACTTACAATAATGAGATTTGGCACACAGGTAGTCCGAATTTTTTGTAATTTTTCTATCGCGCGCGAATATTAAAATTTAATCTAGAACATTTAAAAATTAATTTATTGGAATTTAATTATTATTGTTTTCCTTAGAATGGTAACAGCATAAAGAGATGACATATTCTAAATTTATTCTTTCCGTTTGATTTTCCGAGGAACGATTTCAGTGGACGAACAAAACAATAAAAGAATATTTCCAAATGGTTCTATTCTAAAGAAAGTACCAATATAATATTTCAGATAATATAATATTCGAACAGGAACATCACAAGAACGGACCAATATAATACTTCCAGAAGGTTTTATTATAAGGAAAGAACCAGTAGAGTATTTTTAAAGAATTATATTCTATAGAAAGCATTAACGAAATTTTTCCAAATAATTTTATTATGAGAAAGAGAACAGCCTTCCAAATGGTTTCTATACTAAGAAAAGCCCATTAGGCTCCAACAATACACCGAAAGAATTCTATTCCTATGAGAGTTGCAATAAAAACTTGTCAAAGAATTCCATTCCTATTTAAGGATCAATACAATATTCCCAAAAGACTTTATTCCAAGGGAAAAGGCCAAAAATATTTTCCTAAACATTGAAAGAATCCATGGGTTTTTTCAACCAATGGATGTGAATATGAAGTGTGTTGTGGGGGAAAATCCTTTCCCCGCGACGCTCTGAGGGTTAAAGAGCAGATCCTCCCTGGACAGCCCCAAATAAACAAGATGTCCAGTGGAGACCTACTCTATATTGCATATCCGTGTCAAATGTCCACTGATAAATCTAGAGATAGTCGTCTGCTGACCTCTATCGCCCTCGAATTTGAGGGCACCACAGGGATGTTTTTCTGATGCTAGTTACGGGTGATAGGAATTATCTAGATGGTGTTCTGATGTTTCTAATCAGCTAAAATTTCGAAAAAGAGAAGTATTCAATTGCCTCTTAAAATATGTGAGCTGTATGTCAATTTTTGAGGAGAAATCTTTTAATGTGGAAACATATTAAATTCATACTGTAGATATGTTGACTCTACGTAGGTAGGTAAAGTAATTTTGGTTAACGTCGTTCCAGAGTAACACAATGGGCTATTGACGACGGTCCTTGATCAGTCCCCTAAGGCAGTGCTCCCCAACCTTTTTATCGCCGCGGACCGGATCATCGTTTGATAATTTTAACGCGGCCCGCTGAGGGGGGAAGGACGTTGATTGTTTATATTTTAGATTGTTTTGATTTAATAATTTTAATTTAATTGTACTTAAACATGCCTTCAAAATAAAATACAGTTACACCAAAAAATGAATATAAAGTGATTTAACATTTTAACTCACTAGAACGCTAAATCAATGAGAACCCTGAGCTTGTTTCATTGCAACGAGACGGTTTCATCTGGGGGTAATAGGAGACAATGACACCCGAAGCGTGTTGCTTATGTCCAGTTTATTCCGTTGTTTGGTTTTGGTTGCTGTCACTGCAGAAAACCCCGATTCACACAGATAGGTTGTCGGAAATGGCAATAGGGATTTAAGTGCTGTGGTGGCAATCTCAGGGTATTCCGCCATGACTTTAATCCAGAATACCGGCAGAGTTGTCTCGAACGTAGTTTTAAGGCCGCCTTCATTTGCAATCTCCAGCAGTTGATCTTCTTGCACAGACATGCTAGATTCACCTGATTTGTTGACAAATGGGTTGCGGAACCATTCCTTACTAGTTCGTGGGTCTTTTGTGGTTGGGAAGTAGCGATAAAACTTTTTTTAAAGCAAAGACAGGTGATCGTGCACCAACTGGGAGAATAAATGTTTAGGCTCAGTCTCGCCTAAAATCCCCGCTAATGTCTGAAACATGTCCAAAATGCCTCTGTTCACGCGCCGTCCCCACAACAGTTTGGCTTTAAATGCAGCTACTTTGTCTGCAACTTGAAAACAGCTGTCACATTTGTCAAAATTGGAAAATAGAGACATACAGAATTCAGAAATCATAATTGAAGCTCTAGTAACAGAACAAATTTCAAGTTATGATTTACCGCCTCCTAATTTGTGTGGACATTTCATAGATAAGAACCGCACAAACCCGAGAGAAATACACCACAGTAAATAAAATGGAAATAATTTGATTTCCTTGAGCGGCCCGGTACCATTTGATCCACGGACCGGTACCGGTCCGCGGACCGGGGGTTGGGGACCACTGCCCTAAGGGAAAGATTCGAGGACAACATCACGTAATTTTGAACCGCTGTCAGATGAAGAGGCAACACCTGAGCTGCTCAACATAGGTAGGTATTTAAATTAATGGAACAACACAAAGGGCTATTGACTACGGCTCGGTATCAGTACGAAAGGGTGGACTAATCATATGGGGAATCCAGTGGACACTTGAAGCTACGACATACTTAACGCGCACCAGTCTCCACGTACACGAAGGTTTTTGGTTCGATTGAGTTTTGAACTCGCAACTTTCCTGTTTCTAATCCTCGACTCTACCGACTCCTCGGCTCATGCACAAGGACATTGACAACATACACAAGGACATTGACAGCATACACAATGAAAGTCTTACTGATACAGGAAAGTATTACGCCCAGAGTAAGATACAGGAATCGAAAATGTGCCGCCTACAACTCACAAGTGACTAGCTGTAGAAAACCTACTGAGGCCATAGGATATATAAAAGTTGAGTGAGTAATGGTAATATTTTTAGGTGTCCAGTATCATGTGATCAAAACAAGTAGTAACGTGACACTTAGACTACTTTCGTCTGCTGTGTGGAACCTAACATTCACCATATGATTAGTCTATTGATTGATCATCTCATAGTAGTAGACCTTGGTGGTTTCACCAATTTTTTCGCCACTCTATTGAAATGCACATTTACATACCTACCCTATAATAAGATATTATACCGCCAAACGAGGTTATAAGAATTTAAATCGGCCAACCAAGTCCATTTTTCAAAGAGCAATCACATGTAGTAGTCGACATGTTAGTCACACTTTTCAAAAATTCTCTCAATAGCAATGTTTAGTCTTATATTTCACGTCTATGACTGAGGCACGATGGTCTATGTGGGTATAAAAAAGTTGTAATTGGAAATGATGATGTTGATAAATACTTCACTTCCACTGCAATAATTTCGCGCGCCCACAGTTTGGAAATTACTGAATAGACAGCAAGTTGTTATAATATCAAATTCAAAATATAAGACAACATATGTATGTAGTTACAACTCACTTAGAATGAATAAAAACAAAATATTTCACAGCACGTTGATTTATACGAATACTGACGTATTCAGCGTTGTTTCATTATTTTCATCCTTTATGAAATCAAATAAAAATGCACAGAATTATTTTATAGGTATTAAAATAAAATAACTAAGCATTAAAAAATAAATGCGTTGTTAGATGAATTAATATATTAAATTAATCATTCGCAAAGGAATATGGAACGAACAGAAATGAGAAAATTTAAAATTCTAATCAAGTCCAGATTTTCATCATCGGGCATAAATTCTGTATTTCCAACCTTGAGCCCTCACCGAAATAAGAAACTGAAATCATAATTACGACCTGATCTTCATTTGGTATAAAATTTTTATTTCTAAGCGTTGGGCCCTCATTAAAATTAGAAGCTTTAAAGAACTAAATGAAGTCCAGATCTTTGTTCGTCATAAAAGCTGTATTTTTAGCTTTGGGCCCTCACTAAAATTAGATACTTTAAAGTACTAAATAAAGTTCATATCTTCTTTTGACATAAAAGTTGTATTTTTAACCTTGTTCCTCACTGAAATGAAATGCTAGCTAAGCTTTACATACTAATATGATCTGAAATGGACCATTCACAATTTAGAAGCGAGGAAAGTGCAATTATAAAAATGGTACTTGAGAAGGTATACAATACATAAACGTGAAAGGATATGTGTGCTGCGTTGGAAATTGAATTGGATTATGGGTCACGGAAGTCAACATCAACTCGTACTTAAAGGCTAGATTACAATGAAAACGTATCATGGAATTTAAAAACCGGTTTCAAAGAATAGAGAAAGACATTGTTCTTATAATAATGGTAAGTGAATTTGCTATTCCATGAACTGTAACATCTGATATTTTAGTAAAGTGGCCAATTACTGCTCATAAAATTTAATCCTTTCTTACCGTTATGTGAGATGTGAGAATAAATATTTCCGTACTTTTATTCCATTTTCTAGTAACTTAAATGCATACGTCATTAGTGTTAGTTTTAGTGTCAGTTAGTCTTAGTTTAGTGTTAATTAGATTTCTCTCAGGTTAGTTTCTTCCATGTGAGTATTTCTCTCTAGTATGCTAGTCTCTTGTATAAGTGTGTGTGTCCAATTCTTGAAGTTGTCTGTTTTCTGCATGTCTCAACATGGTCAACTTAGCCTTGTGCTATAAAGAGTTAATCACACACTTCTTTCCTCATTAGTAATCAAATTTCAATGCACCTGTCTATTTAAGTCTATTATTTTGGTAATTTAAATTCACACGTCGCTAATTTTATTCCATTTTTTGTTAAATTAAAAGCAATATTTGAATGCGTACGTTACTAATTTTAGACCATTTTTTGGTGAACTTAAAAGAATATATGAATGCATATAATAACATTTTATCTTCGTTTGGTCATTTAAAATCAATTGTCTAGTTGCTACTTTTAGTTCATTTTTTAATAACTAAAAAATATATATTGGAGTGTATTTTAATCTATTTTCTGGTAATTAAAAACAATATTTGAATGTATACAATAGTTTTAGTCCACTTTTAGTCATTCAATATTTGAGTACCGTTTTAGTCCATTTTCTGGTAATTTAAATACAATATTGTCTCTTGTTCCCCAAAAACAATATTTGAATGCATACGATAGTTTTAGTCCATTTTCTAACAATTCTAAAACCAATATTTGAGTGCATTTTTAATCCATTTTCCAATAATTCTAAAACCAATATTTAAGTGCATTTTTAATCCATTTTCCAATAATTCTAAAAACAATATTTAAGTGCATTTTTAATCCATTTTCCAATAATTCTAAAACCAATATTTAAGTGCATTTTTAATCCATTTTACACTAATTCTAAAACCAATATTTGAGTACATTTTTAATCCATTTTCACACAAATTATTAAGAGACAACATAAACGTATATTTAGTCCATAGAATCAAAAACCACTGTAGTTAAAAGGCTCCCCACAAGCGCTGAAACTCGTCTGAACTCGAGCCATATTTCACACGTCGGCTCCGTCTAGTTTACGGCTCAAACCATTTAGCATCGAAACTGAATGACAACAGGAAGCAGAAAACCTGGATTATGCACACTGCGCTTAACTTTCCGATTCGGCGTATCATCTGCTTAGACATTCAAGGCGAGCTTTTGTTCAGTAAGTAATCGTGTTAGAGTGATAGGACAGGAGAAGTTTTTTCGGTTGAAGGAGCACTCTTCCGAAAGATGTGAACCGGAACGCAAAAGTAAGTTTAAGTTTACCAGGAGAAAGGATCAGATGAATAGCCCTAAGGTGAATGCGTCCGGTAAAACTAAACCAAAACAAGTAATCAAGGCAAGGTCAGCGTCTTGAAAGGGATAATCCAAAACAAATCAAAAACGCTGTATAGTGCAGGTGGGTTATGTGAGATGCATTGTTTTACCAAAAAGTAGCATTTAGATTTTATTGAGCGATGATGGGCGTTTTACATTAACACCTTTACAGACACTCATAGATAGAAGAAATAATTTCGGATGGCCTAGTCTTCTCTCTCGCCGGATATTTTACTAGTGTGATTAACATATCTACGCATTCGTATGGTTAACTCATATATGCATCCATACGATTAACGTATCTACGTATTCGAATGATTAACGTATCAGTGTATTTTTTTGATTAACGTATCTACGTATTCGTATGGTTAACATATCTACGTATTCGTATGGTTAACATATCTACGCAGTCTAATGATTAACGTATTTACGTACTCATGTGATTGACATATCTACGTATTCGTATGGTTAACATATCTACGTATTCGTATGGTTAACATATCTACGCAGTCTAATGATTAACGTATTTACGTACTCATGTGATTGACATATCTACGTATTCGTATGGTTAATCTATTGGCCAAAATTATAGCTAATTTTTAGACCGGTCTATTTAAAATTCCAGATCTGCCCATTAAATGTACCACTTATTTTATATTTCTGTCTATCACGGTTTCAAAAGTTATGTCATTTCAAAGTTAGTTAGTCCTTTCTGAAACACCCTGTATCTACATATGTTTACTCTCCTGAAACTAAACCAAATCTAAGAGATATATGTTCCTGAGAAATATTCAAAATTAAAAAACTAATCATTCAAATATTTTAGCAAAGAGATAATCATATAGCTAAATTTTAAATTAATGAAATGCAATGAGTTTTTAAAAAAACCTTGAGATCTTATAATTTTAAATTGAAATAAAATATCACCTCAAAAATAAAACAATTTTATTACTTGATATTATATTATTTTAACCTGCTTAAAACGTGCTACCAATTTTCTGATTGTAGATAATTACAACTATCACATTTGTGTACAGCCATGTTTTTTCCTGTGATTATAATTCAATACAGCTATATAGTGTTTATGCCCAAAATGGTGTTTCTCAATTAAAAACGATCTCTATTCGATGCGAAATTTTTAAAACAGGTTGCATATTGTTTTCTGAATCTGTGTCACTTTCATTTTAAGATAAATTTATGTTACTATTTCTCACGTTTGATTTTCAATATTTATTACAAACACTTTTATCAACAAATTTACTGAGGGTATGTCACTCAAAATGGTGCAAATGTTTCAAGAAAAAAACTTGTAATGAAAGAATTTCTTCTAAGTACTTCCATTTCAACTAACTTTACTGATTCAAACAAAAATTTAAACGCGAGAAAATCTGGGATATGTACTTCCATTTAAGTAAACGCCTGTGTTTAAAATAAAACTTGTTACCAAAACTTGTCACAAGAACTTTCGTTTCTGTTTCAAACAAACTTGTAAGTTGAACAAATATTTTAAACGCACCCCCACACTTTCATTTAAATTAATGCCTCTTCAAACAATCCTTGTAACATAAACTTATCATGTACTTTCAAATTAATTCACAACTCTGCATTTGAAACAAAACTTGTAGCGTAAACAAATTTGAGGTAAGTATTTTCATTTAAATTTAACTTCTCTGTTTCAAACAAATCTGTAACAAACAAATTTACTATAAGCATTCCATTTAAGTTAATATTATTGTGTGTTTCAAACAAAAATTGTAACTCGAACAAATTAGTGATTAAGCATTGTACTTCAATTTAAATTAATGTATCTGTTTCAAATAAAACTTGTAACATGAACAAATTTGCTACGAGTAAATCTATTTTAATTAACGTTCTATTTGAAGCAAAATTTGTAGTGTAACAAATTTGAGGTTAGTACTTTATTTAAATTAACTACTCTGTTCCAAGCAAAACTTGTGTTATAAAGAATTTTGTTCTCATTTTTATTTTAAATAACTTTTTGTTTCAATTAAAACTTGGAACATAAATTTATAAATGTACTTCCATTTTAACTAAACACACTGTTTCAAGCAAAATTTCCCATATAAACAAATTCATCATCAATATTTTGATCTCCGAATTCCGCCTTTCCATAAAAAGCAAACCTTATAACATAACCAAATTTACTTTTCAAAACGGTTTTGCATACAAACTTTTCTCGAAATCACACTTCATTAACCTTGCCATAACAGAAAATTAATAAAGAGCACTTAAGTGTACTTGCAGTTTAAACTGTTTCAAGCAAAACTTACAAAAACAAATGCATCTGAAATGTTTTGAATTCCGGAATCCGCCTTTCCACAAGCAAACCTCATAACATATCCAAATTAACTTTTCCAAACGTTTTTGTATACAAACTTTTCTTAAAATTACACTTCCTTAACATTGCCCTAACACAAGCGTATACAGAGCACTCAAGTGTACTTACAGTTATAATAATCTGTTTTTCAAGCAAAAAAAGATCTTGTAACATAAACAAATTCATCAACAATATTTTGAAACCCGAATACCGTTTTTCCACAAAAGAAAACCTTATAACATAACCAAATTTACTTTTCAGTTTTTGCATACAACTTTTCTCGAAATTACACTTCGTTAACCTTGCCCTAACGGAAGCCTATAAAGAGCACTTAAGTGTACTTACAGTTATAATCCGGTTTCGCACGCTTAAACATCATAAGCATTCGAAACTTATCGCCGTATGCCAGAGGGGAACATTTCAAACACGTGCTTTGAAAGTTCAAGGGCTAAAGCAATGAAAATAACTTATTCGTAAACTTCTAGAAAAATTCTTGTGCTCCTGTAACTTACATTCTTTGATGCTACACCGCCACTTCCGCACATTAAAATTCTCTACGTAAAGAGTTTTGGGGGAAAAAAACGTTATAAAGAATTCAGACTAATCTACATTAACGCCTTATACTCTCTCTTGTATGCATTTACAGCTTGTACTCTCTTATATAGATTTACGACTGAATACTCTTGTATATATTTAGAGCCTATACTACTTTATATAGACTCTCTTATAAAAACATTTGCAGCCTTATACTCTCTTACGTGCATTTACGGATTTTCTGTCTTGTATACATTTAAAGCTTATACTATTTTATATACATTTTATCGTCATATGGCCATAATTCAAAATTATGAGGTGCTGTCCTCGTCTTTCCCTTCTAGATTGATTCCGGACCATCTCCAATAGCCCGTTGTGCTGTTCCAGTGCGACGTGAATTCACTTATCTTTTTCATTCAAAGCTTATATTCTCTTTTTATATTTACATCTTTTACTCTCTAACATACATTTACGGCCTTATACTCTCTTGTATATGTTTACAGCATATACTATTTTATATCCATTTAAAGTCACTTATTTTCTCTTATATACATTTAAAGCTACATTTGACAATATCTTACATTTTCCATATTTTAAACGTAGGAATTTTAAAATGACATGCTTATGATCGTAAAGGTTCAATTACCTTTCTCGTCAAAGTATACCTTCTATTATAACATATACAGTATTACCGTACGCAGTAATAACATTAGTACCAACTATAGTAGGTACTAGTAAAACATGGATTTAGTTTCTTTATAACTTAGCGTATTTTACGCATTACTCTGCAACCCATCGTACTTTAAACATACAGCAATAAAGACATTGAAAGAATAAAAACAATAAAAAATTGTTCTTAACATTAAATATTTATAAAAATATTAATGAATAATAAAAGTGTATATAATATTCTTATTAAAGTTTAATTACTAATGTGTATTGAAAAGTTAATCATTGATTTAAATTTTGATTATTGTGATTGCATGAATATCTTTTCACACTCTGAATACAATTATTTGTCCACAAACTAGTTAGTAGTTACAGCATGATTATGAAAGATGCCTTAAATGCTTTATTTGTTTTCCAACAATACAAATTAATCCGCTCGTCAAAGTTTTGCTGACGAATATCTACCAAGAAACTAAGCAATGATTTCGAGATTGATATGATTATGATTGAATTAGTACCTTTCATACTGAATACAATGTTTTGCTACCTTTTTAATTACCTTATTTGCTTTCCAACAATGCAAATTAATCCATTCGTCATTAAATCCAAACTTTTTTGGCGAACGTGTACCTAGATAGTAACCATTGATTTCGAAATTGATGATTATGATTGAATGATTACATTTTCATATTGAATTCTATGATACGCCAAAAAACATGTCAGTACTAAACCTTTCCCTTAGCTTAAGTGCATAATAGCATAGAATACTTTATTTTCTTTCCAAAAATATACAAACTAATTCGTTCATCATTAAATCTCAAAAAATTTCATGTAAGCTAAATGACACAAATGTTTTTGGCAAACAAGGTAATATTAACAGCATAGATAATGAAAGATACCCTTCTCTTACACAAGTGTACTTAAATGTGCCTTTTAATAATGATTACTTTTGATACCGAATGGAATGGTCTGCCGACAAACAAGTTAGGGGTAAACAATTTAGGGGTATGATTTTCTCTTAACTTAAATGTATTAAATGTAAGCTATATTAAATACTCTCTTTTAAGCTTTCCAATAATACAAATTTAATCTTAATCTGATAGTCATTAAATCCAAAATGTTTTACTGACGAACGTCTACCAAGAAATCAAGCATTGGTTTCGAGAATGATTATCATGATTGAATTATTACTTTTTCACACTGAATACAATGGTCTGCCGAAAAACGAATTAGTGGTAAAAGTATGATTATTAAAGAGGCCATCCTCTTACATAAATGAACTTAAATGTGTAATATCATTATTTATAAATAGTTTATTTACTTTGCAGCAATATACAAATAAACCCGCTTGTCCCTAAATCAAATAGGTTTTGATGAAAGTTCATTGACGATTGTCTATCGAGCAATGAAGCATTTTCTTCGAGATTGATTATTATGATTGAATGATTACCCTTCCATACTGGAATGTAATGATCATAAAAGTTAGTAGCAAAAGCATTCTTATGAATGATGCCTTTCTCTTAACTTAAATTTATAACACCTTTAAATATTTTATTTTCATTTATTATTACAATGTATTTCTAACAATATAAATTAATCCACTCGTCGTTAAATCCAAAAAGGTCTAGTGACGAATTTCTGCCATTGATTTCGAGATTGATGATTATGATCGAAAGATTACCTTTTCACATTGAATACAATGGTCTGACCACAAACAAAAACATTATTATGAAAGATGCCATTCTTTTAATTTAAATACATAATTCCTTTAAATAATTCATTTGTTTTCCAATAACAGAAATTAATTCGCTCGTTATTAAATCCAAAAGGTTATGCTGTCGAAAAATAAATCATCGATTTAGAGATTGATGATTGGGATTGAATTATTTCTTTTTCGTACTGAATGCAATGGTATCCCGACAAACAAAAGCATGATTATGAAAGCAATGATTTCTAGATTGATGATTGTACCATTTCACACTGAATTCAATGGTCAAACAAGTCAACGAAAAACAAGTTAGCAGTAAAAACATGGTTATGGAAGACGCATTTCTCTTAACTTAAATGTATTACACTATTTTAGTTTTCCGATAGTACAAATTCATCCGCATGTCATTAAATCCAAAAGTTTTCCCGACGAACGATTTCGAGATTGAGGATTGTGATTGAATGAATGATTACCTTTTCATTCTGAATCCGGCGATGAGTGCCAATGGGAAGTGCTGCTCACCCTCCTGCGCGGTATCCGAGAGGTATCCGAGAGAAGAAAGGGATGCTCGTGCTCCAGCGGAGTTTTACCGCCGTTATGCTCAAGCAGGCGGCCGCTTCAATCACACGATTCCTCCTCCCCGCAGGCTTTGACCGAGTTGAGGATCTCCGAGTTCGAGTGGTTAAGCCGGATGCTATGCAGAAACAAACAAGAAGCAAGCTCTCCGAGGCCAATGTCAAGAGTAAGGTCACTTGCGACAATCTCGTCCGAGGAAAAAGCGGGCGCTCGGCTCGAAAACCAATCCCCAATTAATCCGTGGATCGCACGCTGCATAAATAAGTTAACTCCGATGACACATTTTTAAACGATGTCTTCGATTTGACTGGATCGGGGCTTTTTTGTTTTCCTTGACATCTTTTTATGTGCGAGTTTGTTTGGTTCCTCTTCGGGATGACCTTGCATAATTCCCCGTGATTCGGTCTTCGGACCGAATTCCGTGGCACTTTCAAATGTGAGACGAAAGCCGTTCCCACATCTGATGGTCCCCAGGCTGGTAATTGATTTCGAAGAGATAATTAAGGTTAAAATATTCATTTGAAGTGATATACTTAGATCCACCTCCAGACTGCTCACCATCTTTTTATGGCTTGTTGGGTCTTGTGGCCCAAGGTTCTGGGCTCGCGATGACCACGGAAGGGAGGAGTTTGGGGCATAGGTCCCACTGACCTTGAAGTACGGAGAACGACCTTGAATATTAAATTCAATGTACCAAGTTACTTTGAAGAATCCATTTAAATTTTTTAGGTTTTGCTTTGTCTGACCTTAAAGTCTAGTTTTCGGTCTAATTTAGTGATAGTTAAACTAGTTTGATATAGAAAAATTGGATGTTAAATTGAATTGATTGTTGGTGTTTTGTGGCACAAGGTCCAAAAGCAGACAAGCCACGCCAATTTTTCCGTTGAAGCTGTTTTAAAAATTTTATACTTTTATGTTACTCGAAGTATAAACTAGCGGGGGTTTTTCGGGGGGGGGGGTCAATTACAATGTAATCCGTTGTCTTTTGGAAAGGTACGATGGTAAAAATTGTCTTACATATTTTGTCAGAAATACTGAAAAAATTGTGTGTATAGATACATATATGAGACTGTTCACACATATTTTAGACAGTGTATATTGCATTCACAAAACTAAATTACATAAAATTCTTGTGTTTTCAATGTTCTATTTCATAGCCCTTATTCTGAACTGTCTTTCGACACCGTAATTTCCAGGATAATAATGCCTTTTGAAGTGTCAGAAGAGGTATTCTATCCCATTCCTCCTGAACAGCTTTCCAGAGTCCTGTAAGGGTTGTGGGACGACGTTTGGATAATGCAGATTTTATAAGTCCGAAAGCACAAAAATCCATAGGTGATACATCGGGAGATTTAGTAGGATATCAGTGAAGGGTATGGCCTTGATACCGGTTTTTTGTTCCATTTCTTTTAGGAAATTTACAGTGGATTTTGATGTGTGACTGCTAGCTTGTTTTAATGGAGTTCCACAGATTGATGGCACTGTGGGTAAAGCGATGGTATTTCATTCAGAAAAATTGGCGATAAAATAGGTTCCTGATAGTATTTGGAGTTAATCTTAACATTTTTTCCCACTCTCGTTATTTTTAACTTGCCATTATATGAAAAACCAGCAACAATCATGAATCCCTTAGAAAAACTTTCTTTCGATACTGTCAACCATGTACTTAAATTTTTTCTCCCCTTTTATGATTATAAATGGCTCTTTTTTTGCTGCAATCATTTAAATACACCCATGATTCATCTAGTGTGACAATTTTTTTTCCATTTTTCTTTGGATAAGTGTTTCTCATATAGAATTCGGCAGCGTGTACTGCGTTCAGCGATATGCTTTGGAGAAAGACTATGCACATTGAGTTTTTTCCCTTTCTTAAGATTTAAATCAACGTTTATCATTTTGTTTACAGTGGACACCGAGCATTTTAATGATTTTGCAACCATCCTTTGACGGGGGATTTTCTTTTAACATTAAACAACGTACCTTTGCAATAGTCGAAGATGTCCGTTTCTTCCTTTGATACTTGTTTGGAATTTTTGTCCCACTTGAGGCTCCAATTTGACGTTTTTTTCCTTTCTTGTTGAAGATATAGCACATCGACGCTTTAGATATCTCAAAACCATGACTCTCACATCGTTTTTGGATAACGGAATATGAATATTTCTCTTCGGAAAGAGCATAAATATAGCCTTCGAACCACTGATTCGTTAAAAACGCCATTTTGAATAAAAACAAACCTCTCAAGCCGTAGACGATAATTTTGACTTTTAAAAAACATAGTATAACTGCAATTATTTCTTTTGCAGCAAACGATTTTTTATTACCGCTAACCAAATTCTAAAAAATGTGCGAACAGCCTCTGTATATAAATTACTGTTTTACTGTTTACTTTAATTGATTTTTTATGTTACTCAAAACCATACTCTTACAATTAACAATATTTTTGAACTTGAATTTTTTTGGTCCATTACAGTTACACCCTTGAAGGAACAATGCACAAAATGGGTTTGTTTTGAAAAACAAGTTTTTGATACTTTTTAACACTTGTGTTTTACAGTGAACAATATTTTGTGTATTTGGAACGTTATTTGAAATATTTTGTTCCACTACAGTTATCACTTTGGAAGGTGCTATGCTAAATTTTGTTTTTTAAGTAATATTTTTATAGTATACCCGTTTTATTACTAATAATGATGTGGACACTGTTGTTTAGGTCTATTACAGTACAGTCTCTTTTTAAAATTAATGTTATTTTAAACTTGAGTTTTTTCCCACTACAAAAAAACACCTGTTCTCCCTTTGAAAGGTACTACGCTAGAAAAAAAATTGGGGAGATTCATCTTACTCGTTTTACAATAAGCATTATCTTAGGCGTGAAGTTTTTTTGTTCACTACAGGCCAGTCCCTTGAAAGACCATACAAAAAAATACTGTTGAATTTTTTAAAATATGATTTTTTTTAAATATTCTTTTATATTACTCGTCTTAATGAACGTTACTTTTTTGTGAAATGTTTGTGTTCCACTATAGTACAATCTATTATCCATTTGAAATGTACTCTGCTTAAAAAACTGTTTTTGAAAGAAAAAATATCAGTGGCGAAGACCTATCACCTTTTTGAATATATACTGCTCATAAGCAAAATTCAGAAAATACTTCCCTCCTTCATTTCAAAGCATAAAATAAAACAATATTTTTACACCTTAGCTGGGTCTTAAATATACTACATAGAATATGTTTATACCTTGCCTTAAACCTCCTGGTGGTCGTATCGACAAGGTTTCTCTTCATTATCAAAACTGACCTCATCTTGATGGACGAGATATCTCGTCGAAACCATTTGGAGGGTTAATCCTTTCGAGAGGTATGAAGTGTGACGTCACACCTCCAGACGCTAATCCTTTTTCTCATTTGGCTATATTACTAGATATCACTAAAACGAGGTGTCACGTCATTAGCAAGTTTGACCAGATCTTGATGAGCGAAATATCTCGTCCTTCAAGATCTAGTCGTTTCTCGTCATTAGAAGACAGCTGACCATATCTTGAACTCGACATCATAAAAAAATCCGCAATATCTTGATGGCGAGCTATCTCGTCATTAGAAAAATTGAGATCTTGTTTGACAATATATCTCGTCGAAGGCATTTGGAGGGTTAACATTCACTAGATATGAATCTATTCCTAGTGAGCGGTTGGCTTTATTAACGAAGGGCGCTGGATTTGAGAAAACTTTACGAGAGGAATACTGTAATATCTTCCCAATACAGGATATATCTACGTCATCGTTTTCTCTTGTTTTCTGATTTGTGATACTTTTGGACAAGACGAAAACATTTTTTGTCCCATTCTACAGCCTTGTCAAAAAGTATAACGTCGGGCGAAAAATCGCCAAACATGTAGAACTACTACAATTTCAATTTTGCAAATTTTTTAAGACTTAAATTAATGCTACCGAATAATAAACTAAAATGTATTTATAAAAAATCCTGATATTTTTTGTATTATGTAAAAGTGATAACAATCTGCGAATGGCAGCTAGGAAAAAAGCATAAAGTCGTTTGCTGATTACATCATCTGAAAGAATAAATAAACTGAGAAAACATTTCTCTCCGATTCTAGAAACGAATACAAGTTTTGTGGATACAGAATTGTTTTATTCTTGAGTATTTTAATACAATGCCGAGAAGATTACGCCTATCAGAACCAGAACAGGGCAAAATATTAGCTTTTAAAGATGCTGATTTCAATGGACACAAAATTGCGAACAGGATGACCAAAGATAATTTCTTCAAGGTAAGAGGCAGATCCAGAGGCTCACCGACAAGCAAAAAAATGTCTTCCTCGCAAATTAAAGATGAGATGCAGTTGCACTGTACCAGCCGAACAATACGAAATGCACTGCATAGAAATCTTAATGTTACGTACAAGAAGTTAAATCCACTTTCTAAACGGCATATTGTATCACGTTTAAAGTTTGCCCGGAAGCATTTAACGGCTAGCACCAACTGGAATTATGTGGTGTTTTCGGATGAAAAAAGTTTAATTTAGATGGGCCAGGACGGATTTAAGTTTTACTAGCATGATCTGCATAAAGAACGCCTCCTTTTTTCAAAACGCCAATTCGAAGGAGGATCTGTCATGACTTGCAGCCGGTGGTTCAACTGAAATTGTTTTTGCTGATAACAAAATTAATTTTGTGGTTATATCAGGACATGTTGGCAGATAGTTTGTAGCCAGTTGCTCCTCTGATTACATCAGGCGATTGGATATTTCAATAAGACAATGCATATGTGCATACTTCGTGCTCCACAAAATCCTAGATGAAGGTGAACGAGGTAAAAACTCTTCAATGCCTATTTCGTAATCTCGATCTGAATCCAATGGAAAACCTTTGGGGCATTATAGCTCGAGATATTTACAAGAATTGGCGACAGTACATCATCAAGTCTGATCTAAAAACCGCAATTAAAAGTTCGTGGAACATTTCCCCGGACACCTTTCAAGCTCTATCTGGTTCTATGAACCGACGGTCAGTACAAGTAATACATAGGAAGTTCGCACATCACTTACTAAATAATAAATCATATAGACTCTATACTTTTTTCCAACATCAACTGTATGGTAATTTCTCTAAATTCTCATACAAAATTTTACATAATGTAACTAAACTTAGTAAATTTAAATGTATTTTTGCTGTGATTTCATTATATCATGAAGTATCGTAACATTTCATAAAAATATGCATTTAACCCATCTTTGCATGATTTTTTCTTTATTGGTGAAATAAATCAAGGTGATATAATTCATGTTCAAAATTAAAGGAAAAATGGTTAAAAAAATCTTAGTATATATTTGTGGTATAAATTTAGCAAAAAACAATATGATGGTATCATGTGGTATTTTTTAAATTAAACGCAAACTTTTTCAGAAATTGCTCTAAAAATAACAGAAACACATTTTACAAACCTTTCTTCCACTCATTTTCACTTTTAAAGCAATAGAAATTCAAATATAATAAAACAAAATTAAAAACGAAATCATACGTTTATTGCAATTACAACAAACAGCGGAATGACAACTTCAAGCTCGTTTTACTGATAGTGACACTTGCTTATTTTTGACAGCTATGTTTTTTTTTATGCAATAGACATTAAAAAGGTATCCAGACACGATCAACTTAAAGTGAACTTGTTCTTTTCTATAATTTTTGGGCATTCAATGTTATGATGGAAATTTCCACCACTATGGCAAAGAAGGGTTAATAAAGATATAAAGATATGATATTATTTCTTGTCTTATGTCATCTTTTTTTGCGACGTTATACTTTTTTCATCGTCTTCTCTTGTGTTCTTGTTTTGCTATATCTATAAACAAGACAAAACATTTTCGTCACATTCTATTGATCTGAAACACCTAGCCACGAATACCTGTGAAAGCTTTCCCTAAGGTGAAAGGCAATTCCACTTCTGACGACACATGAAATATGCAAGTCGTCGTCTTCTCGTTATTTCTGTTTTGCTATCTCTTTGTAAAACACGAAAACGTTTTCATCGCATTCTCCAGGGTCATTCAAAAGGTCTTAGAGAAACTTGAAAGGCAGGTCAATAATATAGAAACAAGTCATATTTACATATTAAAGTATAGCCGTCAGCACTTTCCGAGTGTGCCAGAGGGCATTTTAATCCAGAAATTGAATAGGCCAGTGAAAGTCATCGTCATTCGAGGTATTGAAATTGCAGGAGTAGAATACATCGTTACAGTAATTCTGGGATGGAATTATGCACTTAGCTTATAAACGGTTCCTAAACAGACACGTGCTCCATATGGCATGTGTCCGTGAAATAGCTGATATTTTTGAACAGGTTCGCCGATCCATTGGTCCACATTTATTAATGCTGGTGGAAGGAACTTTGAACACCTTTAAACTTGTAAACGCGTGTATAATAGCATGTTATACCTTATTATTGTATTCCTTTGTTATTATTATTCCTTGAATTCCAGCAACTCCGGATGGCGTTTGCAGCTATATATTCCTATGTAAAATTGGTTTGTTTTATTATTCCTAACCGACGTTGGAAGTTAGAGTAATAGCTTTTGAATCACTCTGGTTGATATTTTAATTAGCGTCGCACTGGAGCAACACTATCCAGAATCAAAATCGATTTGCAAACTCTTCCGATTTGATAACGATTCCTGTCAGGAGTATTCCTCCCTGGATGTATTTTTCTCTTCTGTGTCAGTAAAACTTTCATTGTGTGTATGTCTATTTCTTGACATTGTAGGTCTTGTGCCTGGCGCAGCATGGCCAAATATGGCCCTTGCGCTATCAAACTCCGAAAACAATCAACCAACTCGGCTACCGCTGCCCAATAAATCATTGATTAGTTTGTTTATGGTGGTTTAATGGCGCAAGGGCCATATTTGGCCGTGCTGCGCCAGGCACAAGACCTACAATATCAAGTAATATACAGACACACAATGAAAGTTTTACTAACTCAGAAGATAGGAATACACCTGACAGGAATAATAAATCGCGGAGTAGAGGTAGGTGGTTAATTAACGTCGAATTGGAGCAACACCTTGGGCTATTGGCGACGGTCCGGTATCAATCCCCAAGGGAAAAACCGGAGGACAGCAACTCGTAACTTTGAACCACGGTCAGATGACAAGGCGACACCTGAGCTGGCACACCACTCTCCAGACCTCCACACAACGCCAACGTGAGCCATTCTTCTCAATGCTGCGGCAAGCACGAGATCGTAGGTACACCCAGGGAGGTATTGAACCTAGGAGGAATCAAATCTAGGCCGCACACAATTCGCAGACAGGTAGTTAACCAATGTGAGGGCATTTGAGGCCGCGACAAATTGACGTGCACCAGCCCACCATGCACACGACTACCCTTGGTTAGATTCGAACTCGCAACACACTGGTTGTTAATCAGTTGCTCTTCCAACCAGGCTACCGCAACCCTCGAATCACACAGTAATAGCGCTGAAACGCAGAACCACGAATGCTTGCAAAAGCTTCACCAAGAGGGAAAGCAAAATCCTTTTCCTGACGACAAGATTCTTTCATCTTCCCGACTAATCACCACTTGTGTGGGTGATGAGCTAGCGGCTTACTTTCCTGAGGATTTTGCGGTTGGCGGTCGGCTGCTAACGCGCAATTTTGTCACTTTTTTGACTTTCTCCTGATTGATTAGTGCAACGCAAACATTAAACTCACGCATAAATGTATTTTGCTTTCGATTCGTCCCGCAGACATATTGTGAAGGGCGAGATAAGGTGCTTACAGTGAAATGAAAAAGAAATCTTAATCCTTTGAGTTGAACGGATTAAGATACGTGGCGACTCTTTGGTTTTCAATTTTGCTGTTTTATTTGCTCCCGCACGATAAAATAGGTGTTATTACCTGGCCTCCCGCATAAATACTTGGAGAGTGGTGTCCCAGCTCAATTGTGACCTCGTCATCTGACCGTGGTTCAAAATTGCGTGGTGCTGTCCTCTGATCTTTCACTTCGGGGTTGATCCCGAACCTTCAACAATAGCCCATTGTGATGCTTTTGTGTGACGTTAATTAAAAACACATACCCGCGCGCATATATATTTCTACTAAATTAAATATTTAAGCATTAAAGAATTTAATATTAATTTTTTCAGCTACTACCTAATGCCATTTGTATTTCTACTAAAGTAAATATTTAAGTGAATGGATACATTAAAATCTGCAACCATCATTTCGATGGCTTAGCGCGAATGTGTTCAGTGACAAAATCCTCGTTTCTCAGTAGAGAAATTTTAGATTGTTAGTAATTAAAATGTAATAAGAAATAGTCATTTATAATTCACCTCTGTAAAACTGAAACGTGTTGATACTATAAAATGCTTAATTGTAAATGAATATTATTACATTTTTAATTATTGACTTTAAAATCTCTCTACTGAAAAATTAGGATTTTGTCATCACATTTGTTCTTTAAGACATTGATTTATATGTATAATAATGTGGAAAATATGTTGTGATCATTTGCAAGTATTAATAAAAAAATATATTAAGTAAATAAGCACTCTGTATTAGATAATATGCACCTTCTCGGTAAAAATGACATAATTCAAAATGGAATCATTTTAACGATATACACTCTATAACAAATAAAATCGACGCACCAAGAAGGAATCATCCGATTGCTTTGAAATTTCGTATGAAAAATGTTTTGACCAAATATGCAAATTATTAAAATTTGGTGTCCAATGAATGAATAGTGCGATCTCCAGCGCATCGGAACTGCGCATCCAGCAGATGTATATAAGGAGTTGTTCTTGAACTGTTGTTAAAAATTTCTGCTGCATTGATTTAGGATACCTTTCAACGACTGAAAAAATGCCTCGCCGCAGGATTCGAGCTCATTACGAGCAATTTTCAGAGTTTGAAAGAGGTCGTATCATTGGATTAAAAGAGGCAGGTTGGGCAAATCGGAGAATCGCTCGTCATGTGAGTCGAAGCGATGCGGCGATTAAAAGATGCTGGCAAGAGTGGGTGGACAGTGGCAGATTTCAGCGTCATGATGGTAGCGGTCGACGTAGGGCCACAACAGATCGCGAGGACAGAGTGATTGTCAGATCAGCTGTCACAGCGCCTGATTCACCGCTATCAACCATCAGTCGTGCGACCCACACACGAGTGTCCACCATGACCATTCATAGACGGCTGAGAGAGCGAAATCTACGCTCATACCGATCGTTACGCCACCTGCCACTCACGCCTGCACACTGTCGAGCCAGATTACAGTGGTGCTTGCCTCGATCAGGCTGGAATGATGCTGACTGGGGACGTATAGTCTTTAGCGACGAATCCCGCTTCCAACTGTGTCCTGACGATCATCGAAGACGTTTCTGGAGACGCCCAAGGCAGCGTGCCGATCCTGCTTTCACTATTGCACGCCACACGGGCCCTCAACAACGAGTTATGGTCTGGAGTGCCATTTCCCTTGATAGCCGGACCCCTTTGGTCGTCATTAGAGGTACACTTACTGCACAGCGGTACGTTGACGATATTCTGAGACCTGTTTTGCTACCGTTCCTTTCGCAGTACCCTGGGCTTATTTTTCAGCAAGACAATGCCAGACCACATACGGCACCTGTTGCTATGAACCGTCTTCAAGCTTGTCAAACGCTTCCTTGGCCAGCCAGATCACCAGATCTCTCTCCCATCGAGCATGTCTGGGATATGATGGGAAGGCGACTGCATCCGGTAGGGAATGTTGATGACGTAGTCCGACAATTGGAGCAAATTTGGCAAGAAATACCGCAGGAGACCATCCGGGAGCTTTATCGGTCTATGCCACGCCGTGTGGCAGCTTGCATCCAGGCTAGAGGCGGGTCAACACCTTATTGAGCTCGTTACTGTAACTCTGAAATAAATCATTCAATTGTTCTGAAATTTTAATAATTTTCTATTCTGTACATAATTTTCCTATCCAACAATTTTTGTCTCTATAGGACAACTCCTTCTTGGTGCGTCGATTTTTTTGTTATAGAGTGTATAAACTAAATAAGAACAAAAGCACATAGTATGAGATAATACGCACCTTCTCGAGAAAAGTACCACAGCTCCAAATATTATCAATATAACAATTTTTAAGTAAATGTTAGTAAAACCACTTTTTAATCAGATAATAAACACCTTTGTTAAAAAATTACCACAACTCACAATGAATCAAGCTAACAATATATAGAGTAAACATGAATAATAGCACTTCCGGGTAGTACGCATTTTTTTTTCATTGTAAAAGTACCACAATTCAAAATAGAATCAATCTAACAGTAATAAAGTAAAATAGAATAAAAGCACTTTATAGCTGATAATACACACACCTTCTCTATAAAAGTACCACACTACTCAAAATAGAATCAATCTAACAGTTTACAGAGTAAATGAGAATAAAAGTACATTGTAGCAGATAATAGGCACACAACTCAAAATGGAATCAATCTAACAATATATAAAGTAATTGGGAACAAAAGCATATAGTAACAAATAATATATACTTTCTTGAGGAAAGTACCACAACTCAGAATAGAATCAATCTAACAATATATAAAAAATAAATTCGAATAAAAGCACTTTGTAATGAGTAGGAATAAATGCGCACTTTCTCTAGAAAGTCATCACACACACACACACACACACACACACACACACACACACACACACACACACACACACACACACACACACACACACACACACACACACACACACACACACACACACACACACACACACACACACACACACACACACACACACACACACACACACACACACACACACACACACACACACACACACACACACACACACACACACACACACACACACACACACACACACACACACACACACACACACACACACACACACACACACACACACACACACACACACACACACGCAGTCTTAAAATATAAATTTCATATTCTTAAGAAGCAATGAATTAAATTCTTTGTTTAAAATCGCGATTTTTTTAAAGTATTAAAACCTTAAAAAATGACCACTATCTCAGCGTTACACCGGCTACTCGTCGCATTTTCACAGCGCTTGCCATAACTTAGCCTTCTGAGGGATTGACACGCATATTTTCACTTTAAACCTGCAGTCTTCTCAGCAAGACATTTAAACCAGTTTGACCTTATTGACGAAGTAGCTTTACGATATTAACGAATACCTTATACGACGTAAGTACCTTTCAAAAGGATTCCTTTCTAAGGAAATTGACCAAAGAAGCTTTACAAAGCATTTTGTTTTATCGAAAGAACCAATAAGTACCTTTCAAAAGGATTTTTTCTAGGGAAATTGACTGCAAATGCTTTACAAATGATTCTATTTTATCCAAAGAGACAAATAGTTGTCATAACACCGTATCGTTTTGTTTTCGGTGGTTCGTTCTTACGATGTCATCACTTTATGGTCTATTTCCTTTCACCTTCTTTCCATAAATTTACACGTCGAGTAATAATTATTCTACTCACTATTTATTGAAGATTAAGCATATTATATACAAATGTACAGAGATGTGAGGTTTTACAACCGACACAGAGATCTTATTCAGTAACATCTACAACTATTGTCTACAAGTCTAAGTGACATTCCCGCTAGTCGAGGAGGGCGTCGTATAGTGGCAGCGCCACCTAGCTCGGCTCTAATTGGCCAATCTACATATGCATTTTCCACAATAGTACCTTTTAAAGAGATTATTTCTAAGGAAATTCCCAACAGAAACTTTACAAAGGGTTCTATTTGATATAAAGAACCAATAGTACCTTTCAAAACGATTCTTTTCTAATAGAAGAAATCAACTAAACCTTTCAAAAGGATTCTTTTCTAATAGAAGAAATCCATTAAACCTTTCCAAAGGACTCTATTCTCTGGAAAGTACCAATTAAATTTTTCCAAATGATTCAATTCTAAGGAAATAGAATCAATAGAATATTTCTAATGGTAGAAAGAATCCATGGACTCTGTCATGCAATAGGTGTGGTACTGTAGCCAAACTAAGTGTGCTTGGGTAACAGTACTACTAAAAACAGTACTACTCGGAAATCTCGTAAGACACAGATAGTTAAACCTATGGTTCCGTTTTATTGGCTGTAAAAATCTTACAACTGCCAGTGTATTTGAGAATAGAATGTAGTAGGCGGCATGCTTGAAATAGGACGGATTTGTAATTTAAATTTCATACCAGTCACTCAAAAAATAATAATAAAAAATCGACTAGTACCGCCATTTGATGAAATACAGAACTTCAGAGTCCTGCGTTTTTGAAACTATTTCAGCCGTTGTTGTATTGGGACGAGAATCTCCTTTGTTTTTGCTTGGATCATCGTTAAAATTTGATTGCGCGCACTGATCAAAGTCTAAATTCCACAATACAAACAAGATTCGATCAGTTAATTCGTTAATATCAGCTGTTACTTCAAGGCGTAGAATGTTGGCAATTGAAAAAAGAAACTTGTAAGAACTGTTTCTTTTTTCAACTTTAGATTACTATCGGATGGAAGATCGGAAAATTTTCTCAAATCTGATCTGTTATGTCTTCCATTGTCTGTTTCAAATATCAGAGAATGGAAAAGTTTGATATGTTTGGTGGATGCCTATTTTATGCTTTCGCGCATCCAGGGTTTTTTGAGAGTTTTTGCCATGATCAAGGGTAACAAAATAATTTTTCACAAAAAAGAAATTTCGTACTATCAGTTTAGCCTGTTCGCAGCTGGTAAATCCAATCGGGTTTCGTCACAGTGTAGATGGTTTCCCAGCTTGGTAATGCAACCAGGTTTCTTTCGGTTTCAAACACACATCACCTCAATTTTGCGAGATAATTCATTACTGGATGTCAGTTTAATTAACGTCGTGGTCACTGGTTGCTTCCACTTCTGTTATTCTCTGCGCCGGGTTCGTCTAAGGAAGGGTAAAGCTTGAAAAAGCACGGGTCGGTAACCCACATGGAATACGCAAAACTCTAATTTGCAGTAAAAAAGATGGATCTGACGTTCTTAACAATTAAAGTTGTTTATTTACAATGGATAGGGGTTATTTACAAGTTAAGTTACTTAGGGTGTTCATCAGGCATTGCCGTACGCCATCCTCTTCTTGAGTTAATGTGTCTAACTGTCTTCGGAATCGTCAAGAACATCTTCGGTCGACGGAGGTTCTGTTTGGACACAGTAGTGCTTGTTCGTTATTTGGAAAACACACAGGAAGTGGATGGTGCTCTGAGTATGTTTTTTATACCATATCACACATATATTTCTGTTTGTGTGTGTGATAACCCCACTTGTTAACTCCCCGAATATCCTTACCTTGAACTAACCGGCCGTAACCGAAACCCTAATATGTTAAAATCACCCCAAGGACAAGGTTGTATCATGCTCCCGTGTCTTTACTCCTGTGATCCTTCACTTTTCTCCGGTCATTCGGAGAAAAGCCACTCAGAGGACGTGGCTTACGCCCGAGATCCATATACCTCATCTGCCTGTGTATGCTGTAAAAGATCCCGTAATCCTATCAATAAATTATCGTCATCGGATCAGACTCGGTAGTTCTCTATCCCGTCTAATATAATTCTAATCCCTGTTTTCTGGGATTACTATATACACAGTCCAGTCACATTAATGTGACCACCACCTACTTTCGACGTCAACGTGAAATAACCAATCACAAAAGGCAGGTGGCAGCACATTGCAGTGAAGTGTATATAAAGGATGTCCTAGGGCATCGGAAAGCATTTCAATCGTTGGCATAATGCAGAAACGTAGCGATTTATCCGACGTCCAAAAGGGCATGATTGTTGGCTTTCGGGCCAAGAGTGGAAGCATTTCGGAAACGGCTAATTTTGTGAACTGTTCACGTGCCGCCGTGGTAAAAGTATACCGCGCATGGCAAAATGGCACTATCCAAAATCAGCGGCGCGGCACATGTGGTGCACCACGGGCTAAAGATGACAGAGGCGAACGAAGGCTACTGAGATGCGTTCGGGCGAATAGACGTGCAACTGTTGAGCAACTGACCGCCCAGATGAACCAAGGGGCTACCAAGAGTGTATCCTCAACAACGGTTCAGCGTACGTTGCTGCGCATTGGCCTCCGCAGCAGACGCCTGGTTAATGCACCTATGCTGACTGCTGTTCATCGGCGACGAAGGCTGGAATTTGCACGCTAGTACCGCAACTGGACGTCCACAGAGTGGCGACAGGTGGCTTTTCCCGATGAATCACGTTTTATGCTCCATCTGACAGATGGACGTTGGCGTATACGGCGTGAAACGTCTGAAAGCAAACACCCTGCAACAATTGCCATGGATCCTCAACGGCGTAATCTAGCGCCGCTGGCCACGGCACTGGAGTCGGCATCCCAGTGAACACCTTCAGAAACCTCATTGACTCTCTTCCTGCATATATATATATATATATATATATATATATATATATATATATATATATATATATATATATATATATACTTATTGCCATACGTATTTGCGCACCAAGAAATAATTGTGGGATCGTAACGAAACTTGGCATGAAGGTACATGTTGGCCAGATATGCAAATGATAAGAAATGCAGTGTGATTGCGCATTGCGTAATGCCACTAGAGGGCGTTGAACTTCGTTCTCCTTGGAGTATAAAACAGATAAGCAGAGCTTGTTTGAGTGTACTTAATCTTTTGCAAAGGAAACGCTGAGGTAGACATGCTGTTACGCCGCCATCGAAGACAATATGAGCAGCTGTCAGAGTTCGAGAGGGGAAGAATCATCGGGATGATGGAAGCTGTACGATCAGCTCGGTGAGTAGCTCGTCAAGTAGGCCGTTCTGATTTTACTGTGAGGAGGTGTTGGGACCAGTGGACAGAAGAGGCGTCATTTACACGGCTACCAGGCTCGACAGACCAGTCGTCGAGAAGACCGTCCCATCATACGAAACGCACGCGTAGAGCCAACTGCCTCATTGGCCACTATCCAGACACAGGCAGCACCTTCACTACGGGCCCCTGTGTCTTCCCGAACCATCGCAAGGCGCCTGGCTGAAGAACATCTGGTATCGCGGCGCCCATTACGTGTGCTGCCAATTAAACCCACCCACCCACCGACGTCTCCGTTTGAAGTGGTGTCGCGCACGACGGGATTGGACTGCAACGGAATGGAACCAGGTCTTCTTCAGCGACGAATCTAGATTCAATTTGAGCAGTGATGGCAATCGTGTTCGTGTGTGGAGGCCCCGTGGAGAACGCCTCAATCCTGCTTCCGCTTTACAATGGCACCCCGTACCATCACACCGCTCCCACAGCTGGTGTGATGGTACGGGGTGCCATTGCTTACGATACACGGTCACTCCTAATATTGATCTTTTGCACAATGACAGCCCAGCGGTACGTCCATGACATCCTTCAGCCACATGTGATGCCAATCATGGCAGGGCACCCAGGAGCCATTTTTCAACAAGACAATGCTCGGCCACACACAGCAAGGATGTCGCAAGACTACCTCCGCCACATTACCACCCTTCCCTGGCCTGCTCGATCCCCAAATTTGTCACCAATCGATCATATCTGTGATCATTTGGGACGGCAAGTTGGACACCCTACGAGTTTGGTCGAACAAGAGGCTCGTTTTCGGCAACTGTGGAACGAGATGTCTCAGGACATCATACGGAACTTGTATGCCTCAATGCCCGCTCATATCGCATCGTGCATTCGCGTTAGAGGGGGTCCAACAGAGTACTAAAACTTCCGTTCATTTGTACTTTTTCTGCAATAAATGAACCTATTTCTTTGATTTTCTAATCACTTACTTGTATCAAAGTAGTACTTACATGTGTAAAATTTCGTTTCATTTTGACTACTTTTTCTTGGTACGCAAATTTTTATGGCAATGAGTGTATATATATACGACAATTCTGCTACTGACGAGATATGTCGTCATCAAGATTCAACAAATTTTGCTAATCACGAGTTATATCGTCATCAAGATATTGCCGTTGTTTGATGATGACGAGAACAACATCTGGTCGTTTTTCTTCAAGTGACGAGATATCTCGTCCATCAAGATCTGCTAATGGCTTTGGCAATGACCAGATACCTCTTTAAGACGACCATCTGGAGGGTTGAACGCCAAACAAGGCCAACGTGGCGATAAATTACTATACATTTTAAGGAAACCAAATGTGCATCAGGCGAGAGCATGTGGGGGATATGAAATCTTCACTGTCCGTCTGATTTGTTTGTTTGCAATGGATATCCCTCTCGCAATCGCAGTTATCTAGAGTAATGTGTATGTGCCAACTAAATTAATTCAGTAGCAAAATTAGAGTAACGATTATGAAGCTAAGATAGGATGTTTGCAAGTAACGGATGGTTTAGTAAACGAACAAAACGTAGATACGTCAATAATGTTTTACACATTAGAAGAACTAATATCCATTGTTGATTTAACATGTAAAAAATGGGCTTTTGCATGCTTAATTAAACAATTGAATTGCTCTTTTAAGAAATGGGTTGAAGTTAAATTGCAAAGTAGATCCTACTCTCTCTTTCACGTTTGAATTCGTTCATTGGGGCAGTGCACTTCTAATGTGATGCTATAGAACTCAGTATATTTATTTAGCATCTACCAATGTATACTTTACTATTGGAAAAAAAGCACTCGATTGGTAGCATGGTAAAACTACACGTCCAGATTAGAAAATCTCTAAAGTTCAAAGATTCTTAACGATCTCTAAAGGTTGAAAGAAACCACTGATACTTTCCAACAAAAGACGTCGTTATTTAGACATTATGTGTGTTGTAGGTAGGGGTTCTCTATCCCTACCTACAACACACATAATTAACGTCGCACTGGAGCAAAACAACAGGCTATTGGCGACAGTCCGAAGGGAAAGACCCAAGGACAACATCACGTAATTTTGAACTACGGCTCAGATTACGAAGTCACACCTGATCTGACACACCACTCTCCAGACTTCCACATCACGCCACCATGAAGACATTTAAGGCCATGACATACTTAACTTGCACCAGCCTCCTTTGTACACGACGGTCTTTGGTTGGATTTGAACTCGCACCCCTCCGGTGACTAATCCGTTGTGTGCGTCCCATGTGTGTTGTGAAAGCAACACTACACTCTGGAAATCTCATGACGCTCAGAGTTAAAACGTTTTCTCAACCCTCCTGGTGGTTGTCTAGAAGAGATATCTCGTCATTAGCAAAGATGACCAGATACGTGATGGACAAGATATCTCGTACGTCAAGGTCTCGTCATCTGTTGTCATCAAACGAAAGCTGACCAGATCTTGATATCGTCATAGTAAAAAATTGGTACTATACTGACGAGAAATCTCGTCATTAACCAAATTGATCGTATCTTGATCGACGAGATATCTCGTCAAACGCAAGATAGGTCAGATCTCGATGACTAAATAGACTAACTATCTTGTCATTAACCAGATTGGTCAGATCTAGATGACGAAATATCTCGTCATGACGATTGGTCAGATCTTGATGGACGAGGTATCTCGTCATTGGAAACATTGATCCAATCGTGACGGACGAGATATTTCGTCGAAAGCACTTGAAGGGTGTAGAGATTTATGTTCACAAGCGCAACACGGAGGTTGTTATACATACAATTAAGGTCAAGGGAAATGTATAGAAACTAACTGTTTTTCATTGCTACACATTAACATATTACTCTCTAGCTCAGTGGTCTTCAACCGGTGGTCTGCGGACCGGCGCCGGTCCGTAAGAATTTATTGCTTTCACCATGCTTTCACTCGACTATACTTTTTCACGATTAAGGGAATTCCCACTGTTACGGGGTTAGCCGGGTACAGCTGAGACGAAGTGCGCGACCGCCGAATGTTAGTATTGCGTCAGTTCTCTTGTCGACGACACGTTACAAGGAATTCTTTTTTTATCGCACTCGAGCGTATTGTTTTGTTTTAATATTGTGCTGTGGAATATTCGAAAATAATTATTTCTTTCGTATTGGAAAATTTGAAACCCGCCAAGGAAGATAAAAAAAAAGCCAAATAGCAAAATATTTTAACTTTTTTAATAGAGGCAAGGACAATCGCTTCGTCTCTCAGAAACAACGCTGCAACCACGTACATCAAATTTGCTTACAAAGCAGCAGCAGATGTCGCACTAACCAAAATTTGTAATTTTGTAACATTGGATTTGATAAATAGAATTTTATCTATTTGGTTTTTATTTCTGGCTTAAGCCGGGGGGTCCGCGAAATATTTCTCCGATTTTCGCCGGGCTGTGGGTGTTCAAAGGTTGAAAAACACTGCTGCTCTAGCACATCGGAATGGCTCTTGAGGATATACATCCCAGTGTGAATATGGAATCATTTTGTGTTCCCTGCCTGGCTTTTAAGTTTGCATTTGAAATTTTATAGCACTCTTCTGTGAAACTATAAGTGTACAGACTACTCAGTCTTTCTTTCTCTCTCTGTAACTCTAAGATTACGTTTAATGAAAATATAGTATTTACTGTCTTTTTCATTTCTCTCCGCTACAACGTAGTGTCTTCCAAAATTTTATTCGACTTCACTTCTAATGTCTTGAATAGACAGATGTCACCGTTAAATTTTGTTTGAGAGCAAATTTCTATATCATAGCTCGTTTCCATGCATATGATTTGATATAATCTGATTTGAAGTTTACGCTGGCCAGCGTAAATTCTCCAAACGCCTCCCCCTTCTTCCCTTCCCCCGTCTTCGTTCTTCAGTTATCAAATGACACAAGGTTGATTTGATTCTCTTGTCAATATGAAAATTATTAGTCCGACTTTATGACCATTTTTGGTAACGGTAAGCTTTTCGTTCTGGGTCTGATTTTAAAGACATTTTCAAGAGAGTTAAAACTTCAACATGGTGCCCTTTATAACTCGAATGACCAAGATTGGTTTGATTCGAGTTGATAGTATTGAAATTATTAAACCTACCCACTGCCTACTTTTGGTAAAGCTCAACTTTCCTTACTGGTCTGAATTTAAAAACACATGTAAATCAAAACTTCAACACGGTGCCCTTCATAAATCGAATGACACAAGGTTGGTTTGGTTCGCATTGATAATATGTAAATTATTAGACCAAACTCGATGCCCTTTTTTCGAAAGGCCCAACTTTCCATCCTAGCCTCCTAGTACTGCTCGGATTTGAAAGACGTATTGAGGTCAAAACTTGAAAATTGTGCCCGTGACGAATTCCCAAATCTTCACTTGGAACACAAGATGAGCTAATTTCACCCTTTGGCGTCCCCCAGTGAAATAAAATCCTGGCTGCTCCCCACCTATCTGCACGCTCCAGATACGAGTGTTATTCCTTGATCGATTTACTTATCATCATTTTTGTCGCTGATGGAGAGCAGAGTAGAAATACAAAGAATATCTCCCTAAGGTAAGTGGTTGATGTTTGGGGGTTTTATGGCGCAAGGGGCCATATTTGGCCAAGTTGAGCCAGACACAAGGCACCGTTAAGTGAAAAATGTCTTGAAAGAGGGAGAGAGATATTGGGGGATATAGAGTAGTGGAATGAAAACAGAAAAAGATCGCTTAGGGCTCGTGAGTACGACTCCCGTGTTTACTAAAGACAGTAAACCTCAAGGAAAAGATCGCTTGGATCTCGTGAGTACGACTTCCGTGTTTACTAAAGACAGTAAACTTCATAGGAAAAGATCATTCGGGTACTTGAGAGCCATAAGGAAATAGGGGGGGGGGGCGCTTCTGTTTTCTGGTTCACAGAGAAACGACTGTCGTGTAAAGGATAGACCTTTATTACAGACCAAATTATGGTAAAGGTTTTCTGGTAAGTTCGTCTCATGATGTGTTATGAATTCGAAGCATGAAGGAATCCCCTTTGAATAAATGAATCTTCCTTTGCTAGCTGTACGAGGAGCCTTGGATCAAAATTTAAATTGTCGTGTTTTGAGATCAATCACAGACTAGATTAAACCAGATTTTCTTGAGAGTGCGCCATCTTTCCCCCTCACTTACCTATACATTTATATAAAGAAATTGGTCTTCAACTTCAAAGTGTATTTTATCTTCAAAAACTTTAACACTGTGCCCTTCAAGAATTCCCAAGTATTCACTCGAAGCTAAAAATAAACTATTTCCAAGTTCGTCTCAGGTGAAGTGTTAAGAACTCGATGCAAAAAGAAATCCCCTTCGGAGGAATGAAACTTCCTCTACCAACTATACGAGGAGCCTTAGATGAAAATTAAATTTAGTGCGTTTGGAGATCAACCATAGACGAGGTTAAACTAGATATTCTTGTAAGTGCGTCACATTTCCCTCACTCACCTATGCATTCATATAAGGTGATTGATCTTCGACCATAAAGTTTGGTGGGCCTTGGGCGCGCCCCTTTGAAATTAAATCTCGGCTATTCTATCGATCTGCATGCTCCACATTCGAGTGTCATTCCATGATCGATTTACTTATTTACTTATTACCATTTTTGTAGCTGGCGGAGAGCAGCGTTGAAATGCAAAGAACATCTCCCCGAGGAAAGGGGAAGGAACCTGTGATCTGGTTCGCAGAGAAGAGATTGCCTTATAATTATAGACATCTATTGCAGACCATTACGGTAAAGGATTTCTGATAAGTTCGTCTCATGCGAAGTGTTATGAACTCGATGCAAGAAGAAGAAATCCCCTTTGGACGAATGAGTCTGCCTTTGCCAGCTGTACGATGAAAATTAAAATTAATGTGTTTTGAGATCAATCAGACAAGATTAAACCACCAAAATGACAAGCTGTGTTTGTCGCTGGATGGCTGATGGCTAACCTGCAGGAATATAAAAGTGGAGCGTGAACTTTTTAAGAGGAAAAGCAGCTCTAAAGCAGCAACCTTTGGACCACCGTATACCCTTCTGAGCTAGGGTCAAACTTATCTTTTTGCCCTGTAGGCCAGTGGTTTCCAAACTTGCTGATGGAAAAATCTTCCCTCTTTATTTTTCAATCGTTATCCGTCAAGTAGTTTCAACGAGATATCTTGTCCGTTAAGTTATGACCAGTTTCGCTAATGACAAGGCATCATCAAGATATTGCCGATTTTTTGTACGATGACAAGATCAAGATATGATCATTTTTCTTCTGATGGCGAGATATATCATTCATCAAGATCTGGTCAGTTTTTTCCTTATGACGAGATATCTCGTCCATCAAGATCTGGTCAGTTTTCTTCTAATGACGAGATATCGCGTCCATCATTATCTGGTCACTTCTCATTACGAGATATCTTGTCCAACAATATCTGGTCAGTTTTCTTCTTATGACGAGATATCTCGTCAGTCAATATCTAGTTTGTTTTCATCTAATGACGAAATATCTCGTCCATCAAGATCTGGTCTATTTTCTTCTCATGACGTGATATCTCGTCGAGATAACCACAGGAGGGTTAATAGATGAATATACCATTCGATAGGTAATAATAGATAAGGATTGGAGGAATTCTTTCTGTAAAATTCCCAGTTTTCCAGGACACCATGCTATCGCACCTTTTTGGCTGCATAGGCGTAACCAGGGAGGGGTTTTGGCGTTCAACCCCCCACCCCCATTCAGTTGAGAAAATTTTTTTTGCTAATATATACATTATATATATATAATGAGTTTTTCACAAATTAATCCCTTGTTAATAACTACACAAACTATTCATAACTTAATTTTAATTAATGTTTTACTTGTGTACATAGCCGCCAGGAGAGGTTGGGGGTTCAACCCCACCCCAATTCGGTTGAGAAAAATTTTGCTAATATATATATATATATATATATATATATATATATATATATATATATATATATATATATATTCTGTATATATATATATATATTCTATATATATATATTCTATATATATATATATATATATATATATATATATATATATATATATATATATATACGAACAACCTTGGAAAACACATATAAAGCATTCATTTTGCCTGTTATTACTTATTGTTGTGAAGTTTTGGTAACTGCCCCAAAGAGCCTGATTGAAAGGCTGGAGTTACTTCAAAACCAGGCCCTCAGGTTGATTGTTGGTGCGGTAAAGACCACCCCAATTGACTCTATGCTACTTTTGACAAATAACAGACCCATTCAGGAGATTATTGAGGAGAGAGCTCTCGTGTTGTATGAAAAGTTAATCAGAATTGAAGTACCCTTTTGGGACCAGTATGAGAATGGACAGAGACAACTGAAGACACAACGAGGCTTTCTTCAGAAAGCTCTCGATTTAAGAGAAGATCTGGAAATTGATGAAGGAATTGTTCAGGGATTTTTAAATCCTCGTAATCCCTTGAATCGCGTTGAGACAATTATTAACCTGAGTCTTGCCCAGCCTATCCTTAAGAGCCAGCTCCCTCCAGAGAGCTTGAAGATTTTAGCCCTTGAGACCATCCACACCCTCTATCCAGAGCCTGAATGGTTACACGTCTATACCGACGGCTCCTTTACTGAATGTTCACCAAATGTTGGAGCAGGAATTTATTCCTCCATTTTCTCCTTCTATGTCCCTGTCGGGAAACAAAAAACCGCCTTTGATGGAGAAGTTATGGCCATCTGTGTGGCATTGCAGCAACTTGTTCCCAGACGTCTCTACAACAAAGTGGTCTTGTTGTCGGATTCCAAAGCTGCCATTCAGGCTATTGGGTCAAACGAGGTGCCTGCCTCAAATGATATCTTAGAATGCCAGATGCTCCTTGAGGGATTAAAGGCAGAAGGACGACAGATCGTTATCCAGTGGCTCCCTGGGCACTGTGATATTTTCGGTAACGAGCAGGCAGATATGTTGGCCAAGAAGGGCACACGGATAGTTGAACAGCCAACCACAAGCTACTCATTCCACTCCATAAAACTCTACATCAAAAATCAAATGAGACTTAGATGGAAGTCGAATCTCACTTCTTGTATTTCCTCGAAGAGCTGGAGAAATTTATTAGACCAAAAAATTTCAATTAAACCTCGCGAAAGAGCGGTCGCAGAATTTAGACTTGCAGTGGGGCATGACTGCCTTGCAAACCACCTACACCGCATTGGCGTTTATGACAGTCCTAAATGCCCACTCTGCAAAAAGGATGAAATTATGGACAGGTCCCATATCCAAAGATGTCCAGCTCTGTGTGGGGTCTCCGAGGTGAGACGCTACTGGAGTGCTAGAGCCTTGCTGATGAGATACTGACTTTTTTCTCTTACTGTTTTGTATTCTTGTAATCGTTTTGTAAGATATTGTCATTTTCTCTTGCCATTAGAAATAAAAAAAAAATATATATATATATATATATATATATAATATAAATGTAATCGATGAAACAATGGTACATTAGTTCATAGGCGTAACCAAGGGGAGTTGGGGGTCCAAACCCCATTCAGTTCGTCATAAAAGATAGTCAAATTTGTTAATGAAGAGCAATCGGAGCTTTAAGCTTTATGGCTATTTAAACTAGATTATATAAAAATAAAAATTATTTTTACACTCATAATATAAATGCCGTATATAAGCCGATCCGTGTACAAGCCGGGGGTGCGTGTATTCTTCAAAAATTTACCCCAAATTCAAAACCTGTATATAAGCCGAAATAAAAATAAAAAAAAAATTGTGACGATCAAACCATACGTTCTAAAGCCATGAGGGCGTAATGTCGCCAAGAAGGTAAAACGGGTGGAATATTTTCCCATCAAATCGCTCTAAAGTAAAACGCTACTTGCCAACGATGATAGCTTTAACCTGCTAATGATTTTCCACAGTGTCCGGGCGGTCCAACTCCTGATATCCGACCTCTGACGGGGTGATTGTCAGGTGATGATGTACTGGACATTAGGATTCAAAAGTGGGAGGGGATTCATTATGGCTCTTAAAAGAAACTCGGGAAGGGTCTAAATGAGATTGAACTCTGCAACTGTTCGCCACGATTTAATTTGGCAGTCAAGATGTGCAATGACGAGTGTTCTGAGCCTTAAGCCACAGGTTTCACTGCGAGGTTGTCTATTCGCCCCAAAATTCCAAAGGTGATTCCATTCGATTCCAAAGGTGACCGCTAATGATCTTCCAAAATTTTCCCGCACCTGATGCAGGACCTCTGACTGGGTGATTGACAGATGATCAGTTCAACAATGGTCAAGGAGAGCGGCTGGGGCTTGGGAATTTTTTTTACCAATGCCACTTATCTTCACCGTGCAGCCTAAAACATGTGCGGTACATAAAATTTCAAAAGGGGGAGCGGGCACATTGACACTTGGCAGTGATGTGTATGAAGAACATATAAATTCTAGTACGGAAATGGCATTGGAACTGGTGATGATACACATCAGGACATCCCAATGAGTGAAGCCGAATTTTATGAACTATTCGGAAACTCGGATTCAGACACGGAATTTGAAGGATTTATATGACTTATTTTTCTTTTTTTGCTTAAAGGCTGCATTTAAAACGTAAGTTAAAATATTTTAAAAATTGGAACAGCTGTTGTATTCGGGTCCGAGTTCAGATGGCACGAAGTAAAAAAAAGGGTTGCTTTCCCAACACCCGTTGGAGTTGCTATAAAAATCGTTAATCGCTCGTAAAGAATTCGAAGTTGCTGCCACCGGAGGGATATCCGAATCCAACGGCTATATAAAAAATGTTCCCTTTCCAATTGTTATTTTTATGTACTAATTAATTACGGTGTTCAATTATTATTTTGTGTGCCATATTTGGCGATAGTTAGCGATTTATCGCTTGCGCCCGGCTAACGGAAATGAATCTTAGTTTTTTGCGAAATTAGCGGATCCGTATCTAACTCCTCCCCCCTGAGTCATCAACCCTAGTCACGCCTATGCTTCTGAGTACTACAAGGGTCCGCGCAAAGTAATTCTCGATACTACACTCGTCAATGAATAGAGATTTTTGGTGGTTAATTTCCTTTTCGACATACATTTATGTATTACTCATTAAGTTCTACTAGTTTCACTTTATAATCTTGTTTTTTTAACCGCCTGCATGTTATTAAAAGTCTTAAATTCCTTAAGGGTGAGAGGACATATTCTCTTTACAGAGATGTTGTGGCGAACCTTATCCACAGCACATCTTCTGTACTTCTGCTTTAAAATGTTTCAGTATTAAAAATGTTGCATACTTCCTTTAAGTGTTTATATTATGAGTGCTGTTAATCACAAATGTTTATACATTACTCTTCCGGGCATTTAGATTTATGATGTCATGTGTTAAACAATACTGTTTCTAGTAAATATATATTCTAATCAGTTAAAACAGGCTGATGTAATCTTTTATAATACGCAGTAACTGACCCAATTGCCTTTGAGTCATTACGCTGCTCGTTTCGTACTTATCCCTGTCTATTGTGATGTCCCTTTATAATTATTAAATATCTTGTTGGATTTGGAAGTACACTCTTTTTCCTTTATTACAAGACATAACAAAAAATAACAATGCGAAAGCATTATTGCAGTTTTAAGGTAAGACATATTTGATGTAATTATGTTAGAATTTAAATATTACTTTCGGGAGATGACTGTTTTACTAAAAAAATTCAATAGAAACGTTAATGTGATAAGTATAAGTTATTTTTCCTCTTGTTGACATTACAACAGTGATGTTTCTTCCAACACTGATCATAAATATTACAGTTGCATAAAGTTATTCACAAGTATATAATTAATACACTTATTAAAAAATTGTGAGCACTTATAGACGACAGAATCAGAATCGAGAGAATTTTTACCGATGTGCTTCAAGCAAATCAAGTTTAAATCTAAGAAGTTACGAAAAAATCGACGTTTTAATTTCTAATTTAAATGTATTGTAAATTTTAAAATTCACCATAAAAACATCTGGTAAATATTGTATAAACTAGGGGGCTCCGCCCCCTGCTCGCGAACTCCCGGGAATTGCTACGCAATCCTTTTTGGTTTGCTTTGCAAACCAACATTCTTTTCGCAAGTGATATCTCTTTTCTTCATTTTAACACTTAATGTAACAGTAAAAGCCTTCTCCATCTTGTTCCCTCTACAATTTGAAATAGACCATGTTAATCTCTTAATTTTCTGATCTATACTTTCTCGGGAAGCCGTCTGAGAATAGAGCGAGCCTTTTTCCTCGACAAATTAAAAAAAAATCGTTGCTATGATAAATTTGATATATATAGATATTTGGCAAATATATAAGTTAGTCAGAAAATGTAACCTTCATTTCCGTGAAGGAGAATGAATGCTATAGTTCCGCGATTTAAAAATTACGAAATTCGTATGACCAACTTTTGATTGTATCGAATTTATTTATGAACAATTTTAAAAGTAAATTTACCGTAAGGAGGAGTGTAATCTAAGCTTTCACGTGGTATTTTAAAATTTTAAAACTAAAAGTATTAAGCTACACATATGACAGTTTTAGTTTTGTGTATGGGAACTTACGATCTTAAGGGGGTCCGGGACACATCGAAATTTTTTTTTTATTAATTAATTTAGAATTTTGAATTTTTTTGTAATGATTACCCATCTAACTAATAAACAAAATCACAACACAAAATTTTTCCAAAAGTTTTTTAAAAATTTAAAATTAAAATTTTTTGAAAAAAAGAGGGGTCATTTTAAATTGCTAAAACTCAAAATATTCTTGATCAATTTTCAAAATTATTGCAGTAAATTATTCACAAATTTATAAACTTTAATTTTGTTTCAGCAATTTAAAAATTATTAATTTAATAAAAAATATTTGAATGAAAATTTTTGAAACTTTTAAGGTACTTTTTTTTAAAAAAGTCATATTTTTAAAAGTAAATATTTGTTTCAAATTTGCTGAATCAAAATTAAAGTATAATGTTTGAAAAAGATATATTCCAAATTTCAACCCTTAAACTTTATCGGTTTTCGATTTATAGCAATTTGAATACAGGAAATCTTGAAAAAATTTATCATGGAGAAAAACGAATTTAAAGTTTTAAAGACAGATCTTGTTGCCATGACAACAACTGTCAAGAGCGTTAGATTTTCAAAACAACACACCACAAAAATTATTATATCTCTAGTTCTAATTAAGATAGAAACATGATTTAGACGTCATTTTAAGCAGAAAAATACAGAGAATTTCTTAAAATAATAAAACAAATTCGAAAATTTGACGATTTTTGTGTTCCGGACCCCCTTAAAGTCCCGAAATTTTTATATGACCAACATATAATCGCATCGAAAATTTATTTACTAACCAATTTCCAAAATAATTTCACCATACGAAAGAGTACATTCTAAGGTTTTCAGTGATGCTTTCAAATTTAAAAAATAATAGTACAAGCTATAGATATGACAGTTTTAACAAAAATTTACGAAAATTTCCCAATATTCCAAAATTTGTCTGAACAACTTTTGATCGTATCGAATTTATTTATTAATCAATTTCAAAATAATTGAAACGTAAGAAAGAGAAAATTCTAAAGTTTTGTGAGATGTTTTTAAATTTAAAAATTAATAGTAATAAGCTATAGATATGACAGTTTACCAAAAAAATAACGAAAATGTACCGGTTTTTCCCGAATTTCAAAGAAATATTACCAGGAACCAAATTGAAATTTCTAAAATAGCTCGACGAGCTGCAAAAATTTCCGTTTAGAAGCTCTCTAAAAAATCACGACTGAAGACTGAAAATTTGTACGTCTTTAGCTCACTCGCGTTTGAAATTTCGCTTTTTCACTTAGACACTTAATAAATACTAAACTAATATAGCCGCATCGGAAAAAAAAATCTTCTTTTACGTGTTCCCTGTACAATTTTGAACAAACCATGTTAATTTCGTAGTTTTCTGATCCGTACTTTCTCGGCAAACTGTCTAGGAATCGAGCAAAAAAAGTGACGGCGGCTGCGGCAACGTTTTTTTTAAATATAAAACGATAAAAAAAATTGTGATTTTTTAAAATCAAGTGTTAATTAATAAATATGCATCAATATAATAATTAATATATATTAACCATATTAATATAATTAATTATAAATAATTAATAGTTGTTAATTATATTAATATAATTAATTTAATCTTCCCCTTTTTATTGGGGTACAATCCAAACTTTTTGGGAGGACAAACCCCCCCCCCTCTCCATTCAACAACCCTAGTTACGCCTATGTTTGGCTGGAGACGAAATATAACTCTGCATAGCTAAATATTTATTTAGATTTAACTTCGTTTTCAGCCTCAAACTGAGTGGTATGTGTCTCTGGAGTTACTATGGATGACCATTTAGAACCGCAGTTTGATTTTTACTTTTTTTGCTTTTTCCCTTTGCTTTTAAAAATACATATTCTTAGTTTTAATGTATTTTCTTTATCGTCTCTACCATGGTGATAGAGCGGCGCATTCTTGCTCACTAGAGAATGATCTTTGTATCAAGTGCTACTTCTTGAAATAAAAAAATAGGAATATATTGTATAACCATATGTACAAAATTTTCTTAAGGGGGCTATTGGGGCACAAACGTGGTGATCCGAGTCGGCTTCAAATTCATCTTGGAGGTAAGAATTATCTAGTCGCTTTTCGTGTGATCATAGTAACAGTACCATGACATTAACCCTTAAGGTGGTAATCTTAGGGACGGAAACTTCTCTGTAGTGGCCAGTCTCTGGTTTAAAAACTTTTTCCAAACTGCCATCAGTTCCGGGCAAGGGACAATTTGTTTTCCCACTCAGATCTTCATTTCCCTAAGATTAATTGGGAAGTTTTGTCTTGACGAGATATCTCATACACAGAAATATTGACCTGATTTTGAACGAGGCACCTCGTCGAAATTCTTGGAAGGTTAAAAAATTGCAGATCAGCTTTCAGGTTCCACACATGAAGACTTGTTAGAAAAAATTTAGAACAATTTTTAATAAACTAAGGACGATATACAAAAAAACAAAGAACACAGATCAACTCTTTTCCACTCAGTAAACATTTCTTCTAAATTCGAATTTATGTTTCGTCACGTTCTGTATCGTGTTTACAGTTTGCATTTGCATTATTAAAAATGCATTTGCTAATATTATAGTTTGCACGTGCTTAATAAATATGATATCAAGACAATAACGTTTACAAATAGCAGTTACTTAACAGCAGTTGCACGCGCGCGATAAAAATCAAATTCACGGAGCTCTTGCACGCTCTTATAGGGGCCGTCTTCATATAAAATGGCTCAAAGCTTCACAATTTCCAATGAGTGGCTTTATCTGTCGCTGAGGTTTATTCAATAGGCAATTATGAATGAAAATGTCAAAGAATGAATACCGAATTAGGTCAATGTCAATTAGATAAAACACTAAACGTCACCAAAACGGCGATAAACTATTTTTTTAAATTTACTTCGATATGCATCGTACAATATCATTTGGGTAGTAGGAAGTAAAATCTCCGTATTCCATCTGGTTCGTTTGTTTGAATTGAAAATTATCAAAGGTACCATTCGATAGGAAGTAACGTCAACAAATTAATATGCATAAAAATTTCGTAAGGGGCTGTTTTCAATTAAGTGTAGCACAATCTTCTCAATTACCAATGTGTGAGTAGCTTTTTCTCTGAAACTAAGGTATCATTCGATAAGAAATTTTGATACAAATTTCAAAGGACTTAATTCCAAATTTGGTCAACGTCTATTAGATTAAACACTAAGCCTCACCAGAACGACGGTAAACTGTTTTAAGTTAACCTTGATAAAATTTTCATAAGAGATCATCTTCATATCAAATGGCAAAAACATCATAATTTCCAACGTAGCTGTCCGTACTGCTTTTACTTCCTGTACGTATTCCGAAAAGCGACGTCACCTGTCTTGTATTTATTTCGAATACAATTTCAGCACGTAAATGCATGTATTGACGTTTTTTTTTTTTTATTTAGTTTTTATTTAGTTTTTTTTTTTCCTGCCTCTAGGTTAAGTTCTGCCGAAGTAAATTTGTTTTATTGAAATCTTAAAAAGTTGAACTTCGATCTGGATGATAAACACTTGGGAGAGCTCCGAAGTACTGATCAAGAGCGTTGAAATGGATAAAAGCTTCTCAATGGCTGTACGAAATGAAATGCAGGGATACCATTAACGGTACCACAAATGGTAGGAGGTTGAATTGGGGGAGTTGCAGGATTCCAGTCTACAAGTAAAATAGGAATTTTGCGAGGTCTTTTTTTATTTTGAGGGAGCGTTGGATTTGGATCATAAATTTCAATTTCTTTTATTGCATGGTTGGTATTTCTTTCAATTTCAGAGAAAAATTTTCGGTACATTTTGTTGATGAAGTTTTTAATTGAGGGAATTTTGAGGGCTCTTCTGATATCGCTATTGCAATAGAACTATCTGGCTTTTGTAATTTGAGCAGAGAAAAAACTTAAAATGTTCGATTTTTTTTATTTTGGCTTCACAAGCAACCCTCAAATTGGACAAGATTATATTATGATCGGCCTAACGAAGTATAAGTAACTTAGTTTCTTGTTGAATAGTAATAATGTTGAGCTCTGAGAAGTAAGTTGATATAGTACATGATTGAGGAAGCTTTTCGAAATTTGCTTTGTATATGTACTATGTGAGCTTCCAATTAAGATGAAAGTCTCTAGGATTACACCCAAGTATTTTATCTGTAAAGACCAAAGGATAGGTTGTCCATAAAGTTTAAGTTGCGGCAATTTAGTAGGATCTCTGCATATAAACATGACGGCTGCAGTCTTATAAGCATTTAGTTTGATTCTCCTTCTGACAAGCCCGGATTCAAGGTAGAATATGTGAAATATTAAGGATCGCTTTCCTCGCTCGTCAAACGATAAAAAAAATATACTCGACATGCTGTGAAATTTCAAGTTGATCAATCCAATAGTTCTACAGATACCAAACCACTCATGATAAAGCTGTTCCGAGAAGGAAACTAGTTTAAAGTTTAAGTACTGTTAACGGAAGCGTATTCAATACTTATAGTATTTCACTCTTAACCTGTTGTACTAGTATCATGCAGCGTGATTACATTTTGATGGCCATTTTTTTATGACATTTCTAAACCGGCTTTATAGAATTTACAACTTTATGAAGTGTCACACGTTTCGAATTCTACATCTGTTCTACGCATGTTCTTCAAACGATAAAATAAAGTTAGGTTAAGAACACAAAATCTCGCCATTAAAAATTTGTCAGTTCTTGATAGACGAAATATCTCGTCGAAACAACTTGGAGGGTTAAATGCAACTTTATTTTTCTGTATAAGAGCAGGAATTTGAGAGCTTTGCATTGGCGCATTTAAAGTAATCGGTTTTCATTAGCATTCATCCGATGCTTATCACCCAATACACGGAGGCACAGCCATACATGTGATATGGCCAAATATGGCCTTTGCGCCAAATAACCCAATGCAAACAACCTATCTTGTGTTTAGCACAGCTTGACGAAACAGCTCTTCCACCATAATATCCAATGAACCTTTTTACTTATCTGTTCGGAAACGGCAATGGTAATTTTTTTGGTAATTTTTTTAGTTAACGTCTTACTTATGCAACACAACGGGTTATTGGCGATGGCTCGGTATCAGTCACGCAGGAAAAAGATCCGAGGACAAAACCTCGAAGTTTTGAACCACGTTCAGATGACAAGGCAACACCTGAGCTGGCACCCACTCTCCAAACTTCGCACACCACACCATCTTGAGGACATTTGAGTCCAGGACAGATTTAAAGTGCACCAACCCCCAAGTACACGATGATCTTTGATTGAATCAAGTTTCGAGATCGTAACCCTTCGATTTCTAACCCGTTACTCTTCCAATCATCGGAATACCGGGACATTGTGGATTAGTGGGTATGTCCACTGCGCTAGCAGCCTTCTACTTGTAGGCGGCTCATGTCCGATTACTGTCAGGTGCATTCCTTCCTGAATGTATTTCTCTTTTCTGTGTCAGTAAAACTTTCATTGTATTTGTATGTCTATTACTTGATATTGTATGTCTTGTGTCTGGCGCCGCATGGCCCTTGCGCCATTGAAACCCCCAAACAAACAACCAATCTAATCGGGATACCGCTGCCTTTTTACTAATTTAATTTGTATTAATTACAAATACAAGATGGTTAGCAAGAGCAGATGCCTGTATTAGCAAAAAACTTGGTTTCATCCATATAAAAGAGGCTTTAACTGAAATTTGTAATTTAGTAGAAAAAAAAGTCAACATAGTCGAGGCTAATTCTGAAGAAAATAAATGAATATGAAATCGCCTTAATGAGTTATTTTGAATACTATTTTACAAAGAATAGATGCTACTAGTAAATCACTTCAATCTGTGGAATGCGAACTATTGAAAAGATCCGTCCGAGTGATCGCCGACCAACCGGTATAGTGGTTAAGGTGTTAGCCTCTAGATCGGAAGGTTCCTGGTTCGAATCCGGGTCCGGGCATGGATGTTTGTAAACGTATGGTGTAGAGGCGGCTGGTGCACCTTAAATCTGTCGTGGCCGAAAGTCCTCACGTTGGGTTGGCGTGGAAGTTTGGAGAGTGGGGTGCCAGCTTAGGTGTTGCTTCGTCATCTGACCGTGGTTCAAAATTACGAGGTGTTGTCCTCGAATCTTTCCCTTAAGGGACTGATTCCGGACGGTCGTCAATAGCCCGTTGTGTTGCTCTAGTACGACGTTAACTAAAATTACCATTACCATTACCGTCCGAGTGATCCTTAATTAATATGGTCATGCAAGAAATTAAACAAGACGGAAATTTGTGTAAAATATATTTTTTTAATAAATTTATTTAATGTCTCATGGTATGAAATTTTTGATTACTTTTCTTTATTTTCAATAACTTAATGAGAATTTTCTTGAAATTTTTTTTCCAACTTGAGTTTGGGGGCTCCGAAAAATTTTACCGCTTACACTTGACTTGATCCGCTACTAGAGACAACCACCAGGAGGGTTAAACTAAATGTTCAGCTAGGGTTATATTGAATGTTTCCTTCCAAACGAGAACTACTGCACCCTTCTCAGCTAGGATCGGGATTATCCTTAAACCCGAAGGCTAACTTAACCTCAGTGGCATCAACTAGCATGAATTACTGAAGATGCCCAAGTGAAACCCATAGTCGTTGTCTTGCTTCAGTGCGACGGTATTTCAATTACCTACTTAACCTCAGGTAATTTTTAATTAACGTCGTACTAAAACAAGACAACGGGCTATTGACGACGGTCCGGGCAATGGTAAATTTAGTTAACGTCGTACTAGACGCAACACAACGGGCTATTGACGACGGTCCGGGATTAATCTCTTAAGGGAAAGATCCGAGGACAACACCTCGTAATTTTGAACCACGGTCAGATGACGAGATAACACCTGAGCTGGCACCACACTCTCCAAACTTCCACACCAACCCAACGTGAGGACTTTCGACCACGACAGATTTAAGGTGTACCAGTCGCCTCTACACCATACGCTTACAAACATCCATGCCCGGACCCGGATTCGAACCAGGAACCTTCCGATCCAGAGGGTAACACCTTAACCACTATACCGGTTGGTCGGCTACTACTTAAACTCAGAGAAACCCTGCTTCATGTGTGTTTTTTTATCTCTATTCCGTTTATACATATCCTTACCAACATTACCGGTATATTTGTTAGATTCGTGCCTCGTGTTGGAGGTAATTTGGTAATTTTAGTTAACGTCGTACTAGAGCAACACAACGGGCTATTGACGACGGTCCGGGATCAGTCCCATATGGGAAAGATCCGAGGACAACACCTCGTAATTTTGAACCTCGGTCAGATGACGAAGCAACACCTGAGCTGGCACCCCCAATATTTCGGGTCCAGATCACTTGTGATGACTTGTGTTCTGATCTAGTGGTCCAACTGGCAGCAGTATTAGCAACCGGAGGGTTCCGAGTTCAAATCCAGCCAAAGACCGTCGTGTAGAAAGGTGGCCTCAAATGCCGTCTTGGTGGGGTGGTAGTTTGGAAAGTGGGGTGCCAGCTCTGTTGTTACCTCGTCATCTGACCGTGGTTCGAAATTGCGCGGTATTGTCCTCGGGTCTTTCCCGTTGGGATTGATCCCGGACCAATGTCAATAACCCGTTGTGTTGCTCCAGTACGTTAATTAAAATACCTACCTAGTGGTCCAACGATATGATAATGGTAAATTTAGTTAACGTCGTACTAGAGCAACACAACGGGCTATTGACGACGGTCCGGGATCAATCCCTTAAGGGAAAGAACCGAGGACAACACCTCGTATTTTTGAACCACGGTCAGATGACGAAGCAAGACCTGAGCTGGCACCCCACTCTCTAAACTTCCACACCAACCCAACGTGAGGACTTTCGCACACGACATATTTAAGGTGCACCAGCCGCCTCTACACCATACGCTTACAAACACCCATGCCCGGACCCGAATTCGAACCAGGAACCTTTCAATCTAGAGGCTAACACCTTAACCACTATAACAGGTTGGTGGGCCCAACGATCTGAATGATTTACAACCCCTCTGAACATATTTGGTAACTTATTATCTCCATATCTGTGTGATAATGTATCATGATTAGAGTAACTAGAACCCAACTTTTAAAATATTAAGGCTCCAGGGCTTAGGGATAAGCCTCTAGATCCCCTAATGTGACTGTTTTCTTAAAATATCTGTTTAGCTACTCACATTAGTATTATTTTAATACTAGCAAAATACCCGACCTAACACGGTTTGAATTGGTTTACTCTAGATTGAAGAGATGATCAAAATATATGACATTGCTTTCGTAGAATAAAATAATATTTTAACACCTTCGCGACACACACACATCTTTATAATTTCTACAACTTACTTAAAACACAAATCCTACACATGCATATCCATTCATGTAATACATTTCACATACATCGTACCCTTGCAGCATTGCAAAGCTACAAAAGGACGAAAGGTGACACTAAGGTTACTACTACAAAAGACGATTTTGAGTGAGATTTGGAATTCCCTTTCTTATAAGTTCTTTACATGTTCACAACTCAATTAATAAAAATGACGATTTAAGGCAAGTGCTTTTGCATTCATAGTCAACAAAACAATTTTTTTTTTACTTGTGGCTAGTGTTTCCAACCGTCACGGAATTGAAGTTGCTGTCCAGAATCCCGGTTGAATGTTAAACTGTCCCGGAATTTCAGAGAAAGCTATAAACCAATATTACCTACACTCCAAGATAATTCTTTCTATTGCACATGACATCGTGTCCATCAAACGTCCATTCCCCTACTATCCCAAGTCAATACTATGTATCGCCACTCGAAATGCAAAAGGTAGTATGTTAATAGTCTTATATTATTTCTATATGTGCATTTTGTGGTAATTGGTAATTTTTAGTTAACGTCGTACTAGAGCAACACAACGGGCTATTGACGACGGTCCGGGATCAGTCCCTTAAGGGAAAGATCCGAGGACAACACCTCGAAATTTTGAACCACGGTCAGATGACGAAGCAACACCTGAGCTGGCACCCCACTCTCCAAACTTCCACGCCAACCCAACGTGAGTGCATTTTGTGATTTCCATCAGGTGGTAAAATCTCTTATGTCATCAGCTGATCCAATAAACTAATAACAAAACCCAAAATATATAATTAAATCAAATCATAATGAAATAATTCGTTTTATTACTCTCCTGAAAAATGCAGCTTTTAGACATACAACCTTTTGCACTTTGAGTGACAATATCAATATTTCAGTTTTGTGTAATATGTCCCGGAATTGTCTCAGAAAAAGTTGGCAACCCTACTTGTGGCACTCTTACATAAGACATGCGACCTTGTAGAATTTCGCAATCTTTTCCTGTCCTTATGACAGATAATTTTTTAATTTTTGAAAAGTTCTAGTTCGGATTTTTTAAACATTATTATTATTTCAATAACGGCATAGTTACACTTAAAATCTGCTTTATTCTTACTTACCTGCCACTTTAAGTCGAATACTTTGTAGTTGTGTTGCGTATGATGAACAGGAAATACAAATTATTAAAATAATAAATATTTAAAACAGAAAACAGCGAAATAAAACAAAATAAAAGCTGTCGGAAAAAAGTTGTTTTAATGATATTAATTCGTGATTCTTTTTTTATCTCTTGATCTTGCACTGTTGTCACTTACAACTAAAAAGGGCACAAAATTTAGAAATGCAAAATTAGTGCATAGCGAAAGAAACATGAGTTTCCGGTTTATTCCGTTCGTTGAAAAAGATCATCTGTCCAATATATTCGGAAATAGTTTACAATGCGCAAAGAACAAAAATAAGACTTGAAGTAAATGAATTAACAGAGCTAAAATTCCATTAAAAAAATAAGTTTTGGAAAAATAACTAATATATACTAAACAAATATATAATGTATAAAATAAAGCACATTGCAATCAAATATCTGGAATAAAATTCATGTGATGCCTGTGCAAACATACAAACACAAAATCGAAGATAGAACAGAAAGACAGACTTACGCAACCAAGTTCAGTCACTAAATGAAGATAAGTACTCACAGTATGCAAAGTTTCATGAAAATATATCAAACCGTATGGACGTGTATAGGGCATATACAATACACAGATAGACACCAAACGCGCAAGAGGCGGATTTGATATCAGCAGGGTCTAAAACGGATTGGAAACTTTAAATGGGTCGAAAATATTCAATGTACAAACAAATACTCCATTCTTATTTATATAGATTTACCCTTACCGTTTTCAGTGAAATGGTCCCCTACATAAAAGTATTAAGGCTCAAGTGGTTCGGGTCCCTAGGACTTGGTGGCCCGAGTGTGGATGTTTTTCTGAAATAACTTGTTTAGCTACACATATTGGTAATATTTTAATCTTTCCCCTCCATAAAGCTATTAAGGCGAAAGGGTTTCGGAACCCTAGAACTTGGTACTTCTTGTGTGGATGGTTTTAAACTTGTTTGGTTAATCTGGTAATATTTTGATATTTCCCCTACCATTTGTAGTGGAATTGTCTCATCCATAGGTTGGCGAGTGTCGGTGAGCAGGGGGGGGGGGGTAATAATACAAAAAAAAACTACTAGTAATACAAAAAAAAATACAAAGTAACACAAGTAAAAATTAAATACATGAAAATCATTATTGAATAGACTGGGCCTATTTTTTTTTATCGCAAAGCATATTTATAACCGGAGTAATGGTTCATATTTACAAACTTTGTCTTTGTTGCTACGTACAGGGAGAAAGATCTTTCACAAATATACGTTGAAACAAACGACGTATTTTACAGCTCAATTAGTAATCTCAGGATATTCATTCATTATTTGAAGCCAAAAATACATATCAACTTGAGTAAATGTTATTCTTAATAAGGAGTAGTGATGCGACATCGACAGCAAAACATCGATGTTCAAAATTAAAACATCGATGTTGATAATACATCGCCCCAAAACCATCGATGTTTTAAAATTCAGTGTAATTAAACTTTTTTCCCATTTCTTAATACTGGTTTAGCAACTAGTGATGCGACATCGGCACCAATACATCGATGTTTTTTATAAAACATCAATGTTTTGAAAACATCGACGTCGCATCCCTACTGTTCAGGCCCTTCACCCTCGGTCACTTTGGTCTAGAAGTATGTTCAATTTGCTGATTATGAAAATTATGCTACTTGGTTATTTTTAAAATTTTTATAACGGTACTTTTTTCATTTAAAAATAAAACATCGACAAGTATAAACATCGATATTACAAAAACATCGACTCCAATACATCGATGTTAAAAACATCAAAAACATCGACATCGATGTCGCATCGCTAATAAGAAGTCGGTTGATTACCAATGTGTTTTCTTTCTTTTACTCTCGATTGAGAGGTATCACAAGATTCTTCAAAAGGGGTTTTGAATCCAAGATGATTTATCTTTTTGGCCAAGAAAATATTCCAAAAATGTTTCTTGTAAACCTGATGAATGCTGCAGCAAATTATATTAGACATTTTCATTGAGCTTAGCGTTGTTGGTTACCAAAATATTGTATAAATTAAGAAAGCATTCGGTATTTCCTTTTAAATACAATCCCAGCAGCTGTCACGACAGCAAGTTGTGATATCGTCAGTTATTGATATTTGTTTCATTAACAAAAATTTTTGAATTTCGTCTCAGTAGTCTGTCACATAAAAGCGGATAAAACCTTCAAAACTTTTTCAGAACCCAAAAGTTCCGCCTAACACAATTTGAAGAACCCTGCCCTATAACCAAAGCAATATCTAGTAAATCATTATGGCATACCTATCGTTTTCACTTTATATTTAATTTTCTTGTGCATTTAAAGAAAAATGAACGAATGCATTTCACAAGCAGAGTCAATACATATGGACAATTAACAGTATATTTTTCGCAGTCCAGTAGGCGGTTGTTCTGAATTTTTATTTTTATTTAATTTAAAATATTAGAACAATTTATCAGGATTACAGATCATGGCACGATAATAATACAAACTGGCATGATATAAGACAAGTAACCATGCATATTTCGTCTTCCATTCAATTAACATATTTAGTGAAACACACTGGCGCCATCTACATTCTTTTGTTATAACTAATAGCTTGATGCCTCCAATTTAATCCAAATTCAGATGAAATTCAATTCTAATGAAAACATCTGAACAGAGAAAAACTGTTTTGGTGTGCCGAATGACTTGCAGCGAAATGCTTTCCTTCGTTTTTTTTCTAAACACCAGATCACAAACACTATTCCATCTTTCTCAAGCAATCCGATATCGACTGTTTTTCATAATTCACTATATACTCATGCGCGTTTGATGTTAACCCAACATCAGTCATACACAAAAAAGGCTGCATTATACTTGCGTGCCTTTGTTTTCTGTGCAGAAATGAAGTTAACATACACTTGTAGGATGCTTTTGTCATGTTCAACATATGAGTGGTTTATGACTTGTAAAGGGGTGACTCCGAAGAGTGCCAGCACTGCGACTTATAGTCTATTGTACTGAGACCCCTACTGATCCCCTAAAGACCGATTGCCGAAATAAATTTCAGCATGTACCTGATTGGAATGCTTGACAGTTCCCAGGGTTCGATACAGTGGTATCCCAGATGTTCAAATCGTTGTGTAGAGTAACGGTCACATTCACATAGAACGTGTACAGAACTCTCCTCTCTACCATCCGACAACCTCTACATAATGGGTCATCTATAACACCCATAATGTTGAGGTGTCTATTCAGGGTACAGTGGCCAGTTAGGAGGCCAATAGCTATCGTGATTTCTTTCCTACCTAAATTCAGCAGCTCCCTTGATCTATCCCAAGGAAACTGCTGGTTGAGCTCTTTGGCTTGTCTTTGGTTATTAGATTGAAGCCATGTATGGTAGGACTCAGAAAGGAGCAAATCCCTTATAGTCCCTCTAACCACATTGTGAGGCAGACCCAAAACAGGATCTGGGTCCAATAAATGGTGTTTCAGACCCATGTTTTGCTAATTGGTCTGCCGTTTCATTACCTTCAATGCCACTGTGACCAGGGACCCAGACAAGATAGACCTTGTTTCTTTCAGCCAGGTCCTCAAGCGCATTGTGACATTCCTACACTGCTTTTGAGAAGAAGCAGTGACTTTGTAAAGCCTTTAGGGCTACCTGGCTGTCAGAGAAGATTTTTTTAACCCTCTTAACTACACCTCTATTGAGGCAGTTGGCAGTACAAGCAGAGATCGCCAGAACCTCAGTCTGATATACAGTGGCCAGCTTACCCAAAGAGGAAGCCTTATTTTTCGATTAGGACAGAAGGCACCTGAACCAGTGCCATGAGATGTTTTTGAACCATCTGTGTACCAAATTTCATCACCTCTACTGATCAGCCTGGAGACAAATCTCCATTCTTCTCTGGTCGGAAAGATGATGTTATATTTGGTTTTAAAGCAAAATTGCTTTAACATCTAGTCAGTTCTCATTAATAGGGATGCTCCTTCACCTGCGAATCGACATTTTTGAAAGTAGGCATTTCATAGGATGACTTCCATAGTCCCATGAGTTTGATGCGTTGTGAGCATGAAATTGCCTCTAGTTCCACTTGTTTATGCAGTGGTAGAAGCCCCAGAAGCAGTTCCAGATTCTGTGAGGGAGTGGTTCGCATTGCACTAGTAATTGCAATGGTCGCCATTCTTTGTAGACTAGTGAGTTCTTTCTTCACTGTCTCATTACGGGTTCTATTCGACCAAGCGATGGCGCCATAGGATATCATCGGAAAAATAATCCCGGTATATAGCCAATGCACCATTTTCAGTGTTAGACCCCAATTATTACCAATGGCACGTCTACAAGCCCAAAACACTCTTTTGGCCTTGCTCGTGCAGTACTGGAGATGTAAGCTCCATGTCAAGGTCTTATCAAAGATTACTCCTATAGATATTTAACCTCATCTAAGTATGCAAGTGGTGTTCCAAAAAATTTTATCGAGTGCATATCTCGTAACCTTTTCCGGGTGAAGAGGACTAGGCTAGTTTTGTTATAGTTAACCGACAAGTTCACCTTTTTGCACCAAATTTCGATATTTTTTAGGGCAGTGTTCATGAGGTCTGTTACCGTGTTTTGGAACTTCCCTCTTATGACCAGTGTTATGTCATAAGCATAACCCAGACAATACAAGCCCAAGAAGTGAGTCCTGTTAAGGAGCTCGTCAACCATAAGGCTCCATAGTAAGGGGGACAACACACTACCCTGTGGGCAGCCTTTACATTTCCCCACAGTTAGCGTGTCTCCTAGTAAGGAGGCCTGAGCCCTCCTTGTCTCGAGCATGTTTTTAATCCAGGCGAAAACCAATGGATTAACATTTCGACTGATGAGGGCATCAATAATTACGTTTACTGGAACCTTATCAAAGGCTCCCTCAATATCTAAAAAGGCTTCCAAGGCAATTTCCTTTCCATTGACTGCTCTATCAAGGACCGTAACAAGATCGTATAGAGCAGTCTCTATAGATTCCCCAGGCTGGTAGGCATGTTGAAATCTCGATAGGGGTTCGGCTTTTAGAACCTCGTCCCTAATGCATCTATCAATCAATTTCTCTAATGTCTTACGAAGAAATAATGTCACACTAATAGGTCTGAAGGCTTTGGCTTCACTGTGGCATGTTTTACCTGGTTTATGTATAAAAATTACCTTGCAGGTTCTCCATGCATGCGGCATATACCCATATACCACGCAAGATCTATAAATCGTACATAAGTGTGGTATAATGATGTCTTTGCCATGTTGGAGTAGAGCAAGTATAATGCCATCTACAACAGGTGTTTTGAAGGGCATGAATGAGTTAATTGCCCATGCTATTCCTATTGGAGTAATTATACTTCTAGCCAGTTCCCATTCCTCCTTCCCTCTATGTAGCAGGGGAATAAGTGGAACTGTCAGTTCATCATTGATGTTTGCGATTCTGGAATCGGGGAAGTGCACTCTAAGCATTTCTACCAGGGTGCTCCTATCGTTTTCCGTGAATGTGCCATCGTCCTTTCTAATGGAGCCCAATTGGCACTGGTTGTTTTTGGTCAGTACTTTAGTCAGCTTAGCAGCACTAGACATACTGTCCATTTGGCCACAGAAGTTTTTCCATGACTCCTGTTTAAGTTTCCTTATGGCCTTGTTATAGTTGGAGAGTGCCTCTTTGTATCTTGACCACTCACCTTTTTTTTTAGCTCTGTTAAAGAGCCTTCTGCAGTTCTTTTTAAGACCACAGATACTTTTATTCCACCAAGGAACTCGCCTTGGCAAGCTTGTGGTGACTGCCTTACAATTTGACTGGTAGGACCGGAGGATGGACTGCTGCACAGTCAACAGCCAATTCCACCAGTGAGGGAAAGTTGTACACTCCTAACCTCTAAGAGGAGGCGATGGTCCTCCCTATAGGAATCCCATTTTGTATGCCTGGAATTTATTTGATCCAGCTGAATATTCATAGCAGGACCTGTTACAGACATTTGGATCTGTCTATGGTCTGACAGTGTGGTACAGTCAGACACATGCCAGTCCTTTATGCAGTTAACTGCTTTAGCATTACAGAAGGTGATGTCAATTACTTCACTTTTGTTGCTGTTGAAAAATGTCGGTTTGTTACCTGTATTGAGGATAAAAAGGTCATTAGATAAGAAAAATTCTACTAGTTCATCACCTCTTTTGTTGCAGTTGGAACTGCCCCAAATGGTGTGGTGTGCATTTGCGTCACATCCTACGATAAACTTCATCCTAGTGCGTAAGCAGTGCTTGACAAATTTTCTGGCTGAAGTCGCTAGAGGAATTTCTTCTTCATATGGAAGGTACGCTGACATGATACATGTGGTATCTTCGTTTTCACTGATCCCCTTGATAGCAACATTGTCCCTTCAAGAAAATCAGCCAAAAGGAGGGCATTAAGATTTTTATTTACGATGATACATGCTCTCGGTGTGCTGCATGAGCGATCGAAGAATAGATTCCCGCAGTTGCCCAGGCCTATTATCCTACCATGATTGACACAGGGTTCCTGTATTAGGGCATTGTCTATCCTTCCTTCTACCAGTCTCTTGCTAAGTAAAGCGGTAGGAGACTGACTATGGTGAAGATTGATTTGTACAACCCTTATGGGATTGCCTTTTTTCCTGAGGGGTTCAGACATAACAAAGCTGTTAGGTTATGAATTGCAACAAGGCTAACCCTTAGTGACAAGTTTACTACTCGATTAAAGCTGAGTCCTCTCTGGTTGGAGAAAAAGACACAGCTGTTTTGTCTGATCCTGAGTCAGATAGCACAAGATCATCAATTTGTTTGAATAGTGACCCAGTGGAGTCACTAACTGAACTGGAAGGAGACTGGCTTTTGAGGCCCTGTTCCTATTGTTGGAGTCATTTCCCAAGAAACTGGTTCCATGACCTCCATGGCTACTGAGCTCACATAAAATGCTTCAGGTTCATCACCCACCGTCTGCGCCAGCGGTTCCATCACATATTGCATAGTCCTTTCCCGAACGCTCCTGTGAAGACCTCGAAATTCCACTCTCGTAAGAGCTGGGCTGATCTTTGGTCCATTTCGATTATCCACCTAGTATAGGCATGATCCCCTACAATGACCCTCTCACGGATTTTCCACTCATTAGTGTTGAGGCTTGGGTTCGATCGGGCAAGCCGTCGAAGCAGTACCTCACCATCTGCGGTGAAGACATCACGGGATTTGAGGGCTATTTTCATTGGTTTGGGAAGGTCAGCCGCTTTCAGCACCCTGATTTTAAAGCCACCGATCCTCCCCCCATCATAGTTACCCCTAGCCGTTTCACTGAGTACTCATTGGTTCAGTATATCTGCGGTTACAAACTGAGGGGCCATTTGATCGAAATCCATTGAATCGATAATCCTATCGTCTGCAGGAGACAACCTTGGTTCTGGGAAGGCCTCCTGAACAATGGCCATTCTCATACCTGTGGCTGCTTGACTGGACCATGGAGCAGATGTCCTTGGTCGCTTCGTCTGTATCGAGGTACTAGGGGAAGGGGTACATCATCTGGTTTACCTCTTTTATCTGCTGGAGTCCTTCTGCTGCTGTTGGGGCTTTCCAATACCAGATTCAGTACGACGAATCTTATTTAGTCTCCTTTTGTGCACGAGACATCGTTTCCCATCCAGGCACGAGGTCAAGCAGCATAGAGGACTCGACTACTTCTCGTCTTCCGGATGGGGGATTGGTCGACGCGGGTCTTGAGGTTCCACATACGTCAGATAGTTTTCTACTGGTCGCAGGCCCCGAGGGGCCACAAACGACCAGTGGTTGAGAGCCAGTCACAGTCTCGCTACGCACCTTAGTGGTAGATCCCAGAGGGATGAAGTCACTTTAGTCAAGTTTTGACTGTTTATGACGGTTTTGGGGGCGGTTTGACCCGCCATGTTTTTTTTTCTGAAATTTCCATAAAGCAATATAAGTACTGAGGGTAAGTAAAAGGTCACCGCCTATATGGACCCTCTATGCAGGCGTAAGGCTTATTACAACGTGGGTCGCCACTTCACGAGGTGAACCGTTTGCGACAACCTTTAACCCCCGTTGCCATGTGACTTTCACATTCTCATCAGCACGGTATCCACACCTTGGACTTAGGTTGCCTTTATCTGCCTTCTTCATCATATCCGTAGGGTCTTGCAAAGACAAGACTGCACATAGACTATCTGGATCTCGGCAGATTATACCAAGGACAATTTAGGCACCCTCCTTCTTTTTCAACCTGGCTTGGTACCGGCTTTGGCGAACTATGAGTGGTTTGCCGAAACTGTCTTGACTATAAGCTTCGGTTCCTGATTCTTCAGCATCCTTTCATGTTTAATCTTGTTATCCTTAGATTCGCAATGATAATACTTAAGTTCAAAATCAATTAATAGCAAAGTTGTAACAAAAACAGAAAGCTAAAATGTTAAAATTCCTTAGATTCTTAAAATTACCTTCTACTAGCAATACCGATTTACTATTCAATCGCCTCAGAAACTGATAAATTATTATCATACATTTGTTAATTTAACAAATTGTAGTTTTATAATAACTACTAGAATTTTTATTACCTGAAAACTGCTAGAATATACCTGAAAAAATGCATTTTACCCCTAAAAAAAAAAAAATGTTGTATAATTTAAAATATAAACCTGAAAAGCTCAAATTATAATCAAAATAAAAGTAATCATAAGAAATGTACCTCTGAAACAAATAAAAAAAAATGTTAATCTGCTGTAGCTGTGTCAATTTAAATTATTTTTATACCCAACATATCACTCGCAAAGGAAAAACTAGTTTTTAGTTTGTATCAAACTAAATGGGTGCGCATGTTTTATGGGTGTGTCTTACTTTAATTGTAAAATTACACATGGAAACAATTTTATATATATATGTAGTAATATCAGTTAAATAAAATATTCATGATCAATTACGAATTTTACAGCAACTAATAGGGTGAGGTATGACATGTGTTGATAACTAGAGCAATAACCCGGATATATAATATGCGGATACTTACAACACCAATCCCAAACTCCTTCTAACCTATGTAGTATAAACACTAATGACATTGAGGCCAAATATCTTGAAACTACAAAAATTTCACATAACCCCTTCAATTACAAAATAAAATTGTTTTTAAGTTAAGCAATAAAAAAAATTTCAAAAGATATATGTAGTAGAGATTAAATTGTTTCACAAAAACAGCTGTTTTTTAAAAAACTGTGTTAATTTCAGACAGAGTGAGTACAAATAACAGGTTCATCTTTTCTAAGAACAATGTATACATTTCATGTTTGAAAAACAGAAAAGAAAATACAAATTTTAAGGAAACTTCATATATTATAGAATATAAATAATTTATTGTTTCCAGAACAAAGTATACAGTTCTCCAAAAGTTAAGCACACAACAGTAATTTTGACATAACTGAAAAGGTGATACATTAATTGGGTCAAAATTTAGCATATATAGGCAGTTTAGTTATAGATTCATATCTAAAAAAAAGAATTGTAAACAACATATGTTTAGCTATAGCGAGAATTTTTCAGTCATCTTCTTTTAACCATAATTGATCTTATATAACCCACAAATAACAGCTCAAATAGTCTAAAATTTTTTATCAACATTCAAACTGATAAAGTGAAAGGCTCCAGAAAGGCAGAATCTTCAACCAATGCCTAATTTGCATATTTATGGAGTAAATTCTGATTGGGCATATCATATTATCTATACATATTCCCTTCTACCAGTGAGTTTCACACAAAGAAAGTGAAGCAGACATTTCGAAGTTCAGAATTTGCATTCCATGTTTAACTTTAGAAAGCAGTGTAACATTCAATTTAATTCAACAATGTGTATGTTATGTGTAAATCTTATAATGTACTGGCTAATTTCTTTAGAACGTCTAATACTTGCTGACTTTTTTTATTGCTTAAAGGCACACTAGTTTCCTTTCCAAAATCTGAAACATGTAAAAAAGTATGATTAGAATAGTGATTTAAGTATAAACACTACATACATACACAAAAAATTATGTATAAATAGACTAAGGACTACTTTGACATTGAATGTATTGAAAATTTTAATTAAAATTCATAATCACAATCTATTAAAAAATTATTATTCTTTATGCAAAGCTTGATTGGAATAATTACACAAAGTAAAAGGTGAAAATATTAATTTTTAAATTTACTTAAGGGCTAATAAAAAGGCAGATAAAATTATGCATGCAATTTTTAATAAAAATATAATTACATTATACTCAATATGAAAATCTAAACATCAGAAACATAATACAAGTGGCAAGCAGGGAGATTCACAGAAGGTGCTTGAAACAAGATTTTAAATTTCTGTCATATTATTGAAATTCTGAATTGTTTAATGATTTCTCTAAATAGAAAACATTTTTTAGTCTAAACCTCACCAAAATTGGTGGTTTTCAAAATTAACTTTTGAAAATTATACTATGAAAATGATTATAATATGAACTTTATTTTAAATAGCAAAATTAAATTTATTCTATAATATTCCACAGTATAATTATACTAATATCTTAAACTCAAAAACTAGTACAAACCTTAAATATTAGAGAAGCAAGTGAAAAAAAAAATTAGATTTTGTAGAAAACATCCTGAATTCTATAAAAATATCGAATTGTCTTTTATTCTCATCTGCAAACTTATTATTGGCTCTTTAAACTTGAAGTCTATGTTAGGCATAGATATCATATTAAGCAGGTTATCGAGCTATTTCATTCCATTCATATATATTAAACATACAAAATGTTCAAGTTGAAGAACAAAATAAACTCTATAATAAAAAAAGCAATGCACCAAGGAGTTGTACGATTGGGATAAAAATTAGTGGATGTGGAGAACATACATAGAAAAAAAAACGATTAAAATTTCAGAACAATTGAACGATTATTTCAGAGTTTGACCACTACAAAGGAAGGAAGTCAATAAGGCATTGGGCCATGGGTAGAATCCCCACGCTGCCCTAGACATCTCTGCGGTTGTTGTCAGGACACAGTTGGAAATGGGACTCGTCACTAAAGACTATACATCCCCAGTCAGCACCATTCCAAGTTGATCATGCCCGGCACAACTGCTGGACAACTTCTTCTTGGTGCGTCGTTTTTTTTTATTACAGAGTGTAGTTTCAATCTAAATTTAAACTGATAAATACAAACATGAAGGGTGTATATATATTATTCTAAAATAGCTATAATTCTTCATTTAGTTTAAAATTACAAAATGTAAAATTAAATATACTCAAACTTAGTATGAAGAAATCTGAGGGATCAAGCACTCTTGTTTAATCTAAGGGCAGTTATTTAACCTTTAATTCATGTACTTATGAATTCTCAACTTAGCCTTCAATAGCATATGTAATTCAGATATGCTTTAAAAATGCTGAGGATTAATCTTCTTTTTAGAAACTTTGGCTTAGGGGGTTAAAAGAACAAAGCTTTGTTGAATTATATTCTGTTGAGTTTATAACATATTATGATTTAATAGTAATGATAGAAATATTTTTATATTGACTGAAAATACCCTGGGCCCAGAAGACCCACTGTATTTGCAGTCATCTTCACATATACACTTAACTGTCACAATAAAAAACCTAGGCCATATAAAGATCAAGCAAGGCTTCAGACCATCCAGTTTTCTTAGTCTAACCACTATTTTTTTTAAATTTTAATTGAATATGTTAATATTTAAGTAACATAACCAAAACTTCCCTGCGTTAACAGATTTGAACACACATGAGCGCCTCAAAATAGTTTTACTCAAAGACAATCACAATTAAGGCTAATAAGGCAAAAGCCTTTTACATGTAAATTGTTCCTATTTTGTCTTTTAAGTTTACACTTATTCAAGATAACTTCACTTTTGACTGATAGTATATTTTTCATTTTATAATTTAGAGGATAAGTAAATCTAAAACGTGTCACAATGCACTACATATTTTCATTTAATGGGAGAAGATATGATTTTCCAGTAAACAGAAAATGTAAACTGTACTCAGATTTAGTGATTAAAACAGAATATCAAAGTTCCTATTCTCTTTATGACTGTGGATCAGGGTGTCAAAAAATCATGACTTTTTTTTTAAATCAATTAATCGGATTTATTTGATTTAAATCGGATTATTTTGATTTAAATAAGATTTTTCTATTTAAATTTCTTCAGGCCCTAAACACTGTTTACATAATAAATATATATAAATTTGTTAAATAAAAAATTGAGTTTGTGACATGACATGTAAACTAATATTTATTTTAAGTAAACAGTCAGAATTTGTGACATGGTAAATCAATATTTACTTAACATTTTTTTAACTTTAAAACACAAGTTGACATACCACTTAGTTTTTCTTGAGAAAATTACATCATCTTGTTAACAAATTTATCAGCAAGTGTAAGTGACAGACCTAAACTACAGTCTGAGAAGTAGAATAGAACTCAGAAATAATCCGACTATAGTAAATTCTGATTAAAAAAACCTGCCGAGCAGCAATAATAATTGGATTTTCACTTAGTTTTAATTCATATTGGATCTTTCTTTTTTCCTGCTGACATTTTAATGGCTGTGTGTGAAAATGTATATTTCTACTCTTTTAATCTCTATTGCTAACTACAAGAATAAGCAAACACAGAGGTTCCCAAACTTATCCAAGTGGTGGCACCCTTAAGAGAATTATAATTTTCTCACAGCACCCTTGTCATCATGTAATATTTATCTGTGGTATATTATTACATATATATACACATTTCATATTTGTAGCACTTTGAAAAAGAAATTAGAGAATTAAGAACATAAACATATAATTAATACAACTAGTATTTAAAATTCACACACAAACACTTTAATTTTACTTAATAAGAAAACATAGGTCGGTGAAAATATAAATAAAACAAATAAAATTACCTTCATCATGCTCTTGGTGGGGGAGTGAACTGTTTTTTGATAAGTGACCTTAACCCTTTTTTTCCTTTTGCTTAGAAATAGCTTAGATTGGAGGTTACGGGCGCTTCGCAGCACCTCTCATCTCTCTACGCACACACTTTGGGAGCTAACTAACAAATGCCTCAAAAACTTTACTTCCCACTTGTGTTTTTTTAGCTAATAAAATCAGTCACCTCTTTCGTTTATAATTTTGAATCAAACTGTTGCATACTTCCTTTAAGTGTTTATATTATGAGTGCTGTTAATCAGAAATGTTTATACATTACTCTTCCTGGCATTTAGATTTATGTCATGTGTGTTTACATTACTGTTTCCAGTATATAGTATATTCTAATAATTTACAACTGGCTGTTGCAATCTTTTATCATATGCAGTAATTGACCCAGTTCCCTCTGAGCTGGGTATAAACATTAGTGCTGAAATCCCCATGAGTGCAGAAAAATTAAAGCATTTGACCACTTCTGTCATTTTCTATGGTGTATTTACTTAGTTATAAAAATGTAAGATTAGTTGTGATTTAAATCAGTGATTTAAAAAAAAAATCATTTTATTAAAATCATGATTTTAATCGTTGATTTAAATCAAGTGATTTAAATCTTGACACCCTGTTGTGGATACTTAAAAGTAGACAAAAATGAAAGCTATTCAGTGGAGACTAGGTATTTGATAAATATACCTAATTACTAGCAATTACAACAAGTTGTAGGCTAGAATTGTATACTAATTAAACAGTAGCGATATTTTCCTATAGAAAAATATAATCAACAAGCAGTATACGAGCTAGACAAACAATGCAAGAACATTAATCAAAATCTACTTGGGCTCTGTTGTTTTACAATAAAAAATAACACCATATGCAAACATTGAATACAACAATCAGTGCTGTACAACATATAATCATGTTTACATGTCCATTCATTAGTAATGTAGGTTTAGTTATCTTTTATTTACAGAAGATAAATGAAAAACTGGGATAATTAATGAAATAAACATACATAAGTTTAAAGTAAGGCTAATTACATAAGTAAATGAGTGCCAAAAAAGAGCAGGTTGTAATATCTACCCACAATAGGCAGGTATTTTTTGACAAAATACAATACAATTTGACAATATAACTATATTCTTACATGTGCTTGTAAGGGTCAGGTTTCAGTGCTCTTGTGGTGCTTTGAAGGAAAATTGTGACTTTTGCCGTTATACCTTGAAATCATAAATAACACTGATCAAAAATATAACATTTTTTCATAGCTATAATTGTCTTTTGGAGTTTATGCCCAAACTTGCCCATTGCTTTCACATATGCACAAAAGAAATACAGAAATATATAATATAGTAGAGTACAGATAATCCAAGCTCTGCTTAATCTGAGGTAGTTTTTTTCCCTCTTGCAAGTGCGCTTAGAATTTGTCACTGGCCTGTTGAGACTGTGGTCAGTTTTTCTTGGAATTCTCGCTTTTCTTCTCCACTTCTTCAATGAATTTGTACCAAAAGTAGAAAAGCATTTAGAAGAAAAGAAGCTTTCTCGTCAAGCACTTCTCTTGATTGATACCCCGTCACATCCTGAAGTAGAAGATTTGAAACGTGGAAATATTAAAGTAAGGTTTTTACTGGCGAACGTTACTAGCTTCTTTATTCAGCCTATGGATCAGGGGTTTATCAATGTTCTTAAATTGAAGTACCGAAAAAATATGTTCACACATGTTTTGGAAGACACTGTATCTTTGATTCAACAAATCAAAAAAAATCATGTAAAAAATGTTATGTATTGGCTTGTTGAATCATGGGGAAGAATTAAAACCACAGAGACGTAAAGAACAGCTGGTATAATATCCGGACAACTAAAGACCTCAAAGACAATAAGAAAAAGAAAGAAAATCAAGAATATTTTGAAATTAAAAATACAGTTTTGAAACTACCCAGCTGTGAAGAGGTAATAGATAATTGCGTTGAAGAATGGCTTTTCGGTGATGAGGAAAAAATTACTGACGATGCAATAATTTGCATGATTACTGAAGAAGAAATTGATGAAACTGAAGATTTAAACGATGAAACAGAGATCATTTCGCATGCAGAAGGTACGGTAGAATTAGATGTTGCTCTTTGCTATATTGTAAGGTGTTTCATAGACAGAATAAGGTAGCTGGATTAGACCGTCAAGTCTTTATTGGCTTGGACGATACTAACACACAATACAGGAACGTGCACCACTTGGACGGGCAAACATGACATTAAATTAACAGAAAGACATTTTAAATTTAGTTGAATACAATGTCATCAGCTGTCCCATCCGCACTCGTTGTTCTTTCTCTGCTTTCGTAAAGCACACTGGGCGCTCATGATGGCGTAGGTCGTGACGTTACAATATGGAGCAGCACAACCAGATGCTTTACCACGTAATGTTTTATCTTTGAAAAGCTTGTGAGACAACAAAGCAAGAAAGAGTTTCTGCTCAAAAACAAACAACTTTAGATTCATTTTTTAAACATTAAATCAAGTAAGTGTGATGTTATTTAAAATACATTTTTATAATTTATAAATCTGCATACTTGTTATTTTTTCGCTATTGATCTCTACTTTTTAGTTGCATATATAAAACTGAATTTTTCTCTTCGATTTTATTATGTAGTCCGCATAATCCGAGTTGGTGTCGGTCCCGATCAACTCGGATTATCGGGACTCGACTTTAGTTACTTTTATTATGCCACTGTGATGGAGTGAACTAGCCATAAAACTTTTACTCCTCAAGATGAATTACTTTTAATTAAATTTTTTTTTTATTCCCATGAGTGTTGACATTAACAGGGTACAACAGCATGCAAAAGTGCATTTGGAGTGTTTCACCCTCTAACAAAAAGTGCCAATACAAAATTTCTTGAATTGGAATATAACCATAGAAACATGTATTAAGTTGTAAAATGTTGATTATACTTTAAAAAAACAAACAACTCGTTATTTAGAAATGATGAATTCAGGAATATACGTGTTTAATATGCAGGATTGCTTTATACTTCTAATATGTTCAGCGATTAGAGTAATATGAAACATGTGATATACCAACCACTTTATTTATATGCAATATTAATGTAACACATAATTCTGATAAATTGTGAAAAGATATTACATAAAGTAAAGGAATAACGAAGGTGTATATTGCTATGGTGGAAATCATGTTACCAACTGCCTTAATTGGCCTTCAAATTAGGATGAAATTGAGTTTCCAGCTTGATCAATATGTAGGTGTGATTAGTATGGATGTGAGTTGACATTCACTGCACTCTGATTTATCAATAGGTTCAGATATTTAGTGTCAAATGGAAGTTGTCTAAACCTTTAGATTACAGCTATAGATATAATAAGTGTGATTCTTTCTTGGTGCAATTCTCATAACTTTCAAGGTACAACTGCTGTAACGGTCGTAGTCTAAATTATTTTTTTGCGCGGTTATTATATAACTTTCAAGGTATATAACCATCAAGGTACAAATAATGTACTGGCAACTGTTTACATTCTTTCTTGGTGCAATCATGGTACAACTGCTGTACCGGCCATAGTCTAAAGATTAAATTTTCATTTTCAACAATTTTCATTATTTGTATCCAAGACAGTTGTAAATTAGTCAGTTTGCATTTTGTATAAATGTGGTCAATGTATGTTGTTTTAATAGTTCACTTGAAAAATCTAATTTACCAGTTTCTATGTGATGTCCACTTTTCTTTCACACCTGTGGCTACCTTAAAAAATTTAATCATCCAGGTATACTGAAAATATATTTCTGTGTATTTTCTTCTGCACATAGAAAAGCAAAAAAAGAGAAACAAAATTTTAGTTTTACTCACAAAAGACAATATTATCTAAGAAAAAATTGTGTACTTCTGATCAGTGTTATTTACGGTTTCAAAGAAAAACAGCAAAAAAAATCCTAATTTTCCATCATAGCATTTATAAGAGAATTGAAACACTCATTGTTGTTTTTTAATATGAATATTATACATTCATATGGCCTGTATATAACCTGAAGTAAATCTGACACTTCCAACCACATGCAAAAATATAACCTGTTTTGTCAAAAAATACCAGCCTATTGTTGATACATATTACAACCTGCTTTTTCTGCTCAATTACTTATGTGATTATCCTTACTCTTAAGTTATGAGTGTTAACTTGTTTACTTATAAATGTTTTCAATTATTTGCAGTAAATCAGGAATAACTAAACCTGCATTACTAATCAGTGGATATGTGAACGTGATTTTGTACTGTACACCACTGATTATTGTATTCTTGCTTAGTGTGTTCACAAATAGTGTAATTTTTGGTTATAAGACTACAGTGCCTGAGTAGATGTTATTAAATTTATGTGAGTGAGAACTTAAAATTTTAATGAAATTTTTATATTCTTCGCAGAAATTTTCATGTTAGAAGCAGTTAATTTTACTTTTAAAAATTAAGATAAATGGTTGAGTGTAAAAGTTTGCTGATATATATGTTTTCGATTGTGGTATATACATACCTCTAGTCCTTTACAAAGTGATTCCAGTATCTGTAACTTGTTTGGCAAATCAGCAAACATATTTAATGCTTAGTTTCTATTGAACTAATTTGTACCTGCAACTTGCTTGACAAATCAGTAAACCCGATTGGATTGGATTGGATTTTTTAGTTTTATGGTACAAGAAATCAGCAAATAGGTTTATGTTCATAGTTTCTATTGAACTAATATGGTTTTCTTTTTAAGAGTCAATGTTATTATTTTCAGCAGTTTCAAGAAAATTCCCCTCAAGATCTGTTGAGATCTTCATCCCATTCTTAATTTGTTCAAGTATTTCAGAATCTCTGGAGGCCTGATTTAAAAACATCGTAATCCATACCTATAATTATTGAACGATAGATTTATGTAAAGTCACTTTCAACTAGAAGGAGCAAAACAATAATTTTTTGTTCACTACAACAGAATGTAGTTGGAGACATTGAATTCAAATTCATCTATACAGATATTTCATATGCAATACATTCATGCTGAAAGTTTAAAAAGCTTTACACTTGAAGTACATTTTTATAGAGGAATGGAAAGTAGTACATTTTAAACGTAATTCACATGGAGTATTCATGTCAAACAAGGTTCAACTGTATGTGGTTTACATATTATTTTTTAAACATCTATTTCATTGCACATTTTTGTATTGCATTGCAGTTTTATGTTAAGAAATAGTATAAAGCATTGCAATGAATATAGTACCAGTAAACAATGTAAAATATTATTTCATGAACATTACAATTATTACCTTTCTTTATTTTCACAATACGAATTTAGATACTTGCACAGTTATAGTCAATCAGCAATTAACAGCCCCGATAAAGGAGTTTAACTGCTAGTCTCAGTGGTAGAAAGTTTTACAGCAGTTGTCATACAAATATTATTTTAGATAACGAAATGGTTTGTGGTGGAAACTTCCATTTGAAAGTAGTCATATATGAATACTTTATAATGAAACCATTAAGATTTATAAAAAAATTCATACCATATCTAGCAAACATCTTTGGTTCAACACCCTCACATTCTCGTATTAAAATAGGAAATGCTGGGTTCTGTTTCTTAATAGGCACATAATGCTTTCGGATGAAATCTCTGAAAGTAATGCAAAATTAGAATATTCAATTTTATGTTTCATAACATTTTTAAACATATTCCATGTAGAGAAAAACAATCAAAATTAAATTATAACAATTCTAAAGATTATTAATTCTAATATTGTGTTCTGAATTCTTTAAGTATGTTTATTAGGTAAATAAATAAGCATCTGTATATATATATTTTTAACTTGACATTTTTTGTCATTTAACATTAGTAGTGGGAATTTTAAATGCATGTAATATGAGTAGTGAAAGCATATATGCTTTCACTACTCATATAAGAAATTTACATATATGTAAATTTCTTTTATAATTAGATCAGATTCTTAACAAGGTATATACTGCATATATACTGTCTGTCTACAACAAGAACTGCTCCTGTCACCAAGTTTGGGTTGTGGAAGTTGCCATGAGAACGTGGCATGTTCATTTTGAGTAGGGATGACTGGTGGATGTATTGATTTTATTATGTTTTGGACACATGTCGATGGCAAAAAGAGTTAGTAACAAGAATAAATATTTTTGGAGATGAGTAAAAATCATAACAAACATATTTCTAATTTGTCATTGAGTGCAGCTATGTAACAAGCTTAAGCTGTGTGTATTTTTTCAAGTCTCTGCTATGGAAAATGGGATACGGTCTGCTTCTATAGCACAGACTTTGTGGTGGGAGCAGTTTGCAAGATACAGACAGTATAACCTATTAAAGAGTAAAAACAACTTACATAAACAAAAATTAATTGTTATAAAATTACATAACAAATTATTTTCAAGAAAATAGATATAAAGATGGCATGAAAATGACTTACATTTGCGAGCTTATGAATGTGAATAGCTTTTTTAATTAAGCTTTAGTTAAATAGTTTTTTTAATCATATAATAATCATCTATATGTAATAATTAGTAATTTATAATTATGTTTCAGAGGTTTAATACTTTATGTGTTGCACCAACAGGCCTGTTCCCTCTTCAAGCTCTAATGAAAGGCCAGAAACAAAATGATAAGCTGGTCATCAACATTTGCCATAGGAACAACTTTACGCTGGATGAGTTTCAGATTGAATAACTTAGCATTCATGGTGAGCAAGGTTCAAAGTATAAGTCATTAAACAAATTTTGCACCTCAAAATTAAGTGTCAATGACAAAGTTCATCAAATTTGATGAGACTGAATCTTTTGTTTCCTAATATTTCTTTCAATGCAGTTAAATTGAAATGCAAGCTATTGAGTAAAATAACTGACACCTTCACTGACATGAAATCTATCCCATAAACAATTCCCATCTTTTTAGCTCAGAGGAAGATGGTGAGGCTACTAAATACTTTATTAATAACATCGTTCTCTACTATCAAAATTTACCAAAATGCTTCTTAGTCTACATCAATTACAAGCAAGGAGTGAAAAATCCTTTTTTTTTTTTTTTTTTTTTTAAATGTTAGAAATTGTATTTATTTTTTTAAATCAGATTTTTATGATTTTAATTACTCCCTTGCCCATACAAGTTTATCTTGTTGAACATCACACACAAATCAGTGTAGTTTCTAGATAGTTTTGATTTGTGTTAAACATTAATATTTATGATGAATAACATTAATGTACTTGAAAATAGAGATGTGTAACAAAAATATTAAGTACAATAGCACCACAGGTACCAACTCCTTGCAGCCTGAGCCATGGCTCAATGGGTTTGCCCACTGCACTAGCTACTTGTGAGTTGTAGGCAATGCAGGGGTTTGATTCCTGTAACTTATCTGAGTGTATCTTTTTGGTGTTAGTAAAATCTTCCTGGCATGTAAATCCTTTACTTGACAATATAGACATTGTTCTCAATATTCTCTGCAAAGCGTTGTATAAATAAAGTGTTGTAGAAAATTGCACCATATAAAAAATATTTTGTCATAAGTGGAATGCATTTTCTTTCTGGACTAATTGATAAACTAAACGATCCACATAAACAATAAAGAGGAATAAATTAGAAACAAAATGGTGCTCCACTGTAAATCTAAGCAAATATTTAAATATTGTTTTTCGAAATTTATATTTTATTTTTGTTACCTTTACAATATGAAAGTATGCAAAAATGAGATATAATTGTTTCAGTAAAGAAAGAAAAAATCCAGTCTTCATATTTTGCAGGTTAGGTAACTCAATTTACGTTGCACTGGAACAACACGATGGTCTGGGATTAATCCTGAAGGGAAAGATCAACACCTTGTAATTTAGAGTCACTGTTAGATGACAATAATATTTTAGAGTTTGATTATTTTTATAAACTGGCAATTAATTAAATACATGAAATTTTATTCAAAGAATAAAAATAAAGTATTATATGCCCTTTCTACTTTAAAGACATTTTAAAATAAGCCATTTAATAAGAGATATATTTAGCCAAGCTGTGCTGAACACTAGACAATATCAAGGGAGGAAAAAAAGAGACAAAACATATAGGTAGGTGAGGAGGAAACAAAAGGGAGAAGAGTTTGTCTGACATATACAGTAGTTAGGTTCTAATAAGTGTAAGAGCAAAATTTTTTATATAAAAGTAACATAACAAGCCATTTAATAAGGGACATTTTTAGATTAGCTGTGCTGAACAGTAGACTACAACAAGGGATGAAAAAAGTGAAAAAGCAGAAGGGTAGGTGAGGAGAAAACAGAAGTGAGGACAGATCACATGGTTAATTTTAGGGATGTGATGCCCCTACATACTTAAAGATGTACCTTGAGGGCGGTTGTGGGCAGGGAGTGTATGTTATTATGATGTGCTATGTCTGGAAAAGAGTTTGTCTGGCATATAAGGGAGTAAGGTTCTTATGAGTAGTCTAAGAAAAACATTTAAAAAATAGAAGTAACATAACAATTAACCCTCTGCATACCAAGCCTCGAAATATCAATTCAGCCTCTCGTTACGAGAAGCGCCTGGACAAGCAGAATACGGAGAGCGCCCGAGATTAGTGTTTTCCCCTAGGAGGCGTATCACCCTGTAACTCTACTTGACCATCTCCTTTGTATCGGCTGTAGGGGGTCAAAAACTACTCAAGAAGTTGTCCTTTATCTTTCTGAAGCATGGTATTCTGTGACACAGAACCAGTTCATACGGGCTCACTTGGGAATGTTTATGTGTGCCATTGTGTTCTTGAATTATTTTCTCATGAGTGCTTTACCTTCACTCCCGGCTTTTAGGTTGTGCTTTGTAATTCTGTACTCGTTTTTTAAAAAGTCATTTTCAAGACTCTTCCTATTATGCCAGATATTATTAGCCTCAAATCTATTTGCTTTATAGGCTTGAAATAAATACAATTTGATTCGTGATTATTATGTCATGCAAAACCAAATCGCTGAACCGAGCGGAAATTGAAGCAATTTTGTTTCAAGATACTCACGAATCATATTTTTTAAAATCGGATGATGATGATTCTCTAAAAGTACTAAGAAAGTAAACTGTTTTTTAGATAGCAGTTTATGTCAAGAAGATAAGGGGGAATTTGAAATGAATTGTGGTCAAAGCCTTGATGAGTCGACGCTTAATTTTAATGTTGACAGGTCAAATGACGTTCAGAGTGAATGCATACAGGAAACAAAATTTGTGCATCACACAGTACCTGTGCATAATTTACTAACAGGCTCAACAGCATTGGATTTTTTAAAATTGTTAATTTCGGATGAATTACTCGGATGAATGAAGTTATTTAAGTAAACACGAATAAATATGCAATTCTCTGTGCAAAGAAAGGAGGATTAGAGGATAAACATAGGCTACCTATCGAAAGGATTGATGAACTATGGAGATATTTTGGAATTGTTCTTGTTATGAGTGTTAGATTGGAAGGTTCCTGGTTCGAATCCGGGCCCAGGCATAGATGTTTGTAAGCTTATGATGTAGAGGCGGCTGGTGCACCTTAAATCTGTTGTGGCCGAAAGTCCTCACGTTGGGTTTGTGTGGAAGTTCGGTGAGTGGGGTGCCAGCTCAGGTGTTGTTTCGTCGTCTGACCGTGGTTCAAAATTACGAGGTGTTGTCCACGGATCTTTCCCTTAAGGGAATGATCCCAGGCCGTCGTCAATAGCCCGTTGTGTTGCTCTAGTACGACGTTAACTATAATTACCTAATTGATTGTAGCTCAATTGCATAGGCTTTCTGACTATTGGTCGCATAATCCGATGTTAGGTAACATGATGATAAAAAAATTTATGACCAGATAGATTTTTTTTAATTTTGCATTACTTTCACATCTCAGATAGAGAGAAGGAATTTGGAAGAAAGAAAGAAAATGTTGAGTTTTCTTATGTACAGAAGGTTGAACCTCTGTATTCTATAGTGAAAAACAAATATTCTCAGCATCTCAATGCTCCTAAAGAAGTTTGTATTGATGAAACCCATAATAAAATTTAAGTGCCGAGTGGGCCAAACTAGGTCTGAAATGTGGCTCATTTGTTCATCAAAATCCGGCTACGTTTTAAATTTTGAACTATATGCTGGAAAGATAAGTAATATACCAAAGTCCCTGAAAGGACTTGGATACGATGTGGTCACGTATTTGATAAGTACTCTGAAGAATAAAAGCCACAATATATATTTTGAAAGTGTTTTTTCAGTTTTCTTTTAGATTTATTAAAAATGGGATATTATGGTTGCGGGATGCTGAACTGAAACAGAAAATCTTGCCCAATAACATCAAGGCCTTAAAACTTTCTGAGGAATAAAAATATAAAGGATTTCCAAAGCAAAACTAATTCCAACTTACTTTGCACAGCATGGATGGACAAAAAAAATGTTTTTATGCTATCCTCAAACTCAGAGAATGAAACAGGTCTTGTGCAAAGAAGGCAAAATTCTGTTAAAAGAGATCAAATTTGCCCCATCACTTTTATGAAGTACAATAAGCATATGGGTGGAGTGGATTTAGCTGATCAGAGGAAATACCACACTACTTTAAGAAAATCCTCAAAATGGTGGAAGCCTTAAATTTTACTTCCGTCTTGATACAGCTGTCAATAATGCATATCTTACAAGCATGCCGGCCCCTAAGGGGTGCAAATCTCTTTACGATTTTAAATTGGAATTAATCTCCGATATAGACAAAAAAGTATTGGAGTGGAAAAAGAAAAAACACATTTATTTATTCCACCCAACACATTCATAAGAGGAGAAAAATTGAATGTCAAAACGAAAGTGTGTTCTATGGGGGGGGGGGGGCGCAATAAAACGAAATAAAAACATTTTCTAACAGATTTGTAGATAGCACATAGGAGTGTGAAATAAGTCAGAATTGCTTTTGCAAAAGCTGTTTTGAAGAGAACCTATAAAAGTCGCAGAAATTAACCCATAAAATTACAAAAAAACTCATTATCATATAAAACAAAGTCAAAAGAAATATGGATAGTCAAAGAATATTAAAAATAAATTCTCGAAACCACCTGGTTTTAGAATAAGTATTTAAAAGTTATAGCCGAAGTAGATCATTAAATTTGAATTATGTAATATATAGACATTATGTGTATATATAGACATAGACATGTCAACGTTTATCGTTCGTTTTCAAACTAAAAAAGACTATCTTCCATTTGCAATTTGAATGACTAGTCTAAAAATTGACACCATTGAGAAAGCAGTATCGGTATCCCGCAGCTAGAAGTGATCACAAGTGACCACAAAACACGCCCTCTTCTTTAAAGGCCCAAGGACGAAGGAGGAAGAATCGCTTAGTGGATCCAGGCGTCTCGTTGGGAATCTGACAACATTCTCTTTCCCTGTCCACCGTAAAGAAAGGAAAAAGATTTTCGGACGCTTTCAGGCGCGTTCTTATGCAGAGGGTTAAAGTAAGGGATAGGTGATTTAAAATGAGTGAATAAAAGAGCAAATTCAAATCTCTACTATTATAAAAGGAAGGGTTTGTCTGTTTGTCACAAAATCCTGACGATTCTATGGCACTTACAGCAATGAGATTTGGCACATAGGTAGACCAAACGTTTTGCAATTTTTGGGTCACGGCGAATTTTAAAACTCAATCTAGAACATTTTAAAATGAATTTAATGAAATTTAATCATTATTGAATGCTACAGCATAGATGAAATCACAGATGCTAAATTTATTGTTTTCATTTCCGTTTAGATTTTGCGCGGATGAGTAATTTTTCAGCCAGATGATAAAAACAAACATTCTTATAACTGGAGTCGATTAGTTCTTTTTCTATCTCCTAGACCGTTAAAGAAAGAGTAAAAATTTCAGAGGATTTGAAATCTGTGGAAAATTTCACTTTAGATCCATAACTAAAAATTTGACTTTTTTTATTTTAATAATTTTTAAATTGAATATAGCTTTTATATTTTCGCACGAGATTGTGGCATCACGGTAATTTTCCCTTTCAAAAAATAAACAGATAGCATTTCCTGCCCTTTTCAATTTTCCCTAATCATCACCGCAGCTCATGCATTTCGCCAGTTCTTTTCGGTACTGATTGCTTACCCCTCCTCAATGTCCCCACCCCCTTTGGAACGTGAATTGGACTCCTAATTGCATAAATTATTAAATTCTATCTTCTATCTTAATTATTCACCTTTTTCAAAGTGCATTTGTCACTTCCTTTAACTTTCTTCCCTCATTTACAGTTTACAATCATAAAATTTCTATTAATTCTGATGTGGAGGTTCGTAGTTTCCTGCAAGGTACTCCGTAATTGATACGTCCATTCTGTTCCTCTTTGATTTCAGTGGAGAGCAAAAAATATAAAACATTTTGACAAGCATTGTTTAGTTCTTTTTCGTAAAAGCGAATTCGTTAAAGATAGATTAAAAATTTCAACGGATTTGAAATCTGCAGAAACTTTTACACCAGAATAATACCTTATATCACGGTGTTGCCCGTTGTGTTGGTTTGCAAAGTAAACCAACACTACAGGCAAGGGTAATGCCGGGCTAGCCACGCAGTGACTAGTATAAAATATACATGAAAAATAATTTAAATTCTTGAATTAACAAATGAATAGTCAAAAAATGTATTTCACTTTTCTCTCCTTTCAAAAATTCAGTGAAAACAGTTTGTTTCTAAGTTTCTTCATTACTATACTTTATGACGCGAGATAAGCTATTTACTGGGCCGCATCTTTACCTGGTACTCGGCCCCATTCAAAACAGGTACAGAACCTTGTCACGTAAACTGTACTGGGGTTCTTCATGGAAACTGGGGTACAGTAGTTCTACACTTAAACTGGTACTGAAGTTTGTTAGCTAAGCTGTTTACTGGGCCCCATTCTAAATTGGTACTGGGACTTGTTACCTGAACTAGTATTGGCCTTGTCATCTAAACTGACTCTCGGCCCAGTCATCAAAACTGGAACAGTACCTTGTCACCTTAACTGGTATTAGACCTCTACACTGGTACTGGGAACTGTCACTAACACTGTTACTGTGATGTAAAATTACACTGGGTCCAGTCATCCATACTGGGCCTTGCCACCTTAACTGGTATTGGACCCCCATCATCTAAACTGGTGCTGGCCTTATCACCTTAACTGTTTACTGGACACCATCCTAACCTAGTACTGAGCTACATCTAAACTAGTACTAGGTCCCATTCCCTAAACTGGCGCCAGGATTATCATTTAAACTGGTACTGAGGGCTGACAGCAAATGTGAGGTTCTAGTTCTGCTGGCAATGTAATGTCACTCTACTTTTGATTAACCCGTCAGGACGCGCACCTACTGAGGGAACATTAGGATGCGCGGGGGTCATAGAATGACCCCAAACTGAAATGCATTCCTACGCTGTTAAAAAAACTTTTTTTTTTGTCGAAACCCTAATGCTTTTGACTTTAAAATATAAAAAATGTTTTGCTTCAAAAAAAAAAAAATTCTCCATTACTTTTTATGATGAGAAATAATAGACAAAATTTTATCATATTTTCTTCTTAAGCAATTGGTACACTCTATATCTCGTCAATGCAAACACGAATTTTAATGCTATATAATTTAAAATAATAGATGTATGTACATACCAATTTTCAGTTAATCTTTGTTTTTATGGAGAAAATTACATACGGAAATTAAGTGTTCCTTGCAAACAAAATTTTTACACAAATTGCAGGTTCCAGTAGTTTTTATATCCTTATTTTTTCCTTTTGAGGCTAATAATTTAAAACTAATGTTGCGTCTTGCTGGAATCCAAAGATAGATGAATGAGTTTCTCTTCCTTTACATATTTTACATTCAGCAGGGATTTACCTCTTATCTTCCCGCATTGTTCCGATGAGTGTAATTTTTTCTGAAAGTAGATCTTTCACAAGGTCATAAATGGTGTACCAATTGTCAACGGTGAGGCTTCGACCAGATTTGTACAAAGCTTTCATAAACCTTTTAACTATATCGCCTGCTGAGTTTGAGACTTTGAAGGATCCCTCTGGTTTGACATCCAACACTTCCATATTACTTGCGTAAAATGTCTGTGCATCCACTATAGCAAATATTATGATGCCGTATTTTGCGGGTTTCTTTGGCATATATTGGCAAAAACCACAACGACCGTGAAAATGTTCTAATTTTTCGTCAATAGTAACATATTCACCCAATGTATAATGTTTCTGACAGTTCATCACAAAATACTAACTAAAGTCCCTTATAGCAGCAAGTTTGTCAAATAACTGCCTCTGCGTCCTGTCATTTATGTTGTCAAATCTTAAGCAACGGAGAAGAAACAAAAAACGTTTGTTAGACATTGCAATGCTGAAAATGTTGACGAACTGTACGTATCAAAGATACAGGGGGTCATGGAATGATAAGCTTGGATTGGGGAACGAAAAATTCCTGAAATACCTATTAACTACTCACAAAAGGCAGATGAGGGTGACAAACTCAGCTACTGATCAGAAAGGAATGAACATGTGGCTAGTTTTCTTGGAATCGGGGTTGAGCAAGGGCTCAGGGTCATAAAATGACCCACGCGCGTCCTGCCGGGTTAACTACTATAAAGACAATCTTGTTATGGATCTTGAAAAGTTGATAAGCATCCTGAAAAATAAAAATTTTGAGCAGTCTGAAGTCCCCAAGCAACATTGATGTTCTGGTTATAAATTCTCCTGACATCAAGTAATTACATATATAAGAATTATGAATTAAATCCGATTTATACTGAGCAACAACCTAATTAATCATTCATCCAAAACATTTTCGGAGCATTACTTTCTATCTTTCGAAAAAACAGGTTTGTACCATAATTTAAAATCTTATTTGTAGTCCATGGAAGTGTAGGAATGAAAATAATTTAATTATAATAGTCGGATAGATAACCAGTATGAAAGAAATGTCTTTTGTTGATTTTTGAGGACATAAACTCACTTTCAGACACTCAACATACCTGATTCCTGAACTTTCATTCGATTTTTGGCATAAATGAATTCGAATTTCCCTCAAATAAGGACCCAATTTAACTGCCGTAGATGTCATTTTCAATGTAAAAAATATATTCTGTTGTTTCAAAATAAGTTTTGTAAATAAGTTTATATTTTATCAAAGCATTGAAAAGGAAACTTCGTTTGAATTCGTTTTCAACTTCAATGCGGCGAAATTTCCTATAGGTAAACAAAAAATTGTTTTGTTTTTTAAGTAACTCAAAAATTAGGTGCTGCCATTTTTTGCAAGGTAGAAAGGTAGGTAATTTAATTAACGTCGTACTGGTGGTAATTGGTAATTTTTAGTTAACGTCCTACTGGAACACCATAACGGGCTATTGACGACGGTCCGGGATCAATCCCTTAAGGGAAAGATCCGACGTCATACTGGTGGAACACAAAGACTATTCACGACGGTCCGGGATCAATCCCCACTCCCCATAGGAAAGATCCGTACCATGTTTTGAAAATAACATTATACTATTGTTAAAAAAGGTCAATAATATTAAAAAAGGTCATAGGGTATCAGTTGGATTTATACTCTATCTGATATTATCTTTGTTGAGTTGCGAATGGCAACAGTCTAGTTTTTATGATATACGAAGAGAAATTGCTTTTGAATTACTTTTAAAATTTTACTGGAGAAAATTGTATTTTTTTCGCCTTAAATGCTGCTGAGTGTACGTATGAGAACTGTAAATAAACTGTTTGAGCACTTGTGATATAAGGCGTTTTTACTTTTTATGCAACAGTTGACTACACCAACTACACTCTATAATACTTCTGATTCCGAAATCCAAAACGGAACAGTATCTAGTAGGGGGTAGGTAATTAACGTCCCACTCAGGGACGTACCAACGTTTTGAATAGGGGAGAGGGGGGTGAGCATAGGCATAACTGGGGTTGTTACATGGGTGGGAGGGGGTCCTCCCTAAAAGTATGGACTGTACCCCAGTAAAAAGTGGGAATAAGAAATTAGTTAATATATATTAATTATTATTAAATGATTACTATATACAAATGATTAATTAATTCTATTAATAGTTCATTAATTAACTCTTGATTTTAAAAAAATCATATTTTTTTCTTTATACAATATTAAAAAATGACTTTATTCTGAATTTTAAAACGTACAATACATTTAAATTAGAAATTAAAACGTCGATTTTTCTAAACTTCTTAGATTTATATTTGATTTCCTTGAAGCACATTGGTTAAATTTATCTCGATTCTGACTCTGCCGCCTACGAGTGCTCATAATTTCTTAAAACAGTATCTATATTTAAAAATTTGGTTTCAAAGAAGCACAGTAGGCAATATTTTTAAAAAACCAATGAAACAAGATAAACATTAATTTTAAAAAGTTAAAAACTAATAACAATATGTATTTGAAGATTTGGTTTTAAAAAAGCACAATTGACAGTAATAAAAAAAATTTATTTTTAATCGAAAAAATTTTCCTCTGACTTTATACTCAGCATAATCTCGTATGAGTTCTTTGAGTACACAATTTATCACGTAAGTCATGTTCGATAGTTATAGTCAATCTACTTAGTCCATGTTGAGTTATTGTGGATCTGAAGTTATTTGTGATGATTTTTAATTTGGAAAAACTTTTTTTACCACTTGCAACTTATATAGGCAAAGTTAATGGAATTCTAATAAAATAATATAATATAGATGTGATAGATAGCAATATTAATATAGATGTGATAGATAATAATAAACCTGCGAAAAATTATCTTAAAAATTCCCTGTTTTTTCGAGAACGGGGAAATGTGTAAATTTTCTATTAATTAAATTTTAGGGCTCATATGTCGGACGAAAATTTGGAATATAATGGTTCAGGTAGGCAGATTTATTATTGCCTATTTATCAAAAAAAAGTTAAAATTTTTACTATTCAGCGACCTCAAATATTATTCATAGCACCTAATATGAAAATAAGAATGTTTGTGTTAACTTCAACTTGGAATAGGTATTTTTATTTGAAACCAGTTTTTCAATAATTGGGTTTTCACAATTGTTTTGAGTTAGAAACATTTAAGAATCTCTCTATATGAAAAAAAAGTTACTGCCGCCGTTGCCGCAGGATTGAAAACTGTGTTTTTTCGCTCGATTCTTAGACGGTTTTCCGAAAAAGTACGGATCAGAAAATTACGAAATTAACATGGTTTATTCTTCATCGTGTTCCCTGGACAATTTTGAAGATTTTTTTTTCCGATGTGGCTATTAGTTTAGGGTTTATTAAGTATTAAAATTGAAAAGGCGAAATTCCTAATACAAGTGAGCAAAAGACGAACAAATTTTCAGTTTTCAGTCTTGATTTTTTTTCGAGTACCTCTAAACGTGTGTAACGGAATTAACAACGCCCCCTAGCGGACTGACAATAACGTTTGCAGTGTGACTCCAACTCTGGAGCAAGCAACAGCTAGGCTGTAGCATGTGATAGTAAACATGTCCCTGCCCCTTATATTTTGTGTGCGTGAAAGTCTTGTAATTTCTGTAGTGTATTTTGTATGTAAATAAATTCAATTTAAATGTTAGCTAGTCGTGTGAGCGTGTATCGTTGCTACAGAGAAATGGCTACCCAACTGTGGGCCCGATCCCGATATCCATCGGATAGATAAGTATTTTTATACTTTATGTCGTCTAAACCTAGACAAAAAGTCATTTATAAAGAAGGTTTCTCAAAGTTGTACTGTAGAAATAAGTAATTTTTAACTCAGAAGAAATTCTTTTATTTTGTATGTATTGTAATGAGAAATTGATTTCGTTTTAATGTTCAGTTGTTCGTCTGACTACTTAAACTTGCAAATCAATCCTGATTTAAGTGTTTCAAAAAGCTTAAAACTATTTAACTGTATATCTGTATTTAAATAGTTGGATAATTAACGATTTATTATGAATATTAATGCTGTAGAATGTGTGTGATGTGCTGAAATAATATATCGATAACTAGTAGTTGAACGACCTTGAACTCTAAAATTATCCCGACAAAAGAAAATCTTAGTCGACGTCTAACACTGCGCCAGTTGTTTTTACTTTTCTTATTCGGCGCGTTGCATTGAAAAAAAAAATTTGGTTTTGTATGGTTTTTTTTCATGATCTTTATTTTATAGTTACTGCATTGTCATTCTTCAACGAGTGGAAAGAAAAATAAGTGTGTTTCAATAAAGATAACACACAAAAGAAATATTACTTTCTGAATTTAGGGAGATATTTTATTAAGAAAGAAGTTGATATTTAAAGTATTGCCTTTATTGAATTATTTTTTTTGTAATAAATGATGGTTTATATCAAGTTATTAAAATGTTGAGGAATTCATGATTTATAATTAGTGTTAATGCAAGTATCTGTATACGAGTGTTTCTGAATATTTAGTTACAACGCACAATAACATATCAAGTATTACATGAAGGTGTATGTTTTTATAATTAATTGTGTATTTTGCTATTTTTCATACTTTAGCTAAGTGAATTTTTTAAAGTGTTTGGGAAATGTTTTATTTGTATTTTGATAATGGTTCTGAGAATTCAAGAATATTTGCATATAACTTAAGTTAAGTATCATAACGGAATGAACATTAATATATTCTAAACATTTTGCATTTAAAGGTATTAAGTTTAGGATTATTGAACTTTAAATTTAGGACTCTCTTCTTAAAGAAAAAAATTCCAACATAAACAATAGTTAGGGATTTTGGACAATATGGCGTTCCTAGGGAAAGGAAGGAAAGAAGACCTCCGAACTCTTGCATCGGAGCTTGGTCTGGCTGTGTCGGACAGCTTAAAAGTTATCAAACTTTGAGAACTTATAATTAAAAGTGAAAATTACGAAGAAGAGCTCGTAAAGAATATGCTCGCCGTTATAATAAAAGCGGATAATGCGGCCGAGGAAGACAAGTTGAAGGCTGAAAAGAAGGATGAGGAGGATAGGTTGGCACGAGAAAAATAAATTGAAGAGGAAAAATTACTTAAAGCACAAGCAGAAGAACAGGTCCGAATTGAGAATGACCGCAAGTATGAACTTGAGAAGCTAAAACTCCAGCTTGAAGCTCAAAAGGTTTCCAATTCAGTTGTTTCTACTCATGGCTCAGAGTACCCGAAATATGAACTCAGTCGGATTATCCCTAAGTTTAATCCAAAAGAAGATGAAATAGGACTGTTTTTAATTATTTTCGAACGTCAATTGAAGTTTATGAATCTTCCAGAGTCATCATGGATACCATGTCTCATTGGTTCCTTACCAGCTGAAATAGCGCAGTTACTAGCTAGAGAAGATGAACAGGAGGCTCAAAATTACCAAAAGGTGAAAGAAATGCTTCTCAAGAGATTTAGGGTCAGTGCTGATAAGTTTCGACAGTTATTTTCCCAACATAGGAAGAATCCTGATAAGACATGAAGGGACTACTTTTTCGAACTGGCTTCTTATTTTGAAGGTTGGACAAAGGAAATGAATGTCACCACCTTTGATCAACTCAAAAGTTTATTAATTACTGATCAAATTAAGAAAAGGACTCCACCAGACATCAAAAATCACTTCATTGATTTGTGGACAGATTGGGTCAACCCTCTAGAGTTAGCTGAAAAACTGGATACTTATGAGAATATCCGTCAAGGAGTGAAGAAACACGTGGCGCAGACTCATAAGAAAACATATTGTAGAGACGAAAATAAAAGAGCCTCTACAGATAGAAAATTCCGTCCTGTGGTTAATAGACACGAATATACGCAAAGTCAACTTTCAAGAGTTTCGATACCTCGAAATTCTACTCCTAGATCAGAAGGAAGACCCCCAATTCGGTGTTTTGGATACGGAACACCAGGAATTGTAATATCTAAATGTCCTACTTGTACAAAATCTAAAGTTGAAGAAACTACTGTCAACTGTATGAACTTGTTCACAAGTAATAAAACTAAAGATCTTTCAAGCTTGATTATCTTTGAACTTTTTGGTGAGAGAATTGCTGTGTGTGCCGATACTGGTGCCTCACACTCTATTGCAGGAGAAAAGCTGTATAACTTTCTACGAAAACATGGAATTGCTTTCGAGGACAAAAAGATTTCACTGACTCTTGCTGATGGAAAACTCCAATCCATGGTTGCTCTTAAAACGGTTATCAACTTGTGTATAGAAGGTAAAATTGTGTCAACAGAACTTCTTGTTCTCCCTGAAGCAAAAGGGAATATCACGCTGTTAGGGAAAGACTTTCTCCATGCAGCCGGCATTGTTCTCAACGTTCAAAATGGAACCTGGCATTTTAGCGAAGATCCCCAGAGACAATATTTCTTCTATGTGAAGCCTACTGAATTAAAGGATATGCCGAAAACTTTTAAATCAACGATTGTGCCTGAGCCTACTACTGTTGTCCACTTAAGAAGTGATGAAGGAAGACATCTTACCCAGATGCAAAGTGAAGAATTAAACTGCTTACTTAAAGAGTACAAACGCTGCTTTGAACCAGGGGGAGAACCTACTCCTTTCATGACGCACAGAATAGTTACTATGAATCATCATCCTATATCTGTTCCACCGTATCGTATGTCTCCGGCCAAGAAAGAAATACTGAAAGAACAAATTGATGAACTTTTGGCAAATAACATAATAGAAGAATGTGAATCCCCATATGCTGCTCCGGTAGTGCTCGTCGCTAAGCCAAACGGGAAAGTAAGATTATGTGTTGACTACAGAGGCCTCAACGCCGTTACGAAACCGGACACTTATCCATTACCTAGGATGGACGATCTTTTAAATGAAGGTACACCGACATCATACATGTCAACGATATCAACTACAATCAGGATATCATCAGGTGCAAGTGGATGAAAACGATTTGGACAAAACTGCCTTTATTTGTCCTTTAGGAACTTACCGTTATCTACGCATGCCTTTTGGTCTGCGTAACTCACCTGCCACTTTTCAACGCCTGATAGATAAATTTCAAAGTGGCCTAAAAGATGTTTTTGCACTCTCATATTTGGATGACATAGTCATCTTATCAGAGACTTTTGATAAACATTTGAAAGATCTAAAGACTGTTTTTGAGAGACTTTCTCTTTTTAAACTTCATGCGCACACACACACACACACACACACACAAATAGAGAGAAATGTCATTTTTCCTGTGATCGTGTTAAGTATTTGGGTTTCTGGATAACGAGAGATGGAATTGAAGCCGATCAAGAGAAAATCGCTTCTATCCAAAGAATTCCAGTTCCAACTAATGTGAACGAACTCCTGTCTTTCTTACAGACCTGCTCATGGTTCAGAAGATATGTTCCGAACTTTGCAGACATAGCACGACCTCTTAGCAATTTAACTAAGAAAAGAGTCGATTGGTCGTGGGGTTTTGAAGAGCAAGAAGCTTTCGAAACCTTAAAAGAACGCTTGACAACAGCCCCTGTGTTAAAGCAACCTGATGGATGTAAGCCTTTCATAATTCGCACAGATGCGAGTAACTACGCCCTTGGCGCAGTCCTTCTCCAAGGAAATGGTCCAGAAGAACATGTGATTGAATACGCTAGTCGTCTGTTGATCCCAGCAGAACGCAATTATTCGACTACTGAGCGGGAAGCCTTGGCAGTAGTTTGGGCCTTAGAAAAGTTCCGAGGTTACATCGAGAATCAAGAAATTATCATTGCTTCAGACCATCAACCTCTTAAATGGCTTCTGAGCATTAAGTCACCCTCAGGACGTTTAGCAAGATGGGCTCTGAAGATCCAATCGTTTAATCTGAAAATCGAATATACGCCAGGAAGAGCTAATGTGGTCGCTGATATGCTGTCGCGACCGACATATTCACATGAAGATACAAACTGTGAGATGCAAGAGCCGTATCTATCAATATACCCACAAGAAAGTCTAGCGATATTCGAAAAGAACAGCTGGCAGATACTGATCTAAAGAAAATTATTGACTCCCTTGAGAGTAATGATAAAGACGAAAATTTTCTACATCAGTCGAGCATACATTATGAATGAGTGTGTCTTGTATCGCTATTCACCTGAAACCGAGTCAGACGATGCTCAACTCGTAGTCCCCATTCAAGAACGCCAGAGAGTTCTGCAGGAGCACCATGACGCTCCTACAGCCGGTCATTATGGTGTGGAGGGCACCTACAACAAGATTGCTTCCAGATACTTTTTCACAGGCATGAGAAAGTACATTTCTGATTATATCAAAACCTGTGCAGAATGCAATCGATATAAGCCAACGAACCAGAAACCTGCTGGACTGCTTAGAACCCCAGTTTATGCACAGAGATTTGAAGTTCTTGCAATCGATCTCTTTGGTCCCCTACCAGAGACAACATCTGGAAAAAGATGGATTTACATCGTGGAAGACAAAAAAAAATACTAAGTGGGTTGAATTGTTTGCCCTTAATGAAGCCACAGCAGCTAACTGTGCTAAAACACTACTCGAAGAAGTTTATTTACGCTATGGTCTACCTCGAAGATTAATTAGCGATAACGGACCGCAATTTGTGAGCGCCGTCATGCAACAGACGTGTCACCTGTTAGGTATCACATAAGAACTCATACCAGTCTATCATCCACAAGCCAATCCATCAGAACGCAAAAACCGGGACTTGAAACCTCGCCTTGCAATTTTAGTTGGAGAAGAACATACTGCCTGGGAAGACAAGCATCCTTTGATCCGATTTGTGATGAATACTTCTACTTGTGACACCACCGGTCACACTGCTGCATACCTACAGTTTGGCAGAGAGCTGAGAACAACGGACGATGTGGTTCATGACATAAGAGGAGTTATTGACAACGACAACTTCATACCCGAGATAACACCGTATCTCAAAAGATTTGCTCGTCTAACCTCCCAAATAAAAGATAAAGTTGAAAATAAACAAGACAAACGAAAGGAAAATTTTGATCGTCGTAGACGACCGATATACTTCAAACCTGGTGATCACACACACGTTTGGGTTACTATTCACATCCCATCAGCAAAAATAAAAGAAGTCGAAAATTAATGCCCAAAAGAGAAGGACCATATGTAGTTCTCACAAATCGATCGCCGACAACATATGATATTGCCGACCCGGCCAGTCCAGACCAAACTCTTGGAACTTATCATGTGTCAGCATTAAAAACTTACTATAAACCCCAAGTAAAGAGAGACACTGGGCATGTAGCTCCCATAAGAAGAGGTCGCCCTAGAAAAAAAAAATCCTGGCTCATCGTCGGGACGTCATCAGAGCCAGAGGTGGAGTCTGTAACGGAATTAACAACGCCCCCTAGCGGACTGACAATAACGTTTGCAGTGTGACTCCAACCCTGGAGCAAGCAACAGCTAGGCTGTAGCATGTGATAGAAACATGTCCCTGTCCCTTATATTTTGTGTGCGTGAAAGTCTTGTAATTTCTGTAGTGTATTTTGTATGTAAATAAATTCAATTTAAATGTTAGCTAGCCGTGTGAGCATGCATCATTGCTACACGTGTATTTTAGCAGCTCGTCGAATTTTTTTTGAAATTTCAATTTGGTTCCTGTTTCTAATTTGTTGAAATTCGGGAAAAATCGGAACGTTTTCGTTGCTTTTTTGTTAAAACTGCAATATCTATATCTTATTACTAGCCGGCGTTGAAATTCGTGGCTAGCCCGGCGTTGCCCGTGGTGTAAGGTATTAATCTGGTGTAAAATTTTCAGCAGATTTCAAATCCGTTGAGTATATATTCAATTTAAAAATTATTTACTTTAAAGAAATCATATTTTTAAGTATCAATCTAAATTGAAATATTCCGCAGATTTCATATCCGTTGGAATTTTTACTCTATCTTTAACGGTATGGGAGATATAAAAAAGAACTGACTTCATTTAAAAGATTTATTGTCTGGCTGGAAATTAATTCGTCCGCGCAAAATCTAAGCGGAAATGAAAAAAATAATTTTCTCCGCGTTTTGCGGATGGAAAAAACTTGGCATGATTCCACACCCTGACTGCAAGGTCACATATGTGGAAAAAGTTCTCCGCGTTTGAAAAAGCGATGAATAATAAAACTATTAAATTCATTTAAAAATCTTCTTGATTGAATTTTAAAATTCGCCGCGACCCAAAAATTGCAAATAATTTGGACTACCTGTGTGCCAAATCTCATTGCTGAAAGTGCCATAGAATCATCAGGATTTTGCGGCCCCAAACAAACAAACACTTCCTTTTTTGAATTGTCTTATTATTACTAGGGCAACTTTTTGCAACAAATACAACTTTTTTCACACATTCTACACAACATGGAAAGTACCAAAAACAAAATTCCTCTTACATGGGGTGTATTGTAAGCGAGTTATAACCGCAACATAAGTGCAACTTTCTGCATAAATGCAACTTTTTTCATAAATGCAACCCACCTGCAACTTTTTAAAATTTAGCTTAAATTAATTAATATAAAATTACTATTTCATTTTTTGCCCTCTGAAACAACTCTTCGATCAAGTGTATCTGATCTTGCAAACGCCGAAGTATTGCTGATCAAAAAAGAAGTTAACGGAAAGAAGGTGTTCGTCCTAACATACGAAAGTGAAATAAATGGCAAGAAGTACTTTTAACACATTGGTTGCCACTCTTGATAATCCAGAGGAAACTTCGTAATCGACTGCAGAGTTTACGAGGTGAGTGTCAATCATCAATATGTTGTTCGCCTTGTAGATGACGTTTTAAAATCAAGGAATGTTGAGCTAAAGGATTTTGTGCTTCTGCTATCCGATATAGGATATTATATGACTGCGGCTGGAAACACACTCAAGGTGCTTTATCCGTGATTGCTCCACGTTACTTGCGTGGTACACTTGCTTTACAACTGCAGAAAAAATCTGCGGATTTTACATTATTGTGGACGATTTCATCGCTTATGTTTTGGCAACATCAGTACAAAATAAACACCGAAAAGCTGCATTTCTGACCATCGGCCAACTGCCTGAGCCAGTACTCACACGCTGAGCTACGTTGCTTCAGACAGCATAATACTACGCTGACCACCGTCCCACTGTAAAGGACATTGCGAGCGGTTTCAGTGGAGTCGGCATTTTAGTGCGTCGCGTAAAAAAAGCGGTGTGTGACCCAGAGCAGCCAAAAAAGTTTGCTGAAAATCAAAATCAGCTACGAATGTTTCATTCGTTTGGTAGAAATATCGGAATCGAAAACGTACAACATTAAAACAGCGTATGAAGATACCCGATCGATGTATTTTAAAGATCCTTGCAACCTTAAAGCGTATCTTAAAGAATACTTAAAAAAGAATAATGACCTGACGGTTAATTGCTATACTTTCCCGAGATGATTTTCCTCCGTCAGTATTTGCAACTGTAACAATGTCAGACAACATCAGTCTCTGTTGAGCGCAGTTTTTCAATGTTAAAAAAATTACTGGCCAAAGATCGGACATTCAACGACATGAACGTTCTTCTGTATTTAATAATGTATTATAATACTGTTGTTGTATACGACTAAAATTGTCAATACATTTTGATTTTTTTTTTTTTTTTTTCATTTTTTACGAATATTTTATTTTAGATTTCAATGTATCAAAAATAAATGCAACTTTATTTCAATAAATACAACTAAAGGAAATGATAAATGCAGCTTTTCAGATATTTACTGCAACAAAAAAGTTTCCCTACTTAGTACTATTAGTTTTTTAATTTGAAAACATCGCAGTATACCTCAGAATATACTCTTTCTTACGGTACAATTATTTTTGAAATTGGTTCATAAATAAATTCGATGCAATCAAAAGTTGGTCATACAAATTTCGTATTTTTTTAGACCAAGGAGCGATTGCGTTCATTCTTATTCACGGAAATTAAGGTTATATTTTCTGACTAAAGAGTTTGCCAGATGCCCTTGAAACTCGCTGTAACATCATGCTCGTTTTTTCGCTCGTTTGCAGGCAGTTTGCCGATTGAGTATAGATCAGAATATTACGAGAACGAGATTAACATGGTTTATTCAAAGTTGTACAGGGAACAAGATGGAGATGTTTTTTTACTGATGCGGCTATTAGTTTAGGGTGCATTAAGTGTCAAAGTAAAAAAAAAACGAAATCAGTTACGACAGGAGTGTTAGTTTGCGAAGCAAACCAAATGGGATTGCATAGCAATCACCGGGGGTTGGCGAGCATAAGCGAGCAGACAGTGGAGCTCTCGCTGTGACGTCATGGACCGGAAAGTCGACGTTTTAACAATGTACTGTTCTCACGTTTCCGTCACTTAATTACTTCACAAATTCAAATGTTCACTTTCAAAACCTTAAGCTCGGAACCTCACTCGTCAAGGAAATCCGTAAGACTAAATAATCCATCGGGCAAAAATTCTGAACAGTTCACTTGCAGGCAGTTACCCGTATCTACTTCAAATAAGAAAGCCGACAATTTAAAAGACCCTATATTGTAAATCATCAAAATAAGCAATAGCAGATTTGTTGCGATTTCCTGAATATCCTTAACTTCAAACGACATTTCCGTTAGTTCGTCAGGCGCTTCTTGTCCAGTTTGGGACCTAGCGCAATAAAACCCTACCATACAATACGTCTGTTGGTCATAAAAAAATCGCTTTTCTCAACACATGCCCTTCAAAGACATGTTCGAGCCCTCCAATACATTTGAAGGGACCAGAGGTGAAATCACTATACAGCAATTTCTTCGAAAAGAAAATAGTCATCTCGTAGCATTCAAGTGCGAGCACCACGTGCATTCATTTTGGGGATAGAACCACTTTAAAGCCGTAAAAAAAGTGATAAAGTATCGGTATGCTGGCTCACCTTTCTCCACATATTCTGAGGATGAATTTAATTTTTTGAATCTTTGAAACAATTTTTTTTTCACTTTTAGTTAAATATAAACTTTTACTGCATAAATAAAATTTGTTCCGAGTTTCTTGATAAACTTTTCATACATTTACGAGTTAGAAAACCTTCAAATTCGTTACTTTCAAAATCTAATTTTGTGTTGCCCCAAGACCCTTCATTTAATACCCATTTTGGGGGATATATTCGAAGCTCTCGGAATGCACGCTGCCCCTCCATGCTTCTCTCTCTGTCTATATGTATATAATAATGGAAGGGCGGGCTGCTAACTGCGTATTAAATTAAAAAGTCGCCCCCCCCCCCCTGTGCATTTTTTTTACAGCAAAAATGTCCAAAACTGTCATTTAAACAATTTTTTTTAAATCCATTCAACAACGCGCTGGAGAAAAGTCATAAACCTTTCTGATGAAACCTTTGCAAAAAGTGTTTTTATGTTTGTGGATATGGATATAGAGGCATTTGTGTGTGGAGATGTTCGACGGAAATGACCATCGATAATTGTTTTATTTTAATTAAATGGTCTGCTGTAATTTGTCAATGTCATTGAAGGGTCGCCCAACTATCTTGAGTACATGCAGAGTGTTGACAATGTACCACACCTTCATGTCGTATAATTTTTTATTTGTTTTCATACATTTAATTTTTTTACACCAATTATTGCATTACCACCAATTGTTACACCAATTATTATTATTATTACTTATAGAAGCGGGTGCGACGTTAATTAAATACCAACCAACTATGTAGAGAAGCGGTAGCCCGGTTGGTAATTGGTAATTTTCAATTAACGTCGCACTGAAGCAAGCGAGCTATTGACGACAGTCGGGATCAAACCCTTAAAGGAAAGATTCGAGGCCAACACCTCGTAATTTGGAACTACGGTCAGATGACGAGGCAACATCATAGCTGGCATCTCACTCTTCATGGTAATTTTTGGTAATTTTAGTTAACGTCGTACTAGAGCAACACAACGGGCTATTGACGACGGTCCGGAATCAGTCCCTTAAGGGAAATATTCGAGGACAACACCTCGTAATTTTGAACCACGGTCAGATGACGAAGCAACACCTGAGCTGGCACCCCACTCTCCAAACTTCCACGCCAACCCAACGTGAGGACTTTCGGCCACGACAGATTTAAGGTGCACCAGCCGCCTCTACACCATACGTTTACAAACATCCATGCCCGGACCCGGATTCTAACCAGGAACCTTCCGATATTGAGGCTAACACCTTAACCACCAGACCGGTGATAGCCCGGTTGGAAGGGTAACGGTTTGGCAACTGAGGGTAGCGTGTTTGAATCCAACCTAAGACCATTGTGTACAAAGGGGACTGGTGCACGTTAAATCTATCGTGGCCTCAAATGTCTTTACGTTGGCGTGGTGTGGAAGTTTGGAGTGTGGGGTTCCTGCTCACGTGTGATCTCATTATTTGATTGGATTTGAACTCGCAGCCCTCCGGTTGCAAATCTGTTTATCTTTAATTCAGGCTACCACTGCTCAGAAAGATCCGAGCACAACACCTCGTAACTTTGAACCATGGTCAGATTACGAGGTCAAGCCCTGGCTGGAACCCCACTTCGTAGAAGACATTTTGAAGTAGAGAAAGCTATGGAAACATATTTAGGTGCCCATGAGCATGTGAGGTAAACTTATAACGTGATCCTTAGTCTTATCTACGACAAGCATATAAATAGCCTGTTGTGTTGACTCCATTGTGACGTTCATTAAAAATACCAAAATACCTACGAGCATAAATGGTCTTTTGCCCATAACGAAATACATTCAAAGTGAAAGTGAAAACACAAAATGATTCTATGCTGTTGTACACATGGATGCAATACAAATTAATTGAAACTAGACACATTAAATTTCACATGTGAGCGACTTACGTTTATTTAAAAAAGTGCCTTCTTTATCTATTCAAAAAAGTATCTTAATATTTGTTTATAAAAATAGATTTTCTGTGTTTGGAATTATTGTACACTCATTGCCATAAAAATTTGCGCACCAAGAAATAATTGTGGGATCATAACGAAACTTGGCATGAAGGTACATGTCGGCCAGATATGCAAATGATTAGAAATGCAGCGTGTTTGCGCATTGCGTAATGCCACTAGAGGATGTTGAAGTTCATTCTCCTTGGAGTATAAAACAGGTAAGCAGAGCTTGTTTAAGTGTACTTAATCTTTTGCAAAGGAAACGCTGAGGTAGACGTGCCGTTACGAAGCAATCGAAGACAATATGAGCAGCTGTCAGAGTTCGAGAGGGGAAGAATCATCGGGATGAGGAAACTGGGTGGTCAGCTCGGCAAGTAGGCCGTTCTGATTTTACTGTGAGGAAGTGTTGGGACCAGTGGACAGAAGAGACGTCATTTTCACGGCGACCAGGCTCAGGACGCCCTCGAGTGACCTGTAATCGAGAAGACCGTCACATCATACGAAACGCACGCGTAGAGCCAAATGCCTCATTGGCCGCTATCCAGACACAGGCAGCACCTTCACTACGGGCCCCTGTGTCTTACCGAACAATTGCAAAGCGCCTGGCTGAAGGACATCTGGTATCGCGGCGCCTATTACGTGTGCTGCCAATGACACCCACCCACCAACGCCTCCATTTGGAGTGGTGTCGCGCACGACGGGATTGGACTGTAACGGAATGGAACCAGGTCGTCCTCAGCGACGAATCTAGATTCAATTTGAGCACTGATGACAATCGTGTTCGTGTGTGGAGGCCCCGTGGTGAACGCCTCAATCCTGCCTTCGCTTTACAGCGACACACCGCTCCCACAGCTGGAATGATGGTACGGGCTGCCATTGCGTACGATACGCGGTCACCACTATTATTGATCCATGGCACAATGACAGCCCTGCGGTACGTCCATGAAATCCTTCAGCCACATGTGATGCCACTCATGGCAGGGGTCCCAGGAGCCATTTTTCAACAAGACAATGCTCGGCCACACACAGCAAGGATGTCACAAGACTACCTCCGCCACATTACCACCCTTCCCTGGCTTGCTCGATCCCCAGATTTGTCACCAATCGAGCATATCTGGGATCATTTGGGACGGCAAGTTGGACACGCTTCGAGTTTGGTCGAACTAGAGGCGCGTTTACAGCAACTGTGGAACCAGATGTCTCAGGACATCATACGGAACATGTATGCCTCAATGCCCGCTCGTATCGTATCGTGCATTCGCTCTAGAGGGGGTTCAACAGAGTACTAAAACTTCCGTTCATTTGTACTTTTTTCTGCAATAAATGATCCCTTTCTTTGATTTTCTAATAATTTACTTATATTAAAGTAGAATTTACACGAACCCTTGCACTAATAAAATATTTCTTAATTCTATCTTACATATGTATATCCTAAATAATACTTAAATTAAAATATTTGATTTGAGTGGTGTTTGCTAGAAACCGTGGTAACCCGATTGGAAGAGTAGCAGTGGAGGGTTGCGAGTTGGAATCCAACCAAAGGCCGTCGTGGACAAAGGGGGGTGGATCACTTTACATCTGTCGAAATTTTTAAAAACGAAATTACGATAAGAACGATAAACAACATAATTAATGCGTTTAAAATATAATTTTTTTGTATGTCGTTTTTAATGGAAAACCTCGTCATCTGACCGTGGTTCAAAATTACGTGGTGCTGTCCTCGGATCTTTCCCTTAAGGGACTGTTCCCGGACCGCCGTCAATAGCCCCGTTGTGTTGTACGACATTAACTAAATTATAATTACCATTACCTAATGGAAAACCAAAGCAGTGCGTGAACAAATATTGCATAAATATTGCCTGTCTATTTTTATGAGGTATTAATTTTTATACATAACAAAATTGTCCCAAAAAATAAGAAAAATAGGATGCTTAGTTTGCAATAAATGGTTTAAAATTAGATAACTTCGAACAATTTTTCTACAAACATTTCTGTATTTGATATTGTTTTTTTTTTATTTCGATTAATAAGCTTGATAGAGATCAAAAACGCATTCGACAGCGAACTGAAATCATTAAACGAATATTCCTTCTAGTAAATCGTATCTTTCCCTTCGGGATTGATCCCGGACTGTCGCCACAACCCTGTTGTGTTTCTCCAGTGTGAAGTTAATTTAACTACCAACCACCTTCTGATAAGAGGGATCAATTTTGAATTCTTGTCAATAAGAAGAATATTGAAAAATTAAAATGCTTAGTAAAACTGTATATGCACATAAAACATTTTCGATATTCGGGCTTGATGTTGCTTATCTCCCGACTGCTGTTGCGCGGGTTTGATAAACTCTTTATAAAGAAAGAAATCATCACGAATCTTATGATGGGGACAACTATCTGTACCTATGTATGAAACCATCTAATTTCACATAATTTTATAAAAATTGTCTATCAGTAATATAATTAAGCATCCACAAACTAATAAACAAAAATAATTAAACTAATATGGGCAAAATACTGATGGTAATGGTAATTTGAGTTAACGTCGTACTAGAGTAACACAACGGGCTATCGATGACGGTCCAGGATTAGTCCCTTCAGGGAAAGATCGGAATTTTGAACCTCGGTCAGATGACGAAGTAACACCTGAGCTGGCACCCTACTTTCCAAACCAACCCAACGTGAGGACTTTCGGGAACGATAGATTTAAAGTGCACCAGCCGCCTCTACACCATACGCTTGGACTTGGACACCGCAGGTGTCCCACTTACCCCCCATCCATAGGACAGGTAAAAGTGGTTTTTTGTGGACACGCTGCGGAAAAGTGGTTTGGTTTAAACCGTGAAGGCACTCTTTCTTTGGTTTCATGGTCAGAACTTCTCATAATGAGGTTTCCCGTTATGCACTACATTATGTATACTGTAATAATACAAAGTTACATACAAAAAAAGGCAAATTAGTCTGTAGTCGTGGTCAAGATACTCTTGGATCCGGATATGTAGCACCTGAACAGTTTATTGGATGAGGTAGTCTATGTTGTCCGAAAGGAAACTCATGACTGATATTATCTTTGACTGGGCTTGATCGTTGCTGGCTGTGTTTTTTGCCCATGCCGCATAATTAACATCTGATGGCTGCGTGAGATGATGAGAACACGTTAGAGGGCATTTGAAGATGTAATGATTGGGCGTTCCTGTTTGTCCGCAGGTACAGTTGCTAGAATTTGCCACATTGAATCGGCTCAAGTAGCTGGGGAAGGGTCCATGGCCTGTGAAATATGACGTGGGGTAGGGACCATACGGCTCTTTTCTGGGGTCGACTTTTGGGAAAAAAGTGAAGGTTCTCCTTCCTGTTGTTCCTGTTTCCCATTCCTCCTGCCATCTTTGCATGACTGCCTTTTTCATTGAGCTCTTCACGTGACATTTCGGTAGTTTGGCGGAGACCTTGAAATCCGTTTCGCCCATTGCTGCTTCCTTGGCTAGCTGGTCAGCCCTTTCATTTCCAATTATGCCAATAAGTGCTTTGACCCAGTTAATGAAAGTGTTGTGGATATTATCTTGTAGTAGTTCTCTTATTTTTTGGGCAATGGAATTTTTGGTTTGAAATTGTCGTAGAGTTTTGACTGTGCAGAGGCTGTCTGTGAGAATATTGCATTTATCGTAGTTTTGGTGCTGTGCCCAAGCAAGAGTGAAAAGGATTGCAAGTTTCTCCGCTTGCGGCACTGTATTATTTTTATCAAGCTCTATTTTCCTGGTGTATATTTCTCTTCCTTCCCTATATGCCACAAAAGCCGCTCCCACTCCGTGTGGCGTCTTGGATCCATCTGTGTAAATCAGGGCTCGAAATACCCGGGTGCACTGTGCACATGAAAATATAATTGTGCACCTAATTTTTTCCCACTAGGTGCACGCAGTGCACCTTGTGCGCCTAATTTAAAAACTTAGGTGCACAAGGTTCACCTGTATTAAAAAATCTATTTCGAGGTCTGGTGTAAATTGTTAAATCGGTCTCTATTTGTTCTTGTGTGCCTATTGTGTCAAAGTCAGCTGTCCAAGTATCTTCTTTAAGGATGTCCGCGTCGTGATCGTAGTCATTTGTGTGGTAGGGGACTCCTAGGAAATGTATGTCTTGCTGGAGTCTAATTAGTTTTGTAATTGCTGCCTCTCTATGTACCACTAGGTGCAGTGGTTCGGTTCCTGCCAGTATTTGTAAAGCATTTGTTGGGGAGGTGCGGTAGGCTCTAAGTATACGGACAGTGAAAAGGCGCTGGAGGCTTTGCAACTTTTGGATATTGCGTTGGGTTAGTTGTTGGGCCCATATGCTTGCTGCGTAACATATTTGTCTCTCAGCGACTGCCTTATACCATATCTTGAGGAACCTTGGCTTTGTGCCCCACGTTCTTCCCACCGTGTGTGCCATGTTATTGCTGAGTTGGAGGCATTTTGTTTTTAGGTGAGCGATGTGTTGGAGGAAGGATAGCTTATTGTCTAGTATCACGCCCAGTACTCTGATGTGCTTGACTATTTTGACTCTTATGGTGCCGCACACCATACGCTTACAAACATTCATATCTGGACCCGGAATCAAACCAGGAACCTTCCGATCTAGAGGCTAACACTTTAACCACTATACCAGTTGGTCGGCCTCTAAATACTGATGATTTTAATGTTCGAAATATCACAATGTAAACTCAAATGTGTTTGATCAAACCTAAGAAATATTCATCCGTTTGAGTATTTACATATCTACCCTGTCACAAGATGTTACATCAACAAACGGGACGTTAAAACACCAAATCGGACAACCAAGTCAATTTTGGCAGAGCAATCACGTGACTACTAGTAAATATATTGGTCGCACTTTTTGAAGCTCCTCTCAATAGCAATGCTCAGTTTACATATCGCTCCCCGGCAAAAAAAGAGAAGCAACTCAAAATTGCAGAATTTGAGAAACATCAACTTAAAGGATACTATAAAACTTATATTGAAATAGTATAAGCTTCTTTTCAATTTTAGCTAAATATTTATGGTGGTAACTTCTATCATATTCCATGTAATATTGATATAACACGCTGGGGCACCTCATACATATTTTTCAATGACATAACATCAAAAAAATTTTTTTTTTATTTGTTTCACTTTTCTTGCCGGGGTGCGATAAAAAGAGGCTGTTTTGAGCGATTTTGATAAGCCGTAAAAAAATCGTATGCTGTGAAATAATTTTATTTTTGCAGCAGTTAAATAGTTAAAGAGTATAACTTGTCTGCTAATTCAGAGTTTTGTTTACTTTCAAAATGGCTTTTTTAAATAAGCAATGGATTCAAGACTATGCTTCCGCTATTTCCGAAACGAATTATGTTATTGAATTATTCAAAAGCACTGTAAAAGTCATGATTTTTCGATATCTAAAGGTACGATAAGTAATATTATTAACAAGGAAAAAAGTAACAAAAAAGTGGAAAAATACTTCCAATTACGTATCCAGAAAAAAAAATTTCTAAAAATATTTGTAAGGTAAGATCTTTAACTATAAAAGAGAATCCACCAAGGTCAAAGGACTATTGCAAAGTCATTAAAATGTTCAGTTACAACTGTAAATAAAATAATTAACAACGATTTGAATGTTAAAAGGGAAATTTTTTTTTAAATACAATGTTCATCGTCTATCTCGACGATTGCAGAACGCAGAATTCTGTATGAGAAGCATTTAGTTAGAAAAAGATGGGAATTTGTTGTGACAATAGACGAGGCGTGATCATATTTAAAGGATTGAACTAAAAAATAACAATTTTTTTTTTTTTTTTTTTTTTTTTATTATCATAAAAGAGAAGAAAAAATTGTAAAACTCGCGCGAGCGTGGTTCAAAAAAATTTAAAGAAGCTTTCTCTAAGAGATTTATGATTGCTGCCGATTTTGCTTAGAATAGAAAATTATACGAAAAGAGTAGGAAAATATAAAAATCAACTTCACATACTATCAAGACCATATTTTATCCCTAATATTCCAAAAAGAACTACCTTACCTTTACCCACAGTGATAACTATCAATAGAGCTGCATCAGGATAAAGTAAGCAGCCACATCATCTTAATCCACTAGTAAATTCTTGGTAAAAATGGAACAAGAAACTGGTATAAAGTCAACACCCTTTACTGCTATTCCTGCTAAATTTCCAGATGTCTCTCACATGGACTTATGTGATTTTGGACTTTTTTTTAAAGAAGAACATTTTATCGAAATGTCGACCGTTATTCAAGGACTTTGGAAAACTGTGGAATATGAGTGAGAAAAAAAATACCTCTGTCGATACTACTAACGTCATGGGAATTGAGGTGTAGAAAAAATTTTAACAATGAGGGCTATCAAATCGAAATTTAAAACACAAAACTTTCATGTAAAAGATTGATCTTCAGTCCATTAAAATTGTTCAAAAAATGTTCGAACAGCCTCTGTATTTCACGTCCGTGCCCAACTAAATAGAGGAAACAAAAGAAGAATGAGAAATAGTAGTCTTTTAAGTACCCAGGGGGGGGGGAGGATCATGCAGCCAAAATTAGTAGTAAGGTGATCCATGACTGTCCTCCCCCATTAGCGTATAGTTAGCGAATTCCTTCCTGTTTCCCTAGTGAATACTTTGAAACGAAAATGAATTCTATCCTTCTGTGTGCATATGGATGTAATTCCAAATTCATTAAAGTTGGAAACATTACCATTTCATAAGTGAGCGATTTACATTTATTTAAAAAAGTATTTCTTCTCTTCTATTATAAAAAGAAGTGTTTCTCTGTGCATGTTTCTTTGTTTCTCCGTGTGTCTATATGTATTAAGTGTCCTGACGAATCTATGGCACTTACAGTAATGAAATTTGGCACACAGGTAGTCCTAATTTTTTGCAAATTTTGAGTCCAGCCAGAATTTTTAAATTTAATCTAGAACATTTTAAAATTAATTTACTGCCATTTAATTATTATTGTTTACCTTAGAATGGCAACAGTATAAAAAGATCACAGATTATAAATTTATTTTTTCCCTTTCATTTTTTGAGCAACGATTTCAGCGGTTGAACAAAACAAACAAATAGTTTTAACTGGAGGTTATAAAATCTGCGGAAATTTTACACCAGATCGATACCTTACATTTGATTTTCTTTAAATAAATAATTTTTCAATTTTTGTTATACGGATATGGGCGCATTAGAGAATGATGTCACGACTTTTTCGTCCTTTGGAATCGTCTTCGCGATTGTTTTTCGTATGTAATTAACGTCGCACTGGAACAACACAATGGGCTATCGCGATCGTTTTTGGATTTGTGTAAAATCACCGGAGTTGGCGAGTGTTATAGTTTTTTCTTTTTTTATGAAAATTAAATATGGCAAACAGGTAGTTCTAGTTTTTTGTGAATTTTGTGTCAATCCAGAATTTTCAAATTTAATCTAGAACATTTTTTTAATGAATTTATTAGCTATTTTCTTCCTTGAACCAACGTAGCCTCTAGATCGGAAGGTTCCTAGTTCAAATCCAGGTACGGGCATGGATGTTTGTAAGCGTATGGTGTAGAGGCGGCTGGTGCACCTTAAATCTGTCGTGGCCAAAAGTCCTCACGTTGGGTTGGCGTGGAAGTTTGGAGAGTGGGGTGCCAGCTCAGGTGTTGCTTCGTCATCTGACCGTGGTTCAAAATTACGAGGTGTCGTCCTCGGATCTTTCCCTCAAGGGACTGATCCCGGACCGTCGTCAATAGCCCGTTGTGTTGCTCTAGTACGACGTTAACTGAAATTACCATTACCATTACCATCCTTGAACCAACGATTTGAGCTGTGCCAAGTCTGACGTCAGTGTTCGCCGGGGAGAATTTGAACTTCGCGATCGTTAAAGAGATCATATTCATTTATTTTGATTTCCTGAGCAACGAATTCGAGTGAAGCAAAACAAAAAGTTTTGCCTGGCGTTCTACCGTGCTTTTTCTATCTCAGCAATCGTTAAAGATAGAATAAAAATTGTAACGAATTTTATATCTGCAGAAAATTTTACATTAGATCGATACCTAAAAATGTGATTTTCTGAGACCATCACGGCGTTGCCTGTTGTGTTGGTTTGCGAAGCAAACCAAATGAGAAAGCGTAGCAATCACCGGGGGGGGGGTGAGCGTTAGCGAGCAGTGGTATTATTAAGTGTTGTTTAATAGTTGCTGATATGATAAAAATTTATTTTCTGGTCATGAAATTAATATACTTGCAAACATTCCCAGTTCTACAATAAAACATTTCGTAGCTTTGAAATCAATGGTAATCCGTAACAATGCTTAAAATGAAATAATTTATTTTTGTTTTTTGGAGTTTGCTTTTTTAAACAAAGTCCACAAAGGCTTGAAATAATAAAAATAATAAATCGGACTTTAAAAATTGCGTTGTATTATTTCACCCTTGACGATATTTTACACCAACTCGAAAAACTATTTTGTCTTATATGTTTACGATAAACAAATTGTTGGAGCAGCGGTAGCCCGGTTAGAAGATTAACGGATTAGAAAAAAACGGAGCGTTGTGAGTTCGAATCCTACCTAAGACCATCGTGCCCAAAAGGTGCTGGTACACGTTAAATCTGTCGCGGCCTGAAATGCCTTTACGTTGGCTTGGCCTGGAAGTTTGGAGAGTGGGGTGCCAGCTCAGCTGTAACCTTGTCATCTGACCGTGTTTCAAAATTTTGTGGTGTTGACCTCGGATATTTCCCATCGGGTTTGATCCCGGACCGTTGCTCCAGTACGTCTTTAGGTCAAACAAAATGTTATGGGCCGATCAACCGGTATAGTGGTTAAGGTGTTAGCCACTAGATCGGAAGGTTCCTGGTTCGAATCCGGGTCCGGGCATGGATGTTTGTAAGCGTATGGTGTAGAGGCGGCTGGTGCACCTAAAATCTGTCGTGGCCGAAAGTCCTCACGTTGGGTTGTGGTGGAAGTTTGGAGAGTGTGGTGCCAGCTCAGGTGCTGCTTCGTCATCTGACCGTGGTTCAAAATTACGAGGTGTTGTCCTCTGATCTTTCCCTTAAGGGATTGATCCCGGACCGTCGTCAATAGCCCGTTGTGTTGCTCTAGTACTGTAATTGGAAATTTTAGTTAACGTCGTACTAGAGCAATACAACGGGCTATTGACGACGGTCCGGGATCAGTCCCTTAAGGGAAAGATCAGAGGACAACACCTCGTAATTTTGAACCACGGTCAGATGACGAAGCAACACCTGAGCTAGGCGATGCTCCGCGATCAAATTCCAAGGAAAATGTTATGGTATTTGGTATCTTTTAAAAAACGTCACACTTTTAGGTAGGTATTTAATTAACGTCGCACTAACACCACACTGTTGTAAAACACTGTAAAATGTTATAAAATGATAAAATAAGCTCAAATATGTTTTAAAATTTAATTTCTTGATCAACAAAAAGGTTCAGTATCAACCCATCTGCAGAAAAATGAGAATTGCGAATAAATTAATAAAAATTGTAATTTAAAACCGAGTATTATGAACTGCATGAAATTGATTAGTTAAAAAATATCGTTAAAGAATCTCACAGACCGTATATAAACGTGAAACTTTTGTATGCGCTTTAACTACGATTTTGTTTGTTGTGAAAAGGCTTCTTTTCTTAATAAAACTGAAACTTTTAACTGAAAATTTTTTTAAATTTAAAATGAACCTGTTATTAGTGGAAAACCAAAGCAGTGTGTAAACAAGTATTGAATAAGTATTTCTAAGCTATTTTTGGTGTTTATTCTTTTACATAAAACGTATCGAGTGTCCAGCAAAAAGAGAAAATGCATTACAGCTTGTTATTGAATTAGAACGAATTTAACTTCTTTCGACCTAATTCTAGCATTCAGCGCAGCTGGAAAATGTCCTCTTCGAAAACATCTGCTTGACACTTGATTTTGCTTCTCATTAGTACCGTATAAATAGAATAATATATAACAATTAAATCTTTTTTCCATTCCAAACCACATTTCTGTTTTCTTCCTTCTTTTTTAAAATTTTGTCATAAGTTCTATGAAATTCGATAATTTCGAGCAATTTCTGAAAATATTTATGTCTTTGATATTGTTTTTTCAATTCGCGAAAGAAGCGAGCAGTGACAAAGACGCATTCGACATCGAAATGAAATCTCAAAGGGAATAAATAATACTTTGCTATCCTTATGGTAAAAAATGCAGCACTTTTTAATTTTTCCCTCAAAATATAGCATTTAATAAATTAAAATATTTAGTAAAATTGTATGCACACACAAAACGTACTATTCTATTAAGGGAAGTTCTTACACTGATAAAATCAATTTTTTTAAAACTTAGTTATCACAAAGTCTATTCCATAATAAGTCTCATTTGGATCTCATCTGTGCACTATAGAAATTTCTTTTCCCGGTCAGTGGGTTTGTTCACTACCTGCGAGCTATATGAGGCGCAGATTTCATTCCTGTAACTACCTTGGGTGTACTTCTCTCTTCTATAAAAACATTTGTGTGTATTTTTGTTTACCAGACATAAATGGACGTGAAGACATCAATATCCTGTAAACAATCGGGGAAAAGATCATTAAACACAATGTTCATTTAACATTACGGTATTTAGGGAACCAGGAGAAAGAAGATTGGATCATCCAAAATTATTTTCTAAAAAAAGTACTTGATCAAGGACGTCGCGTTTGTTTATTGGAGGAGCAGATTATTGAAATTTACTCTCGGTCAACAGTAACATCTCAGGAGTTAAGTCGGTAAATGAATTTACATTACGCTGGAGCAACACAATGGGCTATAGCGTCGGTCCGGGATCCATCCCAAAGTGAAAGATCCAAGGACACCACCTCGTAATTTTGAATTACCGTCAGATGACGAGGTCAACACCGGAGCTGGCACTCCACTCTTCAAATTCCCACATTCCGCCAACATGAGGATATTTGAGGCCAACTTAGATTTAATGTGCACCAGTCCCCACGTACACAATGGGCTTTGGTTGGATCGAGTTTCGAACTCGTAACCTTCCGGTTGCCCATCCTCTGCTCTTCCAACTGAGCAACCACGGCCCCAAAAACCTTATTTACAGCCCAGACCCCCCCCCCAAAAAAAGGAGCATAATCATAAAAACCCCTGCTCCAATCAAAAAAACAATCAATTCATAAAATGGAAGTTGTTTAAGAACAAAAAAAACTTGTTTTCTCTGAAGAATATAAAAAAGTTTAAAGCATTTATGGTATTTTATTCGTAGATAATTTTCAAAGCCGTAGTAGCCGTCGAGTACGTAAGGACTGGTGTCTGTCGTGGCCTCAAATGTCCTCACGTTGGCATGGTGTGGGTGAGTGGGGTACGAGATCAGGTCTGCTCATATCTGGCCGTGGATCAAAATTACTAGATGTTGTACTCGGATCATTCCCTTCGATATTGATCCCGAACCGTTGCGAAGAGCCCGTTATGTTGCTCCAGTGCGAATTTAATTCAACTACCTACCTAGCCCTAGCCAATTAAACTCAATTAATAAAATGGAAGTTGTTCTGGAATAAAGCAACTTGTAATATTTGTGAAGAATAAAATTGTTTCATTCATTTATCTACAAATAAAATACCATAGGGGTTTTTGATTGAAAAATATTTTTATTTTCAATCAGAAACCCCAGCTTTGATCCAATGATCTGTGTCCAGATACAAGGAAGTCGCATGCACTGAAAAGTCCAATTGGAGTAAACAAATCCCAAAAGCGACAGGAGTGAGTGGGGCAACCATTTGAAGAGCAGGTGGTGGCGTGAGTCATCATTACACACACACACAGGAAGCTATTAAAAAAATACCCGAGGCGACGCCGAACTCGAATGCGTAGGTTATTAAAATAATTTGTAAGTGTAGAAAACATGAAATACGGAGGATCATGAAATATCCTCTTTGAGAAAATTCTTGCGTTTCTTATCAAGACTTTTGTAAAATGAGGCAGTTTGGAATGCTTAAATAATTTGTAGAAAAATTAATTTTTGCTGTCTCTTGATATGGCGTTCGCGTAATGGTATTAAACTCTACTGGTGGCTTTCTCGACGAAGTACCTCGTCACCATCAAAACTGGCCATGGTGTATGAGATATCTCGTCAATAGAAAAACTACTCAAATCTTGATCTAGTCATCATAAAAGAATCGGCAATGACGAGGTATCTCGGCATTAGTAAAACTGGCCAGATCTTGATAGGATGTATATCTCTCCGTAACCACTTGGCGGGTTAACTGAGAATGCATTCCGAGGTGGAAGGTTTCTGTGTTCCACAGCACGTTACATAGCACCCCTTATATATTGGATTACATTGAGACCTGGTAACTTTGATGAGAATGGTAAGACCACGGACTCAGATGAGTGTCCCTCTACCCATAATTTGGCGTGTCTAGACTTGTATGGACGCACATTATTCTGTTGGAAGAGGCTAAACCTCAACAGAATGAACGCTGGACATGAATGGGTGTAGCTAGTCAGAAAGGATGCACGCATAGCGTTCACCTGAGAAACGTTTGCAGACGTACCAGGGCTCCCATTGAAGGTCAGCTAAATAAACCGCATACCATCGCTGAGCCACCACCAACATATGCTGTCCCTTATTGACCATGTGGACTTCATGTCTTCATGGCGTTTGCTCCACGCACTGATTCTTCCATCTGCCTAAAGCAGTTGTAAACGCGACGTATCAGACCAGGCTACTCATTTCCTCAAGGGACCAGTGGCGATGTTTCCGAATCCAGGAGAGGCGCATGTGTGTCGAGTTTTCATCAAGGGTAATTGAGTTGGGCGTTGGTTCCTAAGGCTCATGAATTGAGGGAACACTGTAGTCCTCACATTGATGTTTTTCGAGGACCCAGCATTAAATTTCGAGGTTATTTGAAACACTGTTGAACCCCTGTCGCGTGAAACAATTCTTGCCAGCCGACGCAGACTGGATTTTCAACGAACAGCTCATAATTCGATTTACGATGAATATCCGAGAGGGGAATGACACCTTACGCCCCAGAAACGGTGTTATCGACTGATGTAAACAGCGGCCTATATCACCTAAACGCTACATTTCCGAACTCACATTCTTTGATACAAAAATGCTTATTTTGGGTCCGTCTACCACATTTTACAATTTGACCAGATATTTTTGAAACACCCGTATATACGTACAAACTTTGCAAATTAATCAATACAGTTATATGTTATTCATCTGAAACAGAACCCACTGTGTTGCTCAAGTGCGACGTTAATTAAAATACCAGCTGTAAAGCTATGGTTTCAAGAGAAAGCGGTGGTGTTATTTAGCGGCCTTGATACGTAATGATGCGGCGGGCATAACGAGACGGCCGTCTTAACGGAGACCAGAGGTGTCAAAGACGGACAGAATGTGGTGGAGAATGGACGATCTAGACGCAGCATTATTAGTAAATTTGGAAGATAAAGAGTCATAGGAAGACGAAAACTATCGTTTGGAGGAGAGTGAGATATTTAAGAATCGTGCTACAGAGGGTACATTTCAAATTTTAGTGCGTTGCCATCTGCACTGCAATGAGGAAAAATTCAGACAATGCTTTCGCTTAACAACATTATTGTTTGATTATGTGGCGTTCTGACGTAACACGTCTAACTAAATTTCCTTGAAGAAACGGCATCCCGGCGAAGAAGCTTATCAGCATATGCAAACTAACTACACTGGTGTCCAAAATTAAGGTCACAAACACGTTTTTCAAAATAATTCAAAATTGCTTCCAGAAAATTTAATAAGATTTGCATTTTATATATTTTGAAGAATGGGTAGCACAATGTTAGCCTCCAGTTTGGAATAAATGATGTTTGGCGTTAGTTTTGTAGAACAACGTGGAATTTGAGAGTTTAAGCATCTGGGATTTTCTCATGCAGTGTTGTGAATATTGCGTTAAAACCCACAAATTTGACTGTTTGCAGTGAGAATGAGTTCTCATCATCGCTTAATGATTTAATGAGACGGAGAGCCATTGCCAGACTTGAAGCTGGGCAGTCTCAAGCAAAGGTGACTCGATGGTTACAAGTTGCACCAAAAGTGGTATACAGGCCGTGGAATCAATTCCAAACAAGTGGTATTACCACCAGGAAGCCGCCAAAGAGCGACGAAGCCTGTGCAGGATCGCTACTTGGCATTAAGTGCACGACGGCATAGGCAGACAACGGCTACAGAGCTTTCTCGTGACCTTGCTGCTGCGTCTGGAAAAAAAATTTCCAGGCAAACAGTATACGTAACAAACAGTAAACGGAAATGTACTATCTGGTGTAAAAGTTTCGGCAGATTTCAAATCCGTTAAAATTTTTATTCTACCTTTAACGATAGCTGAAATAGAAAAAAATCATTGAAGAACGCCAGTGATAATTTTAATAATATCTTTTGCTTCACTGGAATCCGTTTCGCAGGTAATCAAAATGAATGAATCTCGAAACAAACGAAAGTCATTCTAATCTCTTCTCTCCCATTCTAGACGGGAGAAGAAAAAAACTTTGCAAATGCTGAGGCTGCCAAATGCTGACGTCAATGTGATGTGAGATCGAAAAGTCTAAATTTTTATGTGTCTTCATTCCGCGAAAAAGAAGGAAGAATGGGGAAAAAACTATTAAATTCATTTTAAAATGTTCTAGATTAAATTTTAAAATTCGCCTCGAACCTAAAATTGCAAAAAAAAAATCGGACTACCAGTGTGCCAAATCTCATTACTGAAAAAAATTGTCAGCACTGAAAAAATTCTCAATACTGAAAGTGCGATAGATTCGTCAGGACTTTGAGTGCAAGAAAACAAACAGACAAGCACTTCCTTTTTATAATATTAGAGACTAGCCACTGCGTGGCTAGCCCGGCGTTGCCCGTGCCCATGGTGTAAGGTATTAATCTGGTGTAAAATTGTCCGCAGATTTCAAATCCGTTGAAGATATATACAATTTAAAAATTATAAATTTAAAGAAAATGATATTTTTAGGTATTGATTTAAAGTGAAATTTTCCGTTGATATTTTTACTCTATGTATGAAAAAATGTGTAAAATGTGAAAAAAATACAAATGTTAACAAAAACTTAAAAATGACATAAAAATGCATAAATGATGAAAATATTTTAGATTTATTGATAAACCGTAATGCTGTTTTGAGATTTATATGAATACCGATTGAGTAGAACATGTAAATTCATAAAATACCGCTTGATAATGAACAGATGTGGTAAATACTAACAATGAAGACATATTTATTAAGTCCTCACACATGAGACGCGTAAAACGCGCGTTTGGCGAGGCTAGCGCGGTTCCGTTCTTCAAGGTCAAAAAGATATATATATATATATATATATATATATAGTAACTGTAATTATAGGAATAACAAACCACAATAAACGACAATTTGCACAAGTATAAGAGGAAGTGGAGTGCCAATATTCAGGAATATTGACATACATCAATGTTCGATGACTCAGTTCCGGCACTTGCATGGTTCCAAAGGCTGACGTCAAGGAGACACGTGAGGGCGAAAAGTCTAAATTTTTATGTTTCTTCATTCCTCGGAATTACCGCGGTAGAATGAAGAATGGTGCAAAAAAGCTATTAAATTCATTTTTAAATGTTCTAGATTGAATTTTAAAATTCGCCTCGACCCTAAAATTGCAAAAAATTCGCACTACCTGTGTGCCAAATCCCATTACTGTAAGTGCCATAGATTCGTCAGGACTTAGCGGGCAAGAAACAAACAAAAAAACAGACAGACAAACAGTTCCTTTTATAATAGTAGAAATGACATTTTTCTTTGGGGTCTAAAATAAAAAAAAATTTAATGTGCTGAAACGATGACACTGTATGACGTAGATGTGCTCCAAATTCAATAAAAACGTTGATTATACATATGTAGATACCTAGACCATAAAACATTGGTATATGAAAGCACGCGTTTCATAACTCACACACTAGCTGTTATGTAATCTATTCGTGGGTGATACTGCTATGCCACAAATAAAAAAATACTCTTAGAATTTAGGCAAAAAAGAAATTCTTATAAATTGCCTTGGCCCGCTTGTGTTAAATCAAAATGACTCGCGTAAAAAGAGAATGTAATGTTTATTTCGAATTCATGTTAAATCAAATTCAAGTGGAAAAGGTTCGTGCAAAAACAGAACTACGTGTACGTAATATATTTTTATAATTAACATAATATGTAATAAAATATGTAAAATTATATAGTATTAACATTATATACATGCCTGATTTTTCAAGTATAATCCCGATATTACTCCATAGATTTTGTTTTAAATGGGTTTTTCTATACTCCTTGCACCTCACATTATACAAAGCTTCATGGTTTCTCAAAAAATCAATCAAACTTCCGTCCTTTTCGCTGGTCTAAATCCCGTTTGCACTCATTTTTATCATAAAATGTTCGCCGCTACACGAGAAAAAACGCTCCGAACTGTTTTGAGACCGCTATGAAGACCGTCATGCAAAAGGTGGCTCCACTAATTGTCGTTCCCCTCACAATTAACGCTCTCAATGGAAACCAACGCCATCTGATTTGCATAGACAACGTTTTAATGACGTCATCCACAGCTACATTACGGCCGCTAGATAACAGCTCCGCTTTCTTAGGAAACCATAGCTTAACAGTTGAAAACGTGTCATTTCGTACAATTAATCTTGTCAAAATCATCACCAAAAGAATAAGACGGCAGATTGTTCAAAATTGCATATTAAATGCATTGTATTACAATGTATTTTTTTGCTTAATATTTTACTTTTAGCAATTCAGTCTTTGCCCTCAAAGGCATATTTATTTTCGATGTGTATGGGCTTCCCACTTTCATTGTGTGGGTCTTTTACTTTATATTTGTGGAAATTATTTTAATCTTAGATGGCGCTGGCATCGTTGACGTCATGCGCCTTTCCTGCTTTCCCACACCTGCAGCTTTTGTCAGTTCATAAGTTGAAGTTCGACTCCGATTCGATTTCAAAAGAACATAAGTGTTCTTAATTTGATTGAGTGATTTGCATTAATATGTAACCTTTTCTGTATCTGTAAATAGTAATTGAACTTTAATTTAACTGAAAGAATCTCTAATCGTCATTTTGTATAGATCTAAAAATTCCACTGAACCATTTCGCCATTAGAAATCCTGCCATTTTGCGTCATGGTGCTTCGGTCAACGAAAGTGTAATATTTTTGAAATTACACCAATGGAAAACCACTTGGAATAGCATTTATGCGAAGACTGCTAAAGGTAGGATTAATTTGAATATTTTTAAAAATGACAGAAGAGATTATTACCAAATTGAAATCAAAACGGAAAGTTACTAGAACCGGGGTGACTAAAGTTTTGAAACAGATAAAAACAGATTTATAGAAAGAAGAAATTAATGTAAGCTTGTTAGAAGAAACTTTGGATTCATTGCTCGCAAAAGCAAAAGTACTAAAAGAATTAGACGAAAATATAGAATGCAATTTAAAGGCTGATTCGGATGATTACGAAACTGAAATGGCATATTCACATGAGTATGAAGAGAAAATACAACTTTGTCAATTTAGAGCAAAAAGAAAATTGAAAGAATTAAATAGAAGCACAAATTCGGATAATGTAAACAATGTTGTTCTTAACGAAACCCTTTACTCTAAAATCGAAACGAAACTAACTCGTCTTCCTAAATTGACCATCCATAAATATTATGGTGATTACACTCAATGGACAAGTTTTTGGAACTCTTTTAAAGTTGCAATTCATACTAATGAATCTTTGTGCAAAATCGAAAAATTTAATTATTTGAAATCGTACCTGAGCGGCAATGCGGCGAACGCAATAGAAGGGGTTTGTATTTCGGAAGCAAACTGTGATCAAGTTGTTGAAATCCTTGAAAATCGTTTCGGAAAAAAGGACATTATTATAAATTCACATATGCAGAAACTCATTAACCTTACTCCAGTAACTAAATCTAGTGACATATTGAAACTTTAACAAATTGTGTGATACCATAGAAATTCAAGTACGTATCCTACGGTCATTAGATGTCAAAAAACCCGGAAGCATACAGTCACATGTTAATTCCTATCTTAATGAAAACATTACCTCTATATAAGTTTAGAATTTCATCGTGAAACGAACGAAACATCCTTTTAAATTATTAGAATTCATTCGAAAGGAGATCAACTATAGGGAGATAAATTATTTCTTAACATCTGGTTTGCGAACTGAAACTTTTCACCATCATGCCCCTCCGAAGTGGCAAGGAGAAAATGTTACGTCTGCTGTTGAGCTTTTGGCGTCAGTGAATGAGAACTCGCTGGCGAAAAATATAAACAAAAAGGGCGTTTATAACGATAGTTGCTTCTTTTGCTAAGCGAAGCATGATTCAGAACTTATTGAGTATTTAACTGTGGAACAGAAGAGAGATTTATTGCTTAAACAGGGTAGATGTTTTTTATGCCTCGGAACAAGGCATAGAATCAGTGATTGCAGAACGAATATGTTTTCACAGAATGCAAGGGTAAGGATAATCGTTCGATTTGTTTTCGGGCTGATTAAAAACAAAATGAAAAAAAGAAAAGTGGAGAGGAACCGAAAGATGTTCTTTCAGCACTTTCTCTTGACAAACGTAATGGCATTTTACTTCACACCTGTTGTGTGGTATTACAAACTAATGTGCAGTCAATTCCGATAAGATTGTTATTAGACAATGGTTCCATGAGAACGTTTTTAAAGCAAGAAATTGCGGATAAATTAAGGCTTCATGTTATTCGAAAAGAAACGCTCTCGGTATGGACTTTCGGAAATGACACTCCCATTAGAAAGACATTCGATGTGGTTAGGATAAAATTAGAAAATAGAGACACACAGAACTCATAATTGAAGCTCCAGTAACAGAAGAAATTTCAAGTTTTGATTTACCACCTCCTAATTTGAGTGGACATTTTTTGGATAAGAACCTGAAAGGTTTACAACTTGCTGACTCATACGATTATAAGGATATAGTAACTCTTCTTGTGGGGGCTGATTATTATTATAACATAGTAATGGAAAATTTAAAGCGTTTAGGTAAACATTTAGTTGCTGCGGAAGCGATTTTCGGTTGGTGTTTACAAGGTGTTCCCGACAGTGGAATTACACCCCACACTTCTGCAGCATTTAATGTCGTAGTTGAAAAAATACAAAATCTGACATATCGGGCAAATTGGCATCACTGCCCTGGTAAAAGCAATCCAGCAGACCTGACGCCAAGAGAAGCTCAAGTGCGCAAGCTAAAGGATAATCCTAGTTGGTTACAAGGACCAGAATGACTTCGAATGCCGTCTGAATTTTGACCCCGACAAGATGGCAAAGAGCTGATCGGTGCAGAGAAGCTCGAATATTGTAAGAAAATTGAGGATATTAATCAATTTCAATGAACGGTTGCCGAAAAAAGGCTGTTAGACATTTCGGCAAATATTCTAAATTTAGCAATTTCCAGAGGCTACTAAGAATTACGGGTTGGGTGAAGCGATTCATTAGTAGAATTAGGAAAGGTAATTTTACGGGTCTTTTGACAGCCGAAGAATTAAAAGATGCCGAAAATTATTGGATTCAGTCAGAACAAAATAGGTATTATTCTGATGAAATCGAATCTTTGAAAAGAGGAAACAACGTTGGGAAGAATTCATCAATTTTTCATTACGATCCCTTTCTGAACGACAATGGAATTTCAAGAACAGGAGGAATATTAGACCGCTCTAATTTGTCGCATGATGAGAAACATCCGATAGTTCTCCCAATAAATTCTTTGTTTACTCATTTGATTATTGAAAAGACACGTGTCAAAATGATGCATGGAGGAGTAGCAACAACTTTCGCGGAAGTTCGCAGTTATTTTTGGATCCCAAAGGGTCGCCAAATTGTGAAAAAGTTGATAAATAGATGCCTCATTTGTAAAAAATATTCGGCTAAGCCTGCTGAATAGACTACTTCACAATTGCCAAAAGATGGGATCAATGAGACACCTCCATTTTACGTATGCGTACCAGGACCAATTTAAGTAAAAAAATTCTAAAGGAAACCAGAAATACTACATTGCACGGTTTACTTGCGCAACCACCAGAGCCATACATCTTGAACTTGTACCAAATCTCTCAACGGAGTCTTTCATTATGGCTTTTAAGATATTTGTTTCTAGAAGAGGAAATTGTCGTATAATTTCTCTGACACTGCTAAGACCCTTAAAAAAGGGGAAAAGGATCTTTAAGGTTTCTCAAAAATCTTGCCGCACGATACCTTCCATGACTTTCTCGCCAATGAAAGAGTAATATGGAAATTTATAATTGAACGAGGTCCATGGTGGGGAGGTTTTTACGAAAGACTGGTAAAATCTGTGAAAGAATGCCCGAGAAAAATTCTCGGTAAAGCCTTGTTGACTTTTGAAAAACTGTCGACGACACAGGTTGAAGCAGTCCTAAATTCTCGTCCTTTGACTTATGTGTACAGTGAGCACGAGGAACCTCTACCACTGAAGCCAGTCGACTTCCTGAACTTTGGACGAAAGAATTCAACTTACCCAATGAACTTAGACGACCTTATTCAAAGTGGCTCGAGTAAGTCTTCCTTGACCAAAAGGAAGCAATAGCAGGATTTGTTAGTGAAACAACTATGGCTGAAATGGAAAAATCCGTACTTGATGGACCTTCGAACAGCTCATCAACTAAAGAATCCTGACTCTTATGACAATTTGAAAAGAGACGATCTTGTTCTGATAGAAGGCAACACTAAGTGCAAACTTTTATGGAAATGCGGTACAGCGACAAAAGTCTTTCCTGGTCGCGATGGCAAAGTTCGTTCTTACGAGCTAAAAACTGTAGACGAAACAATTAAAAGACCAGTCCAATTACTTTACCCTTTAGAACTTTAATCTTTGTATTTTCTTTCGTGTATCCTATTCCTTTCATTATGTTATGTTTTATGGATGCTTGATAGTAATTTTTTGTGCATTGTGTTTGATATTAGTATTTATTTCAGTATTTCTTATAATCTTTTAAGTAAACTTATATTTTAAATTTAACATTGAAATAATATTTGAATTAGATATTTTGATTATTATGTTTTAATTTAAAAACTGTTTTTGAAATAATAACTTTGTTGATATTTTGATGTAATTTGTCTTTGATAAATGATGGATAATTGATGTGAACTCTTGGAAGAGTTCAGGTGGGGAGTGTGGGGACATTATTTGAATCTTAGATGGCGCTTGCGTCGTTTACGTCATACGCCTACCTGCTGTAAGGAGTTTCGTAGACGGAATAAGGTAGCTGGATTAGACCGTCAAGTCATTATTTGCTTGGACGACACAAACACAAATTACAGGACCGTGCACCACTTGGACGTAAAAACATGACAATAAATTAAAAGAAAGACATTTTAAATTTTGTTGAATCCAACGTCATCAGCCGTCCCATCCGCACTCGTTGTTCTTCCTCTGCTTCCGCAAAGCATTCTGGGTGCTCATAATGACGTGAGTCATGACGTTACAGGAGATTCTTCCCCTCTGGAAAAACTTTCTGCAGGTCTCCAACCGAAGAAAGTCAAAAGTTAGAAACGTTTAAGTATGAAAACCACATGACGATAGGTCTAGTACCACACTTACCAGATTGGATCAGTACCAAACCTACACGAAGATTAATAAACATTTAAAGACGAAAGTAAGATACAAATGTAATTAATTATTACTAAAGGTGTAGAACTACAGATAAAAGACTAAATATTAAGAACTATTATATTTACAAGTTCATTTAGGATCGTCAAGAGTGGGGATCCTGCTTAATCCGTCTGCATTTTTGTGCAGAGAACCACTTCTATGTTTAACCTCAAAGTCATAAGATTGTAAGGCCAAAGACCAACGCATAAGACGGGCATTTGTGCCTGCGTTGCTTTTCAACCAAACCAGTGGATTACGATCAGTCACAATTGTAAATGATTTACCATCGAGGTAACATTTGAGTTTTTTCACAGCAAAGATAATAGCAGCACATTCTTTCTCACTCACACTGTACCGTTTCTCCACGTTTGAAAATTTCTTGCTGAGGTAAACAATAGGATGTTCGGAACCATCTTCAGAATTCTGAGATAAAACGGCTCCCATGTCCAAGTCAGACGCATCAATTTGTAAGATGAACGGGCGCTTAAAGTCGGGTGCATACAGGATAGGAAAGTTAGAAAGAGCTTTCTTAAGTGTGATAAAAGCCACGTCACATTCCTTAGTCCAACTTATAGTTCCCTTTCGAATCTTACCTTTCAAAGTGTCTGTCAAAGGAGATGCAATCGAAGAAAACATAGGGATATAACGGCTGTAATATCCCGCTAGTCCTAAAAAGGCTCTCACATCAGATTTAGTTCTAGGAGGAGAAAAGTTTTTAATGGCTTCAATTTTTATGTCCATCGGCTTTCTACATCTTTCACCCACGATATGTCCAAGATACTGAACTTGACCTTGTGCAAACTTGCACTTTGATGGTTTAATGGTCAAACCAGCCTTTTGTATTCTTTGTAAGACAGCATCCACTTGTAGTAAGTTCACTCGTAAAAGAACTTCCTTGATCTAACTGTAGAACTTTTGGAAACCCCATCCTACTGAAAATCTGCATCAATGCGTCCACCACAGATGTAGAAGTTATGTCTTCGACAGGAACGGCATCAGGATATTTAGATGCTAGACACATGGCAGTAATTAGATAACGTTTACCACTTGAAGTAACTGGCAAGGGACCACATGCGTCTATATTAATCTTCGAGAAAACTTCTTGTATCACAGGAACTAACTTCATAGGAGCTTTCTTTTTATCGCTTGGTTTTCCAACCCGTTGACATTTATCACAAGTTCGGACGAATTCTTCTATTTCTTTGTAGCATTGAGGCCAGAAGAAATGTCTCGATAGAACGTCTTTAGTTTTCGTCACTCCTAGATGACCAGAAGTTCCCTCGTGACACAAAGCTTTTAAGTCATTTCGATATGTCTTAGGAATCACCAATAACGGTCGATTCACTCCTAACTTATCAATCTTCTTTTTGATGAGGAGTTCATTTGATAGGATTTCAAATTCTGCTTTATCTTAAGGGCTTTTCTTTTGTAGTTTCTCGATTATGTGTTTCAAATCTTTACATTCCTTTTGCTGAGATGCGAAGGTTTTAGAATCCACCTTTAAGAGAGATAACCCTTCAAACTCTTCGCTGGGAGGAAAAGAAAATAGATCATCTTCTTCAATCAGGATTTCTTCCGACAAGGATTTGTCATCTTCAACACCTTTTTCGTGTCCGTCATTTTCTTCTTCCACTAGATGTTTCTGAGCTCTAGTTTGGATAGCGTTGATTTGATGAGGAACTGGATCTTCCTTCATCTTCTCCAGGAGAGCCGCAGTTCGGTTTCCGAGCAAGTATCTCCCATTGTCTACTTGACTCCACACAACTGCTGCTTTCGTAATTACATGTCCGAATTCTCCCTTCAACTCTACTTCTGCCAGTGGCAAGCAAACAGGAGCATCATCTAAAGGTTGTTGCACCCATATATTTTCGCCAGTGAGCATCTCGGGTTTTATAAGGTTTCTGCACACTACGTCAATACTGGTCCCAGTATCACGGAGAATCGGCATCTTGAATCCGTTCACTTCCCCAATGTAGGTGTAAGGGGACAAGAAGATATCTTCTTCCTTACCAATCAGACGATTTACAGGGGCGGAACTTCCTTCTTTAGAGAGTCAGATCTTCCTATTCATCATCAGAGGAGCTCAAGCTAGAGTCATCAGCATATGTTACATAAGCAGGTGTTTTAGTTTTTCTACGCAAATGTTGGATGCGGGATTTTTGTCTTTGCACAACAGGTGAATCTTCAAAAACAAGTTTCTTGCCACGAAGATTCTTCTTTTCAGGTGAAGAGTCATCGACAATAATTTCTGGAGAATAATTAGGTCTATTTGATTTTATTGTTTGAGTGGGTATTTCAACTTTCTTATTAGAATTTGATTTCCCTTTTTTAGTCAGTTGACTTTTAGGAGGCAAATTCTGCGCAGTAGTTTTTTTCTTTTCTTGGAAAGAATTTGAACTTGATTCATCAACTGCAATAAAGCTGTTTTCTCTCGAAGAATCTTTTGAATCCCTGCCATCATTTGATTTGAACGAGTCTAGTTCCTGAGCATTTGGGGAATCATCACTGCTGACCGGTTTTTTGGACCACTGTCTTCGTTTTCTTTTCTTCACAATCACTTTCTTCTTTTTCTTATCTTCCAACACATCTATTCTAGGAGGCTCCAGTCTATATCCTAAAACATCACACCAACCAATTGGGAAAAGATCAGGACTTTCGCAGTCACACCACTGGACGTAATCATCTTCCCAACCTTCAAAATGAACTTTTAAAAGTCTCCCAACAACCTTCGTAACATATGCCACGCATATCAAACGAGGCTCCAAAAGATCTACAGCTTCCAGATACATACCTTCCCTAAAACCATGATCTGGAATGTCTGTGCGAAACAAGTTGACAGGTGCAGATTCTGCCTTGGTTTTTTTCAAATACTCGGACCACTTAAAATCTCCTTTATAACCTCTAGGAGGAGTAAGTGTTATGCCATGACACTCACAAAATCCTACAGGAAATATGCAAGGAGATGATGCATGATAGCAAAAACAATTTGCACCATTAGCTGCCATAATTCCATCAATACCAATCATCAAATAGCTGTTTCTTAAAACTTCAGTCACTGTTGCGACACATATTGTAGACAAATTCAAGGGATCAATAGCTTCTAACTTCATTCCAGCCTTAAAGTGAAATTTGCTCTCAGGGTTATAAACTGGTAAAAACATGTCCCAAGTAGCATCATTGGAGGCAAATGCTCTGTACAATGTTTTTTTCAAAGACTGTCTTGCATATTCTGCACGAGCTTTTAGTGCATGACCAATGATCTGAGCCCAACCAACAGGATGGATCAGAGGTGATCGTTCATGACACCAAAAACCTTCATCTTCTGTCTCAGAATCGGCATATTTGATATGCAATCTTCCTCTCACGACATCTGTCACAATAGCTGAGCGCACAACAGAGATTAAATTTTTGTCAACAACTTCAAATTCTTAACAGCTGTGAGCAATCAGTAATGATTCAGAACCAAAACTAACGTATCTAAATAGTTGAAACACATTTGATACAAGTTTTACACACTTCTAGTTAAGATTAAACTTTGCAAGAACAAAATTTTCAGAAAGAAATATAATTCAATGAAACGGGGATGCTTCATAAAAAAACAATATTTATAGTTGAATGTTCCAAACTCAATATTCTCAGAATTTTGTACGAGACACTACATAAATTCAGCCATGATTTCTACCAAAACTCTGAAAAATACATGAACATATCAATACGATTAATATTTAACATATCAAGGTCCGATATGGAGTTATACAATCACATTCATTTCTAAACTTAATTAAGTATGCCAAACCGAAACAGAACTGTGCTTCGCATATAACAAAATTTTAACAGTTAACCAGAAATGAATAATGCTTAGTATTTACTTTTAATCCAAGAAAATAATGAATACAAATTCCAAAGCTAATTTGTTATTATTACCGAAATATTAACACTATTTCAACAACAAATTATACAGCCTAACGAAAATTAAAATCAATGTACTTTTAACAAATGAATTCCTAAGCTAATTTGTTATTATTCCCGAAATATTAAGAACACCATTTCAATAACAAATTTTACAGCCTACCGGAAATTATAACGATTTCAGTTCAACAATAATCACAATCAATGTACTTTTAACAAGTGGATTCCTAAGCTAATCTGTTGGTATACCCGAAATATAATGAACAATATTTCACACAACAGATATAAACAAGCTTACCGGAAGTCCAACTTGGTTTAATACACCATTATCATTAAACTATAGGACAGGTACTGATCCGTACTAAACAATTTATCTGGTAAGCGCTTACCCTGAACTTCTGTTTAGCTATTGCGAGACGTATGCCACCATTCAGCAGGCCTGTAAGGAGTTTCGTAGACGGAATAAGGTAGCTGGATTAGACCGTCAAGTCTTTATTTGCTTGGACGACACAAACACAAATTACAGGATCGTGCACCACTTGGACGTAAAAACATGACAATAAATTAAAAGAAAGACATTTTAAATTTTGTTGAATCCAACGTCATCAGCCGTCCCATCCGCACTCGTTGTTCTTCCTCTGCTTCGGCAAAGCATTCTGGGTGCTCATAATGACGTGAGTCATGACGTTACTGGAGATTCTTCCCCTCTGGAAAAACTTTCTGCAGGTCTCCAACCGAAGAAAGTCAAAAGTTAGAAATGTTTAAGTATGAAAACCACATGACGATAGGTCTAGTACCACACTTACCAGATTGGATCAGTACCAAACCTACACGAATATTAATAAACATTTAAAGACGAAAGTAAGATACAAATGTAATTAATTATTACTAAAGGTGTAGAACTACAGATAAAAGACTAAATAATAAGAACTATTATATTTACAAGTTCATTTAGGATCGTCAAGAGTGGGGATCCTGCTTAATCCGTCTGCATTTTTGTGCAGAGAACCACTTCTATGTTTAACCTCAAAGTCATGAGATTGTAAGGCCAAAGACCAACGCATAAGACGGGCATTTGCGCCTGCGTTGCTTTTCAACGAAACCAGTGGATTATGATCAGTCACAGTTGTAAATGATTTACCATCGAGGTAACATTTGAGTTTTTTCACAGCAAAGATAATAGCAGCACATTCTTTCTCACTCACACTGTACCGTTTCTCCACGTTTGAAAATTTCTTGCTGAGGTAAACAATAGGATGTTCGGAACCATCTTCAGAATTCTGAGATAAAACGGCTCCCATGCCCAAGTCAGACGCATCAATTTGTAAGATGAACGGGCGCTTATAGTCGGGTGTATACAGGATAGGAAAGTTAGAAAGAGCTTTCTTAAGTGTGATAAAAGCCACGTCACATTCCTTATAGTCCAACTTATAGTTCCCTTTCGAATCTTACCTTTCAAAGTGTCTGTCAAAGGAGATGCAATCGAAGAAAACATAGGGATATAACGGCTGTAATATCCCGCTAGTCCTAAAAAGGCTCTCACATCAGATTTAGTTCTAGGAGGAGAAAAGTTTTTAATGGCTTCAATTTTTATGTCCATCGGCTTTCTACATCTTTCACCCACGATATGTCCAAGATACTGAACTTGACCTTGTGCAAACTTGCACTTTGATGGTTTAATGGTCAAACCAGCCTTTTGTATTCTTTGTAAGACAGCATCCACTTGTAGTAAGTTCACTCGTAAAAGAACTTCCTTGATCTAACTGTAGAACTTTTGGAAACCCCATCCTACTGAAAATCTGCATCAATGCGTCCACCACAGATGTAGAAGTTATGTCTTCGACAGGAACGGCATCAGGATATTTAGATGCTAGACACATGGCAGTAATTAGATAACGTTTACCACTTGAAGTAACTGGCAAGGGACCACATGCGTCTATATTAATCTTCGAGAAAACTTCTTGTATCACAGGAACTAACTTCATAGGAGCTTTCTTTTTATCGCTTGGTTTTCCAACCCGTTGACATTTATCACAAGTTCGGACGAATTCTTCTATTTCTTTGTAGCATTGAGGCCAGAAGAAATGTCTCGATAGAACGTCTTTAGTTTTCGTCACTCCTAGATGACCAGAAGTTCCCTCGTGACACAAAGCTTTTAAGTCATTTCGATATGTCTTAGGAATCACCAATAACGGTCGATTCACTCCTAACTTATCAATCTTCTTTTTGATGAGGAGTTCATTTGATAGGATTTCAAATTCTGCTTTATCTTCAGGGCTTTTCTTTTGTAGTTTCTCGATTATGTGTTTCAAATCTTTACATTCCTTTTGCTGAGATGCAAAGGTTTTAGAATCCACCTTTAAGAGAGATAACCCTTCAAACTCTTCGCTGGGAGGAAAAGAAAATAGATCATCTTCTTCAATCAGGATTTCTTCCGACAAGGATTTATCATCTTCAACACCTTTTTCGTGTCCGTCATTTTCTTCTTCCACTAGATGTTTCTGAGCTCTAGTTTGGATAGCGTTGATTTGATGAGGAACTGGATCTTCCTTCATCTTCTCCAGGAGAGCCGCAGTTCGGTTTCCGAGCAAGTGTTTGTTCGTCTGCTTTTTAAGCGGCCGCAAAATCCTGACGATTCTATGGCATTTACAGCAATGAGATTTGGCACACAGGTAGTCCGAATTTTTTGCAATTTTTTGGGTCACGGCGAATTTTAAAATTCAATCTAGAAGAATTTTAAATGAATTTAATAGTTTCATTCTGCATTAGTTTTTCAACGCCTTTCTTCCGCAAAAGAAGAAACACCCCAATTTTGTCTTTTTCTACCCACGTGACCTTGCCGTCAGCCTTGAAACCATGCCAAATTCGTTCATCGCGAAGAACGCTCAGAAATTTATTTTTTTCGTTTCGCTTTGATTTTGCGCGGAGGAATGATTTTCCAGCCAGACGATAAAAACAAATAATCTTTTAACTTGAGTCACTTAGTTCTTTTTTCTATCTCCTAGACGGTTAAAGATAGAGTAAAAATGTCAACAGATTTGAAATTTGCGGGAAATTTCACTTTAGATCGATACCTAAAAATATGATTTTCTTTAAATAAATAATTTTTAAATTGAATATATCTTTTATATTTTCGCAAGAGATTGTGACGTCACGTGAAACAGATTGCATCTTCTGCCCTTCGCGTCAAAAAAAGTAGAAACAGATTACATTTCATGTCCTATTCCATTTCAGGGAATGAGAGCAAAAAATTAAAAACATAAAACTGGGATTGTTAATTCTTTTTCGTAAAATCGGAATAGCTAAAGATAGATTGAAAATTTCAATGGATTTGAAATCTTCAGAAAATTGTACACCAGATTAATAACTAACAGCACGGCGTTGTCCGTGGTGTTGGTTTGCGTAGGCACGGGCAACGCCGGGCTATCTACGCAGTGGCAAGAACAATATTGACGCAAAATGGCAGGATTTCTAATATCGAATTGGTTCAGTGGTATTTTTAGACCTATACAAAATGACGATTACAGATTCTTTCAGTTAAATTAAAGTTTAATTACTATTTACAGATACAGAAAGATTACATATTAATGCAAATCAAGATGAATCAAATCAATCAAATTAAGAACACTTAGGTTCTTTCTAAATCGAATCGAGTCGAACTTCA